>CM065590.1:357003057-357680088 GCA_033119425.1 Bufotes viridis
ATCCCTGCCTATCTCGCCCTCACAGAAGCTGCATCCTCTCCCTACACTAGTCAGAGCAGTGTGACGTGCGGCGCTACGTGACTCCAGCTTAAATAGAGGCTGGGTCACACGCTGCACTTGGCCAATCACAGCCATGCCATTAGTAGGCATGGCTGTGATGGGCTCTTAGGGCAAGAAGTAAAACGCTAGCTGATTGGCTGCTATGCAGCCCTTCAGAAAGCGGGAAGAAATCGATGAACACCGGACCCGAACCCAAACTTTTTTGAAAATGTCCGTGTTCGGGTCTGTGTCACGGACACCCCAAAATTCGGTACGGACCCGAACGATTTTCGAACTGTTCGCTCAACACTAGTCACAGTCTTCAGCTGTTTTTTCTCAATCTGATTTATTTTCGGATTCAGACGCTGGCAGTGAAGAGTTTTTTCTATTAAAAAATGACTCAGCAGAAAAACGTATTAGACGCGTAAAGCGTTGTCTTGAAACGAATGATGAAGAGGAGCTAGTTCAAGATAAAGGAAACCTGTATTTCTTCCTCAAAAAGAAATCCAGAGTTTTTCACGCTCATCCGGTTTTAAAAACCATTATGGAAAGGGAATGGAAGAGACCCGATAAACTCCTGGACTTAGGGGCTCGCTTCAAGTCCCTATACAAATTAGACCCATCAGTGTCGGAGGAATGGGAATTGCCTGCTAAAGTTGATCCAGCTGTTGAACGTCTGTCTAAAAGATCTTTTTTTTCCATCAGATAATTCTTCCCTATTAAAAGACCCTATGGATCAGAAAGCTGACACCTTCCTAAAAAGATCATATTGCAACCTCGCTTCCCTACAGAAAGCGGTAATGTCCTCAGTTCCTGTTGCAAGAGCTTTAAGCGTCTGGCTCAGTGAACTAACTAGAGACATCCAGGCGGGGGTATCAAGGCACGAATTATTAGATCAAGTATCGACCTTAAAGACAGCTAAAGAGTTTCTTTGTGATTTTCCTCTTGATGTTATAAAGATTTCATCTAAAAACATGGCCTTAGCTAATTTAACCAGAAGATCAATATGGTTAAAACCTTGGACGGGTGATTCTTCCTCAAAATCTAATTTTTGTTCTCTCCCATTTGAACCGGGAAAGTTAATAAGATCTCAATTGGATAAGATCCTAGAAGAGAATAAAAAAGAGAAGGCTTTAGCATTCCCATAAACTTTAAGGTCCAGGTCTACAAGATTTCGAACCCAGAGGGGAAGTTCCTCTTTTCAGGGACGTAATAGACAGGAGCAAGGAAAGAACTTTCACTTTCGTTACCAGGACAAGGGAAAGAAGAAAACCTCTGAGGCCCCTGCCTCCAGTTCAAAATTCTGACGTCAGGCCTGCCCTCGCTGTTGGCGCAAGGTTAAGAAACTTTTATACGAGATGGGAAAGTGTCACCTCAAACTTCAGGGAACTGAAAGCCATTCAACTAGCTCTGAAGCATTTCAAGCCCTATCTCTAAAACAGAGCAGTTCTCCTGCAGACAGACAACGCAACGGCGGCATATTATGTGAACAAACAGGGGAGAACGCGTTGCCGCTCTCTACAGTCCATTTGCAACAGGATAATGTCTTGGGCAGAGCCAGTCTTACACATCCTAGTTGCAGTTCACAACAAGGGCTCTGAGAATGTCACGGCAGATCGGCTCAGTCATCAGAGAGTGTGTGCAGGAGAATGGGAGTTGAACCCAAAATACTTCACTCAAATAGTGGAGAAATGGGGCTGTCCAGAATGGGATCTGTTTGCAACGAGAAAGAACATGAAGGTTCTGAAGTTTTGCTCACTCAGGAGAGCGGACAGACCCGACTGTCTGGATGCCTTCTCTCTCAATTGGAGCCACAAGTTTGTTAACTCTTTTCCTCCCATACCAGTATTACCTCAGGTCATATAGAGCAGTGTTTTCCAACCAGTGTGCCTCCAGCTGTTGCAAAACTACAACTCCCAGCATGCCTGCACATCAAAAGGCTGTCCGGGCATGCTGGGAGTTGTAGTTTGCAACAGCTGGAGGCACACTGGTTGAGAAACGCTGATATAGAGTACCTAAGGTGTTGTCAATTCTGTTAATTGTTGATTGTTAGATTTTTTTCTAGGTGGGCAGTCCTATAATAGAGTGACTGGGACGGGAAATATCCCTTCTGTGCTGCCTTCGAACTCGAAGAAAGTACAATTACGTAAGTAAAATTCCGACTATTTCCCTCCCCTGTTCCTCTGATAGGCTGCCGGCACAAGGCCCGCAGCCTATCAGAGGCCGGTGCAGGAGGCGCGATGACGTCATCGCGCCGCCTGAGCCGTACAGCATGAGACACAGGCCGGGAAGAGGCCTGCATCGCATTGCTGGAGGTAAGCATAAGTGTCTTTTTTTTGTGTTTTTTTTTTTTTAAGAATTGGCAGCAGTGGCACATATGGGAGAAGGGGGCAGAGGCATATGAAGGGGCAGCAGAGGCATATAAAGGGGGCAGCAGAGGCATATAAAGGGGGCAGCAGAGAGCAGAGGCATATGAAGGGGCAGTAGAGGTATATAAAGGGGGCAGCAGAGGCATATAAAGGGGGCAGCAGAGGCATATGAAGGGGCAGAGGCATATAAAGGGGCAGAGGCATATAAAGGAGGCAGCAGAGGCATATGAAGGGGGCAGAGGCATTTTCTGGCACATATGAAGGGGGCAGAGGCATTTTCTGGCACATAAGGGGGCAGAGGCATATGAAGGGGGCAGAGGCATTTTCTGGCACATGTTGGGGAAGGGGAGGAAAGAGGCACCTTATACTGGCACACTATTGGGGGGCACTATGGGGGTATCTACTAAGGCAACAGAGAATGGGTATTTTATATAGGGGGCTCTGTGTGGTACTAGTATTATCTGGGGTATTATCTGTTTCTGCAGTATGGTATTGTGGAGCACAGTGGGCACAGTATTGGGGGTAGTAGAATGATTTGTCCAGAAGATGAGAGGATGATGGAAAAGTAGTAACCTAAGATTTATTTTTTGTTGTTGTTGTCAAACTGCAGAGAAAGAAAATGGCGACAAAATGTTGGTCTGGTCTGAAGGTCTGAAAGGAGAAGACGAGGACTGAGAACATCTACATCACAGGAGACGTCACTGGATGTATTGATGGGATCAGGGGCGTATCCATCGCGGTGCGACAGCGAGGCAGGATATGGGTGTTGCTGGAGGCGGAGCATGGGCATGGCGGGAGGTGGGACATGGGTGGGGCCTCAAATGAGGCCGCCCCTCCCACCTGTTCGGGTTTGGCTTGAAGAAATGGTGGCAACCCTATTTTTAGGGCAAGAAGTAAAACACTTGCTAATTGGCTGCTGTGCAGCCCTTCAGAAAGCGGGAAGAAATCGCCGAACAACTGACCCTAACCCGAACATTTTTTTTAATTGTTTGGGTTCGGGTCCGTGTCCCAAACACCCCAAAATTCAGTACAAACCCGAACTATACAGTTCGGGTTCGCTCAAGTCTAGACCACGAATACTGCTTTTTCCCTAAAAAACAGTAATGCACTATTTCAGTGCTGAAATTTAAAATAGGTATTTGTACGCTGTATGCACAACTGCTTTGTAGACCAGGTATACCTCGTTTTCCACAAAATACACTGATGCACTATTTCACTGCAGAAATTGAAAATAGTTATTTGTACGCTGTATGCACAACTGCTTTGTGGACCAGGATTACCGCTTTTTTCCCTAAAAATACACTGATGCACTATTTCACTGGTGAAATTGCATACATGTTTTGGTGCCTTCTATACACAAATGCTCTATAGCACCACAATACAGATTTTTGCCCCAGACTACAGAAATGGACTTTGTCACCCCTAAGTTATACAAAAGGTAAATGTAGGCTTCCGGTTCCGGCGCTGGCATGAGTAGGTGCGCTTAGTGAAGCTCCGCTAACCCTCCCGCTCAGTCTACCCTCCACACATCGCCTAAGGGCTCATCTCCCCGCAAAAAACATGGGGTACCAACCTGCAAGCATACCCTGCATGGAGAGGTACTTATTAAGGGGCGGAAAGAAGCCAGGCGACAAGGAAGAGCCAGGACCGGCCATGCCGGAGCAGGCTGACAAGATGGTGGGAGACAGCGAGGTGAACGCTGCACAGCAGGAACATACAATGCTGCTAGCTGCTCCCTCACAGGAAGATATGTTTGGAACTAGTCCTCTCCCATCTGCAGACCTTAAAAGACTGGCGACTGAGGTGGCTAATCACCTGGCTCCGGATCGAAAAGCCAATCTCTCTTCCACAATACAAGCGGCCCTCACAGACCTGCAGGAGGCCTTCAACCAGCAAGAATGTTGCCATGATGAGTTGGAGCAACATACCTCGTGCATGGAGGAGGATTTAGGCGGCACGCAGAACAAGCTGGCGCAGCTGCAGCAAACAGTGAGATGCAAAGGAATTTTGACGGCTCACAACCTAATGCATCAGGGGCGTATCTAGAAATGACTGGGCCCCACAGCAAATTTTTGTATTGGGCCCCCCTAGCCGCGCGTTTTGCTCCCCCTCTATAATGTGCCAGCCATATAGCCCCCCTATAATGTGCCAGTAGTCAGCCATATAGCCCCCCCAGCCCCCCTATAATGTGCCAGTAGCCAGCCATATAGCCCCCCTATAATGTGCCAGTAGTCAGCCATATAACCCCCCTATAATGTGCCAGTAGTCAGCCATATAAACCCACCCTATAATGTGCCAGTTGCCAGCCATATAGCACCAGATGCCCCCATAGTGCTCCTCTCCCCATAGTGCCCCCTATAATGTGCCAATATCAAGTGCCTCTGTCTTCCCCCATCCCAATATCATAGTGCCATCCTCTCCCCCTGCCCCTAATGTGTGTGCAAATATGAAGTGCCTATCTCTCCCCCATTTGCCAATATCATAGTGCCAATAGCCCCCTCCTCCCCTGTGGCAGTAAAGTAAAAGTCCAGTATTTAAAAAAAAAAAAAAAACAACACATATACTTACCTCCATGTTAGGCAAGCCTCATTTATCCTGTCTTTCAGAAAAGTTTGTGAGGGGAATCGAACCTGTGACCATTAAAATGAAAGGCAAGACACTTAATCACAAGGCTATATCAGCTGCATAGCCAGGTAGCTAAAATAAAAAAAATAAGACCTCTAGATAAGGAGAGCTTTGATAGTGTATCTATACACATTACAGCTGCCCCAACACACCAAGCTCTGCTACATCCATATATAATGTGCTGGTGCAGCTGTAAAAAAGAATCAAAGCACTATCAAAGTTCTCCACATCTTTTTTTTTTTTTTTAAAGCTATCTGGCTATGCAGCTGATATAGCCTTGTGGTTAAGTGTCTTGCCTTTGAACCTAATGGTCGCAGGTTCGATCCCCAGGGCAAGCTTTTCTGAAAGAAAGAATAAATAAGGGCGAAAGGACACTGCGATTCACTGTGTAATTAGCGATCGGGAGAGGAGTGAGGACACGTGCTGATTACCCAGGGGAGGAGAGAGGTGAGGACAACACGTGCTTGCTGGGCCCCCTGTAAGCCCGGGCCCCGAAGCAGCTGCTTCCCCGGTAGTTACGCCCCTGTAATGCATGTATCCGACAAACGGTGGCTTACATGCCAGGAAGTTATGGAAAAGTTTAACTTAAATTATGGAAAAGTTTAACAATTTCCTTGTAAGGAGACTGGCGGATCTGTCTGGGGAACTTTCCAATAATCACTTTGATAAAATTGTACTACGAGGCACTGGTCCCCAGTCTATCTCAATGCTGTATTTCCAATTGAGGTAGGTATGGGGGAACAGTCTGCCCCATAGGGCATTCCGACCATGGAATCAGATACTGGAAGATGGGGAGGCGGGGGAGAAGATCCATTAAGGGTGGAGGGCCTTGCGAAATTTTTTTAAAAAATGAAGCATGGGGAGATATTCATTTCAGGTTAATGCACAACGCTATATATGCTTTCAATCTGCCCCAAGCTCCTAACAGACCAGACAGACTGACGAACTGCCCGACCTGTCTCTCACCTCATACTGATCTATACCATGGTCTGTGGACATGTCCTACGATCTATGCTTTATGGCAACAGATTGAGGTACTAGCTAAAAATATCTGGAATATGACGATCCCACCCCCTGCATCCCATGACATACCTTTTCCATTACTGGGAGGAAGACAAAGATAGCACAGAGCGAAAGCTGCCTTCTCTTTTTCATGCCCTTTGTATGGCCATCAAACTTGGTATTTTACAACATTGCTTGCAACCATCGGTCCCCGCTAAAGAGGATGTAATCCTTAACATCAAACAGTTATTGGGGCTGGAGAGTAGAGAGGTGGAGAGAAAGAGAGAGAAAGTAGTTCCTGAAGAGATGGAGGGGCTTCTTGACGCACATACTTTCTGACAGTGAGATTAGTCGCTTAATGAAACCATTTACACTCACTTAATGGTATTTAACGAAACAGTTGAAGGGGAAACTGGGGCGATTGGCTCAGTAATATCCATTATTATATGTTAGTATACATAGATAATAGTGATCTTCGCCGTGTTCGAGGAGATTGGGAATTGCTGGTTGTTTTAATGTTGGGCATTGGGTGTACTATGGTTTTGCGGTTCAAAGGGGGAGGGGAGGTATTTGGGAAGAAAATTAAAAATTGGGAATGTAAAGACATCCTTTCTTTGTTTTTTGTGACAATCTAATGCTCTTACCTGCATCATTTTGATTTATGTGATATTGTTTACAATATGACTTGGTACATTGTATGAAAATCTCTTTTATATATTTCCTCAATTATTATTTTTTTTTTTAAAAAGGTAATGTAGAGGACTCGACCTTTCAGAAAAATTGATTTTTTTTCCTTCACTGAGCTACCAAAATGGATTTTAATGATGTCTCTGGCAGGCTGGCCCACATTCAGGTCACATTCCAAGGATACTGCAGTGGCTAAAATGGCCGCCAACCCCCACCTCAGTAACAGATGGATAAAAAAAAACACGTATCACTGCGCTCTTAGCTGGGTACAAAAATTTAGGATTGCAGTATCACCCTCCCTCAATAATTGCTGTAGCTTGAAGATTTCACACCACCAGGTTCAACAGATTTCTTTCCTAATCTCTCCCTGGGAACACCGGCAGCAACCTTTCCCTATACTAACAGCAGCAGAGTGACGTGCGCCACTACGTGACTCCAGCTTATTAAGAGGCTGGTTCAAATGCTGCACTCAGCCAATCACAGCCATGCCATTAGTAGGCATGGCTGTGATGGCTTCTTAGAGCAAAGATGTAAAACACTTGCTGATTGGCTGCTCTGCAGCCTTTCATAAAGTGGGAAGAATCACCAAACAACGGACCCGAACCCGAACTTTTATTAAAATGTTCGGGTCCGTGTCCCGAACATCCTAATATTCAGTACGAACCCGAACTATACAGTATAGGTTCGCTCAACACTAGTGATTTCCTCATCTCAAACAATTTATTGAAACAAAAGTCAACAGCAGTGGTGGGTATACCCCACAAAAAATGTCATTGTTTCAATAACTTGCCATGTCTCCTTGAGCATCAATTACAGCTTGACAATGACATCTCATGCTGTTTACAAGTTGACTTATTGTCTGTTGAGGCATGGCATCCCACTCTTCTTGAAGGATGGCCCTCAGGTCATTGAGGTTCTGGGGTACAGAGTTACGAGCCTCTACATGATTCCATAGGTTTTAAATGGGATTTAGGTCTAGAGAAAGTGCAGGCCCTCCATTTGAGATACCCCAATCACCTGCAGCCATTCCCTAATGATGTGACTGGCACATTGTCATCCATGAGGATGAAATATGGCCCGTGTTGTTTATTAATGATGAGCCTCCTGAAATACCATATTCAATTTCACGATATTTCACGAATATTCGATCGAATATTTGTCAGTATTCTATTTATCGCAAATAATATGCGATTTAGTTATCCGCCTATTGCGAGTTGAACTTTGAACAGGGTATAAAGGCAACTTTCCTATTGGTTGGCTGTCTAGAATTAACGAAGATAGCGAAGATAGCGCTATATTCTCTATATTCATTAATTCTAGCAAACCAATAGGAAAGTTGCCTATACACAGCTCTAAGTTGGATGTGCAATGCGAGAATATTAGGGTACTTTCACACTAGCGTTTTGGATTCCGTTTGTGAGATCCATTTCAGGGCTCTCACAAACGGTCCAAAACGGATCAGTTAGGCCCCTTTCACACGGGCGAGTTTTCCGCGCGGGTGCAATGCGTGATGTGAACGCATTGCACCCGCACTGAATCCTGACCCATTCATTTCAATGGGGCTGTGTACATGAGCGTTTTTTTTCACGCATCACTTGTGCGTTGCGTGAAAATTGCAGCATGTTCTATATTCTGCATTTTTCACGCAGCCCTAGCCCCACAGAAGTGAATGGGGCTGCGTGAAAAACGATTTGCATCCGCAAGCAAGTGCGGGTGCGTTGCGGTTTTCACTGATGGTTCTCACTTTTCTTCTTTGTTCTTACTACTTTAGTGTCCGTTATAGACTGATCTATATTTTTGTCGATTTTAACATGTAATATGTACAGTCCATAATGCAGAAAGCAAATCTGACTCAGAGGTCAAAATATATCTTAAATCTAAACTGCGTATCTTCTATTTTACTCATTCAGCTGAGCAAAGCCTATTATTGTAGTAAAGCTGGTGTTTTTGTACTGCAAGTAAGGCTAATTTCACACTAACATTTTTGCTGGATTCCGCAGGGTTTAGCAAAAATGCTTCCGTTACTGATAATATAACCATCTGCATCCGTTATGAAAGGATCTGGTTGTATTATCTTTAACATACCCAAGATGGATCGGTCATGAACTCCATTGAAAGTCAATGTGGGACGGATCCGTTTTCTATTTTGTCAGAGAAAACTGATCCGTCCCCATTGACTTGCATTGTGGATCCATTTTGCTCCGCATCCCAGGACAGAAAGCAAACTGCAGCATGCTGTGGTTTTCTCTCCGGTATGAGAACAGAACAGAGTTAATTTTGGATTAGGTCCGGATGCATTGCGGATGCGTTCAGTGAAAACTGTGCGATTTCACAGGCAAAGCCATTCAGTTTTGCCTGCGATTGTGTTCAGTTGTTCAGTTTTTTCTGCGCGGGTGCAATGCGTTTTGATGAGTTTTCACGTGCGTGATAAAAAACTGAAGGTTTACAAACAACATCTCTTAGCAACCATCAGTGAAAAACGCAACGCACCCGCACTTGCTTGCAGATGCAATGCGTTTTTCAACCCCATTCACTTTTATGGGGCTAGGGTTGCGTGAAAAACACAGAATATAGAACATGCTGCAATTTTTCACGCAACGCACAAGTGATGTGTGGAAAAAAAAGCTCATGTACACAGACCCATTGAAATGAATGGGTCAGGATTCAGTGCGGGTGCAATGCGTTCACATCACGCATTGCACCCGCGCGGAAAACTCGCCTGCTTGAAAGGGGCCAAAGAGTTTTTCTACTGACCTCGTTCTGCTTGATGTGTATGTAATTCAACAGATAAGAGTAGAGTGCTCTCTGTAAGTTGAACAGTGGCAAAATAGCATTCCATTGTATGAAGTATTAGCTGTAAATGACCTTTTCATAGACATATACCAATTCTATACACATCTGCATAGTGTAAAATGTACTGTATACCCTGCTATAAATGCAAAAATCAATATAGAAACTCCAAAGAACGACAATAGAAGTGTTAACAGAAGATAAAAAATGCAGATTAACAACTATGCCACTTTGTAGAGTTAAAACTTTATGCTGGTACTCTGTGCTAAAACAACATTGAGTTGCAGATATATTTGCCTGTGCTTATGTTAGTCATGTCATTGTACAAGAAAATTAGTCTTATTTGTGAAAATTTAGAAATACACATTAGTTCTTCGACTGTGATGTGCACTAAGTTAATTTTCAGCAACTATAAATCTGTTAGCGATGCCCTTTTCATTTTATAAGTCTAAGTTAACCATTCAGTCAGCTTGCCTGTCACTGAATTTCAGTTATCCACATATTCTATTTAGCAAAATCCTGCACGTGAGTGTAAACAGTGTGGCCTTCTCTTTATTTGTACAAGAATTTGGTAAGGGATTATGAACTGTTATTATGATAAACAAAAAAATGATCAGTCTCAAGTCAAAAAATATATAACTGGATTTTAGTGATGAATGACTTTTCAATGACTGGAGTGATCATTAATAATAAAGCATCATGCGATTGTCACAGCTTTGTCAGCAAAGTCGCAAAGGTTAGACAGATACACAAACTGTATACACTGTATACACATATCTGATATAATGAGGGGAAGAATTATGTTAAAGTGTCACCAGCATATTGATGAGCTGTAAAGTGACAGATGTTCAAGCAGCAAGGACAGAACATTGTTGTTAAGAAATGGGAACTCTGATGGTGAGCTCTGATGGAATTTTTACAGCTGTTTCCGTGGTGCGGCTAAAATAAGTTTGTACCTGGATGCAATTTAAATCAGACCTGTGTGCACCTTTGTGCAATTTAAATCAACTCAGTGCTTCAGTAAAATGGCACAACACCTATTGGGCAGACTCAGTGGCGTAGCTATTGGGGTCACAGGGGAAGGGGGCCCGCAGCCCGGCAGCAATTTAATAATTCCACGATGGAAGCACTCATCTCCATAGTCATCTGTATCGCCGTCCTCAGGACAAAGATACAGATGGCTGTGCTGCGGGGCAGGGGAGAGAGAGGCATCTCCCTCCCCCATTACTCTGATAGGCTGCAGGCACTAGGCCTGCAGCCTATCAGAGGCTGGTGCAGACGCGATAACATCATCGTGCCACCTGAGCTGTGCAGTCCGGGACACAGTCCGGAAGAGGGACGATACTTGTTACTGGCACATGATTGGGGTGGTGGGGGGAGAGGCACTTGTTACTGGCATATGGTTTGGGGGGGTGGGTGGGAGGAGAGGCACTTGTTACTGGCACATGATTTGGGGGGAGGCACTTGTTACTGGCACATGATTTGGGGGGGAAGGCTCTTGTTACTGGCACATGATTTGAGCGGTGGAGGGGCACTTGTTACTGGCACATTATTACATGGGGGGAAGGCTCTTGTTACTGGCACATGATTTGAGGGGTGGAGGGCACTTGTTACTGGCACATGATTAGATGGGGTGGACTTGGTACTGGCATATGATTTGCTGGGGGGACGCCCCTGTTACTGGCACATGATTGGTGGGGGGGGGGAACTTGTTACTGCCACATGATTGGTGGGGGGGAGAGGCAATTGTTACTGGCACATGATTGATGGAGGGAGACACTTGTTACTGGCACATGATTGGAGGGCATCTATGGAGGCACTTTTTACTGGCACATTATTGGGGGGCACTATAAGGGCCCTTTTTAATGGCACATGATTGAGGGCACTTACTGGCACATTATTGGGGGGCACCATGGGGGCAATTTTTACTGGCATATTATTGGGGGCACAATGGTGGCATCTATGGGGGCACTTCTTACTGGCACATTATTGGGGGGAACTATGAGGTCATCTACTGAGGCCACAAAGAAGGGGTAATTTATATGGGGGGGCTCTGTGTTGTAATAGTATTATGACAGGGTTTATCTGTTTCTGCAGTATAGTATTGGGGAGCACAGCGGCACAGTATTGGGGGTAGTAGGATGATTTGTCCAGAAGATGGGAGGATGATGGAAAAGTAGTAAACTTAAATTTTTTTTTTGTCTAACTGCAGAGACGAAAAATGCCTGAAAAATGGTGGTCTGAAAGGAGAAGATGAGGAAAGAGAACATCTGCATCAAAGGAGACGTCACTGGATGTAAGAAGTATGGGGCACTGTATTACTCTGTTTTTCTGTAGTGATAGGAGCAGGGGCGTAACGATTTCAGTCGCAGAGGGTGCGACCACAAGGGGGGGGGCCCAATTCAAAGTTTGCCTTGGGCCCCATAGAACTCTAGTTACACCCCTGGGCAGACTGTAAAAATGTTCTCTGTTGTTTTGTCTGTATGATTTATATCTAAGGTTTAGCTATAGTGCAGACACACATGTGTTTAAGAGGGCTCTAATGCCACATAAAACTGCAGTTTTGTAAGAGGTAAATAGGAGGCTACATTGCAGATTTTGCATTCAAGTTAGCCTATAATTCACATAATACCCCTCGGGGAACATTACCAGCAAATCTATGTTAGGCAGAAGGTTTAGTGACAATTTTTTATTAACAAATGGGTCAATGTCTGAGAGGTCCTTAAGGATCCTTTGCATGGGCCAACTTAGCAGGCAATTATTGGGAACAATGAGCTGTTCGTTTCCCTTCTGCTGATAAATAATACATAGGCCATCAAGTGCAATGACCACATATAATATGTATTGTAATGGTGCATGCATTGTTTTAGTTTACATATTGATTATGTAGGTCTGATAATTGTGTAAATGGTTCCTGGGTCAGTATCCAAATTAAGAAGGAAAAGTGGCCATGTGATATGTGACCATACACATTTTTTCTCAATTTTATTTCCACAACATCTGAATAATGAGATAATCAGGACCATTGCATTGCCTTAATATATTCATTACTTTAACTCTTCTGGATTGCATAACAATGACCATGTGGACATTAGTTTTTTTTATGGGTTATACAATTTTTTGTCATGACTTTAAAGGGGTTTTCCAGGCTCCTGGTGATGAATTATCCTCAGGATAGCTCATTAATATCTAATCGGTGAGTGCCCAACACCTTGCTCCCCCTCTGATTAGATGTTCACAGCTGCTTCTGGTGCTGGAATGGAACTGGAAGCACAGCTCTAGTCAAAGTGTAGTGGCAGTACTGGGTTACTGCAGCTCAGTTCCCATTAGATTCAGTGGTAGCTTAACTGCGCCAATCCAGCATAGTCACTACACAAAGCTGTGCTTCCTGTTCAATTCAAAGTGTTAGTTCAAGCACCAGAGGCTGGAGTAAACAGCTGATTTGTGGGGGTGCAGGGTATTGGATAGGCTATCAGTATCAGAAGCCTGAAAAACCCCTTAAAGTACAGAACACAAATAAACAATAAAAACAAGCAAACACAATAAACATGAATTTACTTTAAGAAGACCTGTTTGCAAGGGACTGTAATCTACCTGATACCTCAGAGCACTTAAGTAATTTATGCATAAAACTAGATAGATGACTAAAGATACAGATAGACAGTTATGAGATGAACAGCTCAAACTTTGATCTGATTCAGCCAAATGAATAAACGTGTGTGATTCACGTCCAAATCATTTGCATCAGAATCAAAAATATTCCAAATGACCAGAAAATTTGTGTATGATATGCTATGGTCTTGTAGGGCTCATATTTTTATCTCTAGTCTCTAATTTTCACTGTTACTTAAACCCTCTCTCTCATGTCATATCTGATTCATTCCTACTCCCAAAGTTTTAAGGCTGCCATTGTCCAGAAATTGTCCAGAAGTGACATAATTCAAGGTAAGAATTTTCCAGTTTTAACTAGTTCCAGTATAAATAAGTTTACATTAAAATGACGTAACATTGCCATATAGCCCTAGTTACAGTAAAATGATTTAATTGGTTGTTCACTTTCTAGCTACATAAGGTATAGCTCTTTGTTGGGCTACTCTTTTATGTTCACAGAGGTGTTGTCCATAAAATGGCTGCTGATGGAGGGCAGGCTTGGACTGGCCCACAGGGGAACAGGTGAATCCCCCGGTGGGCTCCTGAGCAAGGTGGGCCCCTAGTCTCCCACCCTCTGTACAAGTGGCACAGAACACAGACTTAGTGCACTACATACATATATTCTATGTACAGCACCTCAACCAGCTTATATTCATATAAAAAACTTGATAGATTATTTTAAAAAATCCCTAATTTATTATTATAGACACGATTAGAGCTGAGATGACTTCTAAGTAGAGAGAAAAGCTAGACAGTATCCTCTTTTCCCCAGGATCTACCTTCTCAAAGTTATTGCAGGGACCCCCCATAACCAATCATCTGGTAGCATCTTGCTGCTGTTTGAGCAGGTAATATTTGAATGTATCTGTACTATGGGCCCTCAAAATTTTTTTTTTTTACTGCTGAGCACTATACACCCCAGTCCGACACTGATGGAGTGTCATGTGATTAGGCAAATCTCCTCTGTGTGATGTCTCCTCCATTCAAATACACTACACCTGCCATGTGTACTTGCACTGTTGGGAGTTTAGTGCAGATGATGTGTGTTTGAATGTAGGAGGATAAATGATGTGCCTGGTCACATGACCCTGCATCAGCGGCCATCTTATGGACAGGACCTCTATGTTGACAGGACAGAAAATTTGCCCAAGAAGGGGGCATGGCTTATGAAATCTAGCAAGTGGCATAGAATATCTACAAAGGCTATATTAGTAAGTGCTATGTAATCATCTTACATACACACTGGTCAATGGTAGTCAGAAAGTGGCTAACAACGTTTATTAACTTCTCTCCTACCTATGGGTATGTCAACATGTAGTGTAATGCTACAGAAATAAACTAGCTGTGCTGCTCTAGAATAGCACAAAGTAACTTTCCCTCTTTTACTATATGATGAATTATCTACCTTGGTTAATAAATGAATCTGTTATTATAACATCATTTAATCTGATATAAAATGCATAAGAAAACACTGACCTAACTGCTTATTGAATCTGAAGCCAAGATTAATGTGAAAATCATTTAAGGGTCTATATCTCTGAAATCTCAGACATGTTTTGCTTGTATAATTTTATGTATTCCTCATATGGTTTACCCTGGGGTGTCTTACCTTTAATACTACTTAGTTTCAGATAAGGGTCAGACTGTTTCATGGAATACACATTTAAGATGCCAGGTTGATGACCTTCTGTGAGAGACTTCTATGAAGTGCAAAGTGCATATGAATAAAGGGACAATTTTGAACATTCTACAAATAATATTCAGTTGATTTTGAATACCTGTCAAAAGTTACTTATCTTCTTGCCGTCAACAGTTATAGAAACTTCAGAGACCACATTCAATGTGTGAAAATTAGAGAACCTGTATTTAATGGATCACCAGAGTAGAATGTGCATGTTCTATATTACCCGCTATACAGTGTAAAACAAAGATTTCAAGTCCATCGTAGGCAATGGCAAAGGTTCTGGGGGAATTTGTTATGGTTGTGTTTAGATTTAACTCAAGTTCCAGCTTTGTATAGTAATTTTCGGGAACCACATTGCTTTTCTCACTTGAATCTAGACCATGCTGGCCCTTGTAATAGCAGATGGAGAGATTATAGTTTATTGTGGTATAAACAAAGTACTGAATGGTTCTGACTTGTATAATGCAGTCACATTATTCACTAAGTGTTATGTTTAAAGGGAATCTGTCACAGAATATATCTCAATAAAACTAGCTGATATGAGAGATGTGCACTTGTCAGCTGAATTTAATGGTGTTGGTCCCATCTCGCTATGTGCAACATTGCTGAGAACTTTTTGAATAATATGAAAATGATCCCTTAGGTGCAAAAAGGGTAGTGCCGTTGTACCTTATTGAAAAGTAATCACACCTGGTCTGGGACTCTCCTGAAGTCTCACACCTATAAATTGGCTTCAGTGTTTAGAGCAGGTGCTGTACAGAATCTATTGAATGGGGTGTCGAACACTGATGCCAACACGCAGGCACAAGAAATTTTCACTGCCAGGCCCTGTCAGTGAAAGTGGTGGAGGCGCGGCATACAAGAAAGTAAGTAGAGCCGCTGGGTGCAACAAGGTGTAACAACACTGTGCTCATTGCACCTAAGGGCTCATTTGCATATTATTAAAGAGCAAATTTGTCAGCAATGCAGGCACATAGTAAGATGGGATGGGATGAATACCATTAATTTCATCTGACAAGCACACATTTCTCAGGTAGACTGAGGTAGATTTAGCTACAGATTCCCTTTATTATTTGAAATAAGTTACAACATACACAGATTTTCCTTATTCTATATTTTTATTAGAAAATAACCCATGTTTGCCCACACAGTGAAGTCAGCTGTAATTCATAAACATACTTTACATCTGTAAAAAGGCATGGAAGTCATACATGCATCCCATCACAATTAGCCCGTTCCTACAGAAGAATTCCCAGTAGTAAACATTTATATAAAATATTGATGTGTATGCTAAAATATATACAATTCAGTACTATTTGGCGATAGCACTGATTATGCTCAATAATACGTATGTACAGGTGCATTTTTTGAAACTATAACATTTCTAAACATTATGCACTAGGCAAGTACTAAGCAATAAAAGGCAGTGTGTAGTAGTAATAATAATAAGGCAATATTTCAATAAAGGAATGGTAGGTTTAAGACCTTTATCATTTAAATTAGAAAACAGATAATGCAACAGATACTGTAATCAGAGGATACAATGTGAGGTGACTTGTCTTTTTGCTATTTACCATAATACATGTTTTTATAAAAATGTATTTTACAAGATACAGTGGTTAAGTTTAGTTGCTGAACATTTTCTTGTAACTACATTACAGTGCAATACATTATAAATTATACTTATGCTTATACTTCTGTGCCTTCTCTGGAGTAGAGGGTGCTATTTGTACTGATGCTGTTATAGAAATGGGAATTGAACTGATTTAAAACTGTGCTGCCATAGCCAAAGGGATTTGATGGTGCTGTACTCGACCACTCTGACCCTCCATGATTTGCTAAGTTTGAAAGTGGGGAATAAGAGTTAAAACCAGTCATGCTCTGTCCTATTTTGTCAGAAGTTTCATTATTGAGTCCAAGTGGCCTACTTACTGAGTTGGCACTATTAACATAAGCAGTCATGCTAGAGAGAAAGTTGTTAAGGCATGGTGTTATAGCGGGTGGAGATAATCTTTTCTCAGATGAATCATCAGCTCCTGGTGAGGAGCTCTCCAGCATGTCTTGATGTTCACCATTCTTTGGGCTGTTAGACAATGGACTCCCCTCAGATTTGTCAGAAGATAACTGTCCATTGCTGTCTGACTTTCTCTTCCTCTTTCTGCGGAAGTTTCCATTATCAAACATCTTTTCACAATTAGGATCTAGGGTCCAGTAATTTCCTTTTCCTACAAAAACAAAAGAGCCTGCTTAGTAATCTTGTACATTATGCCCACAAGGTCATATAAGCCACACATTTTTTTATATATAGCACTTTGATTTTAAATCTAAATCCTTCCAGGATTAATAGCGTAGCTCAAACTCAAATATAATTCTTTATATACAGCTACAGAGAGATGTATCTAAAAAAAAGTATGAAACTGGGGAAAAAAGAAATAAAAAGGTAAAAATATACTTAGTATCAGAGTCAGGAACCCTAAAGTATACATAAGGCATCAATTTAACCATGAATGCAATGTAAATTACACAGATTATCTTGCAATATGATAAATGACCTCTAAACACCGGTAAATTTTTATCACATTGAATGCCTCATATTAATGAACAAAAAAAATCTGCAATGTATATTATTTAATAGTAAGTAAACATAAACTAAGCAAACAAATCTCACCTGGATCATCTTCATCCCGTGGAACTTTTTTGAAACAATCATTAAGAGATAAATTATGCCGAATTGAATTTTGCCACCCAGCCTTGCTTTTGTTGTAAAATGGAAAATTATCAGCAACATACTGGTAGATCTGACTGAGTGTCAGTCTTTTGTCAGGGGCACCATGAATTGCCATGGCTATCAGTGCAGAATAGGAATAAGGAGGTCTCACCAATTTCATAAGTTCTTCTTGGGAAGGAATTGGAAGCCAACCTAATTCAGAACCTCCTAAGCCATGCATGTTAGGCAAGAGTTGTCTTTGCATCCCATATGACTGAGGCATGAAGTGGCTGGTGTTAGATCCTGGAAAATATGGAGGTGGTGTGATGGATGGTCCATTTAGCCACAAGTAAGGATTTGGAGTTGTGCTGTAATCTCCAGTTTCAAAGTTTGAAGGTCGCTGAGGACTAGGCATTGTCTGAGGGTGAAAGATGCTATCGCAGTAGATATTCATTTCTGGAGGTTCCTGTCCAATACTTGGAAACTGTGGCCCACAGCGTGGTGGAGAATGTGTGTGTGCATCAAAAGCACTCATAATGCAAAGTTAGAAGTTTGCTAAATGCACCTGTGCTTGCTACTGTCTTGAAACAGGTGTATCACCTGTGCCCTTCCTCACCACTACTTATACACCTGTCAGTAGCTAGCTTTCTGAATATGCTCCACCCAGCGTTCACTGACTGGCTGGAGATGAAGTGATATCCCTTTTTGGAATGCTGGCAGCCTATAAGCCTATTTGAAATTTATGAGTGTTTATCTTTTAAATGAATGGAAGATTTTTTTCCTAGTTCTCTGAAAAAAAAAAAATTACCATCATGTCATAATAAACCTACTACAGGTAAATGCCCTGACTTACAGAATTGATATTATGCAAAATGGTAACAATATTGAAAAGTACAAAATGCACTCCTATCTTCATGACTTAACCAGTAAAACTTTATTGATGTACACAAAAGAAGTCTGGATTGCAAAACATAAGGGACAAAGGCTTTTCATTATAACACTGCATTAAACACTGCATTTTGAAATTGATACATTGCATTGATCGGTGGTTTCATCAATGTCACACAGGCCATCTATGAAATGAGAAACATTCACCAGGGCCACTTACTTCTGGACATTTAGTTCTGTTTATGGGATTTGGAGTTTGCCCTCAGTTTAATTACCATATAAAAAGATAAGCATCCAAATCATCTTTACCCTTCATAATGTTTAGTTTCCTGCACACCGTGTTTGTACAAAGAAAAGCAACAGTTCTTGTCCAGAACTGTACACTCAAATTCTTAAGTTTTCCCCTAAATACTTCTCTGCCAAAGTATTAACTACTTGCTGCACCGAGAGCTTTATTTGTACAGAGCAAGTTATGTACACACTGCTTTTAATTGAAGCCATGCAGTACAAAGGGAAGTCAATGACAATGCACATTCTGAGAGAATAGACTTGTTATTGGAGCATACACTGTACTTGCCATTTAGAACTGACTGATAAAATAAATAGTTTTTCATCATATGTATGTACCAGGTAAGATAGAAGTGAAGTTCTCTTCCACTGCTTAAAATAATACTTATTTATATACAGGAGAAATGAAAAATCTAATTCTGAAAAATACAATATAAATCTATAATTTTATAAATATTTCTTGAACTATGGTTTGACATAGATTCACCAAAAATACAACACAATGTGAGAGGTGACAGATGACCACAGTGTGGGGCAAAATGTACTCATGTGACAGATCATATTGTTCCTTGGAGATAAGCTGTGGCAAAGTCATCCGGCAGCCACTTGTCTCCTCACTGTGGTGGCTCAGATAATAGGCCAATCAGGACATAGAGGGGGAATTTGTCATGAAGTCAGTTTTGCTTGAGTTTGTGTTGTCGTACTGTGTGCCACATTTATCAAATGTCACAGGGTGTCTGATAAATTTGGCTTGTCCTTCAACCTAACACTTGTGTCTAGAGAAGCTGCTCCAGTTTTCCTACTCCACCCTCCCTCTGGAGTGAGATTGCTAATTATTAGCGACTTTTTAAAAAAGTCGCAATGATAAATCTGCTAACCACACCCATTTTTCCACCCATATTACAAAACTGGAGTGAGTGATGTAAAAATGCAAAAAGTCACAAACTTTTGCACACATGAGTGTAAAAAGTCAAATTTTTTGCGTAATCGCTTAAATTTTACGCACGCGAGTGCGAAAAAGTCGCAAAAACACTATTGTTCAACTTCCTGATGCCAGAATTCTGGAGTGAAGGTATAAATGCCATAATCAGGGCCATAAATGCTTAAGACAATTGTTTACAAAATTATAGCATATGGTGTATATAATAATATTTTATGATGTACGAGATAGAAGATAGTGTTCTGATATGAGAAGTATCCTGGTTTATCGTGATAGAAACAGTTATAATGTAAAGAGAGATATACACAAATCACCAAGAGTATATATATGTTTATATCATAGTGTACATTTATGTGCTATGTTCACATCTGCACTAGAGCAGGAACGGTCACATAAGGACACCAATGATGTTCTACTTATCCCTTTGATTATAATGAGGTCCATGTTTCTATCATAATTTTACCAGAAAAATAATGTATCATGCTTTTTTGACAAAATCTGCAAAGATTGCAGGTGTGAACCAAGCCTTATTGTTTTATATTATCTAGCTAACTACCTATCCATATATATATAAATATAATTTAGAAGATGAGAGCTATCAGTTGGCTCTGCTATATACAGCATGACATGTCTGAGTTGCAGTTTTTGTTGCTAACACCTTTGTTTTCACAAGATAAGTACAATGATGTTTATGTACTGTCCATCCTGCCTTTGATTCTGTTGGTTGTCTTGTTTGTAAAACACATGATGCTTGAAGCTTATGATAAGTAGATGCCTTGGTGGCTGGAGATGGTGGAGATGGCTTTTTACATTGATGCCTCCTTGTTCACACTTAAACACCTGCTGTGAATGAAAAGGTCTGAGACAAAGGGAGAGAGGATTTGACCGGATTGAGTGATACTAGTGAAAGAGAAAATGTACTGCATGTGTGTGAATTGCTGGCTTATTACAGCACACGTTCATATGCACTACAGGAATGTAATAGTAATATTCAATATGCTGACCAATCACAGCCTCTAGACTTTAGTCCCATGCATAATTGCATAGTATGCCATAATGTTTACTTAATCATTATTTGCAAACTGATATTTTACATATTTATAAATTACATCAGACTAAGTTAATATATAAGTAATTTTGCATTGAATTACATCAAACCCTACAAGTCCATATTATCCTAAAGTATGTATGAAAATACTATTGCTTGAAATGCATCATTAAAAGAAAAAAATCTAATTTTCTCTGACTGACTTTATTTTTAGGGATAGAGGGTATCTATGAAATCTGTAGGAGTCCAACTGCTGGAACTCCACCAATAATAGAAATGAGGGGTTCCATACCCTGAAATGATTAGAGCACCAGTGTGAATGCTCAACCAGCTGCTCCATTCATTTCAGGGTCCCCCTTCTTGTGAGAGGTCCCAGTTGTCAAAGCCCCACCAGTCTAATAGATATTCCCAATCCTGTGAGTAGGGTATAACTTCTTCTCATAGGAATACCCCTTTAAGGTAAACTCATGTACATGAATGAACAGTGGCACACAGACTCCCTTTTGTTTTGTATTATGGAGCAATGGGTACTCAAAATTAATACTTCTGGGGCATAATGGCTCTGTAATAGGCCACATGGTGGAACATAATGCCTCAGTATGAAGCTGAAACACACAGAAGAAGAGTGTGGTTCAGTCACGAATCTGATTGCTGAATTCACAATGCTACAAATTACCTTGTCCAATAATTCTAATATTATCATAATTGTTGTGGATTTCATTACTAGCAGTCACTGTGATATTCGAAGAATACACTTAAATGATACTGTTACATTTAAGGCCCCATTACAGGGGTAATTGTTTCCAAAAAATTATCAATTACTTGAGTAGTTAAAAAGTAGTGATCAATTGAAGTTTTTTTTTTTTTTTACCCCTTCACAACATTCAGAATCTCTTTTGGAGTCCCATAATTTAAATGATGTGATGTGTATGGAAGCCATGATGCTGGTGTGAACACAGCTTAAAGGGGCTGTCCGGCTTACAGATATTAATGACCTATCCTCAGGATAGGTTATCAATATCGAATCGATGGGGGACCAACACATATATCATCTATACTGAGCAGCCGCAGCGAGGGCACAGCTCCATACATGGTGTATGTCTCAGAGTACTGCAGCTCAGCTCCCATTCAAGTGAAAAGAATCTGCACTACAGAACACTGGTGCCAAAAACTACACAGTCTACAGAGCCTTCTGCTTCAGCTCCATATACTGCATAGTGTCTGAAACTGCTCATCATGGACTTACCAGTTTCCTCACCTGTAGCCTGGACAACCCATTTAACTGTTGCTGCTTATGGGCCATTAATGAAGGATCTATCAGAGCAGAGACTAAATACATTTTACATTTTTAACTGGTACTTTCCAAAAACTGTAACCTTCTTGTTGAAGGAGACCTGTTTATGCTGTGAAGGGGCACCAATAAAACATCTTGACAGGCTTTATAAATAAAGGGCTTAATCTTTGCTTCTTAAGAAAAGCCTAGCCAGAACTCTGGCCAACGCACTATTGTCTCTATTCTGTTCAGCATGTACTACATTCATGAACAGAACACATGGCCTAATACATGGCTAGACTGAGGAACTTCCTCTGTTGGTCTATCTCTGTTATCCCTCTGCAATGGGATTTCTGAGACTGCACTGATATGCACATATGCACTTAGGAATTTTATGGATTTATTGCTATCCAGTGAAGACAAAATGGGGAAATAATAATAATATAGTTGTCCGTCCAGGAGAGTCTGGAAAAAAGCTGGCATACATGCTTTGTACCACATTTATTAGCTGCTTTAGACAAACACTAACCTTTTTATGACAGTGGGGGCATGACCTATCAAAAAGGGGCATCACTTTCCACAAAAAAGGGGTCAAACTTTGGACCACAAAAAGGAAAGAAAATCCTCTGGACTCATGAAACAGTGGAATTATGGGTAATCTCTCAAAAATATAAATGGATTGGTGAGCTAACTTTAGCCTGGTCAAATTCTCCACATGATATTCTATTTGCATAATGCCCTAATGAAGTGCACAAGTCCCTCCTGCAGCAAAGCACCTCTGTAATATTGATGCTGCCACCCTGGCATTTCCTGGTTGGGATGGTGTTTGCAAGCCTCTACCTTTTTCCTCCTTCCATAGTAATGGTCACTACGGTTAGACAGTTCCATTTTGTGTCATCACATCAGAGGACATTTCTGATAAAAGATATTTGTCCTCAAGTGCTGTTGCAAACTGTAACCTTTTTTTTGTGGTGGTTTTGGACCAGTGGCTTCTTCCTTGCTGAATGGCCTTTCAGGTCTTGTTGATAAAACACATTTTACTGATGAAATAGACACTTCTGTACCTGTTTCCTACAATATCTTTACAGGATTGTTTACTCTTGATCTTAGATTGATTTAGATTTTTTGAACCAAAGTACATTTATCTCTTTCCTGTACCATAAGTATATATTATTATATACTAGTAGAATTATCTGCCTTTGCATGGGTCTATTTTGTTTGTTGTTCGTGTGTGTGGTTAAAAGATATTTATAGTGACCCCCATAACAGTGTCATAGCAGTGCCATAACTCTGACACCCACAATGCCCCCATAACCAGGACATGCACAGCGCCCCCATAACAGTGACATCCAAAGAGCCCCCTTTATAATAACATCCACAGCTCCTACATAACGGTGACATCCACAGAGCCCCCATAACAGTGGCATGCACATCACCCCCATTACAGTGACATCTACAGTGCTCTCATAGCAATGACATCTGTATTGTCCCCTTAACAGTGACATCGATGGTGGCCCTAATAACAGTGATCTCTACTGCTCTCCACCCCCTTAACAGTGACATCCACAGCACCCCACCACCTTAACAGTGACCTCCATACCACCTGCCCCTCTTAACAGTAACATTCATACTGGCATTATAACAGTGAAGAAAAATGGAAACCTGATGTAAAACTGTGAATGCATATATTACCAGGTACCCTTTAATATTTCATTGCAACACAAATGTTGAGAGCATATATAGCAATGTACAGATTAGTGCCCATAATATCACAGTATATCAATAATATACTGCAATTGTTTTCTCAGTTGATGCGCCTGCGTAATGCGAATATTCTAAAACCTGAATATATAGCACTATGTAATATAGTGCTATATATTCTTTTTTTAGAATATTAGTAATTTTTTCCCATCTAAAGTCATGATTCCTCCCTGTGTAAGTTGCTTTTGTGCCAATGACGAATATTCTAAAGAACGAATATATAGCACTATATTCCATAGTGCTATATATTCGTGTTTTAGAATATTCGCATTATGAGAATATTACATTGCCGATTTTTCGCATAAGAGAAAAAAAATTAATTTTCTCTTATGTGAAAAATCGGCAATGTAATAGTCGCGTAATGTGAATATTCTGAAACACAAATATATATCACTAGGGCTATATATTCTTTTTTTAGAATATTCATCATTTTTTACAATTAAAAGTGAATAGTCATTGGCCCAAAAGCAACTTAAGCAGGGAGGAATCATGACTTCAGATGGAAAAAAATAATGAATATTCTAAAAAACGAAAACATAGCACTATATTCTATAGTGCTATATATTCGGGTGTTAGAATATTCGCATTACGCAAATTATTCTAATTCCCTACAGACTACAATATTGCAGCCTTCTCACATTGGCCCACAAGCAAGAAGCAGGTAGGTATACTAGGTAATGGGTTCAGATGAAAAAAAACATACAAAAAATATAATATATATCACTATATTAGAAATATAAAAATGTTCAAAGTGCCAATATTCGCAATAAAAATTTGAATATTCACGCTCAACACTATATTTGAACCTTGTAATTTGAATATTCTGAAGTCTAGATGATAAAAAAAACTAATAAGGTCTATATTTCTGATCCTATCATATGACTGGGTCTAGATTGTCAAAACTTTACAGATGTACAATGTAGGTTTGTTTTAAATTTAAGGTAATAAATCCATAAAGCGTACATATGACCATGCAGAGTAGCTAAATTATGACTTGAACTTGTTGGATATTAAAAGACAACAACAAAAGGTTATACACAATCTGATTTAATATTGAACCTGGGTAATACTGTATGTCTTCATGCATGTCTAATTTGTTAACCATGTCAAGTGCAGTACATAGACTTTTCACATTTGCTGTGATTGAACACTAAACCATGTTTGCAGTAAATGTCCATGGCTTGGAAATACGGCAGATCATTTTAGAAGTACTGCACACAAGGCTGCTATTTATTATTTAGCTTTCTTTTAGCAGTCAGGAGATTATAGTAAATAAACCAATAGTAATATTGACCTATAGTTTGCTTGGTAAAATTAGAAAAAGTATGACAAACTGTAAATCATTTACTGGTGACAGTCTCTGGGAAAACTGGCCAAACACTCTTCCCTTTTGGTCTCACAGTTTAGATCTACAATGTAATGGAAACAAATACAGTCACATCGAGTGCGCGTCTCTATAAGGAATACATGGCAATGGCATCTGACAAGGTATTACAAACTATTCTGGTAGGGGTTTTCGGGGCCTTGAAAAAAATTTGAGATGGACGGGTATGGCATGTGATTTTTTTAAAAAAATGTATTCCCCGCTCTGAAAGCAGGGCTGCCAACTGTCCAGAAATTTCTGGACAGTCCATTAAAACAGGAGACTTTTTTCATGTGTCCGAGAAAAAAAATAGATGTGTGTGATTTTTTGAGGCTGGTGGTACTTGACTAGATTATTTTAGTGGTATGTTATCTTCATAATGAGTTCTTATCAGTTTATTGAACTATAGACATGTGTTACTTATATACTTTATCATTAATTATGTTTTTTCCAATTTGTCCATAAAAATGTTGGCTGTCCGTGATTTTGGGATCATTTGTCCAGAAAAAAGAAAAATTATGGCTGGCAACCCTGTCTGAAAGTCCCTGTTCCTGCGGTCCTCTTTGCTTCTAGTCCCCAACTGGTCAGAAGTGTAATTTGACGATTTCCCCACACATCACAACTGCCGCCAATCGATAGTCTCAGAAGTGATGTGTGCAGGCAGGGCATGTGACCATGTTCAGAGCAGGTAAGTGTTTTGTTTTTTGTTTTTTTTTCTCACATCACCATGCCCAACCACCCCAATTTTTTTTCAGGGCCCAGACAACCCTTTTAATATTCCTGAAAATAAATATGATTGGCCAACAATTGAAACAAGGAATCACTCACTGTTTATTGTTGTATATTACTGCAAAATATAGAAGGCAAATCTAATCCAGGATTATATATGGTGATCCAGCATGCCTAGATGGATATAGTCCACAGCATTTATATGCTGCAGTATGTACTTAGAATCATTTATTTCTACTACATTTTTATAGAGTTGAGCGAAGTTTTAAAAATTCAATTCGGTTGCTTTGCCAAACTTCGACGAGAAACTCGATTGGTTATGAATTACTTAGTCCGAATAGCTTTCCATTGTAATGAGCAGCCACAATTACAGGAAACAGCTATCATAACGCCCCTCCCCCAGTTAGTTAACTCCTCAGATGCCATGTTCAACGCTGATTGCGGCATCTGTGACTCACATTGCTCAACACTACATTTTAGCATTAATATTAATTCTCTTTGAATACTTTAGGTAAATTAGCTACTATGAAGAATGTTTGATATAATATAAAGTACATATCACATGTGAAGGTTTATTGTCATCTTTAGTGGCTTGATATATAGCAGGCATTGCTGTTCTGTAAAATATTATATTATCACTGTTTGTAATTAATCGGTGTAATAATCCCAAATGCTCCTGACATTCAGATATTATCTGCTTTAGAAGATCATCTACAATTTCATCTGTTCTGGATACATCTTGAAGGACATGGTTACATTTTGCTTAATGTGAGGTTTATGAAAATATAAGATCATGGTAACAGCCATCAGTTATATAATATATCTGGATAAAGGACATTTCTGTACTGTTAATTATGTTATCCCTATCCTCCATATCATATGTGCACACACAGCTGTCACTATATATAAAAAAGTATATTCAATGTCTAAACTATAGTGAAATAAGGCTCTTGGGACTGAAAACGTGATAAGAATTATTTACTTCTGAAGTGTTACATGATCTTTACCTCCTGAGAGGCATACATGAGTGAATTCAGCTTTTAGTATTTTCAGCAGGTTTTAGCTGTACAGTCTCTTGCGCTGACAGCCCTATAGCACTATTATACTACATGCCATCCACTGCACGTTCCTTGGATAGAGATAAACTTTGGTCTTGTTTTGAGTAAATCTTGAGCATAACGCAATACTAGCTTTGATGAGCAGTTTCAGATGGTTTATGCCAGTGGCAATGTGTACGTATTTACAGTAAAAATATATAAAAGAGATGTTTAGTATTGAAGAAGACATGACTCATTGCGGCAGCTCCCAGAAGTGTGACCTTGCAGCAAGAGCTGACATCAGTGATTGCTAAATTCCATGACAACAGCAGGGGACACAGTACCAGAATAAGGTGTATATATATATATATATATATATATATATATATATATATAGTCTCCTTATTTCTTAAGGGAACAAGGTCTTTAATCTAGTGTGTATGTAAGCAATCACTTAAGAATGAGAACACTGTGTGTCATATAGAGTATGTCAAATTATAATAAGATCATTACTAGCATACATAGGCAATTTAGCTCAAATGCTAAGCTGTCAGTTATTTTTTCATTAGGGAATTTTTTCTGTTCTTCAATTTAATAGTTATTATTAATATTCTGTATGTATCAAATTTAGTATAAAAAATTGAAATACATTTTAAGGGTTTTATGCTCTTTTCAAGTAGCCGTCAGACTCATTTCCTCTCTCTGTAAATCTGCTGATTGTCTTTCAGCGTGTGGCATACAGATCAAAACTAATGGCTGTGTTTTATATGCACTACTTAACCCCTTTATAATCAAGCTGGTCTTAACCTTCCTAACCAGGCCTATTTTTGCTAATTTGATGTGTCAATTTATGTGTTAATAACTCTGAAATTCTTTTACTTATCCATTCAATCCATTCAATTCTGAGACTGTGACACATCATACTGCATTGTAGTGGTAAATTTGAATTGATGTGTGTCACCTTTATTTATAAAATAAAATCCCAAATTTACAGAAAATTTGCAAAAATTCACAATTTTCTAAGCTTGAATTTCTCAGTTTTTAAGACATAGTGATAGCTCATAAAATAGTTATTAATTACAGTTCACCATATGTCTACTTTATGTTGGAATCATTTTGTAAATGTCATTTTATTTCTTTTAGGACATTAGAAGGCTTACAATTTTAGAAGCAATTCTTAACAAAATTTCCAAAACCAACTTTCTAAAGGCCCATTTTAGTTCTGAAGTCACTTAGAGGGGTTAACATACTAGAAATCACAAAATTCATGTGAAATTTACAGGAATTTTTGCAGATTTTCCATTTTTATAAATTTTTTCTGCCACACAGCAAGGGTTAACATACATAAGCTGTGCAGACTATATCAGAGTGTAATAAGGTGGTAAAATTACAGGATACATAAACGATAAAATGAATAAGCCATGGATGAGTGGTTTCAAGCAATCCTTTATGCAGAGGCCAGGTTTTTTAGGACAGGTTTTGCAGTGATAAATGGTTTCCTTTTGTATCCACCTTTCAGAATATATACATATTTTTTGGATCTTACCTTAATTGCTGTTTGGGGACTTCACCAGGGAGATGGTGATCTGGTACAACATGAGCCCCAAAACATCCAGAAGTACTGAGCCTATCCCCCTGCTGGTTCTGAAGAAGTATGGATCACTACCTCTTGAAACTAAAGGAATGTTTCTGTCTTGCCTGCAGATCTAAATAACATTTAAACAGTCATACAGTGCCATCTGTACAATGTGCAAAGCCAGCTTTTTGTACAAAACCTTAGTTTTCTGCATGGCACTGTACTGCTTCAGAACGAACTAGATCTGAAAGATCAACCATGTGCCTATTGTCGTCCAGGATGCAATCTGGTTTGGTGGTAGTGGTACCTCGTTTAGGGGCAGGGGAAGTGCATTTACCATGAACTGTGGTCAGTACAAGTATGTCCGTGTTGTCTTTGTACTTTATCACCAACATATTCTCATTAAGAAGAGCCCTGCTGTCTCCTTTTCTAAATGATTGCCCAATGAGGGACCTAGGGAGGCCTCTCTGATTTTTGCACACAGTGCCACACTCTACAGCACCTTTGGAACTTAGGGCTCATGGTTATGCTGGTATAATAGTTATCCACATAGATATAGTAACCCTGATCTAGCAGTGGGTGAACTAAGTCCCACACTACTATTCCACTAACTCCTAGGATGAGTGGGCATTCTGGGGGTTCAATCCATCTGTCTTTCCCTTCATAAATCCGGATCCTGTGGGTGTACCCAAAGGTACTTCTGGGGAAGGCACTGTGCATCATCATTATAATGCAAAAATTTCAGAATCAATTCAAACTGATTCTGGGCCATGATATTACTGATTTAATTTCTGGCTTTTTAACAAGGCCTATATGCAGCATGGGCCCTCAAAAGGTTTTCATCACTGCTGCATTTACTGGAGTCTAACCTAGGAATCAAGCAAATGGTGATGTGGCATTCTGGACAATAAACTGAGGGGCATATAAATTTTGACAAAATCAATTTCTGTGAAGCCTGAATAGTCAATCTGGAGTCAGGACTCTGGACTTTCAGACTGATATTCCTCAGGGGGTGGGCTCTTTATGGGATCACTCTGGGAGTTGCCTCAGTTGTTGTCCTGGGGAGTCTTTTAGAGGGTCCCTCATCACTGGATGATGATGAAGAGCAATAGAAGGATGTGGCATCTTCTACCTCACTGGCCATATTAGTATCAGAGGCAAGAATGGTGAATGTCTTCTCAGCTGAATCCACTCTTTGGTATGGATGTGCCATTTTTATTTGGTGTGTAATGTGTGGGATTCAACACATGTAAACGGTGTGAAGTTTTATTTGTTCTCAGGGGCGTGTATGTGGTACTTTTACACATGAAGGGGCTTTTAATAATTTAAAAAAAAAATTAGGAGAAATAAAAAAATTTTAACAAAAAAAGAAAAGAATAAACATTAAGATTAAAATTTAGTAACAAACAAAAGAAAAAAAGTAGTTTTCCTACTGTAAAAAAAATCCTGAGCTAAAAAGTGAAATCAGATTTTTAATCAGATCGCCTAACCCCTAACTACAATTTCTTTTTCTTTTTTTACACAAAAAAGCTGAGCCCAGATATGAAGTAAAGGATGCTGCAAATGAACAAAAAAAATCACTGGTCACTGCAGCAGTTCCAGATAATCTTCTTTTTCACAGGAGCACTGTCAAGTCCCAGCAGGCAGACACACAGGACAGAGGGGAGCAGAACCTTCCTGCATGCAGTCACCAACTAGAGTAGCTGCGCGCAGAGAGATCCTTCATGTTCCTGCTGTCCCTCGAACGCAACCTCAGTGGTGAATTAAACTGTCTATTTCAGCACCAATCAACCCTCGTCTGAGTCTACCTGTAGCTCTGTCACTGTTATTTCCAGTGCGGGAGCTGAGATGGGTTGGTCTACATTGATTGGCCAATCACAGTGATTGGGGTTGCAGGGGGAGGTAAAACCTCCCTGGGTCTTTAGATAAGATGGCTGTCTGTTCCTGGCTGGGCATGTGTCCCAGGGGTTTGATGCTAGAGAGGGGCTAACAAACCACCTACTGTTAGCTAAGTGAGCAACACTCTTATTCAGCTATTTTTTTTTTTTGCAGGATGAGCTCCATTTTTTTATTGGTAAATAATATTTAATGGTAAATAATATTTAAGTTTTATTGGGGTAAATAAGAGTTTTAGATGACTTTATATTACATTTTTTGGTGAAAAGTGACAAAATAAATGGTGAATTGCAAATTATTATTATTATTTTCATTTTGGCCTTCACCATACAGTAGAAATAGTTTCACAAGTCCCCAGGCTGTCATAGCAACTGATTGGAACCCTGTAATCTGTCTAGGGGGGCTCCAATCAGAGGTTGCTGTCTAACCTACAGATGACATGGTCGCTATTGGCCACAACAGCTGAGGAGTTAAATGACCGGGATCTAAGCTATTGCCGAGCTTGGTTATTATGGCTAGGTGCTAGCTGTATTTTGCCTTAAGCACCCACCAAGTATGGAGCGGGATCGGCTTATGATCCTCCTCCATACACCTCTCGCACACTGCTGATTTACCATTACATCACAGAGTGCCAAAGTGTTAAAAAAAAACATCAAGCTCTAGGTATAGCATTTTTTTCTCATGCATGTTCCCATAGACTTCTTTGTAGGGAAATAGAAAACACCTGCAAAAAACATCATGACAAATAGCGTGGCACAAAAAAAACTACTACAAAAAAGTGGGTGCCTGCATTGCGTGCATGTGTATGTGAAGGATGCCCAATTTCAAATTTATAGTAATGCCTGCTAACTGCCATATGCAGGGCCAGTGCAAGGATTTTTGCCGCCCTAGGCAAAAGAAAAGTCCCCCCCCATGTGACATCACAATGCCCCACCCATATGATCTGCCATATAAAAGGGGTTCTGCAGTTTATTTAAACTGATCGGCAGGGGTCCGACACCGGGACCCCCGCCAATCAGCTGTTTGAGAAGGCAGCTGCGCTGGCAGTAGCGCCTGAGCCTTCTCGCAGTGACGTCACGATTAGTATCATTGGCCTGGGTGGGGCTAAGCTTCATTCAAGTGAACAGAGCTTAACCCCGCCAAGGCCAGTGGTACTAGTCGTGACGTCACTGCAAGAAGGCTGAGGCGCTGCTACCTTCTCAAACAGCTGATCAGCGAGGATCCCGGGTGTCAGACCCCTGCCGATCAGATGCTGATGATCTATCCAGAGGATAGATCATCAGTTTAAAAAAAGTGCAGAACCCCTTTAACTAACGCCAGTTCTCTCTCTCCCCCTCTTGTCATTCTGTTCCTTCCTATGTCATTCTCTTTCCCCCCCTTGTCATTCTCTTTGTCCTTCTTGTCATTCCCCCCCATGTCATTCTTTCCCCCCCTCGTGTCATTCTCTTTCCCCCCTTGTCATTCTCTCTCCCTTTCTTGTCATTCTCTCCCCCCCATGTCATTCTCTCCCCCTCTTGTCATTCTTTTTGACCCTCTTGTCATTCTTTTTCCCATTCCCCCCTACCTCTGGTGTAGCGTGACCGAGCTCTGTATGCTGTGGGTACAGGCGCTTTTGTTTCCTGTACCCGAGCGGACTGACAGGAAGTGCACACTATGTGCGCACTTCATGTCAGTCCGGCCGGGTACAGGAGACAGATGCTCCCTGTACCCGCGGACCATACAGGGCTCGGCCACGCTACAATGAGGGAGTGACAGGAGGGAGCGCTGAGCGCTTCCCCCCTGTCAGCCCCTCTCCTCTTTCTGCGCCCGGGCGGTGCGCCCTCATGGACGCGCCAGCCTGGGCAGTGCTGCAGCCGCCAGAGGCTCTATATAGAGCGTTCGGGCGGCTGCAGCATGAGGAGGCGGCGCTCCTAGCAGCGCCCCTTCCCAAGGGGCGCTCTACGCTCTATAAGCGTACTGCCCAGTACACTTATAGAAACCGGTGTAAATTATAGGGCAAATCGACACTAACTCATATATTTATTGAATTAACTTGACCACTGAGGACTTTTATTGTAAATTTTACAGCAATTTTCTGATCTATATAGTTCAAATAGCTTTCTTTATGAGCATAGCAATATTGCTAATAAAGGAGGCAGTGATGGGTAAGCACAGATTCTTCCCGAATTGTCGTAAAACAATTAAACCTCACAACCTTTTGGACAGTCAGAAAGGCAGAGAATGTAAGTTTTTGAAGCATGCAATTTTTGCACAAAAATATGCATCTCTTTGGGTATTTTTTATGATGCTTATGCCCCTTTTTTCCCTTTTTAATCAGGTATAGTTTTTATTGTTATTTTCCAACAAAATAAAGCATACATAAAAAAATACATTGTAACCTGTGTTCAATGACTAGTCAATGCAATCAGTGATATATTGTACAATGGTAACCAATACAATATTTTAAACCCCACTCCCTCCGCTTATGCCACTTTTAAAAAGTGGGTAAAAACTTGCTTGTGGCTAGCGAAGTCAACTAGTTGCATGCAATTTAACTTTTTTTTAAAACTTTGCAAATAAAAAAGGAAACATTCTTAGTCCAGAAAAAGGGGGTGGTTGAGTAATTAAAATTGCAATAACATCTATGTAACCAAAAGTTTGTTTAACCCTTGTTAGATCCGGAGGTTTTTTTTTTCTCTTCATTTTTTCATTTTTCACTCTCTGCCTTTCCGGGGCTATAACTTTTTACATTTTTCATTCTTCTAGCCACATGAAGGCATGTTTTTTGCAGGACAAGTTGCACTTTTTATTACCATCATTTAATATTGCATAAAACGTTGTAGGGGCACCTGGAGAAAATACAAATATGCTGAAATTGGGAAAAAAATACAATTTACAAGATTTTCATGGGTTTTGTTTTTATGGCCTTCCCTACACGGTAAAATTGACCTGTTACTTTCATTATTTGGGTCGGTGTGATTATGGCAATACCACATCTGTTTCAGTTTTTTTTTATGTTTTAATACTGAAAAAAAATTAAAAAAACTTGAAAAAGATTATTTTTTTCTTTTTGTCGCCATATTCTGACTCCTATAACTTTTTTCGTTATGTTTGCAGAGCTGTATGAGGGCTCACTTTTTGTGGGGTGATCTGTACTTTTCATTGATACTATTTTGGAGTGTGTATAACTTTTTGATCACTTTTTATTCAATTTTTTGTGGGAGGTAAAATCGGCCATTTTGACTTTTGAATTAGAATTTTAATTTTTTCTATTTTTTATGTTTTTATAAATATTTGTTTTTAATTTATATCAGATTGCTTTTCTCATATATATCAATGCATTAGCACTGGTGTCACAAGTATAGGGAGAGGAAAAAAACAGAAACACACAGAAGGAAATAGACAGGATTCTAGGCCTCAAAGCTAAGGGAGACGGATGGTGACCTCCTAGGAATCCCTAGACCTCTCCCTGACTCCTGCCAATATAAGTAGACCCTGAAGGTGGGAATACTCATAAACCGGAACCTAAGCCCTGGAGACCCTGGAAAGCCTTAGGAGTGGTGTCAGGGAATGAGACTACTGGTTCCGGCCCAGATGAAGGAACTAGCGTCTCCCTGAGGTCTAGAAAGCAACTAACACAAGCGAACAACAAAATGCAAAACAAAATGCACTTAGCTTAAAGCAGAATGGTTAGAGCAGGAGATCCAAAGGAACAACACACTAGCTAAACCAACTCCAGCAGGAAATATCAACCACATGGAAAGCAGTGTGAGTCAGAACTAAATAGGGCCTCAGTATTTACTACAAGCTGCACCTGACAAGAGGTGTGGTCATTACCAAACAACTACACTGCAAAGAGAAAACGGAGAGACTGTCAGATACCCTGTCAGATGCCTCCAGTCTCTCCGATCTTCTCACCTCTGTCATGGGAGGGACCGTGACAACTGGTGTCTATGAGGATAACATTATGTTCCTATGGAGCATAGGAACTAACGTGCGGCAGCCTTTTATAATTCAGGAATACAGAGGCTGCTGCAAAAATACTCACTAGGGAGAGCCGGTACACTCGAGGAAGCATGCACTTCCAGGTTTTTGCACTCCCAGAGGCCGTGGTCTTGTTTGACCACGGCATTTGAGGAGTTAAATGTATGCAATCAATGTTATCATCCATTTCATACATTAGTCCCAGGTGTCTGCTTTGAGCAGATACGATCTCTAGTGCCCCGCTCAGCGCCATACACGTACAGTACTGGTCAAGTAGTTAAAGATGTGCCAAATTTAGCAAACCACATGGAATTTATAAGAATGTATGCTCAAGAAAAAATATGTAGTGAATTTCCTCTATGGTTCAATATGTGAATGATAATTTTTTTCTTATATATCGTTAGAGATCATAAGTGTATAAATGTTTAATACTGAAATTGCACCCTGCGGTTTAAATAATATACAAGGTGGGATCAATCACACAGGTAAGTACCAGACAGATCATTTCTGGGCCAATATGGTATGTTTGTTAATGTAAATCTATCTGAATGAAGGATATTTAATGAGTAAATGGACTTATATCTGTGAGGGGAAAGTAAGGAGGTATAGAGGAAGTTATAATGAATTGATATACATGACTAAATTCTTTTTAGTAATAAACCAGAACCTACATTGAAACAATGTCTATTTTTACTTTGGACCAAGTTTGTAAAGTTGGTAAATATCTCCCCCTAGTGTTTTCTTTCAACCCTTCCACTAGAGGAATGTGCATATGATAAAGAAATAGTTGGTTCACAATGTGTGCGAAACAACCCTGATAGTGATAATGTCATACTAACAGCAAATAAACAATAAATCACTTGTGGGGTGCAACTAAACATTTTTTATTTTATTGTAGCCATTTGAGGCTTGTTTTTTTTTGTAGGACAAGTTGTATTTTTGCCATTCTCAGCATTTTGATGGTTTATAAAATTGATTGCTTATGTTTTATTAATTTTTTGGAGAGGAGGAATGAAGAAAAACAGTAATTTTGCCATCCTTTTTTTCTTTTATGTTATGTTTTCTGCAGTTTCAATGTTTTGTTACTTTTCTTCAAACAGTTCGTATGATTGAGAAGCTTACACTTTATGTAACCTCTTTGTCCACCTACTTCACCAGAAGTCAATTTGCTCATCCCTACTAATAATAATAGGATCATATCCTATTATTATTAGTAGGGATGAGCGAAACGACAGCGGATGAAACATCCGAAGTCGATTCGCATAAAACTTCGGTCGAGTACTGTACGGAGCGACTGCTCTGTACAGTATTAGAAATGTATTGGCTCAGATGGAACTGAACCCAAGTTCGGGAATTTTTTTTTACAGTACAAATAAATCTATGACATTATTACGCGAAATCACGCAAGACTTCACAAAGTAATAATTTCAGCTCATCTGAGACAATACATTCGCTCCGTATATTGGACTGAAGTTTTATGCGAATTGACTTTGGATGTTTCATCGAAAGTTGATTTGCTCATCCCTAATTATTAGTCTAAAACATTATTATTAGTGTTGAGCGAATCGAAGTTGACAAAGTTGAATTTGATCCGAACTTCAGGAAAAATTTATTAAATCACAAATCCAAATTTTCTAGCAATTCATGGTAACGAATCAGATTTTTTCTAAAATGGCTGCTCTACATGTTACAAAGCGAAAGTAGCCCGGGAATGAGGGATCACCCATAATGCCGTGCAGCCAGCCAGTCAACAGCCCCTGTGATTTCACAGCCCTATAAAAAGTCTCCCTTTGCCCGGTCCTCGCCATTTCCAGTAAACTTAGTGCAGGGAGAGAGGTTACAAACACTAGGGACAGTGATTAGGAAATACTTTATTTTTCAAAATATTACTTAGCGATAGTGTAGGAATATAATAGGGAGTTTAGAGATAGTGTAGGGATATAATAGGGAAATAGAGCTTAGAGATTGTGTAGGGATATAATAGGGAAACCTCATCTACCTTATAGGAAGAGTGCAAGGTCCAACTGAACTGTGTAAAGCTTGGCTAATAGGAGCTATTCTATTACACCTTGCTGCACTAATGGGGTTAAAAATCATTCTAATACTGCTGGTTTTAAGTTGTTCACGTTCTTTTATACATTAGTAACTCTGTTATTCCTTGATTCTATTTTTGGGCTGAAATTGCGGTCTGATAAAACTGATTTTTAGGGTGTTCACATTGTTTTTCTACAGATATAATTCTATTAATACTTGATTATGTAATTGGGGTAAAATTGTGGTCTGATATTACTGATTTTGGAGTGTTCACATTCTTTTATACATAAGTAATTCCATTAACCCTTGATTCTGTAATTAGGGTGAAATTGCTGTCTGATACTACTGATTTTGGGGTGTTCACATTGTTATTTTACATAAGTAATTCCATTAAGGCTATATGCACACGACAGTTGTTTTTTGCTGTCCGCAAATCGGGATCAGCAAAAAAAACTGATGGTCCATCAGTTTTTTTTGGAGGATTCCTTTGTTTTCACAGATCCCCTGTAATAAATGCCTATCCTCGTCCGCAAATGAGAAAAAAGTAGGACATGCACTACTTTTTTTGCTGAAGGGAAACACGGACAACGGACGCGGAACACACACGGATGAACGGTCAGCATTTTTTTGCTGACCCATTGAAATGAATGGGTTCCTGTCCTATCCGCAAAAAAAACTGAAACGGAAGCCGAGAAAAACAACTGTCGTGTGCATTTAGCCTTATCCTTGATTCTGTAATTGGGGTGACATTGCAGTCTTATACTACTGATTTTTGGGGGTTTACATTGTTTTTTTACAGATGTAATTCCATTAATCCTTGATTCTGTAATTGGGGTGAAATTGCAGCCTGATACTACTGATTTTGGGATGTTCACTTTTTATTTATTTATAAATAAGTAATTCCATTAATCCTTGATTCTGGGGTGAAATTGCTGCCTGATACTACTGATTGCAGGGTGTCCACATTTTTTTTTTTATACATACGTAAGTCCATTAATCCTTGATTATGTCATTGGGGTGAAATTACAAAGTGATACTACTGAATTTGGAATGTTCACTTTTTTACATAAGTAATTTCATTAATCCTTGATTCTGGGGTGAAATTGTGACTTGATACTACTGATTTTGGGGGGTTCGCGTTCTGCTATACATAAGTAAATCTGTTAATCCTTGATTCTGTAATTGGGGTGAAATTGCATTCTAATACTACTGTTATTTTACACTACAGTTACTGTTCAGTATGTCAGGCGGCCAGGTCCATCCAAGGGAACGGGCAGTGGCAAAAATGTTTCTGGAACTTGAAGAAATAGCAGCAAAAGAAGCAGGCCAGAGCTGCCAGTGTCATTCAGCAGTCGTGTTTTGACCAGCAACCCAGCTGTCCTTGAATGGTTGACTCAGTCATCAACATCATCTCAATTGACATCAGATACCCCTGGCCAGGAGTTGGTAGGTTTCTCTGACACCACACTTAGTTGGTATAGCCCAGGAACAAGCTCTGTCCCCCCTCCCCTGATCTGTGGGCAGAAGGCAAAGTTTGGCCAGGGTGCCACTGTTGGCACTACAGCCCTGTGTCAACATATGCAGCGTCACTATACAGTACAGTGGCCTGGGAGAACCGTGGCTCCGATGTGGTGGTCCAGCCTGCCGCTGCAACTGCTGCATCACCCAGTGGCTATGACCCAGTTTCAGGCAGTCAAGGCTCCACCACCTCAGCCAAACGGAGCTGTCTGTCATTCCAATCATCTGCTGGTCCCGATGCTCCTGCCAATGTTAGCAACACGGCCCTGCGTCAACACATACAGCATCACCATATAGTGGCCAGCGAAAACTGTGGCGCTAATGTTACAGCCTGAGGCCCGCAACGCTTTTCCAGCAGTCAAGGATCCATCACCTCAGCAGAAGGGAGCTGTGTTTTCTTCCCATCATCTACTGGTCCTGATGCTCCTCCCCCTCCTAATTCTGTTTAATCATTTCGCAAACAATGGATCTCTGCGGCGATTGCAAAAGGACAACAATATGTGTGCACTCCCTTCATTTCCATGTGGTTGACTCTGTACCTTTCAGAGAACTGATGATTTTTGCCGAGCCAAAGCGGAGAGTCCCAAGCAATCATTAATTCTTCAAAAAGGCTGTACCAGCCCTGCACACATGTGTTGAGCAGAAAGAGGGACAGTCCCTGAGCCTAAAAAACAAAACCCTATAAAAATTACCAGACCGCATAAAATAATCAATTATTTTATTAACTCAATTCATAAAGGACAAAATATGCGGCCTTAGGTCCTTCTTTGGTGGCAAGAAGGTCAAAGAATTTCAAAGATCATCAGGTGAAGAGCCTTTTGTGAAACAAATTCCTCCAATTTTCCCTGGAGTCAGTAAGTCCAAGTGGGGATATATACCATGCGGGAAATGTACAGCCAAACATGGAGACGGCAGTGGAATTCACTGATGTTACTGGCGAGAAGATTAGTGATGAGCGAGCACCAAAGTGTTCGGGTGTTCGGTTACTCGGTCCGAACACATAGAGATAGGTGCGCTTGGCTGAGCACTATACAGTACAGTGGCCTGGGAGAACCGTGGCTCCGATGTGGTGGTCCAGCCTGCCGCTGCAACTGCTGCATCACCCAGTGGCTATGACCCAGTTTCAGGCAGTCAAGGCTCCACCACCTCAGCCAAACGGAGCTGTCTGTCATTCCAATCATCTGCTGGTCCCGATGCTCCTGCCAATGTTAGCAACACGGCCCTGCGTCAACACATACAGCATCACCATATAGTGGCCAGCGAAAACTGTGGCGCTAATGTTACAGCCTGAGGCCCGCAACGCTTTTCCAGCAGTCAAGGATCCATCACCTCAGCAGAAGGGAGCTGTGTTTTCTTCCCATCATCTACTGGTCCTGATGCTCCTCCCGTAATAGAGATCGTTCCAAAGACCGCAAACGGCCCGTGTGTAAATACTGTAAAAAGGTGGGACACACAGAATCCACGTGCTGGCAGTTAAACGGGCTACCCTCGAGGCTGAGGACCGCCCCTCGGGAGGTAGAAAATTAGGTCCAAAGGATCCAAGTTGGATGCCCTAGTATGTAGGATCCCGTCCTAAAATCAATATAGAGATCAACGGGGTCCCCTTTGAAGCCCTATTAGATACTGGGTCCCAGGTCACTACCATTCAGCTGCCCACATTTGAAAAATTCTGGGACACCAACCAGTTAACCCAGCTGCCTGAATCCTGGGTGGAGATTATCGCAAGCAATGGCAAACCAGTAAAGGTTCATGGGTACTGGGAACCCACTCTGCAGGTGGGAGAAGCAACCTTGCCTCAACAGGGGGTGATAGTAGTACAAGCCGGCGACAGAGGGGGACATCCTGTCATTCTAGACACCAATGTCTTCAAGAACTGTTATTCTGAAATACTTAACGCACTGCATCAGACTTTGCCCATTGCTTCCTCTGCATCCAAGAAAGTGATCCAAAAGACTATTACTGTGTTAAGTGCTCAGCAGAGGTTTGCTAATGAGAAATGAGAAATTTGTACTGCCAGGATCCGTGATAATAAGCCTGTGACTTTGCCTCCTAATTCTCAAACTCTTTTATGGTGCCGTGCTGTCCTGGGAGTCCAAGGCCAAGATTATTCAGCCCTGGTGGAACCAATCCAGATGGAGAACTACCCTTATGTTCGAGCTGCCAAGTGCCTGGTGACCGTCTCCCAAGGTAAAGAACCTGTCCGTCTGATTAACCTCAGTGATCATCCTGTTGCACTTACTAAGCACTGCCCTGTTGCCCAGCTTTCCCAGGTATTCTTCCAGGATGTCATCCGCCTGCCTGTCACGAGAAGCCGCCAACTGCCGCTCGAGGACATCTTCCTGTGAGCGACTCACAAGTGCCCTGGTGGGAGGAACTCCATGTCAGGGACGAGGCTACCCCCCAACATCAACGAGAAGGGATCCTACAGCTTGTCAAAGAGCACCACCAGGCCTTCAGTAAACATGCTACTGATTATGGAGAGGTCAGTGCCATACAACACACCATACCTACTGGCTCTCATCCTCCTATCAAGGAGAGATACAGACCCTTACCACCGACTTCATATCAGACTGTAAAAGAAATGATCCAAGAGATGAAAGACTCTAATGTAATCCGGGACAGCCGTAGTCCGTGGGCTGCACCCCTGGTCCTTGTAAAGAAAAAGGATGGTGGTATCCGCTTCTGTGTGGATTATAGAAAAATTAACCAAATAACCCACAAAGATGCATACCCACTGCCCCGCATTGAGGAGTCACTAACTGCTCTGGGCTCCTCCGCTTACTTTTCCACATTGGACTTGACCAGTGGCTACTGGCAAGTACCTATGGCCCCCGAGGATAGGGAAAAGACTGCTTTCACCACTCCCATGGGCCTGTTTGAATTCAATTGTATGCCGTTCGGACTATGTAATGCCCCAGGGACTTTCCAGAGACTAATGGAGCGGTGTTTGGGCCATAAAAACTTTGAAACAGTGCTGCTGTATCTAGATGATGTCATTGTATACTCAAAAACATATGAGGACCATCTGAAAGATTTAGCAGAAGTATTTGAAATCCTTGTCAAATATGGCTTGAAAGTAAAGCTATCCAAGTGTCACTTGCTCAAACCTGCAGTAAAATACCTGGGGCATGTGGTAAGTGCAGAGGGCGTGCAGCCTGACCCTGATAAGCTAGCGGCTGTCCGTAATTGGCCGGTCCCCACTACCGTCAAAGAGGTGAGGAGTTTCCTTAGCTTTGCAGGCTACTATAGACGTTTTATCCCCCATTTTGCTCAAATAGCTGATACTATCCAGGAACTCCTGAGGGGGCAACCCAAGAAAAGTCCTAGAACTCCTGTGCCCATTGAGTGGAATGAGGAAAGAGAAATAGCGTTCCAATTGTTAAAAAAGAAACTGACCGAGCCTCCTGTGTTAGGTTATCCAGACTACAACAAACCATTCCATCTTTATACCGATGCTAGCAAGCGAGGTCTGGGAGCTGTGTTGGCCCAGATCCAAGAGGGAAAAGAGAGGGTGATAGCTTATGCAAGCCGCTCCCTGAAAGGGGCTGAGAAAAATGATCAGAATTATAGTTCCTTCAAACTAGAGTTCCTGGCATTGGTGTGGGCAGTGACAGAGAAATTCACTATCTAGCCGCCACCCCGTTCATTGCATTCACCGACAATAACCCTCTGGCGCATTTAAATACAGCTAAATTGGGGGCCTTGGAGCAGAGATGGGCCTCCCGCCTCGCCAACTATGATTTCTCTGTAAAATACCGTGCTGGACGTACTAATGACAATGCTGATGCTTTATCCAGACTTCCCACCGAGACAGCTCCTGATGATGGACGGGATGCTTGGGAAGATGTAGAAATGCTGGCTTTCTATAACAAATTTGCTCAACAGGATCATGCTCGAGCTACCAATGACAGAGCCGCAGCCCCTTCACCCTCCAGTAAGCCTGAGCCCAAAGAGGAAAGGTGGGTGAAATTACAGTCTGAAAGTAGAGTGCTGGGCGAGTTGTTGGATTTTGTTACCAGTGGCAGAGCCCCTGAGAGAATTAGACGTAAGAGTGCAGATCCAGAGCTCACCAAACTGTGGAGACAGCTCATCAGCTCTTCATACAAAAGGGCCTATTACTACGGAGAAGCCTAGACCCAGTATCCAATGAAAGAGTGCATCAGATTCTCATACCCCGACGAGATGCAGGTATGGTGTTGGAGATGTACCACAATCAATCCGGTCATTTTGGGGTCCAAAAGACTGAGGCTAATATCCGCCAGCGGTTTTATTGGGTGGGCATGAGAGAGGACATTGAGAGATGGTGTCGGGAGTGTATAGCCTGTGCCTTAAAACGAAGTGAGCACCACGACCAGAGGGCACCACTGCGACCCATTGTAAGTACCCGTCCTCTTGAACTTGTCGCCATTGATCATGTGAAGTTGGAGCCTAGTCGCTTAGGGTATGCTTATGCCATGACTATTATTGACCACTTCACCAAGTTTGTCGTAGCAGTGCCTGTGAGACCAGACGGCCAAGACTACAGCCGAACTGTTCTGGAAACACTTCCTCCTGCCCTACGGATGTCCAGAAAAGATCCTCACCGATCAAGGACCTGCTTTTGAGTCCCATCTGTTCCATGAACTGTGCCGCTTACACAACTGCAAGAAGATCCGGACAACGGCCTACCATCCCCAAGGTAACGGACTGTGTGAAAAAATGAATCAGACCTTGATAGAGATGCTGAGGGCCGTGCCTCCTGAAACCAGAGGGGATTGGCCCAGTCTGTTGCCACAGCTCATGTACACGTACAACAATACCATCCATTGTTCCACTGGGTATACACCTTTTTATTTGATGTTTGGGCGCCAAGGGACATTGCCTGCTGATCACTCCTTGGACATACACGTACCTGATTGCATCAACCCGTTACCTAATACCGACTGGGTTGCTGAGCACCAAAGTCGATTGAATACGGCCAAAGCCATTGTTCAGGAACGTATGGATTATGCTACAGACCGACAGCAGAGAGACTATGATCAAGCAGCCCATGCAGAACCCTTGACAATAGGAGATGTGGTGTGGTTGAAAAACAACCACCGTACAAGTAAACTGGACAGTAAATGGGAGCAGATTCCCTATGTTGTCACTGCAATCCCAAATGCTGGGACCCACACTTATGAGATTAACCGAGAAGGCAGGGGATCCCAAATTTTTCACAGGAATCGGTTAAAGCTCTGTCTGACGAAATAACCCAGTGCTGAGAGTTCTAAATCTGAATCACCTGTGTCAGAGCCATCAATACAGCCCGAGGATCCTATGCAGGCTGTAAATAATCTAATGTATGACACTGAACCCATGCATTGGCTCCTGACACCATGGTTGAATTTGTTGGTGCCCGCTCCGGCACCTACTGTGCCTTCACCTCCAGAAGAGCCGGTTCACAATGCCCCGGATCCAGTCCCCCTTATGAGGGGATCCTGTTGCTCCTGTTGTTCCTGTTGTTCCTGACCAGGGTCCCACTGGTGGAGACCCTCCTGTTGCTCCTCTCCCTTCTACCTCGATGCTAAGGGAGGAGGAGACCCCTGTGTTGAGAAGGTCCACCCGGATGAACAGGGGACGTCTGCCAGTCCGTTTAGGGGACTTTGATTATGCTGGTGGTGTCTCCTCCCGGGCAGTTACTACTGGAAATAGCTTGCTTGACGTTTGTGCGCAAGAATGGACTCCTCCACGTGAGCCCTTGCCTGTCATACACCCGCGGGAAACCCCTGTGTAGGTCCCTTATTATGATTTCAGCCAAGAAAAATGGACTGATGTTGAACTTTTATACTTGAGAAAGTGATATATCTTTGCATTCTCTAACATATTTTTGCACTTACAGAGACTTTGAAAGAAAAAAAAAACCTTATTCTTGACATGTGTTACTATGGACTAACCTGGTTCACCTTAAGTCCGCTGTGCCAGGTCAGCGGCCGTGTCTAAGAAGCAAGAAGACGCCCCTTTCCCTTGCGTCACCTGTTTATTCAGTTACAAATGTTATATCTTCTGTGTGAAATAATTATTTACCATATTTATATTGTAATGCTTAATTTATGTAACATTTTATGCCGGTTCAGAAAGGCATGTGTGTGAGTACGAGGCCTTACTCACGTTAAAGTCTGGGGGTGTGCAGCATACGGGTAGGTTACCCGACACTGCTATATTTTAATGTGTATCTCCCTTTAAGAAAGGTAGGCCTGTAGCAGGCAATTCATGTGCCAGCCAGCAGAGGGAGCCCCCAGTTTAGTATAAATAGGCCAGGGCCTAGCCTAGGGAAGTCAGTTGGAAGTTCCAGTTCAGAGTCAGTTCTGAGAGATTCAGGACTCAGTAACTGAGTGCAGAGATTGCACCACTGGTGTGGAGGATCATTCCCATCCAGTCTTCCAGGTCAAGTATACCTAAGGTACTCCAAGTAAGAGCCTGTCACTAGCAAGTGGGACAGAGAGTGTAACCAGCAAGGCAGTTCGCATTTCAAGTATAGAGCCTGTCACCAGGAGAGAAGGAAACCTCTACAAAACCTTTGCTCCAGGGTTATCACTGTTATTCGGGTGTCTGGACCTTGAGAGTATTGCCTACAGCCAGTAACTAAGGCAGGAGAGAAAGTAAGTGTACCCCTGCAGAGAGAATAGTTGCCTGAAGTGTATTGCTGCATTGAGAGTAAGAGGAAAGCCCTGATCCTAGGAGGCCTGTCTTGAAGATAGCTTTTGCGACTGTGATTAATAGCCTGAACCACTGCTGTGACTGTATTGTAACGTGTGGAATATTCTGGAACTGTACTTACTGACTGTTCATTTATCTTCAACTACGTTCAGTAAAGTTATCCTGTTATTCAAGTATATAAAGATTCCTCAATTATTCCACCTGTCACTACACGGTGTGCCACCGTTCAATTGGCACTGGCGTCACGACATTCATCACCTGCCTGTTCCAGTGCTGACCCGATTGAAGACGACAGTCAGTCCCAGGTTAGTGGGTTGCCCTGCACTACAAAGCCCAGCATGAAGGGAAGGCAAGGGACTCCATTTTGTCTTTATTGCTTAGCAAGGATGTAACTCATAAGATTCTAGAAAATGTCATGTACTTTGCCTAGTAACCAACAACATTTTTAGCACATTGCCTGAGCCTGTCCAAATAAGTATTCTTCTGTTTGTGTCTACTTCCCATTGGAGTAAAAGCCAACTTCCTCTTTTAGTTAAGTAACTTTCATGTTATATATATGAGTGTAATGCCAAAAATAAACAGAGCTCTCGTTCAGCATACCCTGAGTTGGTTGTCTGATTGTGGGCTCTCCTGGTACCAGAAAGGGCGCGGTTTCATCCAGGGAACGATTGAGGGACGGAGTGCAGATAAGGAGGTCAACAAGAAGTTACGGACATAGCTTTTCTTCCTTACAATTTGGTGTCAGAAGTGGGATTCGGAAGGTCACCCCCTGTGTCTGGTGAGTAATATTTACTTGCCAACCCAGGGACCCTGACCAACTCCGGATCTTTGAGAAACCCCTCAGGCGTCCGGGACGCCAAGGACATATGGTTCTGTGACGACAGACCATCAACATAGTATCAGGGATACTAGAAGTCTCAGGGAGACTAAGAGTCCTTACATAGTATCAGGGATACTAGAAGTCTCAGGGAGACTATGAGCTTACTTCCTGGATGAATCCAAGCCAACTACTAACCATTTTTAGAGTAATAAGTGAATATTTGTTGTGTGAAATCTGTAACAGGTGGTAAGTGTATGTTGCAGTTTCACGGAATATAGAGTCATAAGAATACTTTCTGTCTTGCATTTGTTGTGTTGTTGTCCTGAAAGACCGTTAGACGCCCCACCACTCTGGCAAGGGGAAACCCGTTATAACCCAGAGACCGGTGAACGCAAGTGGCGGTCTGGAAGGTTCTCTTAGGGAGAATTGATATAAGGTTTTGTGACTGTGGTAGGTTCTAGAGAACGATCCTCTTAGTCCGGTTAACAGGTTTTGTCGGAAGCCTTCACGGCTCAGTACAGCCAGTTCCAGACAGGAGTGTAACTCTATCATCAGTCACAAAATGGGAGATAAAGGCTCCAAACATGAATATCCTCCACCTGAAGAGGGTGAGACATGCAAACAATATGTGGCAAGAGTTAGTCCAACAAACTATTACCTAGTTAATCCATGGATAGACAATTTGGCTGGGTGGACTGAGTTCATGGAGGCTGCAAGTCTGTTTCCCAGAGATGGAGACAATAGTCCTTATCACATGGATATGGTAAAGGAACTTTGTCTTGGAGACCACAAGGCGTGGCCCCACTTTGAGGGCGACCCCTCTTGGGATATGGACTACATGCAAAAAGGAGGTGAACAGTGGATAGATATAGCCCCTTACTGGTATGATAGAAAAAAGAATATGAAAAGTAAGACTAAAAAATCCCCTTACCCAAGGATGATAGTCAATTACATACAATGGAAAAAGAAAGAGATAAAAATGGTAATTTTTCAGTTAAACCACTGAGACCACCCCCTCCTTATACTATTCCCAGTGCCCCGGTAATTACTAGACAACTGTATCCAGTCCTCGGTAAAGAATTTGACAATGATACAGTGGCTGCGGGATACAGTGTAGTACATAGAAATCTTGACCCAGTCCAGGCAGCCGTGGCCCCAGTACATGACCCAGTCCAGGCAGCCGTGGCCCCAGTACATGACCTAGCCCAAGCAGCCGTGGCCCCCGCAGTTCAGTCACAACCGTTAGATCAGTTACCAGATCGAAGTGGAATTGTGACAGAAGACGTCCCTGAAACAATAGGTTTCCCCGTAAGTCATCGCACAAGGAGGGCCACACAACGTGAGACAGATGCGGGAACTGGGGTATTTCCATTCATGACCATAGGAAATGAGATAATGAAAAAACCCATAGAAATTGAGGACATAAACAGAATAGTGAAACATTGTCCCAAACCCACTACAGCTCCTCAAGGCACCTTAATGTATCTAAAAAAGGCATGTAAGGGCAGAAATTATACACAGGAGGATATGAGACTCATAATAGATGGAGTAGTAGGAAAACATTCAGGTTGGGACTGGACAAAGATACTCTCTGTAAATACTATAGAGGCAAACCCAACAGCAAGTACATACAGTCTGAACACTGAGGCAGGTAGGACTACTATGTGGGGTCAGATTGAAACAAATATGTTGGAGGTTTTCAAACAGAGATCATCTCTGCCCATTGCTGTAGCATGCAAGATGAAAACGGGAGAAACCGTTACAGAATTCTGGAAGAGATTTTCTGAATGTTGGGTGCATGAGGCTGGGTTACGAGTCCTAGAAAATGACAGTCTCCTCATCTCAACATTTGTTAATAACTTATTACCCTCACTGGTACTCACCGTGAAACAGTTAATCTCTTCCTGGACCTCTGACACAATTTCTGACTTTGAAAAACATCTGTATGAAAAGGAAGCAGCTGGATGCTTCGGTGACCTCTTTAAGAAAACCTCCACCTCTACACACGCTTACAACCACATCCGAAATGAAAATGACAGAGCATACAACAGAAATCATAATAAAAACAGTGCCCCGAGAAAAAATGACAGAGACAAGAGAGAACAGGGGGGATGTTGTTACAATTGTGGGAAAGAAGGACATTGGGCCTGTAACTGCTGAGCTGAGAGAAACTCTCGCCAGTCCCCTGCACGTAACTCACAAAATCCAAACAATAATGCTGCTCAGAATGTTAATAGTCCCAGATTCCCCGTGGATTGGAGGCAGCAACCTCAGTCTCCATACTGAGGATGCCCGGGAGGTGGTTCCCCAACTTTCACACAGATCACCTCAAATTGGAAACAAGACCCCACCATCTATCTCTTGGTCGATGGTAGGGAGACCATTTTTCTTGTTGATAGTGGGGCAACCACTAGTGTTCTGTGTAGTGACCAATACAATGGTCCTTTGAGAAAGTCCACTCCTTCCATGGGGATTAACGGGGTCTTAACAAAGACATACACTACTGGACGTTTGGATATCCCTACCCCGAGTGGAGATTATGTTGCATCACACTCTTTTCATGTCATTCCTGAGTGTCCTGTTAACCTTCTGGGTAGAGATCTGATCTGCATACTCAGACTCCAAGTCAAAGCTACTGAGTATGGACTCGATGTTCAATCTGAAGTGATGGAAATAAGTCCCACTCGGAGACTTTTGTTGTCTGTCAACGGAACAGAAACTTCAGAATTAGATCAGATCAACCCCAGACTGTGGCCACAGGATGACTATGATACCAGACTGATTGACTGTACGCCTTACCATGCCACTCTCAAACCTAACATCACCCCAGTATACCAGAAACAGTATTCACTGTCTAAAGAGAAAATCGAGGGTCTTAGACCGATGATAAAAACTTTCCTGGCTAAGGGTATATTGCAGGAAGTAGTGTCACCATACTGTACGCCATCAACCCTGTTACTAAGGCTGATGGATCTGTGAGATTTGTTCAGGACTTGAGAGTCATCAACAATCTTATTGTGCCAATAGCCCCCATAGTCCCAGATGTCACGCAATTACTCACTGCCATCCCATCAGAAGCAGCATGGTTCTCCGTGATAGATTTGAAAAATGCATTCTTTTCTATCCCGGTGGACAAACGGACCAGACTTCTTTTTGCTTTTTCTTTCGAGGACGTCAACTGACCTGGTGCAGAATGCCCCAGGGATATGCTGATTCACCCGTTGTGTACAGTATTGTCCTCCAAATTACATTGAAATCATGGCACCCCCAGGGCTCTGTGCTCCTCCAATACGTGGATGATTTGTTGTTGTGTAGTCTGACAAAGGAGACATGTAAAACTGATGGGCTGTCACTGTTACAATGGTTGTTTGAATGCGGACACAAGGTGTCACTAAAGAAAATGCAGTGGTGTAGGGAGCAAGTTGATTACTTAGGGTTTGTTCTCACAAAAGGAGAAAGGAAAATCAGTCCTGAAAGGGCACTGTCGATATCAGGCTTGGTCACCCCGAAAACCAAGAAGGAAATGCTATCCTTCCTTGGTATGATTAACTATTGCAGACAGTGGATCCCCGATTGCTCATACTATAATAATGTACTGAGACAAACCACTCTGTCAGAAATGCTAGATTTTATCAAATGGTCACAAGAAATGCATGACGCTTTTGGATACTTGAAATGTGCAATGATGACAAGCCCAGGGTTGGGTCTCCCAGACTATAAGTTAACATTCCACGTATTTGCACGCCAAAATTTAAAACCATGGCGGGGGTACTGACGCAGAAACATGGAGGAAAGTTGCGTCCTTGTGCTTTTTACTCGAAAGTGATGCCAGTCTCTGTCCAGGGAATGCCATCATGTCTGCGGTCCCTTGCTGCCTGTGCTATGGTCATTGAGTTAGCTGACCCTATTACTTTAGGACATCGAACCGTCCTACACACCACACATGACGTACTCGGACTTCTGAAGGGGTTGCATACACAACACATGTCTGCTCAAAGACTGTCAGGTTATGAAATCCTCCTACTGAGCAACCCCTCCCTGCAGGTCAAATATTCAACCACTGCAGCTGGACCTGCCCCTATCCTAAACGCCCTGTTAGGGTTAAAAGGGTCAGAAGACTTTATACCAGACCCTTATGACTGCAACAAATGCATCTCTTATGAGACTTCCCCAAGATGTGACTTGTCCTCGGTTCCAATACCTGACGCACCTGAAATCTTTGTTGATGGTTCATGCAGCCGCCCGAATGACACGACGTACTATGCAGGGTATGCCATTGTACAACTCCCAGACACTGTACTAGAAGCAAAACCTATTCCATACCAGTCTGCACAAGCTGCTGAGCTCATTGCGCTCACCAGGGCATGTCAACTATATGCAGGTAAAGCAGTCACCATTTACACTGACAGTAAATATGCACACGGAGTAGTATGGGACCACGGTATCATCTGGCAGAGGAGAGGGTTCATCACCGCAGATGGTAAGAAAATTGCCCACTCACAGTTGGTGACTGAATTGCTGGCAGCCTTGTTGCTGCCAGCACATTTGGCCGTCATCCATTGTAAAGCACACACGGGGTCAAAAGATCATGTCTCACAAGGAAATGCTTTTGCTGATGTTACTGCTAAAAATGCGGCATTGCACACCACAGCTACTTTGCGGTTGCCCCTTCTACTTCCTCCCTCACTTGAAGAGTCTCAAATGTTGGTAGATTTGCAAGCCTCAGCTACTGAGGAGGAAGTGAAAGACTGGTGCTACCCTGTTTTGCAGAAGAATCCAAGAAATGGATTACTCTGCAAAGAGGGGAAGCCATGCATACCTCAGCACAGTGCATCTCTTTTTATAGCACACTTTCATGGAGTAGGACACAACAGTGTACAAACAACACTTATGCTCCTCAAACAAGGATTTTACATCACCAATATTGACGAGATAGTGAAGGATTACATAGGAAGGTGCATCACATGTCTTAGAAACAACCCAAACAACAAGATCAAAGTGCCACATCAGCATTTGGACTATCCTACCTCACCGTTCACTCACCTGCAGGTAGACTTCACCCACATCCCAGGTAAAGCAGGAAAGCAGGAGATTGCCCTGGTAATAGTGGATATGTTCTCAAAATGGCCAGAAGTCTTCCCCACTAAAACAGAAAATGCTAAAACTGTTGCAAGGGTGTTGACACAGAACATAATTCCCAGATGGGGGTTCCCTACCAAAATAGACTCCGATCAGGGCCCCGCATTTACTTCCAAAATTAACAAGGAACTAGTAAAGTTCCTTGAGAAAGAATGGAAATTCCATATTCCGTGGCACCCACAATCATCAGGAGTAGTAGAACGCATGAACAGAACCATTAAAGATAAACTCAGAAAAGCTACTGCAGGGACATTTGAAAAATGGAAGCAAAGTTTGCCCATAGTTCTTGCAGAAATCAGAATGACACCAAACAAGAGGACAGGACTGTCCCCTTTTGAAATCCTTATGGGAAGGCCTTTCCCAACCCCGTGGGCAAGGACGCCAGGCATTATCCTTGAAGGAGACCTGGAACAAATCCAGGATGAATATGTGAGAAAGCTGGTAGATACCTTGTCCAAACTTGAGGAAAAAGTTGCTTGTAAGTCTCCCTCTCTCCCACAGGAGCTGACACATCCCTTCCAGGTTGGAGATGAGGTTCTAGTGAAGACGCTCAAGAAGGGGCGAAGAGGACCGGGAGATTTCACGTTTGGCCTCCCGACCACCGTCATGGCCATCACCCGCACTGCTGTCCTTACTGACAACTCACCTACCTGGATACACGCCACAAGAATGAAACTCATAAACCGACCAGGAGAACCAGGTGACAAGGAGGTACTAACGGGGGAAGACAGCCCTGACCTCGAAGTGATAGCCCGACAATTCTGGGAGTATGCTGACCATCGGACTCATCTTACTGGGCCTCATTTTGAAACTAATACTTTTATGTTGTTTGATATATAGGAATGCTGCAGAGGTTGACATCACTCGAAATAATGGTGTTGTTACCTTTTGGTATGACTCCTCCAATACTCATGTAGCCACCTATACTTTCTGTTTGTGTGAAATCATCACATGTAGTCATTACATACTAGGCTCAGGACATTTCTCAAGCAGCGCCTCTCAGGTGTACATTTGTGTCACAGGGGGATACTGGGGAGAAGAGTGTTATACTTGGAAAGCAGTAGGATGGAATGTGGGGATGGATTGGGGATACAGGACCTCTACAGCAGTGAACAGAATACTGGCTCAGAAAGGGGGGGTCTGTAAGGTCCTCACAGACCCCACCTCCTGTTGCACCTTTATCCTCAATAACACGGGCCCTGATGGTATGGTAACCCGAGCCATTACTAAGCTCACAGAATTATCTGAGGAACTGAAGAGAAACTCAGGGATTTCCAACCCATAGGGAAAATATTTTGATTGGCTTGGTAACTGGAAACAAGCTTTAACACAATTATGCATCATCATTCTTGTAGTAATCCTTTTAATTGCTGTTATTATGCTTTGCGCTATACCATGCATAAGAAAATTATTGACTAAAGGGGCTGCCAACCTGACTATGTACAACAAACTTCCCCAGGCATCCGACAACTCCCCTAGAGCACACAAACGCTACCTACAGGAATACAGGGAGGCTAAGCAGAAGAGAGATAATAAGAATCATATTGTATGAAATAAAATATGGTTCTAAAGAGGGGATTGAAGGGAAGGCAAGGGACTCCATTTTGTCTTTATTGCTTAGCAAGGATGTAACTCATAAGATTCTAGAAAATGTCATGTACTTTGCCTAGTAACCAACAACATTTTTAGCACATTGCCTGAGCCTGTCCAAATAAGTATTCTTCTGTTTGTGTCTACTTCCCATTGGAGTAAAAGCCAACTTCCTCTTTTAGTTAAGTAACTTTCATGTTATATATATGAGTGTAATGCCAAAAATAAACAGAGCTCTCGTTCAGCATACCCTGAGTTGGTTGTCTGATTGTGGGCTCTCCTGGTACCAGAAAGGGCGCGGTTTCATCCAGGGAACGATTGAGGGACGGAGTGCAGATAAGGAGGTCAACAAGAAGTTACGGACATAGCTTTTCTTCCTTACACAGCATACCTAAAGCTACACTACTGACCCCCTGGGACACTGCAAAGATACTGATCAGGATTGTCCCAGTGCATCTTGAATGGAGAGAAATCCGTTCAGGATGCATCAGGATGTCTTCAGTTCAGTATTCAAACGTTTCTTTGCCGCTGAAAAATCCACAGCATGCTGCGGATTTTCCTTGGGCCAAAAAAATTGAAGGCATGCCGCAAGGACGGATCTGGAATGAATGCCCATTGAAAAGCATTAATCCGGATCCGACCTTAAGCTAAATGTTGTTTCGGCGCATCGCCGGATCTGACATTTACCTTTCTGAATGGTAACCATGGCAGCTAGGACGCTACTAAAGTCCCGGCTGCCATGGAAAAGTAGTGGGGAGCCAGGGGAGGAGCTACTTACCGTCCGTGCGGCTCCCAGGGTGCTCCACAATGACGTCACAGCGCCCCTACATCACATGGATAATGTGATCATGCGACGTAGGGGCGCTGTGGCGTCATTGTGGAGCGCCCAGGAGCCACACGGAAGGTAAGTAGCTTCTCCCTGGCTCCCACTACTTTTCATGGCAGCCGGGAAACTGATCAGTCTTCAAATGTTTTCAGGTGTGTTTCGTTGTGGCGGATCCGGTGGGCATTTCCGGCGACGGAAGTGCACACCGGATCCTCTAGCGGTAGTGTGAAAGGGCCTTAGTTATTAATTCACTTACAGTCCGGTGTGTGCGAAGTGTCTTCACATATAACTAAAGAGGAATTGCTGCTGTTATGTTAATGGATGCTATAACATTGCACCATCCTTCTGAACATACACATCTGTCATCCGCCTTACCTCATGATCCTGGAGCTGTGCTGTAGAGCTCGGCGGCCACTGTACAGCACAGCTCCAGGATCATGAGGTAAGGCGGATGACTGTGTATGTTCAGAAGGATGGTGCAATGTTATAGCATCCATTAACATCAGCAACAAGTCTGGGCTGGTTCAGGCTGTGCTGTGCCTGTGTGAGTGAGTCACTGCTGTCACGTGGACGTGACCTGGGCTGGTGCAAGGATTTTTTTGGCAGCTCAAGCGAAGCTACATCTTGGCACCCCCCGCCCGCAGCTCACCTGGTCCTGGTCCTGTGTGCAGCAGCTGGCTTCTCCTCTGTGTGGTCCTGGTATCTTCGCTATGCTTCAATCGCTTGAAGACTGTACTTTTCGCCCTATAAGACTATAACACACACATAGGTTTTAGAGGAGTATAATAAGAAACAATATTTTCCACTATACCTTAGTAATATAAGACAGAGTTCAGACTAAGCAAATATATTTCTACACTCAGAAGTGCATAACCATAAGGCAAATAAAGTTGGTTAAAAGATGGCTGCACAATACATCACAAACTAACAGAAAAATAAAAAAGGGGCTCATTCCAAAAATAGGAATGAAGGAAGCTCTTAGCGCACATTTTTGATCAAAAGTATGTCGGGCCCAAGTGCCACTTCACGGCGACTTCCGCACAAGGGTCCCTAACACTACAGATACTGCCTCTTATAGACTTACCAGTCTCCTTATTTCCAGGGCACTGCAGGAACCAGCTAAATTGCTTTTGTGCTGAGAAGTCCCAGGTACTTGGGCGTTGCCCAGTCCAAAAGAGGCGCCACCCTCAATACATACTATATATATACCTCAGGTCAGACCACCAATCAGACCCCCAGTGTTTATCACACCTCAGATCAGCCCCCCATGTCAGCCGTCAGCCCCCATCCATCATGCCCCCCCATGTCAGTCATCATGCCAGCCGTCAGCCCCCCATGTCAGCCCCCATCCATCATGCCCCCCCATGTCAGCCATCATGCCCTCATGTCAGCCATCATGCCAGCCGTCAGCCCCCCGTGTCAGCCCCCATCCATCATGCCCCCCATGTCAGCTGTCAGCCCCCCATGTCAGCCGTCAGCCCCCATCCATCATGCCCCCCCCATGTCAGTCATCATGCCCTTATGGCCCCTTTCACACGAGCGTGTCCGGATTAGGTCCAGGATGCGTTCAGTGAAAACTGTGCGATTTCACAGGCAAAGCCATTCAGTTTTGCCTGCGATTGCGTTCAGTTGTTCAGTTTTTTCCGCACGGGTGCAATGCGTTTTGACGCGTTTTTCACGCGCGTGATAAAAAACTGAAGGTTTACAAACAACATCTCCTAGCAACCATCAGTGAAAAACGCAACGCACCTGCACTTGCTTGCGGATGCAATGCGTTTTTCAAAAAACGCACAATATAGAACATGCTGCGATTTTCACGCAACGTACAAGAGATGCGTGAAAAAAAACGCTCATGTACACAGACCAATTGAAATGAATGGGTCAGGATTCAGTGCGGATGCTTTGCGTTCACGTCACGCATTGAACCCGCGCGGAAAACTCACTCGTGTGAAAGGGGCCTATGTCAGCCATCATGCCAGCCGTCAGCCCCCCATGTCAGGCGTCTGTCAGCCGTCAGCCCCCATCCATCATGTCAGCCATCATGCCAGCCGTCAGCCCCCCGTGTCCGCCGTCAGCCCCCATCCATCATGCCCCCCATGTCAGTTGTCAGCCCCCATGTCAGCCATCAGCCCCCATCCATCATGCTCCCCCGTCAGCCATCATGCCCTCATGTCAGCCATCATGCCAGCTGTCAGTCCCCCATGTCAGCCGTCAGCCCCCATCCATCATGCCCTCATGTCAGCCATCATGCCAGCCGTCAGCCCCCATGTCAGCTGTCAGCCCCATCCATCATGCCCCCATATCAGCTGTCAGCCCCCATCCATCATGCCCCCATGTCAGCTGTTCAGCCCCCCATGTCAACCGTCAGCCCCCATGTCAGCCATCAGCTCCGATCCTTCATGATCCCCAATGGGGAAATGTTGGAGTCTGTACCATCGGGGGATGACATGATGAGGGACAATGTTGAAGTCTGACTGTGCCAGGGGGTGACATGATGTCACCCCCATGGCACAGATTCCAACATTGTCCCTCTCTTCATCATTGTCTCCTCATCATGTCAATCCCCCAATGGGTGGCACATTTCTTTTCTTCCCCTCCAGGCTCCATGGCACAAACAGACATTTTGTGATTGTCCCCCATCATTTCTCTTTTCTCACCCCCAGGATTGAGGCGCACATAGTGCCACATAATAATGTGCCAGTAACACGTGCCTCTCCATGCCACCACATGTGCTAGTAATAAGTGCCTCTCTTGTGCTTTTGTGCTTCCCCCCATGTGCCAATAGCCCCCCCCTTATTATGTGCCAGTAGCCCTCCCCCATATGTGCCAGTAGCCCCCCCCATATGTGCCAGTAGCCGTCTCCCCTTATGTGCCAGTAGCCGTCTCCCCTTATGTGCCATTAGGCACCCCTCATGTGCCATTAGGCTCCCCTCATGTGCCATTAGGCCCCCCTCATGTGCCATTAGTCCCTCCTCATGTGCTATTAGTCCCCCTTATGTGCCAGTAGCCGTTCCCCTTATGTGCCAGTAGCCATTCCCCTTATGTGTTATTAGTCCCCCTCATGTGCCAGTAGCCAGTCCCTTTATACTGTCCAGTAGCCGTCCCTTTATGTGCCAGTAGCCATCCCCTTTATGTGCCAGTAGCCCTCCCCTTTATGTACCAGTAGCCGTCCCTTTATGTGCCAGAGCCTCCTATGCCAGTAGCTGCGTGCCCTTATGTGCCAGTAGCCATTCCCCTTATGTGCTATTAGTCCCCCTCATGTGCCATTAGGCTCCCTCATGTGCCATTAGGCCCCCTCATGTGCCATTAGTCCCCCCTCATGTGCTATTAGTCCCCCTTATGTGCCAGTAGCCGTTCCCCCTTATGTGCCAGTAGCCATTCCCCCTTATGTGTTATTAGTCCCCCTCATGTGCCAGTAGCCGTCCCTTTATATGCCAGTAGTCGTCCCTTTATGTGCCAGTAGCCGTCCCCTTTATGTGCCAGTAGCCGTCCCCTTTATGTGCCAGTAGCCCCCTTATTATGTGCCAGTAGCCCCCCATATGTGCCAGTAGCCCTCTCCCCTTATGTGCCAGTAGCCGTCTCCCCTTATGTGCCATTAGGCCCCCCTCATGTGCCATTAGGCCCCCCTCATGTGCCATTAGTCCCCCCTCATGTGCCAGTAGCCGTTCCCCCTTATGTGCCAGTAGCCGTCCCCTTTATGTGCTAGTAGCCGTCCCCTTTATGTGCCAGTAGCCGTCCCCTTTATGTGCCAGTAGCCCCCTTTATGTGCCAGTAGCCCCCTTTAGTTCCAGTAGCCCCCTTTAGTGCCAGTAGCCCCCTTTATGTGCCAGTAGCCCCCTTTAGTGCCAGTAGCCCCCAGAAAAAATAAATAAATAAGAACACTTATACTTACCTCCAGCGATGCGATGCAGGCCTCTTCCGGCCTGTGTCTCGAGCTGTACGGCTCCGGCGGCGCGATGACGTCATCGCGCCGCCTGCACCGGCCTCTGATAGGCTGCCGGCCTAGAGCTGGCGGCCTATCAGAGGAACAGGGAGAGAGAGGACATGCCTCTCCCTCCTCTGCTGCTGCTCCGCACGGAGATGAGCGCAATGCAAGCGCTCATCTCCGTCCTGATGTTCCCTGCCGCCGCCACGTCTGCCCTGGGGACGGGCCCCCTACTGACCACAGACCCTCGGTCCATGCCCGAGTGCCCTAATGGTCAGTCCGCCCCTGGTGACACCCCATCAGACTGGTGTCACCCGGTGCGGCCTGCTCCCCCCGCACCCCCCTCGCAACGCCACTGATGTTCATGATGATTTTTTATTGGTCAATAAAGGTACATTTGATTATTACGTGACTGTGTAGTATGTGTTTATAGGAGTGTTATGCTGACACAGTGGTTGACCAGTTGGTCACTAGTTGTTTGGTGTTTGTTACCTAAAATGCGTATATATCGCAAGGGTTGCGGGAAAGGCAGCCTAACAAGAAGTCAGTCATGTGTGCCAGAGTACCAACAGGCAAGACGTCAATGTCAACTTCAGGATGACTCTCCATACCCTCATCCTCCTCTTCTGCCCATGCACAGATTGAATTAAAGTTCCATGGGTACTAGCCTCTGTAGCAGAGGCAATGGTCTCCAGCTCCTCCTCCTCATCCTCCTCTTCATGGCCCAATTCGCACTGAGAAGACGAACTGGGGGAGGTCTGGCTACCACCCTGTGTCATCTCCTTCCCCATTACCTCATCTGCCACATTCAAAGCATCCTCCTTAATTGTGAGCAGCAATAGTTTGAGTAGACACAGCACTGGGATGGTTACACTGATAATAGCGATATCGCCACTAACCATCTGTGTGGATTCATCAAAGTTTTTTAAAACCTCACATAGGTCTGACATCAATGCCCACTCGTCGCTTGTGAATAGTGGCAGTTGACTGTAAAGGCGACGACCATGTTGCAGCTGGTATTCCACAACTGCCCTCTGCTGCTTACAAATCCTGGCCAACATGTATGCTCACGTCGCACAACAGTAAGTGAGCTGGAAGCCGCATGTGCTGCACCAGCATTGACAGACCGGCTGAAGCTATGGACGACTTTTGGAAATTGCCACACAAGCGGTGCGCCTTCACTAGTAGCTCCTGCAAGTTGGGGTAAGTTTTGATAAACCGCTGAACCACTAAGTTTAAGACGTGGGCTAGGCATGGAATGTGTGTCAGGTTGCCTGTTTGTAGGTTGAGTAGTGAGAGCCACAGCTCGGTCTGGTCCCTTATACCCTGCCACAGCTCTTCGGCCCCTAAGCAGATCAGCTTCAGTACGGCCTGTTGACGCTTACCCACAGCAGTGCTACACTGCTTCCAGCTAGTGACTGACGGCTGACTGCTTTTGGAGGTGGAAGTGGAGGAGGAGGCGGCAGAGGAGGAGAAGTGGGGTTAGAGCCAGTAACATAGCTGCTGCCGGAGACCCTGATGGACGTAGGGCCCGCAATCCTGGGCGTGGGTAGCAACTGTGCCACCCCAGGGTACAACTTCCTCCTGGCCTCTACAACATTCACCCAGTGTGCGGTCAGGGAAATGTAGCCTCCCTGGCCACCAGCACTTGTCCATGTGTCCGTGGTGAGGTGGACCTTCCCAGTAAGTGCGTTGGTCAGGGCATGTGTGATGTTTTGGGACACATGCTGATGTAAGGCAGGCACAGCACACCATGAAAAATAGTGGCGGCTAGGCACTGCGTACCGAAGGACGACCACCGACATCAGGCTGTGGAAGGCCTCATTGTCCACAAGCCTAAATAGTAACATTTCAAGGGCCAGTAATTTTAAAATGTTGCGCATTTAGTTCTATGGCCTGTTTTTTTTGCGCTTGCGTTCAAATGCCTGCGTTATCGACATTTGGACGCTGCACTGGGAGAGGGAAGTGGATGTTGTTGCTGACTGTTCATGCAAATGTCCTGGTGCAGGGCGAGAGGCATCCGGGCCAGCGCTTTCGACAGGAAATGGGCCAGCAGTACGTAACAAAGGGGAAGAGGAGGCAGTGGTGGGACTCGCAGACGCAGAGTGTGGACCCAGACGTTCGGCGCACATATTAGGGTGCTTGGATGCCATGTGGTGGATCATGCTGGTGAGGTTGCTAGTGTTCACGTCCCGGCTCATTTTAGTATGGCACAGGTTGCAAACTATCACTCTTTTGTCATCTGCGCTCTACTCAAAAAAGCGCCATACTGTGGAACACCTACCCTTGGCAAGGTAGATTTATGCATAGGGGTGCTCGGTATAACGGTTGCGGGCCTGTTTGGTGTGAGCCGACATCTCCCTTTTGCAACCCGACTGCCTCTTCCAGACTGTTGCGGTGCTGCGGATCCCTCCTCCTCTGTACTGCTGTCCTCGCTCGGCTTTTCACCTTCCCATGTTGGGTCAGTGACCTCATCGTCCACCACCTTCTCTTCCACTTCCTCACTCTGCTTATCCTCCTGACAACTGTGTCTCATCATCAACCACCTCATCAACGAATGATTGCCGTTCACCACCGTCATCTTCTTGAGACTGTGAAGGCTCAAGAGGTTGGAAATCAGGGAACAATATCTCAGGTACCTCTTCAAGCATGCTTGGCGAGAGAGCCAAACCAAGTACGGGCGATGAAAAGAGGTCATGTGACTATCCGAGTGTGGGATCACTTGTTTGGCCAGACGCAACATGGTGGGAGGAAGGATGATCAGAGTGAGGATTTGGTTGACCAGACTCTTGGTTACAGACACTGGACTTAGTGGAAGATAGGGTGGTGCTTAACCGACTGGAAGCATTATCTTCTGCAATCCAACGACCACCTGTTTGCACTGGTCCGACTTGGACAGTGTTGTCCTGCGCCGCCCAGCTAAGTTGGACATGAAGCTGGGTAAGGGGGATTATTTTTTTTTTTCTGGTGCACTGGCACCAGGCACAGTTTCATTGTGCCCAAGGCCACGGCCTCTGCTTGCACCATCAGCATCACGCCCAGGGCCACGGCCTCTTCTTGCACCATCAGCATCATGCCCACTTCCTCGTCCCTTTGTGCTCGCCTTCTTCATATTAATGGTTTTGTCTGTAGATGTGGCGCAGATTGTTTTACTGTCCGCTAAAGAAAAATACAGATTTTGGCCACTACACTGGGCCCAAGAGAATGTAATTTTTATGATATGCACTGTATTGAGATGCAGCAAGGTACTGGATACCAAAAAATACAGATTTTGGCCACTACACTAGGCCCAAATGAATGTAATTTTTACGATATACACTGTATTGAGATGCAGTAAGGTACTGGATACAAAAATATACACATTTTGGCCACTACACTAGGCCCAAGAGAATGTAATTTTTACAATACACACTGTATTAAGATGCAGTAAGGTACTGGATACAAAAAAATACAGATTTTGGCCACTGCACTAGGCCCAAGAGAAAGTAATTTTTACGATACACACTGTATTGACATGCAGTTCAGTTCTGGATACAGAAAAATACAGAATTTGGCCACTGCACTAGGCCCGAGAGAAAGTAATTTTTACGATACACACTGTATTGGGATGCAGTAAGGTACTGTGCAGTGTCCCACTCGTGATCGTGGGCACAGCAAACTGGTTTTACTATGTTTTATTGCCATATATTATGTCTGAATGTCATACTTCATTAATGTCATATTCTCCCATGTCACTATGTGATTCTATGTAAGATCCTTTCATTCAGGCCAGTTAGATTGCACTACACTAGTCTTACCATTAGATGGGGGCAGTTTGACAGTGTATATATAGCTTAGATCGGGGATAGTTAGAGGAAGTTCTTTCCAGAAGTTTAGTCAATGTGCCATCAAGATGTAGCTGCCTGCTAGAGGGAGGCCCCCTGCCTCTCTGCTCTCTCCCTGATGGCTCCACAGTCCAGGGTTAAAGCCTATAAGATTCAGCCTAGAGGTGAGAAATCGACTTTATAGCTTGCCCCTCGGGGGTAACCAGTGACAAAGCTGCAAACAGCAAGTTTCAAGGGGACTAATATATATTTACAAGTTTTTAAGTCAGAGGATAGCATAATGATATTGTTTGGCTTGCTAGAGTTAGCGAATATAGAGAATATAGTGCTCTATTCGTATTCATCATATTCATTCATTCTTCCCAGCCAAGTAAACTTGCCTATACACAGCTCTAAGTTAGATGCGCAATGCGACTAATATTACTTAAAAATCTCGAATTGCGCATCCAACTTAGAGCTGTGTATAGGCAAGTTTACTTGGCTGGGAAGAATTAACGAATATGACGAATACGAATATAGCACTATATTCTCTATATTCACTAATTCTAGCAAGCCAATAGAAAAGTTGATTGTACCCAGCTCTAAGTTGCAATGCAAAAATATTACTTTTACCTATTTTTTTCAATAAATAGAATACTGGCTCATTATTCTATTTATATTGAAAAATTGGCAAAGTAATATTTTCGCATTGCGGATCCTTAGTCATGATGGGCACATCATGACTAAGGATCCGCACCTATAGTGATCCGAAACCAGTCGATTTCTTGCATTGCTGTACGTTGTTTTTTATCTGCACGGGATTCAATAAAGCCTCAAGTTTTCCAGTGAAACTGGACCGTTTTTCTCTTCATTCTGGGACCTTCTATCACGGTTACAATAAGGCGAGAGTTAATACAAGCCCAAGACGTTTTATACTTCAAAAGCCTAGTCTGAAGCAGTAGCTTTCATATATATAAGAGACAAAGAGCCTGTTTTTTCCCTGAGGACTTACATTTTCCCTAACTCTGTATGCATGAGAGACTGTATTTTTATATCTCGATGTACTAGAGACTGTTTTATACTTGGATGTAACTGTTACCAGGAGCAACGTTCAATAAAAGTTATAAGCTGGATTTCACTGCTGTCTGTTTCCAATTCCTCAATTACTACTACTATAAACGGTTGTACCACCACAAAAGGTACTGGTGTCAGAACAATCAAGGACCTTGCCATAGGCACATTAATACAAACCACCAAGGGCACCTCGAACCACCATCTGGCCTGTGACTCTTTATCAGAGCGTGCCCCAGAGAATCGTTGTACCGTTCTCCTTATCACTTATGCAAGCCTGCCCAGGGACGACATAACCGTGAGTAACCAGAACTGTGTTTTCCCTTGGACTACTATTGCTCACACCGTGACTTCACATATAATTCCCTTGTCGGTCTGGCACACTTCAACTGGATACAAAAAAATACAGGTTCTGGCCACTACACAAGAATATAATTTTTAATATACACAGTGTATTCAGATTTAGTTCTATATTGGATACAAAGTTGTCCCAAATAAAATGTATTCTCTGCTGGAATACTTTATATACAGTTGCAGCCTAAACGCACACACAGATGTGCCCAAAACTAGTTAACCATTGCCAAAATATAAATCACTCTCTGCTGGAGTAATTAATATAACGGTTGCAGACTGAACGCACACACAGATGTGGCACAAGTTAGGTTAATTTCCCCAGAAAAAATAATTTCTCTGATGGTGCAGTGTATATCTCAGTACCAGGCACACTATAGTGAATAAGCCCCATTTTATAATGTCTGCCCAACACACTGCTTTATGATGGTGCAGTGTATATCTCAGTATCAGACACACTGTAGTTAATAAGCCCATTTTTATAATGTCTGCCCAACACACTGCTTTATGGTGGTGCAGTGTATATCTCAGTACCAGGCACACCGTAGTGAATAAGCCCCTTTTTATGTCTGCCCAACACACTGCTTTATGATGGTGCAGTGTATATCTCAGTACCAGGCACACTGTAGTGAATAAGCCCCTTTTTATGATATCTGCCCAACACACTGCTTAATGATGGCGTATTGTAGATGTCACTAATCGGAAATCTCTCTGTCTTATCAAAGTTATCAAAGCGATTTTCAAGCCCTGCACTATCTGTCCCTTCCGGGTGACGCCTGTCCCGGATAGTGCTGAAGCAAACCCCTTCTTAAAAAAAAAAAAAAAAAAAGGTGCTGCACTGCTGTCAAACACACATTGTATTCCTTAAAAGGACTGTTAGGTCTTTCAGTAAGGTTTTTGGAGTAAAATCAGTAAGTTTAGAGCAAAACGCTATCTCTCCCTGCCTACTGTCTGCTCTCCCTGACGTTGAATGAGCCGAGCGCCGGACCTCAGCTCCTATATGAAATGGTATCACGTGTTCCGGCCAGCCAATCAGTGTAAGGCTTACAGCTAACATGGCTATGGCCTTACACTGAGGGGAATTGCTTACCTAGACCTCAATTGGCTGCTTAGAAGGTGCCAAACGTGCGGGGAGGAGACTCGAGCAATGAGATGAACACACGTGGTGCTCGGCCAAGTAAAGCCGAGTGCCGAGCATAGCGATGCTTGAGCCGAACCAATACTCGGCCAAGCATGCTCGCTCATCACTAGTAATACCAGTAGATAATATAGTATTTTCGGGAGGAGGATTGTTTTAATGAGGGATCTGCTCCCAAACCACGAGGTGAATGATATGTCTCACATTTTAATTATGGGGCTAATATTATGTGGGAGATTTTTGTGGTTTTTGGTATACAAGGTAGAAGGGTGAGTAGTAACAGTGGACACCTGGGAAGGGGATACTCCGTGCGCCCATGTGAATTGTGAACACCTCTCAAGTATTTTTTGTGTTTGAGGATCTAGAGTGATGTGAATACTTGAGATTTGTTTAGATTCACTTTAAAATTAGAGAGGGTGCCAAAATAATCCAACACTGCATGGACTGCTGGGAAAGCTTCCTCCAGATTAGTGATTATTAAAAGTAAGTAATCCGTAAAAGCAGCTTGAGTGTGTGTTTCTTTCCTTATTTTGATTCCCTATATTCTTTGGTCTAGTCTAAATGCTTGCAGGAGAGGTTCCATAGTTAGTACAAATAAAAGAGGTGATAATGGACATACCTGTCTGATGCCATTGCTAATTTTGAACGCCAGTGACAGTGTATTATTAACTAGGACTCGGGCACTAGGGTCACTGTACATTGCCATCACCGCTTTAATAAAGCTTTCAGGGATGTGAAAGAATTGCAAATCATTTTTTATGTATGTCCAGTCTACCCTATCAAATGCCTTTTCAGCATCCGTGCCTAAAAGCACCAGTGTTGTGGATGTATTGTGTACATATTGGAGGATATTGATAATCCGGGTTGTGTTCATTCTCCCTTCGCGACCGCTTACAAATCCAACTTGTTCCATATGTATCAGCTGTGCGAGGAGAGGTTGTAGCTAGAGATGAGCGAATTTCTCCAAAATTTTATTCGGACGGTTAGCCGAGTTTCCTGAAAAGATTTGCTTTGTTCCGAATTTATTGTGGCAAATTGTGTTATATCCTGGCTGCTGAGAGCCTTTATAGTAGTGTAGAACACTGTGCCTTGCAGTAACACGCATAGGGAGTGAAATAATATTGTGAGTCAGTATGACATGCAGATGACAGGCGTCGCTATTAGAATCACTGCTCACTTCACTTATTTGGGCAGTCACGGGGGCCAAAACTGACCAAATAACTCAAGTATGAACTCAGCCTTACAGGTCGATGTAAGTGTAAAGAAGAAGCACACTTCTTTTACACCGTCAGCAGCTGATTCCACATAGATGTCTACAGAACCTGTTCTATTAAACGCTTATACAAGTAGAAGCTCCCGACAGAGAGGAGAGGGTGTCAGCAGTAAGTTTGTGTTGACGTCACTGATTAATTTGCCCTTCCACTGATCCGTCAGAACAATAACCCCCAAAAAAGGATCCTGTCTGTGGAGTAGTGTAGAGCGCGAATATTTGAATTTCGAATTTTTATCGCGAATATCGGCACTTTGAAAATTTGTGAATATTTCAAATATAGTGATATATATTCGTAATAAACAAATATTAGTTTTTTTGGTTTTGTGAACCCATTACCTAGTATACCTACCTGCTTCTTGCTTGTGGGCCATTGTGAGAAGGCTGCAATATTGTAGTCTGTAGTGAATTAGAATATTCTTCATTATTTAATTTTTTTTTCTCTTATGCCAAAAATCGGCAATGTAATATTCGTGTGATGCAAATATAGTGCTATATTTTTGTATTTTAGTATATTCGTTATTTTTTTCCATCTGAAGTCATGATTCCTCCCTGCTTAAGTTGCTTTTGGGCCAATGACTATTCACATTAAATTGGAAAAAATGACGAATATTCTAAAAAAATAATATATAGCACTATATTCCATAGTGCTATATATTCGGGTTTTAAAATATTCGCATTACGCGAATATTACATTGCCGAATTTTCGCAATCAATTAAATAATCGCGAATACGAAATAACGCTAATTCGAATATTGCCCCTGCAGCTCATCACTACTTTGGAGCATACGCCTTACCTCAGTCAGCATTTGGTCAATAATCCATCAGTATTGCTAATGCCAAAAAAAGAGATGACACATGAATGGAATATTTGCATGTCTTCTGTATTTTGTACCCACTCCTGCTATTTGGCTACTAAATCAGAAGCCAATTCTGATGAGACCATACAGGCCTTACAGCTGCTACACAGACAGGATCTGTTGTGCTGCTTATTTTTCCTTCCTTCTGACAGATCAGAAGAAAAGTCAAATAAATGATGATGTCAGCCAGGCCGAAAGGCAAAATAGTGGCCCAGTCATGAAGTGGGGAGGTTGGGAACAGAATGAAAAGTCCACAGAGTGGCATAATGACATAGTGGTGAGGTGGAAGCAGCATGAGGAGACCACAGAGTGGCGCAATTACAGAGTTTGAAGGTGGCGGCTACATCAGGAGGCCACAGAGCGGCACAATGACAGAGTGTAGAGGTGGTGGCAGCATCAGGAGGCCACAGAGTGGCAAGGTGACATACTGTGGAGGTGGCAGCAACATGAGGACACCACAGAGTGACCTACAGAGTGTTAGATCAAATAAATAAATAAATAAATAAACACCACACAACAGCAAATAGGCCCTTATTTTTTTCCACTTATACACTCCACAAAACACTTTTCAACATATAACTACACTGCTGAACAGCAGATTTTTTTTTTTGCAACTAATACATGGCAAAAAAGGCTTTACAACATATAACTGCACCGGACAAGGGCAAATGAGACTTACTGTAGAATTATTTCCTTGTCATAAACCCTGTTAATGCCTGTATCAAACAGCACTTGCAGCCCAATAATAAGACCAGTTTCCTGGAATTACAGAGCTGTATAATGGCAATGTGGATACCCAGTCAGTGCAGCAAGGTGTAATAGGATTGTTCCTATTACCCAGGCTGTAACCTCCCCTACCGAACCCTGTTCTACATAAATGCTGTGAAAGGTGTGACTCTAAGCAAAATTGAAAGTGGGGCTCAAATACTGAAATATTGAACTAGAAGTTTGACAGAACTTTGTAGGCACGGACAGAGGTTGAAACCACAACAGCTGAGTGTAGAATGCCACATTACTGTATATCTCTTTAGCCTTTCAACTGTAAGCTGCTGATCCTGCAGCCTCTTTGGGTATGTTCACACAGAGTATTTTCTGTGCCTAAAAAAACCTAATGCAGAATTGCATCATTTTTTTTTATATATGTGTTTTTTTTCGGACTTATTTTATAAAACGCTTTTTGATGCAGTTTTGGTGTGGATTTTCATTCATTCCCATTTTCAATGGGAATTGTGGACATGGACATGTTATGAATAGCCTGGGCACTTTTGTTTTTCCATGGTGTAATTTATAAAACCACAAGCTGAAAAAAGGAGTTGTCCCATTCGGGCCCCTGAAGTGAAGGGAGAGCAAAATGTGCATGCACGGTCATCCTCCATTATGCTATGAGTGTTCTGATAATAGCTTATCACTGGCTCTTCTAATTTAGACTCAGGTTCTCAATCTACAGCAGGCAGTATCACACAGGATAGGATTTGCTATACAGCTCTGCAGACAATATACTGTAATAGTACAGGATTAGATACACAGCTCAGCAGACAGTATCACATAATACAGCATTAGATACACAGCTCATCAGACAGCATCACACTGGAGAGTATTAGATACACAGCTCAACAGACAGTATTACACAGGATAGTATTACATACACAGCTCAGCAGATAGTATCACACAAGAGAAGATTTGATACACAGCAAAGGCAGACAGTATTACACAGGATAGTATTAGATACACAGCTCAACAGACAGTATCACACAGTACGGGATTAGATACACAGCTCAGCAGGCAGTATCACACAATATACGATTAGATACACCGTTCAGCAGACAGTATCACACCTAATAGGATTAGATACACAGATCAGCAGACAGTATCACACAGTACGGGATTAGATACACAGCTCAGCAGGCAGTATCACACACACGAAGATTAGATACACTGCTCAGCAGACAGTATTACACAGTACAGGATTAGATACACAACTCAGCAGACAATACCACACAGGATAGGATTAGATACACAGCTCAGCAGACGGTATCACACAGGATAGGATTAAATACACAGCTCATTAGACAGTATCAAACATGATAGGATTAGATGCACAGCTCTGCAGACAGTATCACACAGTACAGGATCAGATGCACAGCTCTGCAGACAGTATCACACATAAGAGGATTATATACACAGTTCTGCAGACAATATACTGTAATAATACAGGATTGGATACACAGCTCATTAGACAGTATAACACAGTACAACATTAGATACACAGCTCAGCAGACAGTATCACACAGGATAGGATAAGATACACAGCTCAGCAGACAGTATCACACAGAAGAGGATTACATACACAGCTCAGCAGACAGTATCATATAGTAAAGGATTAGATACACAGCTCAACAGACAGCATCACACAATACAGGATTAGATACACAGATCATCAGACAGTATCACACAGTACAGCATTAGATACACAGCTCAGCAGACAGTATCACACAGTACAGGATTTCATACAAAGCTCATCAGACAGTATCACAATAGGAAAGAATTAGATACATAGAACAGCAGACGATATCACACAGTACATGATTAGATACACAACTCAGCAGGCAGTATCACACAGTAAAGGATTAGATACACAGATCATCAGACAGTATCACATAGGAGAGAATTAGATACACAGCTCAGCAGACAGTATCACACATTACAGGATTAGATACAAAGCTCATTAGACAGTATCACACAGGATAGGATTAGATACACAGCTTAGCAGACAGTATCACACAGTACAGGATTTCATACAAAGCTCATCAGACAGTATCACATAGGAGAGAATTAGATACATAGAACAGCAGACAATATCACACAGTACATGATTAGATACACAACTCAGCAGACAGTATCACACAGTAAAGGATTAGATACACAGATCATCAGACAGTATCACATAGGAGAGAATTAGATACACAGCTCAGCAGACAGTATCACACATTACAGGATTAGATACAAAGCTCATTAGACAGTATCCCACAGGAGAGGGTTAGATACACAGCTCAGCAGACAGTATCACAAAGGATAGGATTAGGCATTATTCACACGTCCGTAGTGTTTTGCAGATCTGCAACACACCTTGCCACTAGCCCTTTAGAGATGCCTATACTTGTCCGCAATTGCGGGCAAGAATAGGACATGCTCTATTTTTTTTGCGGAGCAGCCGTCCGGAAGATCGGCGGCGCGCTCCGCAAATGCGGATGCGGAGAGCACAGTGTGTGCTCTCCGCATCCATCACGTCCCCATTCAAAATGAATGGGTCCACACCCGTTCCGCAAATTTGCAAAACGGGTGCCGACGAAGATTGCGGTCATGTGAATTAGGCCTTAGATACAAAGTTCTGTAGACAGTATCACACAGGAGAGGATTAGATACACAGATCTGCAGACAGTATCACACAGTACAGGATTAGATACACAGCTCATCAGACAGTATCACATAGGAATGGATTAGATACACAGATCTGCAGACAGTATCATACAGTACAGGATTAGATACACATATCTGCAGACAGTATCACACAGTACAGGATTAGATACAAAGCTCATCAGACAGTATCACATAGGAATGGATTAGATACACAGCTCAGTAGACAGCATCACATAGTACAGGATTAGATACAAAGCTCATCAGACAGTATCACACAGGATAGTATTAGATACACAGCTCAGCAGACAGTATCACACTGTAAATGATTAGATACACAGCTCATCAGACAGTATCACACAGGATATCATTAGATACACAGCTCTGCAGACAGTATCACACAGTACTGGATTAGATACACAGCTTATTAGACAGTATGACACAGGAGAGGATTAGATACACAGCTCTGCAGACAGTATCACACAGTAAAGGATTAGATACACAGCTCATTAGACAGTATCACACAGGTGGTGATTAGATACACACCTCAGCAAACAGTATCACACAGGATAGGATTAGATATACAGCTCAGCAGACAGTATTACACAGGATAGTATTAGACACACAGCTCAACAGACAGTATCACAAAGTACGAGATTACCTACACAGCTCTGCAGACAATATACTGTAATAGTACAGAATTAAATACACAGCTTAGCAGACAGTATCACACAATACAGGATTAGATACACAGCTCATCGGACAGTATCACACCGGAGAGTATTAGATACACAGCTCAGTAGACAGTATCACACAGGATAGTATTAGATACACAGCTCAACGGACAGTATTACACAAGAGAAGATTAGATACACAGCAAAGGCAGACAGTATTACACAGGATAGTATTAGATACACAGCTCAACAGACAATATCACACAGTAGAAGATTCGATACACAGCTCAGCAGACAGTATCACACAGGAGAGGATTAAATACACAGCTCTGCAGACACTATCACACAGTACATGATTAGACCTGATGTGAACCAAGCCATATTTCACAACTGTAGTTCCATTAGCAGGTATTTACCTAAGGTTCAGGAATTAAACTAGGAAGAAAATGCGCCACCTGCTGTCTGAACATTGCATTGCAATTTATCCAATTTAGATATAACATCATTTCGTGACAGACATCTCAGGACATGGTGAGATTAGTGATCAGTTAAGTGTGGACACATCTGTATACTCCGATGCCCCCCCCCCTTCATTAACAATGCAAACCACCTAAACAATGTTGTCTTTATTAATTTAACTAGAGCCCTCTATGGCTCAGACAACCATGTGGCAATTGAACACAGCACGGCCACGTCAAAAGTACCACACAAGCATATCATTTGGTTATGCCCTGCAGTCACAGGGAGCCCACAGGACACAAGGAGGCACAGGGGGCACAGGGAAAACACAGAGCTGACAGTGGGAACTACCAGGTCAGTGACCATCAGTACTCGAGGGCAGTGCAGGGCTGCTACAATGAGAGTATGATCCCAGCAGCACTGCACCCCTTCCTCCACAGACACTGCTGCATGCTTCTTACTAGATGGACTTACCAGGTGCTTTAATAGGAGGGTCCTGGGAGCTTCTGCAGTCCGGCAGCTGAGGTCAGAGCCTGTGGGTCAGATGCAGCAGAAGGCCCAGTCACCCAGTCTGATGTTTAGGCATTGCAGCCTAGAGCAAGTGCAGGCAACGGTTGGGGGGTGGGGCTATGTTTTCTCCACCCACACAGAACATCCTGATGCTGGCTTGTCACTGAGCTCTGGTGAGACTGGGGGGATACTTAGATATCTAACAGCAGGGGGACCCTGCATGGCAAGTATGGCATTATAGGTGATCCCGCCTCCCCAGAATTCCTTTCTCCTTGTCCTCACACGAGCAGCAGCCATTTTAGGAAAAATGTGATTTATTGCCACGAATCACGAAGAAATTTGGATTGGGTGCAAATCAAATAATTCCTGAAATTCGGATCGAATTCCACTTTGTCAGCTTCGATTCGCTCATCTCTAGTTGTAGCCTAGTGGCCAACATCTTAGGCAGTAGATTCAAATCATTATTAAGTAGAGAAATTGGCTGATAGCTGGAGCAGGAAGATGGGTCTTTGCCCTCCTTGGGTATGATAGTGATTTGCGCTGTCATCATCTGTGGATGCAAGGTTTTCCCCTCCCAGATTGAATTGCATATCAAAAGTAGTTTTGGTAGAAGTATGTTTTGGAAGGATTTATAATAAATCATAGGCAGTCCTTCTGGGCCTGGGCTTTTATGGAGAGGTGAAGTTTTTAAAGCTTTCTTCAATTCTATTAGGGTGAATGGATTTGTCAGGGTCTGTGCTTGTGTATAGTTTAATATAGGTAAATGAAGGGAATTCAACCATTTCTTCATGTTATTAATCCTATCCTCTTCCTTCTCTGTTGATGTTTTATGTCTAATGTTTTAAAGCTGCGTATAGTATTCTGTGAATCTGTTCGCAATCAAATTGTTATGGAATAGTGTTTGTGCTGAGGAGGATTTATTCTTTTATTTTTCAGCTAAGATAGCATATATCTAGAGGCTTTGTCGCCATGCACATAGCATTGGAATCTGGCTGGTAGATATACTTTTGCAGTTTTTGCATTAAGTATGTTTTTAATTTGGGATTTAAGCAAGTTTTTAATTTGGGATTTGGGCCTGTAATATCTCTGCTTCTCTACGTTTTTTAACATATGACCCCAAGGATATAAAATGGCCTCTCATTACTGCCTTATGTGCTTCCCAGATTACACTTGGTGAGGTATCCGTAGGTTCATTATGAATGAAATACTCCTCCATTTTCTCTGCTATTTGTTTTACCTTCTCTGTATTATGTAGTAGTATTTCATTGAGTCTCCAAATCATTTCTTTTTTGGAAGAGTGTGGTAGTGTTGAGTGAGCATGCTTGGCCGAACTGGTGTTCAACTCGAGCATCGTGATGCTTTGCACATCGATGTGTTCGGCCGAATACCACGTGTGCTTGAGCGCGATGCTCAAGTCAGTGCATTTAAATCTTATTTAGCCTCTATTTCTGAAAAGTTTCCACAGGGGTTTGAACTCACAACCTTCTACATTAGAGGCCAGACTGAATGATAAACCATGTCAGAAAAACCTCATAGTAGTTTGTCATTTAGTATGTATTCCTATACAGCAGAAGTATCATTTTATATTTCACTGCTGGTTAACATTTAGCTGTATAGAGTAGTGGTTAAGATTCTTGGCTATAATGTGGAAGGTTGTGAGTTCAAATCCCGGTAGAAATGTTTCAGAAATAGAGGCTAAATTTAATTTAGGAACAATAAAAGTTAGAGTGGCTCACCTATCTGTCAACACGTATTAGGTGCTCCATATCAATCAGTATCAGTCAGTGAAAAGTATTTATAGTAGTTAGTATATCAATAGGCACACTATATTTGGGATCACACAGAGAAGGCTGGGTATAATTCTAGTTTAATATCATACAAATTGACAATAACACAAACCCTCCCAAACAATCAAGATAAAATGACTTAAAGTATACAAAAGATACCACTAAACTTTGTAACTTCGTAAAGAGAACCGCACATAGGTTAACTAATGTTAACTAATGACAGACGTAGGCTCATGTGCAGACTGGTAAGTGATAAAATCCATCCACAACAATTGTTTGCGCATGCATACTAATTTTTTGTCCAAAAACATTCCTCACAGAGAATATATAGAGCTTCGCTTTCTCTCAACTCAATAGCGAGAACCGCCACAAAAGTGGTATGTTGCTGTGATGTACTGTTGCTCTCGTGCGATGTCCCAGTGTAATTATAAATATAGGGCAGTTAGATACTTATATTGCGCTGTGTAACAATGTCACATATGAGTGTTTAAAATCCTGTATTCACTGTTGCACAGAATGGGAAAATGTATTGTTGTATATCAGATGTCCCATTTATTAATGATATATATTCACTTTACTACAATAGCTGACCAGTGTTAACCGGTTTTGTCAGTGGCGTCCCACTGTGCACGGGTATACTGTCAGCTGTCACCTCTCCCGACATCTTCACAGACTCGCACCGCTGTTGTATAGCTGGCTTTCTGTTCACCTCTCGCGTGGTACTCATAGCTTGGCATCCCACGTGTCTTGTGTGTTCAGGTGCGTGCACGGGCTGGAGCGGGCAGGAGCCGGAGTGGGCAGGTATTTAGAAATTCTAGAAGCACTTCCACACAGAAATGCGTTTTCTATAATCAATAAAGTACTCGCATACCCCAGCCTGAGATGAACTGTACCAGATGATTTCCAAGTCCAATCCTCAGTTCTTCATCAGTGGTCACCTGCCTCACCCCATCACATTCCTTATATACCCTCCTTGGGCTGGATGTAAAGACAGGAATGGATATTGTCTTTTGTCCTTTTTTTGAGGGCATCCAGCAAAACGTCATGGATTTACAGCAAAACATTGTAAAGTTGATGGCTGCAGTTTCATGCTATTGCAGTTTTTTTCAGAGGTTTTACTAGTGCGGCATTGTTGCGGCAGCACTGCGTTCAAACTGTGTATATCCAAGAATACAATACAATAAAATAGCAAATAATAATAGATGATAAGGAAGTATAACTAATATAAAATACATGGAGTTTGAAAAAAAAAAGAAAAATATAAAAATATATATAAAAATGTAAATATAACATGAAACAAAGGTATTGGTTTTTGTATTTTCTTTTTAGTTTACATTTCTCCCAATTCAATATTTTTTTTTTATCTGATGATACCAAGATTGGCAAACAGAAGAGTTTTCATAAGAAGGGATTTAAGTGGAAGAAGTGGGAGACGGGAGCTTCCTTCCAAGGGGGGATCGGGGTGCTGGTAAAACAGCCTGACCCCCGATCCGCCATCGGCTAAAGGCAACCGCCCCAAACCCTATAAGAAGCCGAAAAGTTCAAGTTCGGCATTAAGACCTTCAGGTAAGAGTGTGTTAACCACAAATCTGTATCTCGATTCTAAATGGGACATTCTCATGGTGTGGTTCCCCCCCCCCCCTCCAATGTTCTTCAACTCTCTCTTTTGCTGCAAAAGATAATCCTCTTGGGTCTTGATTGTGATGTGTTTTTGAAATGTTTCGATAGTGAGTGTTTCTTGTAACCCTTCCTAATGTTATTAATATGCTCTGATGTCCTTTTCGTTAGTGTCCTTTTTGTTCTTCCTACATATTGTTTTTTTACACGGGCACTGTATAATATAAATAACATTAGTACTATTGCAGGTAAGGAAATCCTTGATCTCATGTGCATAGGGGCTGGTTGTCGAGCAGATCTTTTCTGTTTTCTTTGAAAAGGAAGTTGATTTTCAGTTACAGCATTTGTCGCACCTGCAAAATCCCTTTAGTTTGAGCCATCCACTTATAGAATGTTTCTGTTTTTTATATGGTTTCATAGAGGGTGCAATTTTTAACCCTAGATTCGGGGCTTTTGTGTATACTATGTTTGGATTGGTGGTAATAAAGGAGTTTAATAGTTTATCTTTCAAGATATGGGGGCAGTGCCTTTTTATGATTCTTTCGATCCTTTTATGTTGGGCATTGAATGGTAAAATAATACGAATATTCTCTTCCTTTCTTACGTTTGTCTTAATTTTAGTATTTTCCATATTGAAAAAGAAATGTCTGTCTAGGTCTCTGATTTTTGCTACGAACGCTTCTACATCTGGTGTAGGATATTCTTTTGTGATGAATTGTTTTTTCATTAGTTCTACCTAGAATTCAAATTGTTTGTCATCCGTACAGTTAGGTTTAATCATCTAAATTTAATTTAAATTTAATTTAAATATAAATATATATATATATATATATATATATATATATATATATATATTTTAGCGGTAATATATTTACATGTATTATTATATAAATTCCCACATATTATGCATTCATATATATCAGAATTATGTTTTTCTTTTTTTGTAATTGCACATTTATTTTGTGCCATGCATTTTTTACAATTAGTAAAAAAAAAAAAAATGTAATTTAATTTAACAATTCTGCTGTGATTTGAACTCACAGTCTTCTACAGTAGAGCCAAAAACCTTAAAGAGGACCTTTCACCAATATAATACCCCCCAAATAACCCTCCTACCGGATAGTGCGTCATCCACTGATGTTCCCCATTTATTATTTTTAAATCGACCCCTAATTCCTTCCTAATCGCCCGTTTCTTCTGCCGCCTCATATGCAAATGAGGCGGACTTTTGTACGGGGCGTTGCTAAACATCCTGGTTGGGGGCGTGTGTGCTGGCTTCCCTGGCTGAGAGAGCAGCCAATCGCAGCGCTGGTCTCTTAGCTAGGGAGAAGGAGCTCAAGTTATTTGTGGGGTATTATTTTGGTGAAAGGTCCTCTTAACCACTACACTACTATAGCTACATGTTAACTAGCAGTGAAATATAAAATGATATTTCTATTGTATAGGAATACTTACTACATGACAAACTACTATGGGGTTTTTCTGACACAGTTTATCATTCAGCTTTATTACTGACTGGTTAAGGTCCTTGCCTCTAATATAGAAGGTTGTAAGTAGAGTTGAGCGAAAACCTGGAAGTTTGGGTTCGCCAGGTTAGGCCGAACTTCGCTGCAAAGTTCGAGTTCGGGACCCGAATTTGACCTCGAACCCCAACCCCATTGAAGTTAATGGGGACCCGAACTGTGGGACACTAAAATGGCTCTAAAAAAGTCCTGGAAAGGGCTAGAGGGCTGGAAATTGGAGCAAAATGGGGGTAAGAGTAGGACAAGTGCCCTGCAAAGACATTTGGATAGGGAAATAACTTAAAATACATAAAAATTAAAAATAAATGTTCTAAACCTGAGCACAAGTAAGTGACAGTGACACCTGCCACCTCGCAAACAGAGGATGAGGCAGCAACGGCACCACATCTTCAATGGCGCCAAGCATATCCACACTATGATATATAAAAGTAAATGTCGCACCAATGTAGTGAATAATACAGAGAGGTGCACTCACCTATAATAGATTCACCAAACTATTAATCAAAGAATTAAGAAAAGAAGTAGGGGCACACTCTGAATATCCGATACCCAAAACAATTACACATTTATTATTACATTAATAATAGTATAAAACTTCTATAAGTGACTAATATAGCTGATATATAGATAAAATGGTTAATTTCTAAAAATATATAATATATAATATTACCACCTAAAATGCCATATATTAAAAAGTCGAGGGCTTCTCCATCCTTGGGGTAAGACTGTTTCGACGGCTGTACATTTTCAAGTCCTTACAGAGCGATCGCAACTTATTACATTACTTTCGAGCGGGACGCCGCTCCGACTATTTGCTGGGAGCGGGACACCGCTTTTTCCAGTAAAACTAACACAGGAGATCGGCAATTATCAAACCAAGTAGCACTTATTTATTCCTTCGGATACTGAGATATTTTAAGGTCATCTTTTCTTTTTAATATATGGCATTTTAGGTGGCATTTTAGGTGGTAATATTATAGTAGTATATTTTTAGATATTAACCATTTTATCTATATATCAGCTATATTAGTCACTTATAGAAGTTTTATACTATTATATGTAATTATAAATGTGTAATTGTTTTACATATCCACACTATACAATGGAAGTGTTTAGCTGTCCATCTCCTAAACACTGGAGAGAGAGAAATAGAAAGAGGAAATACCCCATACCCACCAGCGATTCCTGGCCCTGAATGTTATGATTTCAAAATTCCTGGTCCTTTGAAATGCTGTCATTCTGTCTGGTGGAGATGGATTAAGACTGTGGCGAAACCAACCTCACCACTGGGTTTTGGAGGGGACAGATTGCTAGCCTCTTGCCCCAGGATTATGGGCCCTCTCATCAGCCCATGCTAAACGTTTGAACCCCTTGTCTAATTCGTGCCATTTTGGGATATGTTAAATGTCTGTGTGTACTGTAAAGGTTGGGACAATGTATATTGAATAGTGATGTCTTTCCTATTGTCCCCACTTGTGCATTGGCGATTTCCCTTTGTCGTGAAAGATGATTGAATGACTCCTCGGTTTTCTCCAGGACAGAAGACATTTTGTATTCTCCTGCCTGTGATGATTACAGTAACCCGTGTAGGGTAATTGTATCACAGGCAGAGGGGAGGGATATGCTGGGGGTGTTTCTATTGTCCCATTGTATGTGATTGGCTGCTGCATCCCCTGTGTCTCAGTCTTCCTTCTGGTCCCCTAGGGGAATGTCCACCAGGTGGGAGACCTGCATAAATACAGGGCAGGTAGCCCTCAATAAAGAGAATTCCTGTTTAACCATCAATACGGAGCCTCATCTCATACTTGGGGGGAATTGCTACTTCAGAACGTTCTCTTGCCTGTTCCAGGAAAGGAAGACTTCGTATGGTTCCAGTTAGGTGGATTTGAGTGGTTGTGGGTTGCTGTGCTCTTCTCCAGGGGAATCGCCCGAATGGTATTAACCCTCACTATACCGGGTTATACCATAACATAGACTTTTAAAAAACTTATGGAGGTGGCTGTCCCACAGTACGTGATTCCCAGCACCACTACTTTTCCAGGCGAGCCATCCCTTCCCTGAACAAACAAGTGGCGGACAAAATCAAGTGTGCACTGCGCAACGCCATCTTTCGCAAGGTCCACATAACCACCAATACATGGATCGGTAAGCACGGGCAGGGAAGTTATATCTCCTTAACAGCTCACTGGGTAAATGTAGTGGCGGCTGGGCCAGAGGCGAATAGCAGTTTGGTGCATGTCCTTCCGCCCCAAGGATTGCAGGACATTTCCATTTGCCTCCTGTTGCCTCCTACTCCTCTTCCTCCTCCTCTACCATCCGCTGAGCGTAACACCTTCACCACCATCAGCACAGCCAGGGGGAAACGAAAGCAGGCTATTCTGAAACTCATCTGTTTGGGGGACAAACCCCACACCGCGCAGGAGCTGGGGATGGGCATGGAGCAACAGACCAATGAGTGGTTGGTGTCCCTGAGCCTCAAGTCTGGCCTGGTGGTGTGCGATAATGGGTGAAATCTCGTAGCAGCTCTGGGCCTAGCCGGTTTGACACACATCATTTGCCTGGCGCATGTGCTGAATTTGGTGGTGCAGAAATTCATGAACACCAATTCATGAAAATCAATTCAGTTAATCCAGCTCTTAGATTCTGGTTGGACAAATTCACTTTTATTGGTGCTCAAGGACCCATGGGGCCTGAGCTGCAGATGTGACAGGTAAATGATTTGATTTAATTTGTCGGTTAGATTGTTGGGTAACATTTCCACGGTCATCAGGACTTTTTATTATAAATCATAACAAAAACTATACAAGGAACATTTGAAAAAGAGAAAATTAACCCGACCAGACTCCCACCCTACCCCCCCTTCCTTTCACTCAAAACACTCATTAATGCACATTCACAAACTATTTACAAATTTACTTATAAACATATTTAACTATAAGTCAGATAAACTAAATAAACAAACAAAACTATATACATGCCTTACCCCTAACTTATAAGGTCAGTCATATACAAGTGGCTCGGAGGGTGGGATCCTGCACCAACATAGGCCAGGTACACAATTTTCCAGCCAGGGCATAGTTCTGGAGGAGGAGGAGGAGAAGAAACAGTATTCACAGCAGGGTGGCACCTAAAGCAGCTCATGGCCATCACTTCAGTGTGGTTGGGGGGATACGGAGGACACAGATGATACACCTTCCACAGAGGACAGCTTGTAGTTGCCTCTGGGCAGCCTGGCAAACATGAGCAAATACGTGCTGCAGTGCCTGCGCAACGACTGCCGAGTTGCCCACATTCTAACTTGTGTAGATTACTGGGTGGCCACCCTGCTGGATCCCTGTTACAAGGACAAAGTGCCATCCTTAATTCTGTCACTGAAGTGTGATCGGAAGAAGCCAACACTGGTATACGCACTGCTGATGGCATTCACACCTGACACCGGGGGCTCAGGGGAACCACAAGGCTAAAGCAGAGGAGGAGGAGGAAGAAGTCGCCAACGCAGCTGGGTAACTGCCCACAACTCAGAAGGCAGGGTTAGCATGGCCGAAATGTGGAAAAGCTTTGTCACCATGCCTCAACAACCAGCACCACCAGCAGATATGGAACGTCTTAGCAAGAGGCATCATTTCAGCAAAATGGTGGAATAGTACACGTACTGACTGATGGGTTTGCCCAGGGGTGTAGCCACGGGGGAAGCAGGAAATGCAGCTGCTTTGTGGCCCTGTCACAGAAGGGGCCCATCCAGGAGTATGAGGACTAAAAGACTTTGTCAGGGCCCCCTCAACAGTATTATAGAATTAAATTATATACAGTGGCAGTATAGACAGTGTAGAAAACGGATGGAACAGCTGCCGGGCCTGGTCTGAGAGAGCAATCTTTAGTAGCCACAGGAATGGGGGCGGCATGAAAGGAAGTGGTTGGGAAAAAATTACTGGGGGAGGGGGCTCCATTAAAAAAATTGCTGTTGGGCCCAGTCATTTCTAGCTACACCATTGGGTCTGCCGAATTCAACTTCTTGGTCTCTAAGTTGGGGACATAGCCTCAGCTTCACCTTTACACCTTGGAGGTGCTGGCCTGTCCTGCAGCCAGTGTATTGTCTGAATATGTGTTTAGCATGGCTGGGTGCATTATCACAGACAAGCGCAGCCGCCTGTCCACAGCCAATGTGGACAAACTCATGTTCATAAAAAAAAAACAGCATGGATCCCACAGGACCTGTTCGTACCTTATGCAGAATAGACATGTATACCGGTCTCACCAAACCATTGTTATACTACAGCGCACTTACTCTTTGTTTTCTTTTTTATATTTCCCAATGTTTGGGGTCTACCCCAATTTCTAAAGAAAAAAAAGAAAAAACACATTGTTGTTGGCGAATACTTCACAGCCAAAAAAGGCTTTATGTCAGGCAACAATGTAACCGCCAATTGTAATGAATTAAGTTTCTTGTCTGTTATGCAGTGCAGGGGTACTTTGAAAGAAAGAAGGGGTACAGACCACCCAACAATCTGAACGCCACCTAATATACATAATATATTTCCAAGTCAGGTATGCAGTGCAGGGGTACTTTCAAAGAAAGAAGGGGTACAGATCAGCTAACAATCTGAAGGCCACCTAGTTTACAGAATACATTTCAAAGTCAGGTATGCAGTGCAGGGGAACTTTATGGCCCAAGAATATAAGATGATTTTTAGAAATTTACCTCCCTGTCACCTATGCAGAGCAGGGGTTTGTATATGTCAAAACTGGGTTAATGTCACCCAAAAATTTAACCGACGAATTTTACAAATTTACGTCCCTGACACCTATGCAGCGCAGGGCTTTGTATACGGCAAAACTGGCAAAATGTCACCCACCAATGTAACAGAGGATTTTTAGAAATGTACCTCCCTTTTTCATATCTGCCGAGCAGAGGTTTGTATATGGCAAAACTGGGTTAATGTCACCAAATAAGGTAACAGATGATTTTTAGAAATTTACCTCCCTGTCACCTATGCAGAGCAGGGGTTTGTATACGGCAAAACTGGCAAAATGTCACTCACCAATGTAACAGAGGATTTTTAAAATTTACCTCCCTGTCACCTATGCACAGCAGGGTTTTGTATACGGCAAAACTGGCAAAATGTCACTCACCAATATAACAGATGATTTTTAGAAATTTAGCTCCCTGTCACCTATGCAGAGCCGGGGTTTGTATACGGCAAAACTGTCAAAATATCACCCACCAATGCAACAGATGATTTTTAGAAATTTACCTCCCTGTCACCTATGCAGAGAAGGGGTTTGTATACAGCAAAACTGGTAATATGTCACCCACCAATGTAACAGATGATTTTTAGAAATTGACCTCACATTTTCATCTCTGCAGAGCAGTGGTTTGTATACGAAAAAACTGGCAAAATGTCCACCACCAATGTAACAGATGATTTTTAGAAATTTACCTCCCTGTCACCTTTGCAGAGCAGGGGTTTGTATACAGCAAAACTGTAAATATGTCACCCACCAATGTAACAGATGATTTTTAGAAATTGACCTCACCTTTTCATCTCTGCAGAGCAGGGGTTTGTATATGACAAAAATGGTAAAATATCACCCACCAATGTAACAGATGATTTTTTTAAATTTACCTCACTGTCACCAATGCAGAGCCGGGGTTTGTATACAGAAAAACTGCCAAAATGTCACCCACCAATGTAACAGATGATTTTTAGAAATTTACCTCCCTGTCACCTATGGAGAGCAGGGGTTTATATACGGCAAAACTGGCAAAATGTCACCCAGCAATGTAACAGATGATTTTTAGAAATTTACGTCCCTGTGACCAATGCAGAGCAGGGGTTTGTATACGGCAAAACTGCCAAAATGTCACCTACCAATGTAACAGATGAATTCTTGAAATTTAGCTCCCTGTCACCTATGCAGAGCAGGGGTTTGTATACAGCAAAACTGCCAAAATGTCACCTACCAATGTAACAGAGGATTTTTAGAAATTTACCTCCCTTTTTCATCTCTGCCGAGCAGGGTTTGTACATGGCAAAACTGGGTTAATGTCACCAAATAAGGTAACAAACGATTTTTAGAAATTTACGTCCCTATCACCTATGTAGAGCAGGGGTTTGTATACGGCAAAACTGGCAAAATGTCACTCACCAATGTAACAGAGGATTTTTAAATTTACTTCCCTGTCACCTATGCACAGCAGGGTTTTGTATATGGCAAAACTGGCAAAATGTCATCCACCAATATAACAGATGATTTTTAGAAATTTAGCTCCCTGTCACCTATGCAGAGCCGGGGTTTGTATACGGCAAAACTGTCAAAATATCACCCACCAATGCAACAGATGATTTTTAGAAATTTACCTCCCTGTCACCTATGCAGAGTCGGGGTTTGCAAACGGCAAAACTGTCAAATGAAGAGCAACAGAGCGTGGCGTAGCCGTAGTGAAGTGCGGCTTGACTTAGGGGGAAGACAAAGGGCATTAAAAGGGTTAATGAAGTTAGTGTGTCCGGGGAGGTCAAGTATAGGACAGGGGGGCATGGTATGGATGTGCATTTTCCCTGGCAGTGTATAGTGCAGGGCTCTAAGGGGAGGTCCACCTGACCAGTTTGCATTTTGGAGTGAAGTTGGATGTTGGTGTCATGGCCTCCTTGGAATATATGCTGGCTGCGGTTCGTGCTGCTGCAGAGCAGCGAGGCATTGAGTGTCTACAGCAGAACCTGATGGGTATTCTGGGTGTCCCCGCTATTTCCCCTGTGGATCCCCCTGTTCGGCCTCGGGCACGTAGATCTGCGCCCCTGAGTGTTGGAGCCCCGATCCTACCCCCAGGGCTCGTCAGCACCTAAGGAGCCTCTCCGGGGACCCTGAGCTGCGGGCAGCGGTACAGGCACCGCCCGCCTCACCCCGCCACAGCGGGAGGAATCCTGCCCGGCGCGGCGGGCCTGTGGGAGAAGGCGGGTCCCCCACCCGACCTGTTTCCCTTCATCGACGTGGGGGTTCCAATTCGGATGCGGCTTCCTCCCCCCGAGATGTCCTGCGCGGGGAGCGAACCCAGCACGTCTTACCTGCCCAGGATGTGGAGCCCTGTGAGCCGGCGGAGCACCCGGCTGCGAGTCTTCCTGCACCCCTGCTGGTGAGAGACAGACCTGCACTTCGACTGGAAGAGCTGGGAGTTTGAACCTGCCCTCAGGCCTGGTGGAACAGGAGCAGAACCACCAGGTGGCGCACTCTTCCTCTGATCTCCGGGGGATTGGTGAGGCGGTGCCTGCGGAGCTGGCCCTGGAAGAGGATGAAGTGGATCCGCACTCTGGACCTGAAGATGACGGGCGCGGGGGCCTGCGGCCTGCAGTGGAGCCGGCTTCGTCTTCTGCTGGGGCTTCAAGGGTAGCTTCGGGAGGCTCTACGGCCACTGGGCTGACCACCCAGGGACGGCCAGGTAAGGAGACGACATATGTGCCTGGGGTGGGGGGTGGGGTTTGCTTGCCTAGTGTGGGAGCTGAGAATTTTGCTAGGGAGATGTTGGCAAGTATCTTGTCATTAGTAGTGGGGGCGGGTTCTGGTACTGGAGCGTCCCCGGCGGCGGTTTGGGCGCCCTCGGCTTCTGCGCTTTTTTGCCACAGGTGGCGGGAGGGTTGGTTTGCCTGGCTTGGTTGGTGGTGGTGCTGTGGGTGTTGAAAAAGGGGCTGTCGTTGAGGATGTGAGGCTGGCTGATTCAGCAAAAGGGAAAATTTATGTATGTTTTGAGAGGCCGTGAGGGAGAAAATCTGGAAAGGCGAATATGTTGAAATTCTTTCTTTACTGCCTTTGGAAAAGTTTAATTTAGACAGGGGTAGGGTTGATGAGAGCAAGAAGGAGGATTAGGAGAAACGGCGATACAGGCTGATTCCTCGTACTTTTATGACCTGGTTACAGGCGTTTTCGATTTTGGCAAGTGTTGTTGGGGAGAAGGCGCCGGAGCATTGTTCGGCTCTGTTTTGTCACATGGACGCCATTGGGGAAGCATACAGGGTCTATGGCGGGTCTGCGTGGCTCCGCTATGATGAGCAATTTCGGCAGCGGAAGGCGGTCCGGCCTAGCATTCGTTGGGACCACAAGGACTTTAGTTTGTGGATGCGGTTGATGGCAGCACCAAAAGTGGGGCAGCAGCCTTTTCGGGGAGCGGCAGGGGGCTCCTCGGCCTCGGACTCCCAGGGTGGAAGTAGGAGGGGTTGTTGCTGGCAATATAACGAGGGATATTGCAAGTTCCTTGCAGACTGCCGGTATAAGCATGAGTGCTCGGGCTGCGGCGGGGCCCACAGTTTGTCGCGGTGTTTTAAGCGGGGTAGAGGAAAGGGTTTTGAGACTGGGCAGAAGAGGGGTGACGCCGGTGAGGGTGGACGGGATGGCCCCCTTTCTAAAGAATTACCCAAATAGGGAGGCGGCGGACTTGTTGTCCATCGGTTTTACGGAGGGTTTTAGGATCCCATGCACCGCGGTCGGGCCAGTGGTGGCATCTCGTAATTTGCGGTCGGCCTTGCAACGCCCGGCTGTGGTTAGTGAGAAGATTGCTAAGGAGGTGGCTGCGGGCCGGGTTGTTGGTCCTTTTGCTGAGTGCCCTTTGTCAGGTTTATGGGTGTCTCCTTTGGGTTTGGTCTCCAAAAGGAATAAGTTTTGGGCAGCTCTTCACCGCTACTTACTCGTTGGGAGCACGGACGCCACTCCTCTGGTGAGCAGTAGTACAACCTTGAAAATAAGAAATACTGGATCCAGCTCTCCAATTCGAGTGTTCCTTTATTGAAGCTTCATAAAATCTTTACACACATGAGGACAAACACCGCAATGTGACGCGTTCCGGATCTCTAGACATATGGATCCTTCATCATGACATATACATTCAGCACAAAAGCACCACTTAAAAAGGCCCTCCACACCTAAGGTTCTGATTGCCGTGCCACGTGACTGTGCACCTGCAATTAACTCCCCAGGGAAGTTTCAGGTCCAAACATAATAAAAAACTGCTCGTTCACAGTTCCATTATTAAAAAAGAATAGACATAAAGGTGAAACAAAATCTTTGTCAGTATTGTACTATCAGGTCATATTTTTTATTTAAACCTGTAGGAATGCGCGTTTTAATTGAAACATCCAGAAGGATTCTCGATTCAGTAATTTCCTTCTCATGTCACCCCCTCTGGTCGGAAAAAACACCCTTTCTATGCCTTGCACTTTAAGTTTTTTAACATCTCCATTGTGCACCAGCGCAAAGTGTGCACTGGCGGCAGATACATTGCGGGTGCGATAGTGAGGCACATCCGATATATGCTTGCGTATGCGGGTCTTTAATGAATTAGAAGTACAACCCACATATTGTAACTTGCATTCCTCGCATGTGATGGTGTAAATTACATTTTTAGTGTTACAATTTATGTAACTCTTAATATCATACACACCATCATCAGCACAGGATTCAAAAACTTTGCTGACCTGCAAATGTTCGCAGCAAACACATATACGATGGCCGCACTTGAAACACCCTTTAGTCGCCAGCCAGACCGGGATTGTATAAGATTTGGTTAGCTGGGACTAACCAAACCCAAATTGTGGGGGCCCGTCTAGCTGCACATCTTAAACCTTCCCTTATAATATTAGACCATTCTTCTTCAAATCTGAGGATTGGTAGATGTTTACGAATTATTTTGCAAATATCATCATATTCTCTGCTATATTGGGTGGTAAAAGTTACAGGCACACTTTCCCTGTCCTTATTATTTTCTCTTTTTCCCCGATTACTTTGAAAAATCATAGACGTCCTGTTCACATTTTTCACTCGCTCCCTGCACTCATGTATCTCGAATATGATCTGGCCGCCAATCTTTCAACCTGCTACTTTCTTGCTCAAAAACCGTCGGGTCTGAACAGTTCCGTCTGATCCGCATCAGCTCGCCCCTCGGAATATTATTTACCACATGTTTAGGGTGACAGGAAGCCGCATGTAACGTTGTGTTACCGGCCAGGTCCTTCCTATATGCTTTAGTTTCTACACATGACAGCGTAGTATTGCCACATAATATCAAATCCAAAAAATAATTTGCTTGCTGTCATAGTGCAAAGAAAAAGAAATCGATGGAATGCAGGCATTAAGATAGTTGCCAAACAGAGGTATGGCCGTCACATCACCCGACCACACCATAAGCAGGTCGTCGATGTAGTGACCATACCACTGCAGGCGACCACCAAATGGGAGGGTGTCGATGAGGTTGCGTCACGTGGCACGGCAATCAGAACCTCAGGTGTGGAGGGCCTTTTTAAATGGTGCTTTTGTGCTGAACGTATAGGTCATGATGAAGGATCCATATGTCTAGACATCCGAAACATGTCACATTGCGGTGTTTTTCCTGATGTGTGTAAAGATTTTATAAAGCTTCAATAAAGGAACACTCGAATTGGAGAGCTGGATCCAGTTTTTCTTATTTTCAAGGTTGTACTACCGCTCACCAGAGGAGTGGCGTCTGTGCTCCCAACGAGTAAGTAGCGGTGAAGAGCTGCCCAAAACGTATTCCTTTTGGACTTCATATTGTTTTCTCTGGTGGGCGTGCACTCTCCGCTAGAAGCTTTCAATTGTGCTGCTATAGTGCCATATGCACAATGACACATCTGATGCTATGATCCATGTATCCTTACTATCGATTGAGGAGGACACGGACCGTCTGTCACGACCATGTGTATGGTCGTGACTCGTTTCCCCGTTGTGTTGTTGGCAGTGTAGCAGCCTGAGCTTGGTGCTAGGTGGCTCGCTGTCAACGCATGCGGTTGCCTTTGGCAACATGTGTTTGTATGTGTGCACTTCCCCCGTTTGGTGTGCACGGGGTTTAGGTGTGTTGTGTTGTTGGCAGTGGAGCAGCCTGAGTTTGGTGCTAGGCGGCTCGCTGTTAACGCATGTGGTTGCCTTGGGCAACGTGTTTATATTTGTGCACTTCCCCCGTTTGGTGTGCACGGGGTTAAGGTGTGGCTGCTTTGTATGGTGGGTGTGTCCTCAGGCCTCCTTAAGTGTCAGTGTGTGGAGCCTGAAGGTCAGTCTTGTTTGTCCAGTCATGGTGTGAGCATGGCTGGAGTTTGGCTGTATGTTTCCACCTTGATGTCTGCGTGAGCCACCCTTATTTGTTATATTGTTTACACTGTTTGATTGTATTCCCCTCCTGTGTGCTTCTGCTTACCCTTCCCCTCACTTGGTTATGTATTTGTTATGGGTTTGTATGTTGCAGTATGTTGGTTTGTCTGCTCCGGAAGGGGCTTGCTTACCCGGAGGGGTATAGCATATACCGGATGGTGTGCTGCCCGGCCAGGTCTCCCCCCAGGCATCTGATGTCCGCTTGGGGGTCTGGGAGGTCCTGGCGCTGCTCCTCTATCTTCAGCACGGCAGGTAAGTGTGGGTTTCTTGTACTTGTTTCCTATGTTACTTGCCTGCCGTGCGGGCATACACTGTTCGGGTCCCGGCTGCTGTGGGGGCCTCTGGAGACTCCTGCTCATCCGCGGTCTAGGGTGAGCAGGTGGTCTCTGCCCTGATATCTTGTGAGGGCGAGACAGGGCGTCCAGGGCCATAGGTACGTGGGTATGAGCCGTCCCACCTTCAGGGTCCGCTCATACAGCCAGGAGACCAGGGCAAGTTTTAGGGACATGCCAGGAGGTCACCTGCTCCTTTGTCCCTGTTTTTAGGCCCGGCGGCCGAGGATAGTGCGCGGCGGGGGGTTTCCCCCACTCCCCGTCGTGACACCGTCTCCTCAGGATGAATGCAATATTTGAAACATCAGATGTGAACACACAGGACAAGTTAAATGTACAAAGTACCATGCTAGTACTGGATAATTTGCTATCTAAGGAATTACGTACGTGGTGGGATTTTACTTCTCTTCAAAAATATATAGAGAAAAATATGATCCCTCGAGGACTTCGGATAAAAAAGAAACCCACCACGGTATACTCAGAATCCTTCACCATGGAGTGGCAAACAATATTGTCAGAATGTTCATTTAAGTTAATGCGGTTGATTATTGAACAAGAGCAACAGCTATTGAAAAACTTGTGAGAGGAAATAAAAATCACCCAGGATTCTTTAAAAATATATGTCAACAACCCTGTTTTTGTGAATCTTGATAAACAGCTTAATGATAATATGAAAAAGTTGGAAGAGGAATTAATTCATCTTAAACAAAATAAATATAACAGGGACTTATTGGACTATAACAATAATGCTGTATATACCTAGACGGGAGATAAGACCTTTACACCACGATCGATCCTGAGGAGGTCCCAAAAAAAAGAAGAAAAAAACAGCACGTAGGGTTTCATTCAGCTCTACAGATTTGGATTCGGCTGAGTCAACATCAAGTGATAATCCTCATACCGTGGAGCAGGAACATGGAACAAGAGGTACTTTTTCCAAACACAGTGGCAATAAAAATAAAAGTGCAAAAAACGGAGATCCGGTAGAAAACACAGAAGAAAAACCGCAACGATATCCAACTCGTCAGAAGAAAAGATAGAGGAACTGCAAGTCGTTAATATGTCAGCATCTGTGTTAACATCTGAGGAAATTAATGTTCTTAAAAAAGGTTTAATGTTTTGTCCCACTTATTACTTTAATCGATATAAGACCATTATAGATGTAAACAGATTAGCACGACTTTTAACTTTGAAAAAGCATTTTCTTACAGGGAAAATTGAGGAGGAGGAGTTGGAATCCATTGATAATCAGCTAATTGATATGCGGGGGGACACACCCGGCCCCTCAGCCACACAGGACGTTATGTCCTTCCCTGAATTACAAAGTGCTGCTATATTGCAAGATATGATGGCAGAGTCTGTGGCTGAGGAGGGGGTGAGTCGTTCCCGCTGGTTTAAACCTAAGAATAAAGATTTTTACCCATTGCAGTCTCGTTCCCCAGCTCTTGATAGATATCAGGACCTGTTGGAAGCGGATTTATGTGAGCTTCATGAACAAATTACTAATAATAATGAAGGTAGATCGAGGATTTCAATGGATTCCAATCTTAGTAAGAAGGAACAACGGGCCTTACAATCTTTAAAAAGGAGGGATGACATAATTGTTAGGCAAGCGGACAAGGGGGGGGGGGGGCTGCTGTCGTTTTGGATAGGGGGATTTATAAAACCCAAATATTGAACATGCTTAGTGATAGTAAAGTCTATAGGATCCTGAACGACAACCCCCTCCCCTTGTTCCAAAGTAAGTTGGATGTCCTTCTAACTACTGGAGTTGATAGTGGTTGCCTAACACAAAAAGATAGAGATTATATCTATGTTGAAAACCCTGTTATTGCGATCTTTCATGCTATGCCTAAAGTGCACAAAGATATTTTTCCACCGCCATTGCGCCCAATTCTTCTTCAACCCCTTATTCCTCATATTCCGGGTTTATTAAGGATACCGCGTCGGTTTTGAGATCCATGCATTCCCTCCAATGGCAGGAAGGGTATGCGTGGATCACGGCCGACGTAGTGTCATTATACACAAATATACCGCATGAACTAGCTCTCATATCATTGCGCTGGTTTTTGCAAACTTACAGCGACTACACAGACAAATTGAGAGAGTTCATGGAGATGGCGGCACATTTTCTGTTGCGTCATAATTTTTTTATGTTTAATGACCAATTTTATTTGAAGTTGTCGGGGGTGTCGATGGGGGCCAGGTTCTCTCCCTCCATAGCCAATATCTTTATGGCATGGTGAAAGAGGACCTTTCTCCTCATCGACACCTCCCATTTGGTGGTCGCCTGCAGTGGTATGGTCGCTACATCGACGACCTGCTTATGGTGTGGTCGGGTGATGTGGCGGCCATACCTCTGTTTGGCGACTATCTTAATGTCTGCATTCCATCGATTTCTTTTTCTTTGCACTATGACAGCAAGCAAATGATTTTTTGGGATTTGATATTATGTGGCAATACTACGCTGTCATGTGTAGAAACTAAAGCATATAGGAAGGACCTGGCCGGTAACACAACGTTACATGACTTCCTGTCACCCTAAACATGTGGTAAATAATATTCCGAGGGGGGAGCTGATGCGGATCAGACGCAACTGTTCAGACCCGACGGTTTTTAAGCAAGAAAGTAGCAGGTTGATTGAAAGATTGGCGGCCAGATCATATTCGAGATATCACATGTATGAGTGCAGGGAGCGAGTGAAAAATGTGAACAGGACGTCTATGATTTTTCAAAGTAATCGGGGAAAAAGAGAAAATAATAAGGACAGGGAAAGTGTGCCTGTAACTTTTACCACCCAATATAGCAGAGAATATGATGATATTTGCAAAATAATTCGTAAACATCTACCAATCCTCAGATTTGAAGAAGAATGGTCTAATATTATAGGGGAAGGTTTAAGATGTGCAGCTAGACGGGCTCCCACAATTTGGGTTTAGTTAGTCCCAGTTTATATCGGGACAAATCTTATACAATCCCGGTCTGGCTGGCGACTAAAGGGTGTTTCAAGTGCGGCCATCGTATATGTGTTTGCTGCGAACATTTGCAGGTCAGCAAAGTTTTTGAATCCTGTGCTGATGATGGTGTGTATGATATTAAGAGTTACATAAATTGTAACACTAAAAATGTAATTTACACCATCACATGCGAGGAATGCAAGTTACAATATGTGGGTTGTACTTCTAATTCATTAAAGACCCGCATACGCAAGCATATATCGGATGTGCCGCACTATCGCACCCGCAATGTATCTGCCGCCAGTGCACACTTTGCGCTGGTGCACAATGGAGATGTTAAAAAACTTAAAGTGCAAGGCATAGAAAGGGTGTTTTTTCCAACCAGAGGGGGTGACATGAGAAGGAAATTACTGAATCGAGAATCCTTCTGGATGTTTCAATTAAAAATGCGCATTCCTACAGGTTTAAATAAAAAATATGACCTGATAGTACAATACTGACAAAGATTTAGTTTCACCTTTATGTCTACTCTTTTTTAATTGTGGAACGTGGCACGGCAATCAGAACCTCAGGTGTGGAGGGCCTTTTTAAATGGTGCTTTTGTGCTGAACGTATATGTCATGATGAAGGATCCATATGTCTAGAGATCCGAAACGCGTCACATTGCGGTGTTTGTCCTGATGTGTGTAAAGATTTTATGAAGCTTCAATAAAGGAACACTCGAATTGGAGAGCTGGATCCAGTATTTCTTATTTTCAAGAGCAGGGGTTTGTATACGGCAAAACTGGCAAAATGTCACCCACCAATGTAACAGATGATTTTTAGAAATTTACCTCCCTGTCATCTATGCAAAGCAGGGGTTTGTATATGAAAAAACTGGGTTAATGTCACCCAATAAGGTAACAGACGATTTTTACAAATTTACGTCCCTGTCACCTATGCAGAGCAGGGGTTTGTATACGGCAAAACTGTCAAAATGTCACCCACCAATGTAACAGATGATTTTTAGAAATTTACCTCCCTGTTACCTATGCAGAGCCGGGGTTTGTACACGGCAAAACTGGCAACGTGTCACCCACCAATGTAACAGATGATTTTTAGAAATTTACCTCCCTGTCACTGTAGCATCCCCAAGTCAGGGGAGTATGAGGGACTGACCTGGGGAATGCCAGTGATGGAGAGGCTGGCACGTGGATCCTCTGGCGCACTCTCTGGGTTCTTGAGGGACACAGCCAGGTGTGGTGTGAGGTGCCCTTGGTGTTTGTAGATTAACGTGCCTGTGGCTGGGTGTCCCTGATGTCTGTGACGCCAGTGCCGGAAACGGTGGCACACCGATTTGATAGGAGGAATAATTGAGTTACAGGCTCGGATAGTAAACCAGAACTTCACTTTACTGAACAGTAATAAACAGCATACACTTTCTTGACAGCTCCTCAGAAGATGATTGGTTTCAGCAGGCTTTAAGTTACAGTACATTAATGGCAGGCTTATATTTAGCAAGGTGATTCACAGAGGGTTAAAGCAGGACTTCTGCAGTACAGGCGGATTTACTCTCTTCCTGACTGATCCGGGCTGGCAAAATATACTCCAAGGCCCCAATGCCCTATCTCTGGCTTTTATCCTTGGGATTACAATTACTGAGTGCCTCCTCTGGTATTTGTAGTACCTCTTGCATTCTGGAATGGTACAGCTTGGCTCCTGCTCACCTGCCTAGGCCTGAGACATGTGGCCTTCACAGACTCCTGGGTCTTCACTGAGCTCTAGCCTGCTCTGGCCTAGCTATTTAAAACCTAGCTCTCTAGCGCCACCTTGTGGCCTATAATCTACATAACACTCCTGCAGGCCTGTACATGGAAGCACATTAAAGGTAAATGACATTACAATATGTACACAACCAATCTCCCCACAGACGAGGGGAACGACAGCACCCAAGTGACCCTTCTGTAGTGTCGGGCATCACAACTCCCGTACACTACATACCCCGCTGCTTTAAGATGAGTATGTCCTCGTACTCAAACAGGGTCCGCCCAACTGGATCTTTCTCCTGAAAGACAAAAAAAAAAGGCAGGCATACATGGACATATATCAATATCATCTGCATATAAAATAATTATATCAGGTCCAGTTGGAAAAGGTGAAGTGCGGTGACAAGGGGCGTCGTTCTCTTCTTACAGGATAGTGGTTTAGAACTGGGGTGCTGACCTGGCACAGAGTATAAATGGAGAACACCAGGATAGTCCATGAAAGTGTATGATAAGTCCATAAATTGCAAAATATAACAGCCCCTGGAGGCGAAAAGGAAACATGAGTCCATCCCAGGGAAAAGAGCATTTAAAAGTTCAAAGAGGCTCGCACTAGGGAGTCCATCTCTGGGCACAGAGTTTAATCAATGGAGGCTCACACAGGGGTTTCCCGTTTGGAAACACCTCCAGCACATTCTTAGTCCTCAAAACGGACTGGCGGGCGCCCCCTGGTAGACCGGGTGGACCTCCTTAGAGGCAGGGTCTCCTCCTCCACTGGCACAGGGGAACCAGAGGAATTCTCATCAGTGGGACCCTGGTCAACAGCACCCTGGGATGGACCTTCTGCAGGTGAAGGCTCAGTAGGTGCCGGGGCAGGCACCACAAAGTTCAACCAGGGTTTAAGGAACCAGTGAAGCAGCTCAGCATCATTCAGCAAGTCCGCTATGGCCTGCATAGGTTCAACAGGCCGAGCAGAGGGATCTGGTTCAGGAGACTCGGATCCGGAATCTCCAGCAATAGGCCCCTTTTCAATGCAGAGTTTTAGGTGGTTTCTGTGAACAATTTGGGAACCCTTACCCTCTCTGGTGATCTCATAGGTATGGGTTCCAGCATTGGGGATGGCAGATACAAGATAGGGAGTCCGCTCCCATTTACTGTCCAGCTTACTGGTGCGGTGGTTATTCTTTAACCACACTGCATTCCCCACAGCAAGGGGCTCTGCATGGCCTGCCAGATCGTAGTCCTTTGCTGTCGCTCCCGAGCACCTTCCTTGCGCTCCAGGACAATTTCTTTGGCATTAAGCAGGCGCCTTTGATGTTCCGCTACTGTCAAGGATGGAGGACAGTCAGCAGGAATTGATAAACGACAGACTGGCTTGATCCCAAACTAAGGAAAACATAGGAGGGCCCTATAAATCCCTAAGAACTCTCCCAAACTACTGTGCACATGTACAAGTCCCGGTGGTAGACAGATACATGCCCTCGTACCTATAACTGAGTGACACCTGAATTCCCTATAGTAGTGAGGGGAACGGCCACCGGCTCCCTGCACAGAATACGGAGGGCGTCAGGGTCACCTAGAATCAAGCCAGCAAGCAAAACACAAAGTAAACGGAATGCACTTATCTTAGAACAAAACAACTGCAGCTTCCAGCAGCACACACTTCATCCAGGAAGTAATATAAACCGCAAGGAGGAGCAGTAAGGGAGAGAATATACAGCAAACCAATTAATCAAAGATAAGAGGCAGCTGAGGGAGAGAAAGGAACTGAGCAAAGTGAAACCAAAACAAAGAACGTCATACACAAGACAGGGAGGAACCTCTGACCGACCGTCTCCCAGAACCGGCGGAGACAGTACCCCCCCTTCCACGGGTGGACTCCGGACACTCAGGACCGACCTTCTCAGGATGAGACCAATGGAACGCCCTGATGAGACGAGTGGCCTTAATGTCCGCCAGTCGGAACCACATCCTCTCCTCAGGACGATAACCTTCCCAATGAACGAGGTACTGAAGAGAACCGCGGATAATGCGGGAATCCACAATCCTGGAGACCTGAAATTCAAGATTACCATCAACTAAAATCGGGGGAAGAGGCAAAGAGGAAGGAACAGTAGGTTGGACATAAGGTTTCAGTAGGGACTTGTGAAAAACATTATGGATCTTCCAAGTCTGAGGAAGATCAAGACGGAAAGCAACGGGATTGATGACGGATAAGATCTTGTAAGGCCCAATAAACCTAGGACCCAACTTCCGGCAGGGAAGTTTAAGTTTGATATTCTTTGTAGACAACCACACCAGATCACCCACATTCAGGTCCGGACCAGGCACACGTCTCTTATCTGCCACACGCTTATATCTCTCACTCATCTTCTTTAGATTACCCTGAATCTTTTGCCAAATAAGAGACAAGGACGAGGAAAATCTCTCCTCATCAGGTAAACCAGAAGAGCCCTCTCCAGGGAATGTCCCAAACTGCGGATGAAACCCATATGCACCAAAAAAAGGTGACTTATCAGAGGAGTCCTGGCGATGGTTATTTAAAGCAAACTCCGCAAGGGACAAAAAAGAACACCAATTCTCCTGATTCTCCGCAACAAAACAGCGCAGATATGTCTCCAGATTCTGAATGACGCGTTCGGTCTGACCATTCGACTGCGGATGAAAAGCAGAAGAAAATGACAACCGCACCCCCAAGCTAGAACAGAAGGCCTTCCAGAATCTGGAAACAAATTGCGTGCCCCTATCAGAAACTATGTCAGAAGGAATGCCATGTAATTTAACAATATGATCAACAAACGCTTGCGCCAGCGTCTTAGTATTGGGTAACCCAGGAAAAGGAATAAAATGCGCCATTTTGCTAAAACGGTCCTCTACCACCAGAATCACAGTCTTCCCTGAGGAGCGAGGCAAGTCCGTAATGAAGTCCATGGACAGATGCATCCAAGGACGGGAAGGTATGGGTAACGGGAGGAGAGATCCCGATGGCAGTGAATGAGGGACCTTGGCACGAGCGCAGGTCTCGCAGCCTGCCACAAACCCCTCAACCGTCGTACGAAGAGCTGGCCACCAGAATCTGCGAGCAATGAGATCCACTGTGGCTCTACTCCCCGGGTGCCCAGCAAGAACACTGTCATGGTGCTCCTTAAAAACTTTGTGTCGCAAAGCGAGCGGCACAAATAACCTCCCAGGAGGACAAAGATCAGGTGCCTCTGCCTGGGCTGCCTGAACCTCTGCCTCCAAATCAGAATAAAGAGCAGAGACGACCACCCCATCAGCCAAAATGGGACCTGGGTCCTCAAAGTTCCCCCCTCCCGGAAAAAAACGTGACAGGGCATCCGCCTTCACATTTTTAACCCCAGGGCGGAATGTAACAACAAAATTAAACCTAGAAAAGAACAAGGACCATCCGGCCTGTCTCGGGTTCAGACGCTTGGCTGATTCCAAATCGGCCAGATTCTTATGGTCGGTAAACCCGGTAATTGGCTGTCTGGTTCCCTCCAACCAATGACGCCATTCCTCAAAAGCCAATTTTATGGCCAACAACTCCCTATTTACCACATCGTAATTTATCTCTCCGGCTGAGAGCTTTTTTGAGAAAAAGGCACACGGTCGCCATTTAGCAGGAGAGGGACCCTGAGATAAGACCGCGCCAACCCCCACCTCAGAGGCATCCACTTCAACAATAAAAGGTAGAGAGACATCAGGTTGTACCAAAATGGGAGCGGAAGCAAAACGCTCTTTAATACTAGAAAAGGCTTGAAGCGCCTCTTCCGACCATGAGGAAAAATCCACCCCCTTTGTCATATCAGTGAGTGGCTTAACAACAGAGGAATAATTCAAAATTAACTTTCTGTAATAATTAGCAAAACCCAAGAAGCGCATCAGCGCCTTCTGATTTTCAGGAAGGTCCCAATCAAGCACGGCGCGGACCTTCTCCGGGTCCATCCGAAAACCAGAAGCGGAGAGAAGGAAACCAAGAAATTGAATCTCTGGAACCGCAAACACACATTTTTCCAGTTTAGCGTACAATTTATTCTCCCGCTGAATCAGCAAGACCTGACATAGGTGGTCCCGATGAGTCTTGAAATCAGGAGAAAAAAATCTAAATGTCATCTAGATACACCAGTACAAATTTCCTCATTAAATGATAGAAAATGCTGTTCACAAAATGTTGGAAAACGGCTGGAGAATTCATCAAACCAAAGGGCATAACCAAGTTCTCAAAATGACCCTCCGGAGTATTGAAGGCCGTCTTCCATTCGTCCCCCTTCCTGACCCTGACAAGGTTGTATGCCCCTCTTAAATCTAACTTAGAAAAAACTTTAGCCCCCACAATCTGGTTAAACAAATCTGGGATCAGAGGAAGCGGATAGGGGTCACGAGTCGTGATACAGTTAAGCTCCCTGAAATCCAGACAAGGTCTTAACAGAACCATCTTTTTTTTAACAAAGAAAAAACCAGCGGCAACAGGTGACTTCGAGGGTCTGATATGTCCCTTTCTCAGGCTCTCAGAGATATAAGTATGCATGGCGTCTCTCTCAGGTTCAGAGAGATTGTATAATCGTGATTTAGGCAGCTTGGCTCCTAGAATGAGATTAATTGGACAATACTCCCGGCGAGGGGGCAACTCCTGGACACCACTCTCGGAAAACACATCAGAAAATTCTGAGAGAAAAGAAGGTACGGTCTTGGTAGAAACCTCTGCGAGAGTTGCCGTGAGGCAATTCTCTCTGCAAAACTCACTCCAACCATTTATTTGCCTTGCTTGCCAATCAATGGTGGGGTTATGTTTAGTGAGCCAGGGTAGCCCCAACACTAGAGGAGTAGGTAATCCGCTTAAGACAAAACATGACATCCTCAACATGAGTGTCACCCACAGTCAAACGGATATTGGGAACTATGCCCTTTAATGATTTTTGAGAAAGTGAAGCGGAATCGATAACAAAAACAGGTATAGCTTTTTCCAAAGTGCACACCTGGAAACCATGTGTTGTAGCAAATTGACTATCAATGAGATTGACAGCTGCTCCACTATCAACAAAAATCTCACAAACAATGTTCTTTCTGTCTAGCGCCACCATGGCAGGTAGGAGAAAACGGGAACTACAAGCAAACGGCAAATCTTTCCGCATTAACCTTGCCAATTGTAGCAAATGGAAAGTTATAAGAGGATTTCTTAATCTTTTACTTTTTATTACCCTCAGGAAACCCCATGAACCTCCTAGAAGGGCAAACATTAGCTAAATGGTTAATACCTCCACAACAGAAACATACCGTCCTCTGAGGGCTGAATATTCTAGTATCAGAGGCAACTGAACCCAGCTGCATGGGGTCTACTACGGAGGGTAAGGAGACAGTGTGAGATCCCTGCGCATTGCATGAGACAACTCCAGTGTCCCTGGGCTGAATATGACAGGAAAGAGTAGTCTCCTCTCTCTCTCTCAGACGCCTGTCGATACGAACAGCTAGAGACATGGCAGACTCCAAAGACACTGTCCTCTCATGAAACGCAAATGCATCTTTTAATCTCTCAGAAAGACCATGACAAAATTTACTTCGGAGTGCAGCGTCATTCCAACCAGTATCAGCTGCCCATCTCTGAAATTCAGAACAATATATCTCTGCGGACTGTTTACCATGGCATAAAAGACGCAGTTTAGATTCAGCCAGAGCAATACGATCCGGATCATCATATATCTGATCCAGGGCTATAAAAAAACGATCAGAGGGAGCGTGCCCCCGCCGGCAGCGAAAAGGCCCAAGACTGAGCGTTATCCCTGAGCAGCCATATGATTTTCCCCACCCTCTGCTCCTCATCACCAGAGGAATGGGGACGTAAGCGAAAATGGAGTTTGCAAGCCTCTCTAAAATGAACAAAATTCTCACTACCCCCGGAAAACGTATCCGGAAGAGAGATTTTAGGCTCGGAACAAACTCCATGAACGCCAGCAGAACCGCTCACCTGAAGCTGAGAAACAGTTTCACGGAGATCTGCTACCTCCAGAGAAAGACGATGCATGCGGTCAATCAAGGCTGAAACCGGATCCTAGCTTGAGACAGTTATGGCAGTTTATAATGTCAAGGATGGAGGACAGTTAGCAGGAACTGATAAATAACGACAGACTGGCTTGATCTTAAACTAAGGAAAACATAGGAGGGTCCCTATAAATCCCTAAGAACTCTCCCAAACTACTGTGCATATGTACAAGTCCCGGTGGTAGACAGATACATGCCCTCGTACCTATAACTGAGTGACACCTGAATTCCCTATAGTAGTGAGGGGAACGGCCACCGGCTCCCTGCACAGAATACGGAGGGCGTCAGGGTCACCTAGAATCAAGCCAGCAAACAAAAACACAAAGTAAACGGAATGCACTTATCTTAGAACAAAACAACTGCAGCCACCAGCAGCACACACTTCATCCAGGAAGTAATATAAACCGCAAGGAGTAGCAGTAAGGGAGAAAATATAAAGCAAACCAATTAATCAAAGATAAGAGGCAGCTGAGGGAGAAAAAGGAACTGAGCAAAGTGAAACTAAAACAAAGAATGTCATACACAAGACAAGGAGGAACCTCTGACCGACCGTCTCCCAGAACCTGCGGTGACAGCTACCCAGTCGGTTTTAGGCAGGGGATTAATTGCATCCGGCACTTGTACATCCAGGGAATGATCCACAGGCAATTTACCCTGACGTCCAAACATCAGGTAGAAGGGAGTGTACCCAGTAGAGCAGTGGATTGTTTTGTTATAAGTGTACATGAGCTGTGGTAGCAAAATTAGGCCAATCTCCTCTGGTCTCAGGAGGCACGGCTCTGAACATTTCAATTGTCTTGTTCATTTTCTCACAGAGTCCGTTACCTTGTGGATGGTAGGCTGTGGTCCAGATCTTCTGGCAGTTATGCAGCCGGCACAACTCGTGGAATAGCTGAGACTCAAAGGCAGACCCTTGGTCGGTGAGGATCTTCTCGGGACAGCCATAGGGCAGGAGGAAGTGCTTCCAGAACATCTCTGCTGCCGTCTTGGCCATCAGGTCCTTTACAGGCACTGCTACAACAAACTTGGTGACATGATCAATAATAGTCATGGCATAGGTATGACCTGAGTGACTGGGCTCCAACTTCACATGATCAATAGCAACAATTTCAAGGGGAGCTTTACTTACAATGGGATGCAGAGGCACTCTCTGGTCGTGGTGCTCACTTCTCCCAACGGCACAGGCTGCACACTCCCGGCACAACCTCTCAATGTCGTCTCTCATTCCGACCCAATAGAACCTCCTGCGGATAGTGGCCTCAGTCTTTTGGACGCCGAAGTGTCCTGACCTGTCATGGTACATCTCCATAACAATACCTGCATCTCGAAGTGGGATGAGGATCTGGTACACTCTATCATAGGACACTGGATCCAGGCTTCTCCGCAGCAACAGGCCTTTCTGAAGAAGAAGTTGGTGGCGCTGTCTCCACAATTTGGCTAGCTCTGGGTCTGCTGTCTTCCGACGGATTCTCTCAGGGGCTCTCCCACTGGCAAGGAAGTCAAGCAGTTCACAGAAAACTCTACTTTCCGACTACAGTTTAATCCACCTCTCCTCTCTGGGTCCAGGCTTGTTCAATGAGGACGGATCCACAACCGGGCTATTGGCAGCTTGAGTGTGATCTTGCTGAGCAAATTTATTGTAGAACGCTGGCATCTCCACATCTTCCCAGGCATCCTGTAGAGACAGGGCATCAGCATTATCATTGGAGTGACCAGTCCTATACTTCACAGTGAAGTCATAATTGGCGAGGTGGGAGGCCCATCTCTGCTCTAAGACCCCCAACTTGGCAGTGTTCAGGTGGGCCAGAGGGTTATTGTCAGTAAATGCTATAAACGGAGTAGCAGCCAGGTAGTCTGTAAACTTCTCAGTCACAGCCCACACCAGGGCCAGAAACTCCAACTTGAAGGAACTGTAATTCTGATCATTCTTCTCAGCTCCCTTTAAGGATCGACTGGCGTATGCTATTACCCTCTCTTTACCTTCCTTAACTTGAGCCAGCACAGCTCCAAGGCCTCTCTTGCTGGCATCCGTGTAGAGGTGGAATGGCTTTTTGTAATCTGGATAACCCAGGACAGTGGGCTCAGTCAGCTTTTTCTTTAGGAGCTGGAATGCGATCTCCCTTTCTTCATTCCACTCAATAGGGACAGGAGTCTTTCGACTTTTCTTAGGTTGACCCCTCAGGAGCTCCTGAATTGGATCTGCTATTTGAGCAAAATGAGGGATGAAGCGTCGGTAATAACCAGCAAAACTAAGAAAGCTCCTCACCTCCTTCACGGTGGTAAGGACCAGCCAATTTTGGACAGCAGCCAACTTGTCAGGGTCAGGCTGGACCCCCACTGTGCTCACAACATGTCCCAGATACTTTACAGCAGGCTTAAGCACATGACATTTGGACGGCTTGATTTTGAGGCCATACTTGATAAGGATTTCAAACACTTCAGCTAGGTGTTTTAAATGGTCCTCGTAAGTCTTAGAGTAGATTATGACGTCATCCAAATACAGCAACACAGTCTCAAAGTTCTTATGGCCTAAGCACCGCTCCATTAACCTTTGAAAGGTCCCGGGGGCATTATATAGTCCGAAAGGCATATAGTTAAATTCAAACAGGCCCATGGGAGTGGTAAAAGCAGTCTTTTCCCGATCCTCTGGGGCCATTGGTACCTGCCAGTACCCGCTGGTTAAATCTAGTGTGGAGAAATAGGCCAAGGATCCCAAAGCAGTTAGGGACTCCTCAATGCGTGGCAATGGATAGGCATCCTTGTGGGTTATCTGATTGATTTTTCTATAGTCCACACAAAACCGGATTTTGCCATCTTTTTTTCGAACAAGGACCAACAAGTCCTTCATCTCTTGTATCATTTCTTTGACAGATTGATATGTGGTAGGTGGTATGGGTCTGTACCTCTCTTTAATGGGAGGATGAGAGCCCGTGGGTATAGTGTACTGGATTACACTGACCTCTCCATAGTCCGTTGCGTGCTTACTGAAGGCTTGGTGATGTTTTGCACCAGATCCAGGACTCCCTCTAGTTGATATTGGGGGGTAGCTTCATCCCCTACATGGAGTTCGTCCCACCAGGGCACCTGTGGGCTGCTTGCAGGAAGGTGGACACTGGATGAAGCTAGCGGCGTCTCGGTGATCGGCAGGCGGATGACATCCTGGAAGGAGACCTGGGAAAGCTGGGCAACAGGGCAGTGCTTAGTAAGCGCAACAGGATGATCACTGAGGTTAATCAGACGGACAGGTACTTTACCTTGGGAAACGGTCACCAGGCACTTGGCAGCTCTCAAATAGGGATAACTTTCCATCTGGATAGGCTCCACTAAGGCTGGATAGTCCTGGCCTTGGACCCCGAGGACGGCAAGGCACCACAGTAGAGTTTGAGAGTTTGGTGGCAGAGTCACCGGCCGATTATCCCGGATCCTGGCGGTACAGATCTCCCCTTTTTCATTTGCAAACCTCTGCTGAGCACACAATACACTGATAGTCTTTTGGGTGGCCTTCTTGGATGCAGAGGAAGCCGAGGGCAAGGTCTGATGTAAGGCTTCAAGTACCTCGGGGTAGCAATTTTCGAAAACATTAGTCCCGACAATAACGGGGTGACCCCCTTTATCCCCGGCTTGTACCACGATCACTCCTTGCTGTGGTAAAGTAGCTTCTCCCACCTGGAGAGTGGGCTCCCAATACCCATGGACTTTTACGGGCTTGCCATTACTTGCAATGATCTCCAGCCAGGACTCAGGTGGCTGGGTTAGCGGGCTGAAGTCCCAGAATTTGTCAAAGGTGGGCTGCTGAATAGTGGTGACTTGAGACCCAGTGTCCAACTAAGCTTCAAAAGGCACCCCATTGATCCGGACGTTTATTTTGTTACAGGACCCCACATAACGGTCTACCTCCCGAGGGGCGGTCCTCAGCCTCGAGGGTGGCCCGTTTAACTGCCAGCATGTAGATTCAGTATTGCCCAACTTTTTGCAGTAATTACAGACAGGCCGTTTGCGGTTCTTAGACCGGTCACTTGAACGTCTCCCAGGATCTCTGGGATAAACCTTCTGGTACACAGGGGGGAAAGGCCTCTGAGGTAGAAGGAACTCATCTTCTGACATTAACGTTTTTTCCCACTCCTCTAGTTTCCTACATACTCACTGTGTCAGAGGCTGGGGCCTGGGCTGCTTGGCTGGCCCCTGGCAGGTTGGTATCAGGCAGCTTAGGGTTACAGACAGATGGCTCAAGAGGGGTTACTGGTTCGGTAGGCAGGTTTTGACCCAGAATACTAATGGCCAGCTCCTTAAAATCCAGAAAGGTACTACTAGGGTGTTGGGCCGACAACATTTTCAATTGAGCCTTTATATGTTCATTATTTACACCCGCAATAAATTGTTCCCTTAGGGTTTGGTCTTGGGTGTCAGCCTCTCTGGGGTCTTTTTGGATAATGGCCCTTAAGGCCTCTTGGAGGGATAGAGCAAAATCACGGAGTGACTCACCAGGCTTCTGTTTTCTACTGAAGAAGCGCATCTTTACTTCAGACACTGTCCGAGCTTCAAAGTTGGTACTGAGGTGGTCAAAAATTTGCTCCATGGTGCTCCTCTCAGAACTGGGCCAGGACATGACTTCTCTGCGGGCTGCCCCTTCTAACTGGGCTAAAAGGATCTCCATTTGCTGCTCAGCGGTGATGGGATAGAGCCTGAACAGGGCCAGTATTTTGGCCTTAAAGTCCTTTAAATTATGAGCCTCCCCTGCGTAGCGTGGAAACCATGGGGCGCGAAAGTAATACGGCATAGTCAGTGGCATCATGTTGGTGGCTGCAGTACCGCCTGCGGCCTCAGGCTCCCTGGGGACAGGCTGCTCTGCTACTTTGGAATCAGACATGGCCGATTGGAGCTATGAATGAATTGGATTCCGGCCCGCTGCTTTGGAGAGTTGCTAGCGGCAAAGGTATCGCCGGTGCGACCCCTTTAAAAATGCGGTAAGTGAGCTTATCGGCTTTTTCAACTATAGCGGGGGTTGTCCCGGGCTCACCCAGTTTTATATTATTAAGCGACCTCCCCTCCGGTACTCGGTTTCCCAATTTTTCAAGAGTCCGGTGCTCACTTGTGTTGCGCTGGTCAGGTCTTGCGGGATCCGGAGGCCTGGACGTGATTCCCATGTGCAGCGTCCCTGCGCGGTGACGTTGAAGAGAAGAGGCGGAGCCTGCAGCTGTGAGTAATGTTGATGTCTTCAGGGCCTGTAGTAGGCAGGCCCTTTGGAGTGAAGTGGGCGGAGTTTTCTTCAGCAATTCCCGCCGTTGAGGAGGCGATGACGCAGCAATAAATTCCCGAGACTCAGGCGACCATCTTGGGTACCAAGATGCGGCTATTCACTGACAGCAAGCCGCAGTAGTAGAACGGCACAAAAGTCCACAAAAATACACTTTGATGCGGCGATTTTCTTCCTCTTGATAGCGCAACACTGCACAGTGCTTTTTGGAGGTTTTAGGCACACTTTTTGCATGTTTTTCAGTCCACAACGTACATTTAATCAAACAGGCAATTTGTCACTTGGCAGTATGGTTAAGGCACAAAGTTCACGTTTCACTATTACTGCAGAAACGTGCGTATCCTGTTCGTGACGCCAAAATGTAGCATCCCCAAGTCAGGGGAGTATGAGGGACTGACCTGGGGAATGTCAGTGATGGAGAGGCTGGCACGTGGATCCTCTGGGGCACTCTCTGGGTTCTTGAGGGACACAGCCAGGTGTGGTGTGAGGTGCCCTTGGTGTTTGTAGATTAACGTGCCTGTGGCTGGGTGTCCCTGATGTCTGTGACGCCAGTGCCGGTAACGGTGGCACACCGATTTGATAGGAGGAATAATTGAGGTACAGGCTCGGATAGTAAACCAGAACTTCACTTTACTGAACAGTACTAAACAGCATACACTTTCTTGACAGTTCCTCAGAAGACGATTAATGGCAGACTTATATTTAGCAAGGTGAATCACAGAGAGTTAAAAGCAGGACTTCTGCAGTACAGGCGGCTTTACTCTCTTCCTGACTGATCCGGGCTGGCAAAATATACTCCAAGGCCCCAATGCCCTATCTCTGGCTTTTATCCTTGGGATTACAATTACTGAGTACCTCCTCTGGTATTTGTAGTACCTCTTGCGTTCTGGAATGGTACAGCTTGGCTCCTGCTGATCTGCCTAGGCCTGAGACATGTGGCCTTCACAGACTCCAGAGTCTGCACTGAGCTCTGGCCTAGCTATTTATAACCTAGCTCTCTAGCTTCCCATTGTGGCTTATAATCTACATAACGCTCCTGCAGGCCTGTACATAGAAGCACATTAAAGGTAAATGACATTACAATATACATACAACCAATCTCCCCACAGACGAGGGGAACGACAGCACCCAAGTGACCCTTCTGTAGTGTCGGGCATCACAACTCCCGGACACTACATGACCTATGCAGAGCCGTGGTTTGAATATGGAAAAACTGGGTTAATGTGACCCAATAAGGTAACAAACGATTTTTACAAATTTACGTCCCTGTCACCTATGCAGAGCAGGGGTTTCTATACGTCATAACTGGCAAAATGTCACCCACCAATGTAACAGATTATTTTTTCAAATTTACCTCCTGTCACCTATGCAGAGCAGGGGTTTGTATACGGCAAAACTGTGAAAATGTCAACCACCAATGCAACAAATGATTTTTTGAAATTTACCTCACTGTCACCTATGCAGATCAGGGATTTCTATACAGCAAAACTGCCAAAATGTCACCCACCAATGTAACAGATGATTTTTTCAAATTTACCTCCCTGTCAACTATGCAGAGCAGGGGTTTGTATACAGCAAAACTGCCAAAATGTCACCCACCAATGTAACAGATGATTTTTAGAAATTTACCTCCTTTTTCATCTCTGCCGAGCAGGGGTTTGTATATGGAAAAACTGGGTTAATGTCACCCAATAAGGTAACAGACGATTTTAACAAATTTACGTCCCTCTCACCTATGCAGAGCAGGGGTTTGTATACGGCAAAATTGCCAAAATGTCACCCACCAATGTAACAGATGATTTTTTCAAATTTACCTCACTGTCACCTATGCAGAGCAGGGGTTTGTATACAGCAAAACTGCCAAAATGTCACCCACCAATGTAACAGAGAATTTTTATAAATTTACTTCACTGTCACTTATGCAGAGCAGGGGTTTGTAGACATCAAAACTGGCAAAATGTCACCCACCAATGTAACAGATGATTTTTTCAAATTTACCTCCCTGTCACCTATGCAGAGCAGGGTTTTGTATACGGCAAAACTGGCAAAATGTCACCCACCAATGTAACAGAGAATTTTTATAAATTTACTTCACTGTCACCTATGCAGAACAGGGGTTTATAAACGGCAAAACTGGCAAAATGTCACCCACCAATGTAACAGAAGATTTTTAAAAATTTACGTCCCTGTCACCTATGCAGAGCAGGCATTTGTATACGGCAAAACTGGCAAAATGTCACCTACCAATGTAACAGTTGACAGGGAGGTAAATTTGAAAAAATCATCTGTTACATTGGTGGGTGACATTTTGTCAGTTTTGTCGTATACAAACCCCTGCTCTGCATAATTGACAGGGAGGTAAATTTGAAAAAATCATCTATGCAGAGCAGGGGTTTATATACGGCAAAACTGGCAAAATGTCACCCACCAATGCAACAGAGGATTTTTAGAAATTTACCTCCCTTTTTCATCTCTGCCGAGCAGGGGTTTGTATATGGCAAGACTGGGTTAGTGTCACCCAATAAGGAAACAGACGATTTTAACAAATTTCCGTCACTGTCATCTATGCAGAGCAGGGGTTTGTATACGGCAAAACTGGCAAAATGTCACCCACCAATGTAACAGATGATTTTTAGAAATCTAACTCCCTGTCACCTATGCAGAGCAGGGGTTTGTATATGGAAAAACTGGGTTAATGTCACCCAATAAGGTAACAGACGATTTTAACAAATTTTACGTCCCTGTCACCTATGCAGAGCAGGGGTTTGTATACGGCAAAACTGGCAAAATGTCACCCTCCAATGTGCAGCATACTCAAGTTAGGGTCAATAGTGTACCTGGGTGTTGTAGTGCAGTTATGACCGCTAACCTGGGACAGGCCGACTCTCTGGTTCTACTTCTAGGACAGGTAGTTATAGGTAGAGTTTGTGACGCCAGTGCCAATTAACGGTGGCACACCGTTTGTTGATAGTAGGAATAATTGAGGAACCACGTTGCAATAAAACAGAACTTGAACTTTACTGAAGCTTGGATAGTAATCATGCATATAAATGGATGGAAGCGCAGTTCTTTAGAAGACGGTTTGTTTCAGCAGGTTGTAAATTACAGTTCACATATGGCAGGCACTTACACAGCAAGGTGATTCACAGAGGGTTAACACAGGACTGTTGCAGTACAGGCGGCTTGCACTCTCTACCTGACTGGTCCTGGACAGGGAAAATATTCTCCAAGGCCCCAATGCCCTATATCTGGCGTATATCCTTGGGATTACAATTACTAAGTACCTCCTCTGGTATCTGTAGTACCTCTTGCTTTATTGACTTCTGCTCTGCCTTTCCTCAGCTTCTTCAGGCTGGCTACAGTGATGATCCTGCTTTACTTTTCCCTTTTCTCGGTTCTGCCTCAGGAGGGGAACCTTTTCCTTGGATCTGGAACCCGGTTACAGGGCCTGCAATGCCCTCTCCTAGTCTGCAGGCTCCAGGCCTGCACTGCCTTAAACAGGCTAATGGCCTGGACTAAACTTCACAGGCTCATGGCCTGGACTAAAAACACCTTCCTTCCCCTGACTGGGCCTATATATACTAGGACTCCCTAGCTCCCTCTAGTGACTAAAGCTGAGATGACACCCCTAGTAGGCCTGTACATGGCAATACATTCACAGTAACAGGGTGATAGGATATATAAATAGGCATTATATCACATTGCATTCAATGAAAATGACATTCACCAACCTCCCCATAAATGAGGGCAACGTACGCACTCAAGTGACTCTTCTGTAGTGTCGGGCATCACAACTCCCATACACTACAAATGCAACAGATGATTTCTAGAAATTTACCTCCCTGTCACCTATGCAGAGCCGGGGTTTGTATACGGCACAACTGCCAAAATGTCACCCACCAGTGTAACAGATGGTTTGTTTCAAGTTTACCACCCTGTCATCTATGCAGACCAGGGGTTTGTATACGGCAAAACTGGCAAAATGTCACCAACCAATGCAACAGATGATTTTTACAAATTTACGTCCCTGTCACCTACGCAGAGCAGGGGTTTGTAAATGGCAAAACTGGCAAAATGTCACCCACCAATGTAACAGATGATTTTTGGAAATTTACCTCCCTGTCACCTATGCAGAGCACGGGTTTGTATACAGCAAAACTGGGAAAATGTCACCCACTAATGTAACAGAGCATTTTTTGAAATTTACCTCCCTGTCACCTATGCAGAGCAGGGGTTTGTATACGGCAAAACTGGCAAAATGTCACCCAGCAATGTAACAGATGATTTTTTGAAATTTTCCTCCCTGTCACCTATGCAGAGCCATGGTTTGTATATGGCAAAACTGTCAAAATGTCCCCCACCAATGCAACAGATGATTTTTTGAAATTTACCTCACTGCCACCTACTGTATGCAGAGCAGGGGTTTGTTTACAGCAAAACTGGCAAAATGTCACCCACCAATATAGTAGATTATTTTTAGAAATTTACTTCCCTGTGAAGTATGTAGAGCAGGGGTTTGTATACAGCAAAACTGGCAAAATGTCACCCACCAAAGTAACAGATGATTAGTTTCAAGTTTACCACCCTGTCGTCTATGCAGAGAAGGGGTTTGTATTATACGGCAAAACTGGCAAAATGTCACCCAGCAATGTAACAGATGATTTTTAGAAATTTACCTCCCTGTCACCTATGGAGTGCCGGGGTTTGTATATGAAAAAACTGGGTTAATGTCACCCACCAATAGTGATGTCGCGAACATAAAATTTTCCGTTCGCAAACAGTGAACGCGAACTTCCGCAAATGTTCGCGAACGGGCGAACCGGGCGAACCGCCATAGACTTCAATTGGCAGGCGAATTTTAAAACCCACAGGGACTCATTCTGGCCACAATAGTGATGGGAAAGTTGTTTCAAGGGGTCTAACACCTGGACTGTGGCATGCTGAAGGGGGATCTATGGCAAAACTCCCATGGAAAATTACGTAGTGGACGCAGAGTCGGGTTTTAATACATAAAGGGCATAAATCAACTAACATTCCTAAATTATTTGGAATAACATGCTTTAAAACATCCATTGTGTGTATACGATCAGGTATGATGTTGTATCGATCAGGTAGTCTAAGGGTTACGCCCACTTTACAGACATTGACAGACCAAACTCCCCTTTTAATGCACCGCAAACAGTTCATTTGCAAAACCGCAAACTCCCCATTTGCACAGGGTTGGATACCAAGCTAGCCACGTCCCGGTGATGTCATTTAGATTTCTTCCTCCACCCAGCCACGTACAACACCAAGGGTCCCCAAAAGGTGAATTGAATTATTTTTTGAACGGGGAGATGGTTAAAAAAAACGCTGGCTCCCACCCCTTTGTGTTTATCCACGGTCACTGCGTCTGCGCCGTGCAATTTACTGTCACACCCCATATGAGTGGTATTTTCTGTAGTACTATTCTCATCAGTTTAATCCCTCTAACGTCCCCAATCTGGGGGCCATTTATTGAATAAATTTTTCGAACGGGGAGATGGTTAAAAAAACGCTGGCTCCCTCCACTCTGTTTTAAACCATGGTGACTGCGTCTGCGCCGTGCAATTTACTGTCACACCCGATATGAGTGGTATTTTCTGTAGTACTATTCTCATCAGTTTAATCACTCTAACGTCCCCGACTCCCCAATCTGGGGGCCATTTATTGAATAGATTTTTCGAACGGGGAGATGGTTAAAAAAACGCTGGCTCTCTCCACTCTGTTTTAAACCATGGTGACTGCGTCTGCGCCGTTCAATTTACTGTCACACCCGATATGAGTGGTATTTTCTGTAGTACTATTCTCATCAGTTTAATCCCTCTAACGTCCCCAATCTGGGGGCCATTTATTGAATAGATTTTTCGAACGGGGAGATGGTTAAAAAAACGCTGGCTCCCTCCACTCTGTTTTAATCCACGGTGACTGCGTCTGCGCCGTGCAATTTACTGTCACACCCGATATGAGTGGTATTTTCTGTAGTACTATTCTCATCAGTTTAATCCCTCTAACGTCCCCAATCTGGGGGCCATTTATTGAATAGATTTTTCGAACGGGGAGATGGTTAAAAAAACGCTGGCTCCCTTCACTCTGTTTTAAACCAGGGTGACTGCGTCTGCGCCGTGCAATTTACTGTAACACCCGATATGAGTGGTATTTTCTGTAGTACTATTCTCATCAGTTTAATCCCTCTAACGTCCCCGACTCCCCAATCTGGGGGCCATTTATTGAATAGATTTTTCGAACGGGAGATGGTTAAAAACGCTGGCTCCCTCCACTCTGTTTTAATCCACGGTGACTGCGTCTGCGCCGTGCAATTTACTGTCACACCCGATATGAGTGGTATTTTCTGTAGTACTATTCTCATCAGTTTAATCCCTGTTACGTCCCATATCAGGGATTGCCTTTTGTGAAAAAAAATTTAGGCCGGGTACCTTCGACTGCCTTCACAGTGACAGACTAAACTCTCATACACCAAACTGAATTGATTTCAGGAACCGGGAGATGGAAAAAGCAGCTTGGTCGGTCCTCATACTCCCAAATTGGGGCACTGCGCGTGCACAGAGCAATGTGCTATGACACCCTATATGAGTGGTGTCTTAACTAGTGCTATTCCTATCAGTTTAATCCCTGTTACGGACCCTATCCGGTTGAATTGATTAACCATTGTCGAATTAGCGAACCATTACGACATCATGAAATAATTTAGTTCTGAGCTCTGTACTTGCTTTGTATTGGAATTGATGGGGATTTTTTTAATTGTCTGGATCATTTCTAATAAACTATTAAGAGACTTTATTGTGATTTTTTATTTTATGTATTAAAAACCCATACAACATATAAAAAAAAAAGGTAAATTAATGTTTTTTCTATGAAATATTATCCAGCCGTCCGATCGCTTTTGGTCTGACCATAATGAAGCAACAGCCTTATCATCTGGGGTGTGGCAACATTGCCACCACACTCATAGAGGTGATGATTGCTTCAATGTGATACGCAAGCCCCTTCACCACAACAAGGTAACGATCACGAAGGGGAATTGACACTTATATGTGCCTTTTTTTTTTGGTTTGTTTTTGCAGCCACAGTGCTGCACCATAGGACAGAAAAATTAGGCATGTACACATGCCTGAAAAATAATGGCATTGTTGCAGCCTCTATTGTAGCAGCGGCCGGAAAAATTGATGTTTTCCAGGCAGAAAAGTGACTAAAACATTGCGGCTTGAACCCTAGTTGGTGGTGGAGAATTCACGAAAGTCATCCGGTATGCAGATATTAAATACAGCAGCGTCGGGACCATTTTGAGGCCAAGTTATGTAATCAGGCCTTTTGTTAGTCAAACGTATCCCCCACTGTCAGTCCCTTCGGGATCCATGCCTCATTCATCTTTATGAAGGTGAGGTAATCAACACTTTTTTGACCGAGGCGACTTCTCTTGTCAGTGACAATGCCTCCTGCTGCACTGAAGGTCCTTTCTGACAGGACACTTGAAGCAGGGCAGGCCAGAAGTTCTATCGCCAACTGGGATAGCTCAGGCCACATGTCAAGCCTGCACACCCAATAGTGAAGGGGTTTATTGCTCCTCAGAGTGTCGATATCTGCTGTTAAGGCGAGGTAGTCTGCTACCTGTCGGTCGAGTCGTTCTCTAAGGCTGGATCCCGAAGGGCTGTGGCGATGAGTAGGACTGAAAAAGCTCTGCATGTCCTCCATCAACAACACATCTGTAAATCGTCCAGTCCTTGCCGCCATGGTAGGAGGAGGATTACACTCACCTCTTCCCCTGTTAGATTCCCGTTGTGCTGTGACATCCCCTTATAAGCTGTGTAAAGCATATTTTTAGTTTGGTTTTGAACTGCTGCATCCTTTCCGACTTTCGGTAATTTGGTAACATTTCTGCTACTTTCTGCTTATACCGGGGTCTAGTAGCGTGGCCACCCAGTACAGATCGTTCTCCTTCATCCTTTTTATACGTGGGTCCCTCAACAGACATGACAGCATGAAAGACCCCATTTGAACAAGGTTGGATGCAGAGCTACTCATTTCCTGTTCCTCGTCCTCACTGATGTCATTGACGGTCTGTTCTTCCCCCAGCCACGTACAACACCATGGGTCCCAGATAGGTGACAACAACGAGCACCCTGGGGTGCCTGCTGTGGTTGGTCTTCCTCCTCCTCAAAGCCGCCACATTCCTCCTCTGACTCCTCTTCCTCATACTCCTCTTCCAGCGTTGCTGCAGGTCTGGCAAGCGATGATGACAAGGCTGTTTCTGGTGGTGATGGTGACCACAACTCTTCCTCTTCACGCTCATCTAAAGCCTGATCCAGAACTCTTCGCAGGGCACGCTCCAGGAAGAAAACAAATGGGATGAGGTCGCTGATGGTGCCTTCGGTGCGACTGACTAGGTTTGTCACCTCCTCAAAAGGACGCATGAGCCTACAGGCATTGCGTATAAGTGTCCAGTGACGTGGCAAAAAGATTCCCAGCTCCGCAGAGGCTGTCCTAGCACCCCGGTCATACAAATACTCGTTGACGTTTTTTTCTTGTTGGAGCAGGCGGTCGAACATTAGGAGTGTTGAATTCCAACGTGTTGGGCTGTCGCATATCAAGCGCCTCACTGGCATGTTTTTTCGCCGCTGAATATCGGAAAAGTGCGCCATGGCCGTGTAGGAACGCCTGAAATAGCCACACACCTTCCTGGCCTGCTTGAGGACGTCCTGTAAGCCTGGGTACTTAGACACAAAACGTTGTACGATGAGATTCAACACATGTGCCATGCACGGCACATGTGACAACTTGCCCAAATTTAATGCCGCCAACAGATTGCTTCCATTGTCACACACCACTTTGCCGATCTCCAGTTGGTGCGGGGTCAGCCATTGATCCACCTGTGCGTTCAGGGCGGACAGGAGTGCTGGTCCTGTGTGGCTCTCTGCTTTCAGGCAAGTCAACCCCAAGACAGCGTGACACTGTCGTATCCGGGATGTGGAATAACCCCTGGGGAGCTGAGGGGATTCAGTTGATGTGCAGCCAGACGCCGCAGCAGAAGAGGACTCAGCCGAGGAGGATATCGAAGAGGATGGAGTAGGAGTAGAGGAGGTGGCAGTAGGTCTGCCTGCAAGTCGTGGTGGTGTCACCAACTCCGCTGCGGAGCCACGCATTCCATGCTTGTCAGACGTCAGCAGGTTGACCCAATGCGCAGCATACGTGATATACCTGCCCTGACCGTGCTTTGCAGACCAGGTATCAGTGGTCAGATGGACCCTTGCCCCAACACTGTATGCCAGAGATGCCATGACTTCCTTTTCAATGACATGGTAGAGGTTTGGGATTGCCTTTTTTGAAAAAAAAAAAAAAAATGTCCGGGTACCTTCCACTGTGGTGTCCCAATAGCGACAAATTTTTTGAAGGCCTCAGACTCTACCAGCTGGTATGGTAAAATCTGGCGGGCTAAGAGTTCCGTCAAGCCAGCTGTCAGTCGCCGGGCAAGGGGGTGATTCTGTAACATTGGCTTTTTACGCTCAAACATGTCCTTGACAGACACCTGACTGTGGGCAGATGAGCAGGAACTGCTGAAGGTGAGAGATGGAGTGGCAGGTGGTTGAGAGGGGGCAGGGAGGACAGCAGTGGTTGACGTGGCTGAAGATGCTGGACCAGAAGGAGCATGGTGGCTTTGAGTTTGTGTGCTGCTTGTACTCATGTGTTGATCCCATAGGCGTTTATGATGTGAGATCATGTGCCTTCGCAAAGCAGTTGTACCAAGGTGGGTGTTGGACTTCCCACGACTCAGTTTCTTTTGGCACAGGTTGCAAATGACATTGCTGTTATCAGAGGCAGACACACAAAAAAAATGCGACACTGCTGAGCTTTGCAATGACGGCATTCTGGTGGTGGCAACAGCATGCGTTGACTGGCGTGCTGTCTGGCTGACCCCAGGTGCCGATACATGCTGTCTGACTGTGCCACTAACTCCTTGCGACGACCTCCCCCTGCTTCCAACTCGTCTCCTCATTCTCTCTGTCTCCCCTTCTGAACTTTCCCCCTCTTCTTCTCTTCGAGCAGGCACCCACGTGGCATCCATGGACACATCGTCATCATCAACCGCTTCACTTGTATCTGACACCTCAGCAAAGGAAGCAACAGCGGGTACAACATCATCATCATCATCATCACACTGTACGTCCATGTGTGTAATCCTGCCTGAATGAGACATATCCCCGTAATCTACATCATCTGGCAATAATGGTTGCGCATCACTAATTGCATCCAACTGATGTGTAAATAACTCCTCTGACGGATCAAGTGAAGCGGCTGTGGTTGCTGTGGTTGTAGTGTTGGTGGTGGCGGCGGCAGGCGGGTGCGTGGTAACTTGAGAGCAGGTGACCGAAGCTGAGCTGGAGGAGGATGGTGCGTCAAGGTTCTTAGCGGAAACTGTTGAAGATTGGGTGTCCTGTCTAAGCCAGTCAACTATGTCCTCAGAATTTTTCGGGTTCAGGGTACGTGGCCTCTGAACACTGGGCATTATTCCAGGGACAGTGGAAATCACAGCACCACGACCACGACGGCCCCTGCGGGGTGGCCTGCCTCTGCCTGTCATCTTTTTTTTAGATAAGTGGTACTACGCGTGCTAGGTACTGTGCCACCCGGTATCAGTGGTTGGCACTGGCAGTGGGCACACTACAGTCAGTGGAAGTGGGCCTGACACACACTGGCAGCAGGCAAGCAACTGCAATTAGACTAAAGTGTAAAAATTAAATGCCTTATTTATTGGTAAGCTACTGTGCCACCCGGTATCAATGGTTGGCACTGGCAGTGGGCACACTACAGTCAGTGGTAGCGGGCCTGACACACACTGGCAGCAGGCAAGCAACTGAATTTACACTACTGTCTAAAAATGAAATGCCTTATTTATCGGCAAGCTACTGTGCCACCCGGTATCAGTGGTTGGCACTGGCAGTGGGCACACTACAGTCAGTGGAAGTAGGCCTGACAAACACTAGCAGCAGGCAAGCAACTGAAATTACACTAAAGTGTAAAAATTAAATGCCTTTTTTTGATGCAAAATCCTGTGCCACACGGGATGACAGGGGTGGGCACTGGCAATGGGCACACTACAGTCAGTGGAAGTCGGCCTGACACACACTGGCAGCAGGCAAGCAACTGAAATTACACTAAAGTGTAAAAATTAAAAGCCCTTTTTTTGATGCAAAGTCCTGTGCCACACGGGATGATAGGCGTTGGCAGTGGGCACACTACAGTCAGTGGAAGTCGGCCTGACACACATTAGCTGCAGGCAAGCAACTGAAATTACACTAAAGTGTAAAAATGAAATGCCTTTTTTTATGCAAAGTCCTGTGCCAGTCGGTATGAGTGGTGGGCACTGGCAGTGGGCACACTACAGTCAGTGGAAGTCGGCCTGACACACACTGGCAGGCAACTAACCTTAGATTAAAGGGTAAAAATTAAATGCCTTTGTTTGATGCAAAGTCCTGTGCCACATGGGATGACAGGGGTGGGCACTGGCAGTGGGCACACTACAGTCTGTGGGCCTGCAGCTCCTCCAACACAGGCAGGCCAGGCAACTGCAATATGTATATGGAGAAAAAAAAAAACAGACGAATGTAGCAGCCCTAAAAAGGGCATTTTGGGGTGCTGTCAGGACGCTGTCCTTACAGCAGAGATCAGATGAGTCTTTCAGGACTGGAGTGGACACTGAATTCACTAGCCTAGCTATCGATTTCCCTATTAAATCAGCAGCAACTACACTCTCCCTCCTCTCACTAAGACTGCAAATTCCGAATGAATCTAAAATGGATGCTGTTCAGGAGATGGGAGGGTCTGGGAGGGAGGGTATGCTTCTGATTGGCTGGAATGTGTCTGCTGACTGTGAGGTACAGGGTCAAAGTTTACTCAATGATGATGTATAGGGGGCAGACCGAAAATCGCATGTGTTCGCCCGTTGAGGCGAACGCGAACAAGCTATGTTCGCCGGGAACTGTTCGCCGGCTGATAGTTCGGGCCAACTCTACCCACCAATGCAACAGATGATTTTTTGAAATTTACCTCACTGTCACCTATGCAGACCAGGGGTTTGTATACAGTAAAACTGCCAAAATGTCACCTACCAATGTAACAGATGATTTTTTTCAAGTTTACCACCCTGTCACCTATGCAGACCAGGGGTTTGTATACGGCAAAACTGGCAAAATGTCACCCACCAATTTAACAGAGGATTTTTAGAAATTTACCTCCCTTTTTTATCTCTACCGAGCAGGTATTTTTTATACAACACAACTGGAAAAATGTCACCCACCAATGTAACAGATGATTTTTACAAATCTACGTCCCTGTCACCTACGCAGAGCAGGGGTTTGTATACGGCAAAACTGGCAACATGTCACCAACCAATGTAACAGATGATTTTTAGAAATTTACCTCACTGTCACCTATGCAGAGCAGGGTTTGTATACGACAAAACTGGCAAAATGTCACCCAGCAATGTAACAGATGATTTTTAGAAATTTACTTCCCTGTCACCTATGCAGAGCAGGGGTTTGTATACGGTAAAACTGGCAAAATGTCACCCACCAAGGTAACAGATGATTTTTAGAAATTTACCTCCCTGTCACCTATGCAGAGCAGGGGTTTGTATATGGAAAAACTGGGTTAATGTCACCCAATAAGGTAACAGACGATTTTTACAAATTTATGTCCCTGTCACCTATGCAGAGCATTGGTTTGTATACGGCAAAACTGGCAAAATGTCACCCACCAATACAACAGATGATTTTTTTAAATTTACGTCCCTGTCACCTATGCAGAGCAGGCGTTTGTATACAGCAAAACTGCCAAAATGTCACCCACCAATGTAACAGATGATTTTTTCAATTTTACCTCCCTGTCAACTATGCAGAGCAGGGTTTTGTACACGGCAAAACTGGCAAAATGTCACCTACCAATGTAACAGAGAATTTTTATAAATTTACTTCACTGTCACCTATGCAGAGCAGGGGTTTGTAGACATCAAAACTGGCAAAATGTCACCCACCAATGAAATAGATGATTTTTTAAAATTTACCTCACTGTCACCTATGCAGAACAGGGGTTTATAAACGGCAAAACTGGCAAAATGTCACCCACCAATGTAACAGAAGATTTTTTAAAAATTACGTCCCTGTCACCTATGCAGAGCAGGCATTTGTATACGGCAAAACTGGCAAAATGTCACCTACCAATGTAACAGAGGATTATTAGAAAATTTGCCTCCCTTTTTTATCTCTACCGAGCAGGGGTTTATACAAAAATGGTAAAATGTCACCCAACAATGTAACAGAAGATTTTTACAAATTTACGTCCCTGTCACCTATGCAGAGCAGGGGTTTTTATTCCGCAAAACTGTCAAAATGTCACCTACCAATGTAACAGAGGATTTTTAGAAGTTTACCTCCCTCTTTCATCTCTGCAGAGCAGGGGTTTGTATATGGCTAAACTGGGTTATTGTCACCAAATAAGGTAACAGACGATTTTTTGAAATTTACGTCGCTGTCAACTATGCAGAGCAGGGGTTTGTATACGGCAAAACTGGCAAAATGTCCCCCACCAATGTAACAGATGATTTTTTAAAATTTACTTCCCTGTCACCTATGCAGAGCAGGGGTTTGTATACGGCAAAACTGTCAAAATGTCACCCACCAATGTAACAGATGATTTTTAGAAATTTACCTCCCTGTGACCTATGCAGAGTCGGGGTTTGTATACGGCAAAACTGTCAAAATGTCACCCTCCAATGTAACAGATGATTTTTTGAAATTTACCTCACTGTCACCTATGCAGAGCAAGGGTTTGTATATGGAAAAACTGGGTTAAAGGGAACCTGTCACCTAGAAATCGGCTATTAAACTGTTCATAGTACCTTATAGTGCCCCATAGTCGTGTCCTAATGTAGTTTTTCTTCCTTTTCCTGGATTTAAAGTCATACTTGAAGTCAAGGGGGCAGCGGCCTGCGCGTCTGTAATCCAGCTGTCCCCGCCCCTCTGTGCCTTGATTGACACGCCACATTTTCACGCCGGGACTGCGCTCTCACCCCGCATGCGCAGTAATGGGCTGCTGTTGTGCGATCCCGTCTACGGCGCTACAGCAGCCCATTACTGAGCATGCGGGGTGAGATCGCGGTCCCGGCGTGAAAATGTGGCGTGTCAATCAAGGCGCAGGGGGGCGGGGACAGCTGGATTACAGACGCGCAGGCTGCTGCCCCCTTGACTTCAAGCATGACTTAAAGCACAGGGCAGCACAAGATTAAAATAGTGATGTCTACATGAATTTTAATCCAGGAAAAGGAAGAAAAAATACATGAGGACACGACTATGGGGCACTATAAGGTACTATGAACAGTTTAATAGCCGATTTCTAGGTGACAGGTTCCCTTTAATGTCACCCAATAAGTTAACAGACGATTTTAACAAATTTACCTCCATGTCACCTATGCAGAGCAGGGGTTTGTATGTGGCAAAACTGGCAAAATGTCACCTACCAATGTAACAGAGGATTTTTAGAAATTTACCTCAATTTTTTAACTCTACCGAGCAGGGGTTGATACACAACTGATAAAATGTCACCCACCAATGTAACAGATGATTTTTAGAAATTTACCTCCCTGTCACCTATGCAAAGCAGAGGTTTGTATATGGAAAAACTGGGTTAATGTCACCGAATAAGTTAACAGAAGATTTTTACAAATTTACGTCCCTGTCACCTATGCAGAGCAGGGGTTTGTATATGCAAAACTGTCAAAATGTCACCCACCAATGCAACAGATGACTTTTTGAAATTTACCTCCCTTTTCCATCTCTGCAGAGCAGGGGTTTGTATATGGCTAAACTGGGTTATTGTCACCAAATAAGGTAACAGACGATTTTTGTAAATTTACGTCCCTGTCACATATGCAGAGCAAGGATTTTATACGGCAAAACTGGCAAAATGTCACCCACCAATGTAACAGATGATTTTTAGAGATTTACCTTCCTGTCACTTATGCAGAGCAGGGGTTTGTATACGGCAAAACTGGCAAAATGTCACCCACCAATGTAACAGATGATTTTTAGAAATTTACCTCACTGCCTCCTATGCAGTGCAGGGGTTTGTAAACGGCAAAACTGGCAAAATGTCACTCACCAATATAACAGAGGATTTTGGGAAATTTACATCGCTGTCACCTATGCAGAGCCGGGGTTTGTATACAGCAAAACTATCAAAATGTCACCCTCCAATGCAACAGATGATTTTTGAAAATTTACCTCACTGTCACCTATGCAGAGCCGGGGTTTGCAAACGGCAAAACTGACAAAATGTCACCCACCAATGTAACAGATGAATTTTTGAAATTTACCTCCCTGTCACCTATGCAGAACAGGGGTTTGTATACGGCAAAACTGACAAAATGTCACCCACCAATTGTCGGGTTTATAATAATAATTCAATTAAGAATTATTAATTATGGTCATAAAAATAATTAATCAAGAATTTTTCATAACTTGTAAAAATCATGACCTGGTGAAATGTAGATAACCCAATCGATACAATTCACATCTGAGGCCGACTATTTCCTCAGATAATAAGTTATTTATATGTGAGTGACATTAATGCTAAAGATGTAACTTTTGACATTAAATAATAATACACAGGTATTATAAAAACATGCAGATTTTATTAGTTACACAATTATAAACAAATAGGTATACAAACACGACTATATATGCCAAGGAATATATATGGCAATGATATATGAAGCATTACAAGCTTATCATAAGTAAATAAAAAATGATATATGCCAAGTAATATATATGGCATTGATATCAGGCACTAGAAGCTTCACAATAAGTAAATAAACACATGTGGGTAAGAGCAGCTTGTCACATTATAACAAAGCTATTATTTGGTTACGATATCAAAACAAGAAGTTAAATTATATACATCACTCCAGTTCAGAGGCGTGTCTAATCCTAGACATCTATATGGAATGATAAATACATTCCCTACCCCTCTCTAACCAAACTAAAATACACCTCACATGTAGTAATGGGCAAATCCATTCAAAGGGCTTCTGTCACCCCCACTGATGTAATTTTCACTAGCTGACATTAGCTACTTGCTAATGTCAGCTGAGTTCAAACATATGTTTCCTAACTTTTTTTCTGTTTTCTATCTTCTAAAAAACTTACTTTTGTGATATGCAAATTATCTTCGCTACCAGCAAGTTGGGCGGGTACTTGCTGGTAGCCGCCGCATCTTCATGCCCTGGGAACGCCCCCTCTTCTTTTGATAGACAGGGCCAGCGCGCTCTCCTCCTCCCGCTGGCCCTGCCTGCAGCTGCAATCCCGCGCCTGCGCCGTATCGGTCTTTAGTCGGCGCAGGCGCTCTGAGTGAAGGACGCTCGCTTAGGCGCTCCGTCCTCCGCGCGCCTGCGCCGATGACGTCAGCCCTACACCCGGAAGAAAAGACGCCGGCATCGCCTGCTCCGTAGCCAGGGATGCCGGCGTCTTCTCTTCCGAGTGTAGCACTGGCGTCATCGGCGCAGGCGCACTGAGGACGGAGCGCCTAGCGAGCGTCCTCACTCAAGCGCCTGCTCCGACTAAAGACCGATACGGCGCAGGCGCGATTGCAGCTGCAGACAGGGCCAGCGGAGGAGAGAGCGCTAGCCCTGTCTATCAAAAGAAGAGGGGGCGTTCCAAGGCCATGAAGATGCGGCGGCTACCAGCAAGTACCCGCCCAACTTGCTGGTAGCGAAGATAATTTGCATATCACAAAAGTAAGTTTTTTAGAAGATAGAAAACAGAAAAAAAGTTAGGAAACATATGTTTGAACTCAGCTGACATTAGCAAGTAGCTAATGTCAGCTAGTGAAAATTACATCAGTGGGGGTGACAGAAGCCCTTCAAGTATATAACTTAGATGATAGTAGTCAAATCCTAGACTACTTTTACATGTATACTTCTGTCCTATTCTGGACTACTTTCATATCTGTATAACCTGGTAAGATTATTAAGACAACAGACATTGGAAGAACTTGGAACAAATCTTCCAGTGGGAATTTATCATCTAGCTTGGCGAAGAATGCTACTATCAATATATCTATATCTATGCATATATGTATGCAATCATTTAATACTCTGATAAATTATGAAACTTGATTCTTCTGCAGGTAGAATGAAGGCTCACAATTATTCTATATCTAAAACTACATCTCATATAAAGAGATGATAAATAAATTAATATGTTCGCCAACATAGATGCTATGATTTTACCCACATTATCTAAATAGTCTTGATAAAATGAAACATCATTCTTTGTGTTTCTTACCAAGTCCTAGCAGGAATCTCACTTCTGCTCCTAGGAAAGCTGGATGGTCCATCACCATCACCATGGCTTTCATCTTGGGTAGACCCCTCAATCTTGGGTGTAGGCTGGAATGTTGGAATGCTATGCTTCCTCCTTTGTTTCTTAGCTTTCCTCCTTCTTGCCTCTCTCCTTTCTCCCCCTGATGCTCCTCTATCTAGGGTAATTATCTCCCTTGTAATCTAACATTACCACCCCCTGGATTAGTATTCTCCAATCAATTGAGGGGGTGTAAACATATGTAATAAGATCCTATGAGATCATGTTTACCCATAATGCAACTAATGGAGGATGGTGTAACGATATCCATCTGTCTCTGGATGGCACTGTTGTGCAAGCTATTAACACCATACTATAAAGAGTTAACTAGTGTATTTTTGCATCATATAACTTTGACCTTTGTCGTCGTAAATTCGGCGATAAGGAATAATGTAGACATTTTGTATCAACTAAAGATAGACAACTTGGAGTCTCTCTGAATGTTTCTCACACTGTTGATCTATGGACCATAATGATATGAATGGGCCTTGTTCTCTTCAGACGGACATGTCTGGAGAATCCAGTGTACTCCCAACAGATAAGACCACATTTGTGGCAATAACTCTTAAAATACAATGTTCTTTGTATTTAGTATTCAGTAAACTTTTTACACAGACTGAACTCTGTGTGACTTCAAATCTTGGCCTGTTCCAGGCGTGTAGCAAAACTTTGGTTCAGCCTGTCTCTTAAAGACAATGATCATCTATTTTGGACTAATATGATCAGGTATCATATACACTCATGAAAATGCCCGACACAATGTAACAGATGATTTTTTTCAAGTTTACCACCCTGTCACCTATGCAGTACCAGGGGTTTGTATACGGCAAAACTGGCATAATGTGACCCACCAATGCAACAGATGATTTTTGAAATTTACCTCACTGTCACCTATGCAGAGCAGGGGTTTGTATATGGCAAAACTGCCAAAATGTCACTCACCAATGTAAAAGACGATTTTTACAAATTTATGTCCCTGTCACCTAGGCAGAACAAGGGTTTGTATACTGCAAAACTGGCAACATGTCACCCACCAATGTAACAGATGATTTTTAGAAATTTACCTCCCTGTGACCTATGCAGAGCAGGCGTTTGTATACAGCAAAACTGCCAAAATGTCACCCACCAATACAACAGATAATTTTTTTAAATTTACGTCCCTGTCACCTATGCAGAGCATGGGTTTGTATACGGCAAAACTGGCAAAATGTCATCTACCAATGTAACAGAGAGTTTTTATAAATTTACTTCACTGTCACCTATGCAGAGCAGGGGTTTGTAGACATCAAAACTGTCAAAATGTCACCCACCAATGAAACAGATGATTTTTTTAAATTTACCTCCCTGTCACCTATGCAGAACAGGGGTTTATATACGGCAAAACTGGCAAAATGTCACCCACCAATGTAACAGATGATTTTTACAAATTTACGTCCCTGTCACCTATGCAGAGCAGGGGTTTTTATTCGGCAAAACTGGCAAAATGTCACCTACAGTACCAATATAACAGAGGATTTTTAGAAGTTTACCTCCCTCTTTCATCTCTGCAGAGCAGGGGTTTGTATATGGCTAAACTGGGTTAATGTCACCAAATAAGGTAACAGACGATTTTTAGAAATTTACCTCCCTTTTTTATCTCTACCGAGCAGGGGTTTATATTCAACACAACTGGCAAAATGTCACCCACCTATGTAACCGACTATTTTTACAAATTTACGTCCCTTTCACATATGCAGAGCAGGGGTTTGTATACGGCAAAACTGGCAAAATGTCACCCACCAATGCAACAGATGATTTTTTAAAATTTACCTCCCTGTCACCTATGCAGAACAGGGGTTTATATACGGCAAAACTGGCAAAATGTCACCCACCAATGTAACAGAGGATTTTTAGAAATTTGCCTCCCTTTTTTATCTCTACGGAGCAGGGGTTTATACAAACTGGTAAAATGTCACCCACCAATGAAACAGAAGATTTTTACAAATTTACGTCCCTGTCACCTATGCAGAGCAGGGGTTTTTATTCGGCAAAACTGGCAAAATGTCACCTACAGTACCAATATAACAGAGGATTTTTAGAAGTTTACCTCCCTCTTTCATCTCTTCAGAGCAGGGGTTTGTATATGGCTAAACTGGGTTAATGTCACCAAATAAGGTAACAGACGATTTTTAGAAATTTACCTCCCTTTTTTATCTCTTCCGAGCAGGGGTTTATATTCAACACAACTGGCAAAATGTCACCCACCTATTTAACAGATTATTTTTACAAATTTACGTCCCTTTCACATATGCAGAGCAGGGGTTTGTATACGGCAAAACTGGCAAAATGTCACCCACCAATGCAACAGATGATTTTTTAAAATTTACGTCCCTGTCACCTATGCAGAGCAGGCGTTTGTATACGGCAAAACTGGCAACATGTCACCCATCAATGTAACAGATGATTTGTTTCAAGTTTACCACCCTGTCACCTATGCAGAGCAGGGGTTTGTATACGGCAAAACTGCCAAATGTTACCCACCAATGTAACAGATGAATTTTTGAAATTTACCTCCCTTTCACCTATGCAGTGCCGGGGTTTGTATATGGAAAAACTGGGTTAATGTCAGCCACCAATGCAACAGATGATTTTTAGAAATTTACCTCACTGTCACCTATGCAGAGCCGGGGTTTGTATACAGCAAAACTATCAAAATGTCACCCTCCAATGCAACAGATGATTTTTGGAAATTTACCTCACTGTCACCTATGCAGAACAGGGGTTTGTATACGGCAAAACTGACAAAATGTCACCCAACAATGTAACAGATGAATTTTTGAAATTTACCTCCCTGTCACCTATGCAGTGCCGGGGTTTGTATATGGAAACACTGGGTTAATGTCACCCACCAATGCAACAGATGATTTTTTGAAATTTACCTCACTGTCACCTATTCAGACCAGGGGTTTGTATACAGTAAAACTGCCAAATGTCACCACCAATGCAACATATTTTTTTTCAAGTTTACCACTGTCACCTATGCAGAGCATGGGTTTGTATACGACAAAACTGGCAAAATGTCATCTACCAATGTAACAGAGAGTTTTATAAATTTACTTCACTGTCACCTATGCAGAGCAGGGGTTTGTAGACATCAAAACTGTCAAAATGTCACCCACCAATGAAACAGATGATTTTTTAAATTTACCTCCCTGTCACCTATGCAGAACAGGGGTTTATATACTGGCAAAACTGGCAAAATGTCACCCACCAATGTAACAGATGATTTTTTACAAATTTACGTCCCTGTCACCTATGCAGAGCAGGGGTTTTATTCGGCAAAACTGGCAAAATGTCACCTACAGTACCAATATAACAGAGGATTTTTAGAAGTTTACCTCCCTCTTTCATCTCTGCAGAGCAGGGGTTTGTATATGGCTAAACTGGGTTAATGTCACCAAATAAGGTAACAGACGATTTTTAGAAATTTACCTCCCTTTTTTATCTCTACCGAGCAGGGGTTTATATTCAACACAACTGGCAAAATGTCACCCACCTATGTAACCGACTATTTTTACAAATTTACGTCCCTTTCACATATGCAGAGCAGAGGTTTGTATACGGCAAAACTGGCAAAATGTCACCCACCAATGCAACAGATGATTTTTTAAAATTTACCTCCGTGTCACCTATGCAGAACAGGGGTTTATATACGGCAAAACTGGCAAAATGTCACCCACCAATGTAACAGAGGATTTTTAGAAATTTGCCTCCCTTTTTTATCTCTACGGAGCAGGGATTTATACAAACTGGTAAAATGTCACCCACCAATGAAACAGAAGATTTTTACAAATTTACGTCCCTGTCACCTATGCAGAGCAGGGGTTTTTATTCGGCAAAACTGGCAAAATGTCACCTACAGTACCAATATAACAGAGGATTTTTAGAAGTTTACCTCCCTCTTTCATCTCTGTAGAGCAGGGGTTTGTATATGGCTAAACTGGGTTAATGTCACCAAATAAGGTAACAGACGATTTTTAGAAATTTACCTCCCTTTTTTATCTCTACCGAGCAGGGGTTTATATTCAACACAACTGGCAAAATGTCACCCACCTATGTAACAGACTATTTTTACAAATTTACGTCCCTTTCACATATGCAGAGCAGGGGTTTGTATACGGCAAAACTGGCAAAATGTCACCCACCAATGCAACAGATGATTTTTTAAAATTTACGTCCCTGTCACCTATGCAGAGCAGGCGTTTGTATACGGCAAAACTGGCAACATGTCACCCATCAATGTAACAGATGATTTGTTTCAAGTTTACCACCCTGTCACCTATGCAGAGCAGGGGTTTGTATACGGCAAAACTGCCAAATGTTACCCACCAATGTAACAGATGAATTTTTGAAATTTACCTCCCTTTCACCTATGCAGTGCCGGGGTTTGTATATGGAAAAACTGGGTTAATGTCAGCCACCAATGCAACAGATGATTTTTAGAAATTTACCTCACTGTCACCTATTCAGACCAGGGGTTTGTATACAGTAAAACTGCCAAAATGTCACCCTCCAATGCAACAGATGATTTTTGGAAATTTACCTCACTGTCACCTATGCAGAACAGGGGTTTGTATACGGCAAAACTGACAAAATGTCACCCAACAATGTAACAGATGAATTTTTGAAATTTACCTCCCTGTCACCTATGCAGTGCCGGGGTTTGTATATGGAAACACTGGGTTAATGTCACCCACCAATGCAACAGATGATTTTTTGAAATTTTCCTCACTGTCACCTATTCAGACCAGGGGTTTGTATACAGTAAAACTGCCAAAATGTCACCCACCAATGTAACATTTTTTTTTCAAGTTTACCACCCTATCACCTATGCAGACCAAGGGTTTGTATACGGCAAAACTGGGTTAATGTCACCCAATCAGGTAACAGATGATTTTTAGAAATTTACCTCCCTGTCACTTATGCGGAGCCGGGGTTTGTATAAGGCAAAACTGTAAAAATGTCACCCACCAATGCAACAGATGATTTTTAGAAATTTACCTCCCTGTCACCCATGCAGAGTAGGGCTTTGTATACGGTAAAACTGGCAAAATGTCACCCACCAATATAACAGATGATTTTTTTAAATTTACCTCCCTGTCACCTATGCAGAGCCGGGGTTTGTACACGGCAAAACTGTCAAAATGTCACACTCCAATGCAACAAATGATTTTTTGAAATTTACCTCAATGTCACGAATGCCAAGCGGGGATTTGTATACGGCAAAACTGGGTTAATGTCACCAAATAAGGTAACAGACGATTTTTAGAAATGTACCTCCCTTTTTCATCTCTGCCGAGCAGGGGTTTGTATACGGCTAAACTGGGTTAATGTTACCAAATAAGGTAACAGACGATTTTTAGAAATTTAATTCCCTGTCACCTATGCAGAGGCGGGTTTTTTTTACGGCAAAATTGTCAAAATGTCACCCACCAATGCAACAGATGATTTTTTGAAATTTACCTCCCTGTCATCTTTGCAGAGCAACGGTTTGTATATGGAAAAACTGGGTTAATGTCACCCAATAAGGTAACAGACGATTTTTAGAAATTTATGTCCCTGTCACCTATGCAGAGCAGGGGATTATATACGGCAAAACTGGCAAAATGTCACCCACCAATGTAACAGATGATTTTTTTCAAGTTTACCACCCTGTCACCTACGCAGAGCAGGGGTTTGTATACGGCAAAACTTGCAAAATGTCACCCACCAATGTAACAGAGGATTGTTAGAAATTTACCTCCCTTTTTCATCTCTGCAGAGCAGTGGTTTGTATATGGCTAAACTGGATTAATGTCACCAAATAAGGTCACAGACAATTTTTAGCAATTTATTTTCCTGTCACCTATGCAGAGAAGGGGTTTGTATATGGCTAAACTGTCAAAATGTCACACTCCAATGCAATAGATGATTTTTTTAAATTTACCTCAATGTCACTTATGCAGAGCAGGGGTTTGTATATGGAAAAACTGGCAAAATGTCACCCACCAATGTAACAGATGATTTTTTGAAATATACCTCCCTGTCACCTATGCAGAGCAGGGGTTTGTATATGGAAAAACTGGGTTAATGTCACCCAATAAGGTAACAGACGATTTTTACAAATTTACGTCCCCGTCACCTATGCAGAGCAGGGGTTTGTATACGGCAAAACTGGCAAAATGTCACCCACCAATGTAACAGAGGATTTTAAGAAATTAACCTCCCTCTCAACTATGCAGAGCAGGGGTTTGTATATGGCAAAACTGGCAAAATGTTACCCACCAATGTAACAGAGGATTTTTGAAATTTACCTTCCTTTTTCATCTCTGCCGAGCAGAGGTTTTTATATGGAAAAACTGGGTTAATGTCACCCAATAAGGTAACAGACGATTTTTACAAATTTATTTCCCTGTCACCTATGCAGAGCAGGGGTTTGTATAAGGCAAAACTGGCAAAATGTCACCCACCAATGTAACAGATGATTTTTTCAAATTTACCTGCCTGTCAACTATGCAGAGCAGCGGTTTGTATACGGCAAAACGTCACCTACCAATGTAACAGAGGAATTTTAGAAATTTACCTCCCTTTTTCATCTCTGCAGAGCAGGGGTTTGTATACGGCAACTTCGGCAAAACTGGGTTAATTTTACCCAATAAGGTAACAGACGATTTTAACAAATTTACGTCCCTGTCACCTATGCAGAGCAGGGGTTTGTATACAGCAAAACTGCCAAAATGTCACCCGCCAATGCAACAGATATTTTTTTCAAGTTTACCACCCTGTCACCTATGCAGAGCAGGTGTTTGTGTGCGGCAAAACTGGCAAAATGTCACGTACCAATGTAACAGATAATTTGTTTCCAGTTTACCACCCTGTCGCCTATGTATTTTAGAAATTTAAAAAACAAAGGTGCAATGGCACACTGCAGCTAGAGCTCCGTCCTGCCACTTTTTTTTACAAATTTACGTCCCTGTTACCTATGCAGAGCAGGCGTTTGTATACAGCAAAACTGCCAAAATGCCACCCTGTCACCTATGCAGAGCAGGTGTTTGTATGCGGCAAAACTGGCAAAATGTCACGTACCAATGTAACAGATAATTCGTTTCCAGTTTACCACCCTGTCGCCTATGTATTTTAGAAATTTAAAAACAAAGGTGCAATGGCACACTGCAGCTAGAGCTCCGTCCTGCCACTTTTTTTTTACAAATTTACGTCCCTGTTACCTATGCAGAGCAGGAGTTTGTATACAGCAAAACTGCCAAAATGTCACCCGCCAATGCAACAGATGATTTTTTTCAAGTTTACCACCCTGTCACCTATGCAGAGCAGGTGTTTGTATGCGGCAAAACTGGCAAAATGTCACGTACCAATGTAACAGATAATTCTTACCTTTTATGGGCCATATCAGCCACACAAAATCCAGGGAGTGCAGGTTCAGCATGCATGCCAGATACACTCTGCTTGTAACCCCGTCTGGTGCCATACAGCGTTCGGCAAAACTGGGTTAATTTTACCCATAAGGTAACAGACGATTTTAACATATTTACGTCCCTGTCACCTATGCAGAGCCGGGGTTTGTATACGGCAAAACTGTCAAAATGTCACCCACCAATGCAACAGATAATTTTTGAAATTTGCCTTACTGTCACCTATTCAGAGCAGTGGTTTGTATATGGAAAAACTGGGTTAATGTCACCCAATAAGGTACCAGACGATTTTTAAAAATTTACGTCCCTGTTGCCTATGCAGAGCAGGGGTTTGTATACGTCAAAACTGGCAAAATGTTACCCACCAATGTAACAGAGGATTTTTTAGAAATTTACCTTCCTTTTTCATCTCTGCCGAGCAGAGGTTTTTATATGGAAAAACTGGGTTAATGTCACCCAATAAGGTAACAGACGATTTTTACAAATTTATTTCCCTGTCACCTATGCAGAGCAGGGGTTTGTATAAGGCAAAACTGGCAAAATGTCACCCACCAATGTAACAGATGATTTTTTTCAAATTTACCTGCCTGTCAACTATGCAGAGCAGCGGTTTGTATACGGCAAAACGTCACCTACCAATGTAACAGAGGAATTTTAGAAATTTACCTCCCTTTTTCATCTCTGCAGAGCAGGGGTTTGTATACGGCAACGTCGGCAAAACTTGGTTAATTTTACCCAATAAGGTAACAGACGATTTTAACAAATTTACGTCCCTGTCACCTATGCAGAGCAGGGGTTTGTATACGGCAAAACTGGCAAAACTGGCAAAATGTCACCCACCAATGTAACAGATGATTTTTTTCAAATTTACCTGCCTGTCAACTATGCAGAGCAGGGGTTTGTATACGGCAAAACGTCACCTACCAATGTAACAGAGGAATTTTAGAAATTTAAAAACAAAGGTGCAATGGCACACTGCAGCTAGAGCTCCGTCCTGCCACTATGCTGGATGTTAGATGAGGCATCAGTTTATATTTTGGCAAATTATGTAAGCCACCCACCACTTCACGGTTGCCTCTCGAGTGGTCCGTAACATTAATTCTTACCTTTTATGGGCCATATCAGCCACACAAAATCCAGGGAGTGCAGGTGCAGCATGCATGCCAGATACACTCTGCTTGTAACCCCGTCTGGTGCCATACAGCGTTCATCAGATCAAGGGATGCAAATACCAACATGCATGCTGAGCCCACTAGTACTTCTCCTGGAACCAAATGGCTTCTGGTAAGTTCTATAAAGTAGACTCAGTTTTATACTGACTTAAAAACAGCCTACAGGGCGGATTCACTAGTCAGGTGTGCATGACTGCATGGAGGTCACCACGCCTCCCATATATGCTACAAAGGAAAAAAATGGAGATTGCAGTCAGCACAACCTAATACGCAGGTGCACGTTGCTATGGTGAAATACACATACAAGCGTAAAAACAAAGGTGCAATGGCACACTGCAGCTAGAGCTCCGTCCTGCCACTATGCTGGATGTTAGATGAGGCATTAGTTTATATTTTGGCCAAATTATGTAAGCCACCCACCACTTCACGGTTGCCTCTCGAGTGGTCCCTAACATTAATTCTTACCTTTTATGGGCCATATCAGCCACACAAAATCCAGGAGTGCAGGTGCAGCATGCATGCCAGATACACTCTGCTTGTAACCCCGTCTGGTGCCATACAGCGTTCATCAGATCAAGGGATGCAAATACCAACATGCATGCTGAGCCCACTAGTACTTCTCCTGGAACCAAATGGCTTCTGGTAAGTTCTATAAAGTAGACTCAGTTTTATACTGACTTAAAAACAGCCTACAGGGCGGATTCACTAGTCAGGTGTGCATGACTGCATGGAGGTCACCACGCCTCCCATATATGCTACAAAGGAAAAAAAATGGAGATTGCAGTCAGCACAACCTAATACGCAGGTGCACGTTGCTATGGTGAAATACACATACAAACGTAAAAACAAAGGTGCAATGGCACACTGCAGCTAGAGCTCCATCCTGCCACTATGCTGGATGTTAGATGAGGCATTAGTTTATATTTTGGCCAAATTATGTAAGCCACCCACCACTTCACGGTTGCCTCTCGAGTGCTCCCTAACATTAATTCTTACCTTTTATGGGCCATATCAGCCACACAAAATCCAGGGAGTGCAGGTTCAGCATGCATGCCAGATACACTCTGCTTGTAACCCCGTCTGGTGCCATACAGAGTTCGGCAAAACTGGGTTAATTTTACCCATAAGGTAACAGACGATTTTAACATATTTACGTCCCTGTCACCTATGCAGAGCCGGGGTTTGTATACGGCAAAACTGTCAAAATGTCACCCACCAATGCAACAGATAATTTTTTGAAATTTGCCTTACTGTCACCTATTCAGAGCAGTGGTTTGTATATGGAAAAACTGGGTTAATGTCACCCAATAAGGTACCAGACGATTTTTAAAAATTTACGTCCCTGTTGCCTATGCAGAGCAGGGGTTTGTATACGTCAAAACTGGCAAAATGTTACCCACCAATGTAACAGAGGATTTTTTAGAAATTTACTTTCCTTTTTCATCTCTGCCGAGCACAGGTTTTTCGATGGAAAACTGGGTTAATGTCACCCAATAAGGTAACAGACGATTTTTTTTTACAAATTTACGTCCCTGTTACCTATGCAGAGCAGGCGTTTGTATACAGCAAAACTGCCAAAATGTCACCCGCCAATGCAACAGATGATTTTTTTCAAGTTTACCACCCTGTCACCTATGCAGAGCAGGTGTTTGTATGCGGCAAAACTGGCAAAATGTCACGTACCAATGTAACAGATAATTCGTTTCCAGTTTACCACCCTGTCGCCTATGCAGATCCGGGGTTTGTATATGGCAAAACTGGCAATATATCATCCAGCAATGCAACAGATGATTTTTTGAAATTTACCTCCCTGTCACCTATGCAGAGCAGGGGTTTGTATACGGCAAAACTGTCAAATGTTACCCACCAATGTAACAGATGAATTTTTAAAATTTACCTCCCTGTCACCTATGCAGAGAAGGGGTTTGTATATGGCAAAACTGGCAAAATGTCACCCACCAATGTAACAGATGATTTTTAGAAATTTACCTCCCTGTCACCTATGCAGAGCAGGGGTTTGTATATGGCAAAACTGGCAAAATGTCACCTACCAATGTAACAGATGATTTATAGAAAATTCCCTCCCTGTCACCTATGCAGAGCAGGGGTTTTTATACGGAAAAACTGTCAATATGTCACCCAATAAGGTAACAGAAGATTTTTACAAATTTACGTCCCTGTCACCTATGCAGAGCAGGGTTTTGTATACGGCAAAACTGGCAAAATGTCACCCACCATTGTAACAGATGATTTTTTTCCAGTTTTACACCCTGTCACCTATACAGATCCGGGGTTTGTATATGGAAAAACTGGCAAAATGTCACCCACCAATGCAACAGATGACTTTTTGAAATTTAACTTCCTTTTTAATCTCTTCCTGAACAGGGTTTTTTTTTATGGCAAAACTGGGTTAATGTCACCCAATAAGGTAAGAGAAGATTTTTACAAATTTACGTCCCTGTCACCTATGCAGAGCAGGGGTTTGTATACGGCAAAAATGTCAAAATGTCACCCACCAATATAACAGATGATTTTTTTCAAAATGTACCACCCTGTCACCTATGCAGAGAAGGGGTTTGTATACGGCAAAACTGGAAAAATGTCACCCACCAATGTAACAGAGGATTTTATGAAATTAACCTCCCTCTCAACTATGCAGAGCAGGGATTTGTATATGGCAAAACTGGCAAAATATCACCCATTAACGTAACAGGCGATTTTTACTAATTTACATCCCTGTCACCTATGCAGAGCAGGCGTTTGTATACAGCAAAACTGCCAAAATGTCACCAACCAATGTAACCGATGATTTGTTTCAAGTTTACCACCCTGCCACCTATGCAGAGCAGGGGTTGGTATACGGCAAAACTGGCAAAATGTTACCCACCAATGTAACAGAGGATTTTTTGAAATTTACCTTCCTTTTTCATCTCTGCCGAGCAGAGGTTTTTATATGGAAAAACTGGGTTAATGTCATCCAATAAGGTAACAGACGATTTTTACAGATTTATGTCCCTGTCACCTATGCAGAGCAGGGGTTTGTATACGGTAAAACTGCCAAAATGTCACCCACCAATGTAACAGATGATTTGTTTCAAGTTTACCACCTTGTCATCTATGCAGAGCAGGGGTTTGTATACGGCAAAACTGGCAAAATGTCACCCACCAATGTAACAGATGATTTGTTTCAAATTTACCTGCCTGTCAACTATGCAGACCAGGGGTTTGTATACGGCAAAACGTCACCTACAAATGTAACAGAAGAATTTTAGAAATTTACCTCCCTTTTTCATCTCTGCAGAGCAGGGGTTTGTATACGGCAAAACTGGGTTAATTTTACCCAATAAGGTAACAGACGATTTTAACAAATTTTCGTCCCTGTCACCTATGCAGAGCATGGGTTTGTATACGGCAAAACTGGCAAAATGTCACCCACCAATGTAACAGATGATTTTTTTCAAATTTACCTGCCTGTCAACTATGCAGAGCAGGGGTTTGTATACGGCAAAACGTCACCTACCAATGTAACAGAGGAATTTTAGAAATTGACCTCCCTTTTTCATCTCTGCAGAGCAGGGGTTTGTATAAGGCAAAACTGGCAAAATGTCACCCACCAATGTAACAGATGATTTTTTCAAATTTACCTGCCTTTCAACTATGCAGAGCAGGGGTTTGTATACGGCAAAACGTCACCTACCAATGTAACAGAGGAATTTTAGAAATTGACCTCCCTTTTTCATCTCTGCAGAGCAGGGGTTTGTATACGGCAAAGCTGGGTTAATTTTACCCCATAAGGTAACAGACGATTTTAACAAATTTACGTCCCTGTTGCCTATGCAGAGCAGGGGTTTGTATACGTCAAAACTGGCAAAATGTTACCCACCAATGTAACAGAGGATTTTTTAGAAATTTACTTTCCTTTTTCATCTCTGCCGAGCACAGGTTTTTAGATGGAAAACTGGGTTAATGTCACCCAATAAGGTAACAGACGATTTTTACAAATTTACGTCCCTGTTGCCTATGCAGAGCAGGGGTTTGTACACGGCAAAACTGGCAAAATGTCACCCACCAATGTAACAGATGATTTTTTTCAAGTTTACCACCCTGTCAACTATGCAGAGCAGGTGTTTGTATGCGCCAAAACTGGCAAAATGTCACCCATCAATGTAACAGATAACTTTTTTTAAATTTACTTCCCTGTCACCTATGCAGAGCAGGGGTTTGTATACGGCAAAACTGGCAAAATGTCACCCACCAATATAACAGATGATTTTTAGAAATTTACCTCCCTGTCACCTATGCAGAGCAGGGGTTTGTATACTGCAAAACTGTCAAAATGTCACCCACCAATATAACAGATTTTTTTTGGAAATTTACCTTACTGTCACCTATGCAGAGCAGGTGTTTGTATATGGAAAAACTGGGTTAATGTCACCCAATAAGGTAAGAGACGATTTTTACAAATTTACGTCCCTGTCACCTATGCAGAGCAGGGGGTTTGTATACGGCAAAACTGGCAAAAATGTTGAACCAATATAACGGATGATTTTTAGAAGTTTATCTCCGTCTCTATGCAGAGCAGTGGTTTGTACACGGCAAACTGGGTTAATGTTACCCACAATGTAACAGATGATTTTTAGAAATTACCTTCCTGTCCCTATGTAGAGCAGGGTTTGTATACAGCAAAACTAGCAAAAGGTCACCCACCAATGGACCAGACGATTTTTACAAATTTACCTCCCTGTCACCTATGCAGAGCAGGGGTTTGTATCCGGCAAAACTGGCAAAATGTCACCCACCAATGTAACAGATGATTTTTTCAAATTTACCTGCCTGTCAACTATGCAGACCAGGGGTTTGTATACGGCAAAACGTCACCTACAAATGTAACAGAGGAATTTTAGAAATGTACCTCCCTTTTTCATCTCTGCAGAGCAGGGGTTTGTATACGGCAAAACTGGGTTAATTTTACCCAATAAGGTAACAGACGATTTTAACAAATTTACGTCCCTGTCACCTATGCAGAGCATGGGTTTGTATACGGCAAAACTGGCAAAATGTCACCCACCAATGTAACAGATGATTTTTTTCAAATTTACCTGCCTGTCAACTATGCAGAGCAGGGGTTTGTATACTGACAAAACGTCACCCACCAATGTAACAGACGATTTTTAGAAATTTACCTCCCTGTCACCTATGCAGAGCAGGGGTTTGTATCAGCAAAACTGGCAAAATGTCACCCACCAATGTAACAGATGATTTTTCAAATTTACCTGCCTGTCAACTATGCAGAGCAGGGGTTTGTATACGGCAAAACGTCACCTACCAATGTAACAGAGGAATTTTAGAAATTTACCTCCTTTTTCATCTCTGCAGAGCAGGGGTTTGTATACGGCAAAACTGGGTTAATTTTACCCACATAAGGTAACAGATGATTTTAACAAATTTACGTCCCTGTCACCTATGCAGAGCAGGGGTTTGTATACGGCAAAACTGGCAAAATGTCACCCACCAATGTAACAGATGATTTTTAGAAATTTACCTTCCTGTCACCTATGCAGAGCAGGGGTTTGTATATGGAAAACTGGGTTAATGTCACCCAATAAGGTAACAGACGATTTTTACAAATTTACGTCCCTGTCACCTATGCAGAGCAGGGGTTTGTATATGGCAAAACTGGCAAAATGTCACCCACCAATGTAACAGATGATTTTTCAAATTTACCTGCCTTCCTATGCAGAGCAGGGGTTGTATACGGCAACGTCACTACCAATGTAACAGAGGTTTTAGAAATTACCTCCTGTCACCTATGCAGAGCAGGGGTTTGTATATGGCAAAACTGTAATGTCACCCCATAAGGTAACAGACGATTTTACAAATTTACGTCCTGTCACCTATGCAGAGCAGGGTTTGTATACGGCAAACTGGCAAAATGTCACCCACCAATGTAACAGATGATTTTAGAAATTTACTTGTGTTTGTATGCGTTAAAACTGGCAAAATGTCACCCATCAATGTAACAGATAACTTTTTAAAATTTACTTCCCTGTCACCTATGCAGAGCAGGGGTTTGTATACGGCAAAACTGGCAAAATGTCACCCACCAATATAACAGATGATTTTTAGAAATTTACCTCCCTGTCACCTATGCAGAGCAGGGGTTTGTATACTGCAAAACTGTCAAAATGTCACCCACCAATATAACAGATTTTTTTTGGAAATTTACCTTACTGTCACCTATGCAGAGCAGGTGTTTGTATATGGAAAAACTGGGTTAATGTCACCCAATAAGGTAACAGACGATTTTTACAAATTTACGTCCCTGTCACCTATGCAGAGCAGGGTTTTGTATACGGCAAAACTGGCAAAATGTCACCCAGCAATGTAACAGATTATTTTTAGAAATTTACCTCCGTGTCACCTATGCAGAGCATGGGTTTGTATACAGGCAAACTGCCAAAATGTCACCCACCAATGTAACAGATGATTGTTTCAAGTTTACCACCCTGTCGCCTATGCAGAGTAGGGGTTTGTATATGGCAAAACTGGCAAAATGTCACCCACCAATGTAACAGATGATTTTTAGAAATTTACCTCCCTGTCACCTATGCAGAGCCGGGGTTTGTATACAGCAAAACTGTCAAAATGTCACCCACTAATGTAACAGAGGATTTTTAGAAATTTACCTTCGTGTCACCTATGCAGAGCAGGGGTTTGTATATGGAAAAACTGGGTTAATGTCACCCAATAAGGTAACAGACGATTTTTACAAATTTACGTCCCTGTCACCTATGCAGACAAGGGTTTTGAATATGGCAAAACTGGCAAAATGTCACCCACCAATGTAACAGATGATTTTTATCCAGTTTTACACCCTGTCACCTATACAGATCCGGGGTTTGTATATGGCAAAACTGGCAAAATGTCACTCACCAATGTAACAGATGATTTTTAGAAATTTACCTCCCTGTCACCTATGCAGAGTCGGGGTTTGTATATGGCAAAACTGTCAAAATGTCACCCACTAATGTAACAGAGGATTTTTAGAAATTTACCTTCCTGTCACCTATGCAGAGCAGGGGTTTTTATATGGCAAAACTGGGTTAATGTCACCCAATAATGTAACAGACAATTTTTCAAATTTACGTCCCTGTCACCTATGCAGAGCAGGGGTTTGTATACGGCAAAAATGTCAAAATGTCACCCACCAATATAACAGATAATTTTTTTAAATTTACATCCCTGTCACCTATGCAGAGCAGGGGTGTGTATATGGCAAAACTGGCAATATATCACCCAGCAATGAAACAGATGATTTTTAGAAATTTACCTCCCTGTCACCTATGCAGAGCAGGGGTTTGTATATGGAAAAACTGGGTTAATTTTACCCAATAAGGTAACAGACGATTTTAAGAAATTTACGTACCTGTCACCTATGCAGAGCAGGTGTTTGTATACGGCAAAACTGTCAAAATGGCCCCCTTCCAATGCAACAGATGATTTTTTGAAATTTACCTTACTGTCACCTATGCAGAGCTGCGGTTTGTATATGGAAAAACTGGGTTAATGTCACCCAATAAGGTAACAGGCGATTTTTACAAATTTACGTCCCTGTTGCCTATGCAGAGCAGTGGTTTGTACATGGCAAAACTGGCAAATTGTCACCCACCAATGTAACAGAGGATTTTTAGAAAACAAGATTGCTTACCGGTAAGCGTTTTTCTCGATACACATGACGGCACCCCTGCGTCTCAGGAACCTCCCACTGGACAGGAAACCTGAGAATATAAAAACTCGACAACTTCTACCAAGCACCAGTTAGTGAAAATAACCTGTCCCGGAAGGGACCATATGGTATAACCTAATATACGGACAAAAACTATATTGCTTCATATAGATCATTTCTCCATCAGTAACTGAAAGTACACTTTTTTTTTTTTTTTTGGGATGGGAATTAAGAGGGGTGCCGTCATGGGTATCGAGAAAAACGCTTACCGGTAAGCAATCTTGTTTTCCCCTCACCTCATGACGGCACCCCTGCGATATAAACTATAAACTACAGTTTTAGGGCGGGACCACAGCCTGGAGACCCCTTCCCCAAAGGAAGCATCCGAATGAAGCTGTAACCTGTAATGTTTCAAAAACGTATGGGGAGAACTCCAAGTGGCAGCCCTACAAATTTGAGCTAGGGATACGTCAGCTCTTTCAGCCCAGGAGGCTGACACTGCCCGGGTCGAATGAGCTCCGAATCCCTCTGGAGGAGAAAGTCCCAAGGAAACATAGGCTTTAATGATCGCTTTTTTGACCCATCTAGCAATTATTGCGCAGGACACCTTCTGCCCCTTATTCTTCCCTAGGAACTGTATTAGAAGATTTTCATCTATTCTCCAAGGAGCAGTGGACTCCAGGTAGGTAATTAAACATCTCCTAACGTCTAGGCAATGGAATTTCTTTTCTAAATCATTCATTGGATCTGGAAAGAAGGAAGGTAATACTATGTCCTGGCTCCTATGGAAGTTCGATACTAGCTTGGGTAGAAATGATGGAAGGGGCGGATTATCACCTGATTTTCCTGAATAGAAGTATATGGCGGAAAGGCAGAGAAGGACTGAATCTCCAAGATTCTCCTAGCCGAGGTGATGGCTAAAAGAAAGGCCAGCTTAATCGATAGGATTTCCAAAGAGACCTCAGACAAGGGTTCAAAGGGTTTATGATAAAGAGCTGTCAGAACCTTATAAAGATCCCAGGGGGGAGACAAGGGTTTAAGAGAAGGATGTAACCTCGCAGCAGCGGAAAGAAACCGTTTAATCCAAGGATGACTAGCTAACCGATAATCAAAGAAATAACTTAATGCCGCCACCTGGACTTTTAAGGTAGAGCCCTTAAGCCCCTTGTCTAAGCCTGCCTGTAAAAAAATCGAGAATCTTAGGAATATCCGGAGAGATGAATGAGTCAGGATCTGTTCCTAGAAAAGAAGAGAAAATACTCCACACTCTATTGTATTTTATGGCTGTGGACACTTTCTTACCGCTTAAAAGAGTGGAGACTCCTTTCTCAGACAACCCTCTTTTTATCCAGATGCTCCTATCAATTTCCAAGCTGACAGTCTGAGTACTTCCGGGTTGGGGTGAAATACTGGACCCTGGGACAGAAGGTCGTTTCTTGGAGGTAGGATCCAAGGTGGGTCCTGGGCAAGGCTCTCCAAGATTGAAAACCAGATCCTTTTTGGCCAATGTGGGGCTACTAGGATTATGGAGGTCTTTTCTCTCTGGACCTTCGCCAACACCTCTGGTATTAGGGAAACAGGAGGGAAGGCATATCCGTATTCCTGATCCCAACTCTGTGCCAGTCCATCTATAGCTGTGGGGTTCTCTGTGTAGTTGAGGGAGAAAAACTTGTCCACTTTCTTGTTGTTCTTTGAGGCGAAAAGGTCTACTGTTGGGGCCCCAAACCTGGTCACTATCTGTGAAAAAACCTCCGGGTTTAAACTCCACTCTCCTTGTCTGAGTTGTACTCTGCTCAAGAAATCCGCCACCTTGTTCTCTTTCCCTTTCAGGTGAACTGCACACAGAGATAGGCTTCTTTCTTCTGCAACTTGGAAGATTTGAAGGGCAAGAGATAGGAGAGTCGTTATCCTTGTCCCCCCCTGGTGATTTATATAGGCTACCGTGGTAGCATTGTCCGAGTAGATGATGATCTTTCTGTCTGAGATCACCGGAATTGCTCTTGTCAAAGCCATTTGTACCGCTTTTAACTCCTTGAAATTTGACGAGTGGCTTCTTGTCATCAGATCCCACCTGCCCTGACAATTCTTTCCCCGTAGTGTGCACCCCACCCCCAGGGACTTGCGTCCACTGTGATTGTCACTGGGTTGGAATGAACCCAAGGTACGCCCCGAGAGAGATTTTCTGGTAAGGTCCACCAGAGGAGGGATTTCCTTGCCTGGGATGAAAGATGGAATTTCCTGTCGAGGGATTGAGGATGACCATCCCAGGCGTGCAAGATGTCGAATTGAAGAATTCTTGTCTGGATCTGAGCAAAGGGTACTGCCGGGATTACTGCTGTTAGGTGCCCCAATACCCTCATTGCTTGTCTGAAGGAACACTGGTAAGATAGGAACAAGTCTCCCACATGTTCTATAGTGGACAGTATTTTCTTCTGAGGAAGGAGAGTTCTTTGAGAGTTGGAATCCAGTACCATTCCCAGGAAGGTACATACTTGAGATGGGATTAGGCAAGATTTTTTTGCATTTATCTTCCATCCGAGGTTTTCCAATGTCAGTTGAACTTGGGACAGGTTCTCCTGCAGAGCCTCCTTTGTTTTGGAAATAAAGAGGAAGTCGTCTAAGTATGGTACTAAGACTATCTTTGACAACCGGAAGAAGGCCACCATTTCTATTACCACCTTTGTAAATATTCTTGGGGCCTGTGAGACCCCAAAGGGAAGAGCCCTGTATTGCAAATGAAGAAGGCTGCCCTGAACCATCGTCGCAGTCCTTAAATATTTTTGAGATGCTGCATGTATGGGTATATGATAATAGGCGTCCTCTAAATCGACACTCGCCATCCAACAATTCTCGAACAATAAATCTATTGTTGACTTTATTGTCTCCATTCTGAACTTTTTGTATTTTAGAAATTTGTTTAGTCTCTTTAAGTTTAGGATCATTCTGAATGACCCGTTGGGTTTCTTTACCAAAAATAACAGGGAGTAAAACCCCTTGTTCTCTTCCTGCCTGGGAACCTGGGAAACCACCCCCTTCTGAATTAGTGATAGAACCTCTGACTCCAGAGTTTTAAACATAGAAACATAGAATGTGTCGGCAGATAAGAACCATTTGGCCCATCTAGTCTGCCCAATATGCTGAATACAATGAATAGCCCCAGGCCCTATCTTATATGAAGGATGGCCTTATGCCTATCCCATGCATGCTTAAACTCCTTCACTGTATTTGCAGCTACCACTTCTGCAGGAAGGCTATTCCATGTGTCCACTACTCTCTCAGTAAAGTAATACTTCCTGATATTACTTTTAAACCTTTGCCCCTCTAATTTAAAACTATGTCCTCTTGTAGCAGTTTTGGCTTTCTGAAAGTCCTTGGGATATGGGGTGCTGACAAAAAAATCTGGAGGATAGGACTGAAATTCCAAGCGGAATCCCCTGTCTATCCCCCCCAGAACCCATTTGTTCTGGGTAATATTCTTCCAAGCTGGGAGAAAGAGAGAAAGTCTTCCCCCAACTGGGGACCTAGCGTCACTGTTGCTTTTCTTTTGATTTATTATCCTGGGTCTTGAAAAGGAAACCTCCTGGTTTTCTTTGAAACCTATCCTTTTCTTTCCTATCATAAGGTCGACCACGTTGCTTTCTGAATCTGGACTGGGACTGACGAAAAAAGGGATTTCTTTGAGGATTAGGAAACCCTTTCTCTAAAATATCATCCAAACCGGAGCCAAATAATCTGTCTCCTTCACATGGTAAGGAACAAAGTCTGGCTTTGGAGCCTTGATCCGCCTTCCAGGATTTGAGCCAGATTGCTCTTCTAGCCGCATTGGTCACAGCAGAGGTCTTGGCAGCTAAGCGAATGACGTCCGTGGATGCATCGGACAAAAAATCAGCCGCTTTGGACAAAGTGGGTATTGATGCTAAAATTTCCACTCTCGATTTCTTTTCTTTGAGATGATTTTCTAATTGGTCTAACCAGAGTCCAAGAGATCTGTACACCCATGTAGCAGCCATGGTGGGTCTAAGGCAGGTGGCGGAAGATTCCCAAGCCCTCTTCAAATAAATGTCAGCTTTTTTGTCTAAAGGGTCAGATAGGCAACCGAGGTCATCAAAGGGAAGCGCCGCCTTTTTAGCGATTTTAGCTACTGGCGCATCAACCAAGGGAGCCTTATCCCACATAGCCGACACTGTCTCGCTAAAGGGATATTTCCTTTTAATGGAAGCTGGAATAAAGAACTTCCTATCCGGATTCTTCTACTCTTTTTTGACTAAGGCTTGCATATTTTCATGTACGGTAAAGACTCTATGCTTTTTAGGACCTAGGGATTGGAACGCCTGATCCGCCACTGATTTGGAAGGCTTTGTATCTTCCAGTTGCATCGTAGCTCTGACCGCTTTCAGCAAGGGCTGAGTGTCTTCAGGTGGAAAAAAAGATCTACCAGAATATTCCTCCTCAGAGGAATCGGAGTCACTAGAAAATAACTGACCAGACTCTCTATCCTCATTTTCAGAGGTATCATAATCTAGTCCCGCTAACTCTGAAGATCTGTCCGGGGATCTAGTGCGGCTCTTGCTGAAGGCCTTCATAGATGCCTTGACTTCAGATCTAATTAGAGACCTCATAGACCGAGTTAAGTTTTGAGATTCTTCTGCCATTAACTTGTCAATACAAGCTTGGCATAATGGTTTCCCATAAGAAGTTGCCAGGGCCACACTACATCCTGCACATTCTTTATGTTTGTATTTGCTTGAAGCCTTCCTAGGTGGTTTCTACAATAAATAACAACACCCAGTAAATAAGGGAATCAAACACGCTTACCCGTAGAAGCAAGACTTCCCTCCCCAGTCCTTAGGCTTTACCGGGCTAGCTGGCCTCAAGGGTTCCATGGGGTCGGCGCATCCGTCAGAGGGATCCGTCATATTCAATACAAAAGGATCCTTCACACACCAAAAGAAAAAATGCCTGGCTTGCTTCAGTGGAAACTGTTGTGTGTCTCACTGGCTGCCGGCTCCTGCCGCTGAATTTATATTTTAGAGACGCGCCTCAGCGCCACTTCCGGGTCAGGGCCGCCCCCTGACGTCATCTATGCACGCCCCGCGCGCGCACCACTGCCTTCCCCTCGCGGTCGCAATCTTGGAAATTGGCGGCCGCGAGCACAGCCGCCGCACGTGGAGGGAGCCGCCCGAACACGGCCGCAGCGGCTCCCCCAGTTTCCGGAAGTAGTGCAGGAGGTCGGCAGACTTTAGGAAACCGGTTCCCGGCACGGCCACAGGACTACCGGCTCCTAGGGTAAGGCCCCATTAAGGTGTGAACTCCCGGGCCTCCCTCAGCGTCCGGTGCATGGAATTTTGGCTGTACGAAATAAGGAATCCTCCAGGATCTCTTCTCAGGAAACCTGAACTGGTGCTTGGTAGAGGTTGTCGAGTTTTTATATTCTCAGGTTTCCTGTCCAGTGGGAGGTTCCTGAGTCGCAGGGGTGCCGTCATGAGGTGAGGCGAAATTTACCTTCCTTTTTCATCTCTGCCGAGAACAGGTTTTTATATGGAAAAACTGGGTTAATGTCACCCAATAAGGTAACAGACGATTTTTTTTACAAATTTACGTTCCTGTCACCTATGCAGAGCAGGCGTTTGTATACAGCAAAACTGCCAAAATGTCATCCACCAATGCAGCAGATGATTTTTTTCAAGTTTACCACCCTGTCAACTATGCAGAGCAGGTGTTTGTATGCGGCAAAACTGGCAAAATGTCACGTACCAATGTAACAGAGGATTCTTAGAAATGTACCTCCCTTTTTTATCTCTGCAGAGCAGGGGTTTGTATATGGCTAAACTGGGTTAATGTCACCAAATAAGGTAACGGACGATTTTTAGAAATTTTCCTCCCTGTCACCTATGCAGAGCAGGGGTTTGTAAACGGCAAAACTGTCAAAATGTCACCCACCAATATAACAGATGATTTTTAGAAATTTTCCTCCCTGTCACCTATGCAGAGCAGGGGTTTGTAAACGGCAAAACTGTCAAAATGTCACCCACCAATATAACAGATGATTTTTTGAAATTTACCTCCCTGTCACCTATGCAGAGCCATGGTTTGTATACGGCAAAACTGGGTTAATGTTACCCACCAATGTAACAGATGATTTTTTAGAAATTACCTTCCTGTCCCCTATGTAGAGCAGGGGTTTGTATACAGCAAAACTAGCAAAAGGTCACCCACCAATGGACCAGACGATTTTTACAAATTTACCTCCCTGTCACCTATGCAGAGCAGGGGTTTGTATATGGCAAAACTGGGTGAATGTTACCCAAGAATGTAAGACGATTTTTACAAATTGAAAACAGTGTATTTTGGGGAAATGGGCATTATTTGATAAACATTTAGAATCCACAGCGTGTGCATCTCTGTGTCAAATACTGTACCACAGGTGAAAACAGTGTATTTTAGGGAAATGTACCTTATTTGTGCAATTTTTAGTGTCCACAGCATGTTACCTCTCTGTGTAAAATACTGTATAAATGTTAAAAACAGCGTATTTTAGGGAAATGTACCTTATTTGTACAAAATTTAGTGTCCACAGCATTTTCCTCTCTTTGTAAAATACTTTATAAATGTTGAAAACTGTGTATTTTGGGGAAATGTACATTATTTGTGCAACATTTAGAGTCCACAGTGTGTGCCTTTATGTGTCAAATACTGTACCACAGGTGAAACCAGTGTATATTAGGGAAATGTACCTTATTTGTGCAACATTTAGAGACCACAGCGTGTGCCTTTATGTGTCAAATACTGTACCACAGGTGAAAACAGTGTATTTAAGGGAAATGTACCTTATTTGTGAAATATTTAGTGTCCACAGCGTGTGCCTCTCTGTGTCAAATACTGTACCACAGGTGAAAACGGTATTTTGGGGAAATGTACATTATTTGTGCAACATTTAGAGTCCACAGCGTGTGCCTCTTTGTGTCAAATACTGTACCACAGGTGAAAGCAGTGTATTTTGGGTAAATGTACATTAATTGTGATAAATTTTGAGTCCACAGTGTGTGCCTCTCTGTGTCACATACTGTAACACAGGTGAAAACAGTGTACTTGGGGAAATGTGCATTAATTGTGAAACATTTAGTGTCCACAGCGTGTGCCTCTTTGTGTCACATACTGTACCACAGGTGAAAACAGTGTATTTTGGGGAAATGTACATTATTTGTCCAACATTTAGTGTCCACACAATGTGCCTCTCTGTGAAAAATACATGTGAAACCACTGTATATTAGTAAAATGTACATTATTTGTGCAACATTTAGAGGCCACAGCGTGTGCCTCTTCGCGTCAAATACTGTACCACAGGTGAAAACAGTGTATATTAGAGAAATGTACATTATTTGTGCAACATTTAGAGGCCACAGCGTGTGCCTATATGTGTCAAATACTGTACCACAGGTGAAACCAGTGTATATTAGGGAAATGTATATTATTTGTGCAAAATGTAGAGGCCACAGCATGTGCCTCTTTGTGTCAGATAATGTACCTCTTATCTCATTGATTAATGTGGACTTAAAATTGCTCTCCAAAATCATGGCCACACGTCCCCTGCCCCACCTCCAAAAATTCATCCATCTAGACCAAACTGGCTTTCTGCCACTGAGGGAGGCCGTGATGACACCACAAGAGAGATAAACATGGTTTATAAAGCAGTCACGTCTAAGATTCCAACTAGTGATGAGCGGCAGGTGCCATATTCGATTTCGACGAAATTCGCGAATATTCGTATGAATATTCGTTTCATATTCGTCGAAATCGAATATTCGTCATTTTTCTAGTTATCGCGATTAACATGCGATTTAAATAATCGCATATTGCGATTTTAACTTAAGGCTACTTTCCTATTGGTTTCATATCTAGAATTAGCGAGGATGACGAATATGACGAATGTATTCGTCATATTCCTCAAAACGAAGATAACGAAGTATTCTACATCTTCGTTTTAGCAACCTATTCGTCAACTTCGCTAATTCTAGCAATCAAATAGGAAGGTTGACTATAGAGACAACTGTGTTAAATTCGCTATGCGATTTTTTTTTTTTAATAAATAGAATAATAATAATATAATATAATATAATAATTTTATTAAGTAATATAATTATTGTATTAAAAAAAAAAATCGCATAGCGAATTTAACACAACTGTCTAGTAAGTCAACCTTCCTATTTGATTGCTAGAATTAGCGAATAGCGAAGTTGACGAATAGGTTGCTAAAGCGAAGATGTAGAATACTTCGTTATCTTCGTTTTGAGGAATATGACGAATACATTCGTCATATTCGCTATTCGCTAATTCTACCAAGCCAACCATAACTTCCGTGCTCATGGAGCGTCCCCATCACCATGGGAACGTCTCCATATACTAAAATGTACTGTCGGATTTGAGGAATTACGTTGAAATCGCAATGCGATTAATTCAAGTTATATTAATCGCATTGCGATTTCAACTTAGAGCTGGGTTTATAATGGGTCAGCTTGCTAGAATGAGAACGAAGTTAACGAATATGGAATATAGCAGCAGTGCTAAGTTGAAATCACAATGCGATTAATTTAACTTAAAGTATTCGCATTGCGATTTCAACTTAGCACTGCTAGTGCATAGCTATATTCCATATTCGTTAACCCTTTGGCATACTCCTCCCCACAAGCGTCCCCGTCACCATGGGAACGCCTGGTGGTTAGAATATACCATCGGATCTGAGTTAGATCGTGAAAACTCAAATCCGATGGTATATTCTAACACAGAGGCGTTCCCATGGTGATGAGGACAGCTGAGTTAGAGTATACCAACACGCGCATACATACCGGCTCCCTGCTGCCTGGAGGCACCTGTCCTCTGACAGGGCACTGTGATCTGCACTATTAACCCCTCAGATGCCGCACCTGAGGGGTTAATAGTGCGGATCTAGCACCCTGTCAGAGGTCGGGTGCCGCCGGGCAGCAGTCTCTCCCACTATTAAAATCATTAATGGGCAGTGCGCCCTAATTCCCCCTCACCAGTATTACAAACAATAATTGGTGGCCAGTGCCGATCCCCCTATTAAACATCATTGGTGGCCAGTGTGCGCCGACAATCCCTCCCCAGTATTAATTATCGCTGGTCAGTCGCACTCAATCCCCCTCCCTCCCCAGTAAAAATCATTGCTGGCAGTGCGCCCTCCTCTCCCCCCTCCCATCATTGGTGGCAGCGGCAGCTCCGATCAGAGTCCCAGCAGTGTAATGCTGGGGCTCCGATCGATTACCATGGCAGCCAGGACGCTACTGCAGTCCTGGCTGCCATGGTTGAATTAGTCAGCATTGTACTTACCTGCGCTGGGCCGCGGGCGCTCCTTCCCCTCAAACTGTGAGTTTGAGAGAAGGAGCGCCCGGCGGCTGAGCAAGTACAATGCTGACTAACAACCATGGCAGCCAGGACTGCAGTAGCGTCCTGGTTGCCATGTGCTCGATCGAGCCCCAGCATTACACTGCTGAGACTCTGATCGAGCTGCCGCTGCCTGATGATGGAGGAGAGGAGCGCACTGCCAGCAATGATTTTACTGGGGAGAGAGATGAGTGCGCACTGACCAGCGATATGCGAGGAGATGTCGGCGCACTAGCACCAATGATGTTTAATGGGAGACGGCACTGGCCCAGTATTGTTTGTAATACTGGTGAGAGGAGCGCACTGCCCATGTATTTTAATAGTGGGAGAGCACTGCTGCCGGCGGCACCCGACCTCTGACTAGGGTGCTGTGATCGCACTATTAGCCCCTCAGGTGCGGCATCTGAGGGTTAATAGTGCAGATCACAGTGCCCTGTCGAGGACAGTGCCTCCAGGCAGCAGGAGCCGTATGTCTGCGCGTGTTGGTATACTCTAACTCAGCGTCCCCATCACCATGGGAACGCCTCTGTGTTAGAATATACCATCGGTTTGAGTTTTCACGATCTAGCTCAGATCGATGGATATTCTAACCACCAGGCGTTCCCATGGTGACGAGACGCTATGAGAGTATGCCAAAGGGATTTAACTGTACTGTTTGGAGGGAAAAAAGACGAATATTCTAAAAAATGTCAAAGCGAATATATTCGCTATAGTGCTATATATTCGTTTTTTAGAATATTCGTCTTTTTTAAACATCTAAAGTCATGATTCCTCCCTGCTTCTTGCTTGTGGGCCGATGACTCATTGACCCACAAGCATTTTAAGCAGGGAGGAATCATTTGTTCAGATGGAAAAAATGACGAATATTCGATATAACGAATATATAGCAGTATATTCGCAATATTCGCGAATTATCGAAGTTGCGATATTCGCGATTAATATTCGCTATTCGAATATTCGCGCTCAACACTAATTCCAACTCTATCCCTATCAACCGACACCGAAAAAGCCTTTGATAGGGTCAATTGGAAGTTCATGCTAGAGACCCTACGGCATATAGGCCTGGGCGAAAAGATGATGGCTAGAATTGGAAACCTCTACTCCAATCCTATGGCCGTAGTCAAAGTGAATGGCCAGTTCTCCACGCCCCTTGCAATTCGCAATGGAACGAGACAGGGCTGCCCCTTATCTCCCCTAATTTTTGTTATTTGCCTGGAACCCCTTCTATGTCGCATATTAGGGAACCCTGATATCTCTGGTCTACAAATCCAAGGGATCTCACATAAGGTTGCAGCGTATGCAGACGACCTGTTATTTTTTCTGACCAACCAGAGACTTACCCTACCGAATTTACTACAGGAATTAAAAAAAAATACGCCCACTTTTCCAGTTTTAAGATCAACTATCAGAAATCAGAAGCCCTAAATGTCTCTCTCCCTGCTGACTTAGTCGTGGCGATCTCTGATAACTTCCCTTTTAAATGGGCGAGGTCATCACTTAAATATCTTGGGATACATCTCACTCCTACCCTCTCTGATTTATACCAAGCTAACTACCCGCCACTTCTCCGAATCATAAAGTCAGACTTAGATCGTTGGCATACAAATACATTCTCATAGTTTGGTAGGGTCTCTATTTTTAAAATGAACATACTGCCGAAGATACTCTATCTCTTTCAAGCCCTGCCTATCCATATCCCTAGACTATTTTTTCATAGTCTTCTGAAAATGCTGACGCAATTTATATGGGCTGGCAAGCCTTCCAAAATAGCGAAGTCAATCCTCTTCCGTTCTAAATTTGAAGGTGGCCTAGGGTTGCCTGACTTCATTTCCTACCACAGAGCTTCACATCTCCTGAGAATTGTTGACTTGTGCCGCCATAAAGCGTACAAACAATGGATCTCGGTACATTATTTCTGCAACAATTAGTGTCCACAGCGTGTGCCTCTATGTGTCAAATACTGTACCACAGGTGAAAACTGTGTATTTTAGGGAAATGTACCTTATTTGTGCAATAGTTAGTGTCCACAGCATGTTTCTCTCTATGCAAAATACGGTATAAATGTTGAAAACAGCGTATTTTAGGGAAATGTACCTTATTTGTGCAATATTTAGTGTAGACAGCATGTTCCTCTCTGTGTAAACTACTGAATAAATCTTGAAAGCAGTGTATTTTGGGGAAATGTACATTATTTGTGCAGCATTTAGAGATTGCAGCGTGTGCCTCCATGTGTCAAATACTGTACCACAGGTAAAAACAGTGTATTTTGGGGAAATGTGCATTATTTGTTAAACATTTAGAGTCCACAGCGTGTGCATCTCCGTGTCAAATTCTGTACCACAGGGGAAAACAGTGTATTTTAGGAAAATGTACCTTATTTGTGCAATATTTAGTGTCCACAGCATGTTCATCTCTGTGTAAAATACTGAATAAATGTTGAAAACAGTGTATTTTGGGGAAATGTACATTATTTCTGCAACATTTAGTGTCCATAGCATGTTCCTCTCAGTGTCAAATACTGTACCACAGGTAAAAACAGTGTATTTTGGGGAAATATGCATTTTTTGTGCAACATTTAGAGTTCACACTGTGTGCCTCTCTGTGTAAAATACAGAATAGATGTTGAAAACAGTGTATTTTGGGGAAATGTACATTATTTGTGCAACATTTAGAGTTCACACTGTGTGCCTCTCTGTGTAAAATACAGAATAGATGTTGAAAACAGTGTATTTTGGGGAAATGTACATTATTTGTGCAGCATTTAGAGTCCACACTGTGTGCCTCTATATGTCAAATACTGTACGACAGGTGAAAACAGTGTATTTTAGGGAAATGTAACTTATTTGTGTAATATTTAGTGTCCACAGCATGTTCCTCTCTGTGTCAAATACTGTATAAATGTTGAAAACAGTTTATTTTGGGGAAATGTCCATTATTTGTGCAGCATTTAGAGTCCAACGCGTGTGCATCTCTGTGTCAAATTCTTTACCACAGGTAAACAGTTTATTTTAGGGAAATGTACCTTGTTTGTGCAATATTTAGTGTAGACAGCATGTTCCTCTCTGTTTAAACTACTGAATAAATGTTGAAAACAGTGTATTTTGGGGAAATCTACATTATTTGTGCAACATTTAGAGTTTACAGCGTGTGTCTCTCTGTTTCAAATACTGCACCACAGGTGAAAACAGTGTATTTTGGGGAAATGTACATTATTTGTGCAACATTTAGAGTTCACAGCGTGTGTCTCTCTGTGTCAAATACTGTTCCAAAGGTGAAAACAGTTTATTTTGGGGAAATGTACATTATTTGTGCAGCATTTAGAGTCCAACGCGTGTGCATCTCTGTGTCAAATTCTTTACCACAGGTAAACAGTTTATTTTAGGGAAATGTACCTTGTTTGTGCAATATTTAGTGTAGACAGCATGTTCCTCTCTGTTTAAACTACTGAATAAATGTTGAAAACAGTGTATTTTGGGGAAATCTACATTATTTGTGCAACATTTAGAGTTTACAGCGTGTGTCTCTCTGTTTCAAATACTGCACCACAGGTGAAAACAGTGTATTTTGGGGAAATGTACCTTATTTGTGCAACATTTAGTGTCCACAGCATGTTCCTCTCTGTGTCAAATACTGTACCACAGATGAAAACAGTGTATTTTGGGGAAACAAACATTATTTGTGCAGCTTTTAGTGTCCACAGCATGTGCCTCTCTGTGTTAAATACTGTACCACAGATGAAGACAGTTTATTTTGGGTATATGTACACTACTTGTGCAAAATTTACAGTCCATAGCGTGTGCATCTCTGTGTCAAATACTGTACCACAGGTGAAAACAGTGTAATTTGGCGAAATATGCATTTTTTGTGCAACATTTAGAGTCTACAGCATGTTTCTCTCTGTGTCAAATACTGTACCACAGATGAAACCAGTGTATGTTGGGGAAATGTACATTATTTGTGCAGCATTTAGAGTCCACAGCGTGTGCCTCTATGTGTCAAATACAGTACCACAGGTGAAAACAATGTATTTTGGGGAAATATGCATTTTTGTGCACTATTTATTTTCTACAGCATGTTTCTCTCTTTGTAAAATACTGTATAAATGTTGAAAACAGTGTATTTTGTGTAAATGTACATTATTTCTGCAACAAGTAGTGTCCACAGCATGTGCCTGTGTCAAATACTGTATCACAGGTGAAAACAGTGTATTTTGGGGAAATGTGCATTATTTGATAAACATTTAGAGTCCACAGCGTGGGCATCTCTGTGTCAAATACTGTACCACAGCTGAAAACAGTGTATTTTAGGAAAATGTACCTTATTTGTGCAATATTTAGAGTCCAAAGCATTTTCCTCTCTTTGTAAAATACGGTATAAATTTTGAAAACCTCGTATTTTAGGGAAATGTACCTTATTTGTGCAATATTTAGTGTCCACAGCATGTTCCTCTCTGTGTAAAATACTGAATAAATGTTGAAACCAGTGTATTTTGGGAAATATGCATTATTTGTGTAACATTTAGAGTTCACAGTGTGTGCCTCTATGTGTCAAATACTGTACCACAGTTGAAAACAGTGTATTTTGGGGAAATGTACATTATTTCTGCAACATTTAGTGTCCACAGCATTTTCCTCTCTGTGTCAAATACTGTACCACAGGTGAAAACAGTGTATTTTGGGGAAACGAACATTATTTGTGCAGCATTTCGAGTCCACAGCGTGTGCATCTCTGTGTCAAATACTGTACCACAGGTATAAACAGTATTTTAGGGAAATGTACCTTATTTGTGCAATATTTAGTGTCCACAGCATGTTCCTCTCTGTGTAAAATACTGTATAAATGTTGAAAACAGTTTATTTTGGGGAAATGTACATTATTTCTGCAACATTTCGTGTCCACAGCATGTTCCTCTCTGTGTCAAATACTGTACCACAGGTGAAAACAGTGTATTTTGGGGAAACGATCATTATTTGTGCAGCATTTAGAGTTCATAACTTGTGCCTCTATGTGTCAACTACTGTACCACAGGTGAAAACAGCGTATTTTGGGGAAATATGCATTTTTTGTGCAGCATTTACAGTCCACAGCGTGTGCCTCTATGTGTCAAATACTGCACCACAGGTAAAAACTGTGTATTTTAGGCAAATGCACATTATTTGTGCAATATTTAGTGTCCACAGCATGTTCCTCTCTGTGTCAAACACTGTACCACAGGTGAAACCAGTGTATTTTGGGGAAATGTACATTATTTGTGCAGCATTTAGAGTCCACAGCTTGTGCCTCTCTATTTCAAATACTGTACCACAGGTGAAAACAGAGTATTTTAGGGAAAGATGTCTTATCTCTGCAAAACTTAGTGTCCATAGCATGTTCCTCTCTGTGTCAAATACTGTACCAAAGGTGAAAACAGTGTATTTTGGAGAAATATGCATTATTTGTGCAACATTTAGAGTCCACAAAGTGCGCCTCTTTGCGTCAAATACTGTAGCACAGGTGTAAACTGTGTATTTTGGGGAAATGTGCATTGCTTGTGCAAAATTTAGAGACCACAGCGTGTGCCTATATGTTTCAAATACTGTACCACAGGTGAAAACAGTGTATTTTAGGCAAATGTACCTTATGTGTGCAATATTTAGTGTCCACAGCATGTTCCTCTGTGTAAAATACTGTATAACTGTTGAAAACCACGTATTTTAGGGAAATGTACCGTATGTGTACAGTATTTAGTGTCCACAGAATGTTCCTCTCTGTGTCAAATACAGTACCACAGTTGAAAACAGTGTATTTTGGGGAAATGTACATTTTTTGTGCAGCATTTAGAGTTCACAGCCTGTGCCTATATGTTTCAAATACTGTACCACAGGTGAAAACAGTGTATTTTAGGCAAATGTACCTTATTTGTGCAATATTTAGTGTCCACAGCATGTTCCTCTCTGTGTAAAATACTGTACCACAGATGAAACCAGTGTATTTTGGGGAAATGTGCATTATTTCTGCAACATTTAGTGTCCATAGCATGTTCCTCTCTGTGTCAAATACTGTACCACAGATGAAAACAGTGTATTTTGGGGAAATATGCATTTTTGTTTACTCCTGTGGTACAGTATTTGACGCAAAGAGCACACGATGTAGACTCTAAATGTTGAACAAATAATGCATATTTCCCCAAAATACACTGTTTACACCTGTGGTACAGTATTTGGCACAGTGTATTTAGGTGAAATATGCATTTGATAAACATTTAGAGTCCACAGCGTGTTCCTCTCTGTGTCAAATAAAGTACCACAGGTGAAAACAGTGTATTTTGGGTAAATGTGCATTATTTGTGCAACATTTAGTGTCCACAGCATGTTCCTCTCCTTGTAAAATACTATGTAAATGTTAAAAACCGCGTATTTTAGGGAAATGTACCTTATTTGTGCAATATTTAGTGTAGACAGCATGTTCCTCTCTGTGTAAACTACTGAATAAATGTTGAAAGAAGTGTATTTTGGGGAAATGTACATTAATTGTGCAACATTTAGAGTCCACAGCATGTGCCTCTCCGTTTCAAATACTGTAACACAGGTGAAACCAGTGAATTTTGGGGAAATGTGCATTATTTGTGCAACATTTAGTGTCCACAGCGTGTGTATCTCTCTGTCAAATCCTGTACCACAGGTGAAACCAGTGTATTTTGGGGAAATGTGCATTATTTGTGCAACATTTAGTGTCCACAGCATGTGCCTCTCTTTGTCAAATACTGTACCACAGATGAAGACAGTTTATTTTGGGTATATGTACACTACTTGTGCAAAATTTACAGTCCATAGCGTGTGCATCTCTGTGTCAAATACTGTACCACAGGTGAAAATAGTGTAATTTGGCGAAATATGCATTTTTTGTGCAACATTTAGAGTCTACAGCACGTTTCTCTCTGTGTCAAATACTGTACCACAGATGAAAACAGTGTATGTTGGGGAAATGTACATTATTTGTGCAGCATTTAGAGTCCACAGCGTGTGCCTCTATGTGTCCAATACAGTACCACAGGTGAAAACAGTGTATTTTGGGGAAATAAGCATTTTTGTGCAATATTTATTTTCCACAGCATGTTTTTCTCTGTGTAAAATACTGTATAAATGTTGAAAACAGCGTATTTTAGGGAAATGTACCTTATTCGTGTAATATTTAGCGTCCACAGCATGTTCCTCTCAGTGTAAAATACTGTATAAATGTTGAAAACAGTGTATTTTGTGTAAATGTACTATTTCTGCAACAAGTAGTGTCCACTGCATGTGCCTGTGTCAAATGCAGTACCACAGGTGAAAACAGTGTATTTTAGGGAAATGTGCATTATTTGTGCAACATTTAGAGTGCACAGCCTGTGCCTCTCTGTGTCAAATTTTGTATAACTGTTGAAAACAGCGTATTTTGGAGAAATGTACATTATTTTTGCAACATATAGAAGACACAGCAGGTGCCTCTCTGTGACAAATACTGTACCACAGGTGAAAACAGTGTATTTTAGGGAAACGATCATTATTTGTGCAGCATTTAGAGTTCATAACTTGTTGCTCTATGTGTCTAATACTGCACCACAGGTGAAAACAGTGTATTTTGGAGAAATGTACATTATTTTTGCAATATTTGGAGTCCACAGCATGTGCCTCTTTGAATCAAATAGTGTACCACAGGTGTAAACAGTGTATTTTGGGGAAATCTACATTAGTGTGTGTGCATTTAATACCTTTTTAACGACACAGGGCGTTTGGGTACGCCCTAATGTCTGAGTCCTTAAGGACACAGGGCATACCCTTACGTCCTGCATAAAATCGCATGTTAAAAATAAAATAAAAATTGCGATAGAAACATGATTACTGCTGCGATCGTGCAGTAGAAACCATGCGACCCCCCCTCCCCCTGTTTCGGCGATGGCCCAGCTTAGGAAGCAGAGTGTCAGCACATTGCTGACACTCTACTTGTAACGGTTGAGATCTGTGCAGGCACAGATGTTAGCCTTTTAACCCCTTCCCTGCTGCGGTCTCTAGGTACCACTGTATGGAAGGGGTTAATAGGGAGGGAGCTGCTGTGGGTGGCTGCTGTGCCTGGTGCAGCCCCCCTAGCTCCAGTCCCCATCTTCCCTTCCTCACCATCTTCCGCTTCTCTGTTATAGCAGCGGAGGGGGGTAACCATGGCAACAGTACACCCTCAAAGGCGTCCTGCTTGCCTTGGTAACAGAACTCTTTATTTTTTTATTTTTTTTTTTTTTATTAATTCGTTTTTATTATTTACCAAACATTGATAATATAACACTCAGTAGAATTAACAATAACATTCTGAAGTCGAGGGGAATATATACACATCGCATCGTATTTTTTACTGAACCGCCATTCACATGACGGAGAGGGAATCCCAAGAAATAACCAAATCCCCTCCACATCGCATTGGGTATCACAAATTTATTATATACCTATTAAACCAACCCCCCCTCCCCCCTCCTCCCTCCCCCCTCCCAACTGGGCATCGTCATGGAGCATATCGTGGGCCTGATTGGGACGCAATACATATGGGTGTACAATAAGATACTGGACAGAGGAGCCTAAAGCTCCAGATTTCTGGAGCCCCAGATCTTCACCCACTCCTCTCTCTGTTTTGGGGTCTTCGCATTTATTTTTTCCACAGATTTAATTTTCTTGACCAGATTGATCCATTCTCTTATTACTGGACCCTCTTTCGACCCCCAGTTCCTCATTATTATCACACGGGCCAGGAGTAATATTTTTAATACAAATATTTTTTCCGCTCTAGCAATAACTTGGGGTTGATTGACATAACCAAGTATTACTACGTTAACATTCCATATCAAATTACCTGTTGTATATCTCATAGTTTTTCCCCTGACTGCAATCCAGAAATCTTGTATTTTAGGGCACTCCCATAAAAGATGTAAAAACCCCGCGTTCTCTCGGTTACATTTCCAGCATCTACTGTCCCGGTTTTCATAAAACCTAGACAGGTCCGCTGGTGTATAATATAGCCTATGAATGATTTTAAGCTGGATCAGACGATAGGATCCCGCCGCGGAAGCTAACTTGATATTTTTATAAATCTCCCCCCAATTCAGAGGGTCCTCTTCTCTCAATTCATTCTCCCATCTTTGCTCCCAACTGCTCCTGTGTATTACCATAGATGATCTAAGCAGTTTTCTATAAATAACCGATAGTCTGATCTTTTTAAATCTAATGCTATAACAGTAGTCCATAAAATCATTGTGTTGTACCGTGAGATACGCCCTATTTTCAACCTTATTTATCGCGTGTTTCAATTGACCATATCTAAAGTGATCTAACCACACTGTGTTAATACCCAATAGCTCCTCTCTACCAAGGATAATCCCATCCTGTACCACCTGTGTGACCCTAAAAATATTCTTCTTTTGCCAGTATCTTTGGCTTTCCAAATCCATCAATTCCTTCAATTGTATATTATCCCAGAGCGGTGAGAATTGTAATGCACATCTAATCCCTAACCATTGTTTGATTTCACTCCAAGTTCTGTGCAATCCATACCTCCAACAACATTTCTTATTATTAAGTCGCCCAGATTCCAAAATAGTGAAAATATCCCAGTCCCCTGTCATAACCCCATCCGTAATAGTATATATTTCTTTCTTCTGCATCTGTGCCAACCAAACCACCTGAGCATCCAGAAAGTAACCTTTTATGTGTGGGAAAGAAACCCCCCTCTCTATCGGCAGGCACAGCCATTTTTGTTTTAACCGGACCCTCTTCCGCCCCCAAATCAGTTCATTTAGCAAACCTTCTATCTGCCTGAACCACTTGTCTCCTATCCATACTGGACAGGAAGTGATTCTATAGAGTATCTGTGGTAGGAGCACCATTTTACACAGGGCGATTCTCTCTGCTTGCCCTATTGGTAATTTTAACCATGATCCTATCTTATCTTTTATAATTGTCCTCAAGGGGCTTATATTATTTTCAATATAATCAGGGGTCGCTGCACTTATTTTGATACCTAAATAGTCCACTAAGTCGTATATAGACAAGACCTTCACTGGCAGTTCTTCTTTAGCCGGAGATTTCAAAGGCAATAGCACGGTTTTTGACCAATTAATTTTATAGCCTGAACAAAATCCAAACTCATTAATCAGGTCAATAACATAGGGAACAGTTTTATACCCTTCCTGAAGGAACAAAATAATATCATCCGCATAGAGACTAATTTTGTCCTCCGGGCCCTCTCTACCGAATCCCCTAATTTTACTGTCTGCTCTGATCAAGCAGGCTAGTGGCTCCAAAAAAATCGTGAAAAGCATGGGGGAGAGGGGGCATCCCTGCCTTGTGCCACGTGATAGTGTTAATGGTTTTGAGAGTTCCCCGTTAATGTTCACCCTAGAGGTAGAGGCTGCATACAATAACTTAACCCATTTTATAAAGTCGTCTCCCATATTCATTTTCTGCATAACTTGCCATAGGAACTCCCACTCCACCCTGTCGAAGGCCTGAGAGGCGTCCAGCGACAGGATGGAGCGATCGTCCCCCTCCCCCACATGTATATTCCACAGAATACTAGACTGCACCCATCTCTCCGAGATAAAGCCGGTCTGATCCGGATGGATCAGTCCCCCTATTACTCTTTTCAATCTAATAGACAAAGCCTTCGCCAGGATCTTATAGTCTGAGTTAAGCAATGATATTGGCCTATATGAGCCAATATCAAGCATATCCTTATCCTTCTTCAGGATTAACACTATAATCGCTTCCGAGATGGAGGGGGGTAACTCCCCACTCTCCACCGCCCCCCTCCATATCCGAAGCAGTCCCGGCAAAAGGCTGTCCTTATATCTACGGTACATTTCAAAAGGGAGCCCGTCTGAGCCTGGAGTAGTATTCCCAACTATTGTTCCAAGGGCTTCATATAATTCCTCAATCCTAATGGGTGCATTTAGCCTCGCTCTGTCCTCGTTACTAAGGAATAGCATCTTAATTTTAGTTAGACACTCTTGAATATTGTTTTCTTTTCCTCGCCCCTCGGTTTCATACAGTCTAGCAAAGTGTTCAACAAAGGCATGAGCAACCTTTCCTTTATCCGACGAGATACCTCCTGCATCCAATCTTATTTCCCCTATTTTAGTGGTACTCTCCTGATTGCGGATTATCATACTGAGTACACGACCTGGTCTGCCGGATTCGTGGTGTTTTTTTGCCTGCCAAAACAGCTGTCTCTGATGTGACTTCTCCTGCAGGTAGGCCGTATACTCAGCCACTCTTTTCTGAAGTTCTTTTTGCATGATTGGATCCAGACTCTTCACTTGTAACTCTCTAACCTTTTGCTCAAGTTGTTCCTCTTGCTTCCTAAAACCCCGCTTAGTTGAGGAGATCCGTGCAAACAGGATACCCCGCAAGTAAGCCTTCATGGTGTCCCATACTACATTGCCACTTGCTGTATCAATATTCCGCTCCCAGAACTCCCCTATTTCCTCCTTAATCTTTTCAGGCTCTTGTATTAAGTCAAACCAATGAGGATTAATCCTAAAAATTCTATTGCCCCCGCCATTGGGTCCATTCCGAATACTTAACAATATTGGGGTATGATCCGATATACTCTTAGCCTCATACCTCATCCCCACTATTCTCCCCAAGAATTCCGTGCTCGCTAACGCGAGATCTATTCGTGATCTTGCCTGGTATGAACGACTGAAGCAGGAGTACACCTCCTTTTGCCCATATAAGAATCTCCAAACATCTGTCAGACCTAGTTCCCTACTCAGTTTGCTTAAAGATGACCCCTCCCCCTGTATGGTGGGGGGTCCCAATGTATGGGCTATTGAACTCCTGTCTACCTTCCCATTCATTACTGCATTAAAGTCTCCCCCCACCAGCACCGGGCAGCCTGATTTATCCGCCATGAATTCCGCTAGCTTATTTAAGACCCTAGGGGAGAAGGGCGGGGGAATGTACACAAAGGCCAGTATACATCTCTCATTGTTCCAACTACAGTACAAAAAGATGAATCTCCCTTCATTGTCTATCTTATGATCTAAAACCTTTATATCTATTTTTTTGTGAATTAGAACACTTACGCCCCTTGAGTACGTTGTATAAAATGAATGGTACTCCAGACCTGCCCATTTCTTAGATAAGATTTTTTTGGACTCTCTTGAGAGATGCGTCTCCACCAAGCATATTATTGCCGGAAGATGTATCGTTATTAAGTCATTTACAATCGCCCTTTTAGTTCTATCTCCTAGGCCGCGAACATTCCATATTAGTATTCTATCACTACCCTCCTGCATTGCGTACCCGACTTTCACTTAGTACAAGCCCCAGACCCACCTGCTCCATGACAATGCCCAGTGCCCCTCCCTTTCCCCCTCCCCCCCTTCTCCCAACCCCCTCTCCTGGCACACCAACGTCACCATCCATGTACCTCTTCCTCAGCACCCCTACCCGCCCCCCTTCGACCCCCCCTCTCTCCGGCGATCCCAGTAACATTCCTATTTCTCCATCATTCCCTATAAACCATGTTACTCCAGCCATCCTTCAAGCTGGATTACATTATTAAAGAAGAGAACTTGTTGATTGTACACTATTCGCATTTTAGTTGGGTACAGCATTGCATATTTTATCTCTGCTTTAATTAACCTTTTCTTGACCTCTACAAATTCTTTCCTTTTCTTTTGCGTGGTTTTTGAGAAATCTGGATATATTTGGATGTCATGGTTCTCAAATTTTAATTGTTTTTCTCTACCCCATCTTAGAATATCATCTCGATCTCTTTGGGACAGGAATTTCACTAAGATGGGCCTGGGTACTGCACCGACCGGGGGCTTGCATCCTGGTATTCTATGGGCCCTTTCAATCGGGTACTTGAGCAGTGACTTATCTGCCCCTATTTGTTCCTCTAACCACTTCTGGATGAGGGCCACAGGGTCTACTCCCTCCACACCTTCTGGAAATCCAATGAGTCGCAGGTTAGCTCGCCTCAACCTATCCTCCATATCAGTCACTCTATCGCTAACCACTCTCAATTCGACCTCGGTTTCCCCCAGTCTCTTATTCATTTGGACCATTTCTTTATCTACTCTAGATGAAAAATCCTGTAGTTCTTTCACCTTCTCCCGTATTTTATTATTATCTGCCCTGATGAGCATAATATCGCTCTGCACTGACGCAATCTTTGTCGCTAGGTCTGAAAGAGCTTGGTTCGTATGGTGAACTGCTTCCAAAATTTCTGCTCTCCCATACCTCCTCTACTTCACCCTCCCCACCATCTACATACGAGGGATCTTTGTCGGGCTTTCTCTCCGGGTTCCGTAATTCAACCCCTATCTGCTTTCTGCGTTCTTTTGGCGGGTGTGACTTCAAATATCTATCCATCTTGTTTCCGGGGCTAGATAGTCCCGTACCTCGGGGGGAGGATGGTCCTACTGATTTCCTTTGCTGATTTTTAGGTGGCATGTTTTTTTTTTTGTTTTTTTTTTTCCTTTTCCCTTTTGTAAATTCCCTGTTTCCGCGGCTAATTAGCAGATAAGGGTCTCCTACGAATCTCAAACCGTTCAGTTAACACATACAAACAGTCCAGTTAACACAAACAGATACGGGGAGAGATCAGTAACTATTGTAACCGATATCAGAGTTCAAGCATAGATCCATCCATGTTTAGACTCATTAGAAAGGAGTCTCTCTCCATCTGGTGGGGCAGACCGCTTCTTCGGACGAGGCACTTTCGGACGAGGCACTTTATCGTCACTTTGTCGTCACTGAGCCGTCCCTAGCGTGCCTGCAAAAATCCCCTCCTTAGGGGATATCTGTATCTATGTCTCTTATACGGATAGCGGGAGTACCGCAACTCGCTGTTGAGCAGAGTCCCCCCCACTTAGAGGCTCGCGGGGCACAACAAAGTTCGGTCGGCTTGGTAGCCCTCGGAACGCAATAAACAGTTTTTTAACGGCTGATAACCACGCCGAGCAGAATTTGACTCTCCCGTTGTAGCACCACCCGCCGCTGATCGCAGAGTCCTCCTGCCCAGAGGCTCACAGGACACAACAGAGTTCAATCAGCCCGGCAGCCCCCGAACTAATAAACAGTTTTCAACGGCTGGTAACCACGCCGGACAAAGCTCCGCTCATCAATTATAACATAGATATGCTGGGGGAGGAATTACTCACGCTTCTTCACCCTGCTGCCTCCAATATGCTGCAGCAGGTATGCCTCTGATGACTGCCGCCCCGGCAGCACTCCAAAGCGGATCTCTCGTCCTGTTGCCCACTCCTCAATCAAGCGCTGACGCCTCCGTAGCCACCAATGGGCATACGTACATGGGGGCAAAGGGCCACGGGTTGCCTCTTCTTCACCTCCTTCCACTTTTCCGCCTCTCACTGTTGTCGACCGCTTCTTAGCTCTTAGCTCCGCACTCCCATCCAGCTCAGCATACAATCGGGCGTGCCTTCTTCAGCTGTCGCGATCCCCTCTGACCGTACTCGCCGGCTGCCCACCATCAAGGAAGGGAGCACCTCCTGGACGCCTCACCCAGCACAGCCGCAGTCCCAGACACCGTCACCGGCCTCAAATTATCAGCGCAGCTACGGTTCCATCAGCGTGCTGTGGGAACGCCGGGCCGAGGAGGGGGAGAGGAGGAGGGCGGGGGCTGCGCACGTACCTACGTCATGCCGCAGCTACGGGGCCAGTTGGTAACAGAACTCTGATCATACTTCTGCTAAAGGTAAAAGTCTGATCAGACTAAGTGTCAAGTAAAAAATACAGTACAGTACATTATATAATGTACTGTACTATATCATACAGACACCATATCCACTGGATCTTCAAGAACCGGTGGTAGACAAATACATGCCCTCGTACCTATAACTGAGTGACACCTGAATTCCCTATAGTAGTGAGGGGGAACGACCACCGGCTCCCTGCACAGAATACGGAGGGAGTCAGGGTCACCTAGAATCAAGCCAGCAAGCAAAACACAAAGTAAACAGAATGCACTTATCTTAGAGCAAACAACTGCAGCCTCCAGCAGCACACACTTTATCCAGGAAGTAATATAAACCGCAAGGAGGAGCAGTAAGGGAGAGAATTTAAAGCAAACCAATTAATCAAAGATAAGAGGCAGCTGAGGGAGAGAAAGGAACTGAGCAAAGTGAAACCAAAACAAAGAACGTCATACACAAGACAGGGAGGAACCTCTGACCGACCGTCTCCCAGAACCGGCGGTGACAGTACCCCCCCTTCTACGGGTGGACTCCGGACACTCAGGACCGACCTTCTCAGGATGAGACCGATAGAAAGCCCTGATGAGACGAGTGGCCTTAATGTCCGCCAGTGGGACCCACATCCTCTCCTCAGGACCATAACCTCCCAATGAACGAGGTACTGAAGCTAACCGCGGATAATGTGGGAATCCATAATCCTGGAGACCTGAAATTCAAGATTACCATCAATTAAAATTGTGGGAGGAGGCAAAGAGGAAGGAACAGTAGGTTGGACATAAGGTTTCAGTAGGGACTTGTGAAAAATATTATGGATCTTCCAAGTCTGAGGAAGATCAAGACGGAAAGCAAGGGGATTGATGACGGATAAGATCTTGTAAGGCCCAATAAACCTAGGAGTCAGGACCCAACTTCCAGGAGGGAACCTTCAGTTTGATATTCTTTGTAGACAACCGAACCAGATCACCCACATTCAGGTCCGGACCAGGCACACGTCTCTTATCTGCCACACGCTTATATCTCTCACTCATTTTCTTTAGATTACCCTGAATCATTTGCCAAATAAGTGACAAGGACGAGGAAAATCTCTCATCATCAGGTAAACCAGAAGACCCCTCTCCAGAGAAAGTCCCAAACTGTGGATGAAACCCATATGCACCAAAAAAAGGTGACTTATCAGAGGAGTCCTGACGACGGTTATTTAAAGAAAACTCAGCAAGGGACAAAGAAACAACACCAATTTTCCTGATTCTCCGCAACAAAACAGCGCAGATATGTCTCCAGATTCTGATTGATGCGTTCAGTCTGACCCTTCGACTTCGGGTGAAAAGCAGAAGAAAACGACAACTGAACCCCCAAGCGAGAACAGAAGGCCTTCCAGAATCTGGAAACAAATTGCGTGCCCCTATCAGAAACTATGTCAGAAGGAATGCCATGTAATTTAACAATATGATCAACAAACGCTTGTGCCAGCGTCTTAGCATTGGGTAACCCAGGAAAAGGAATAAAATGCGTCATTTTGCTAAAACGGTCCACTACCACCAGAATCACAGTCTTCCCCGAGGACCGAGGCAAGTCCGTAATGAAGTCCATGGACAGATGCGTCCAAGGACAGGAAGGTATGAGTAAGGGGAGGAGAGATCCCGATGGCCGTGAATGAGGCACCTTGGCACGAGCGCAGGTCTCGCAGCCTGCCACAAACCCCTCAACCGTCGTACGAAGAGCTGGCCACCAGAATCTGCGAGCAATGAGATCCACTGTGGCTCTACTCCCTGGGTGCCCAGCAAGAACACTGTCATGGTGCTCCTCAAAAACTTTGTGTCGCAAAGCAAGCGGCACAATTAACCTCCCAGGAGGACAAAGATCAGGTGCCTCTGCCTGGGCTGCCTGAACCCCTGCCTCCAAATTAGGATAAAGAGCAGAGACGACCACCCCATCAGCCAAAATGGGACCTGGGTCCTCAAAGTTCCCCCCTCCCGGAAAAAAACGTGACAGGGCATCCGCCTTCACATTTTTAATCCCAGGGCGGAACGTAACAACAAAATTAAACCTAGAAAAGAACAAGGACCATCTGGCCTGTCTCGGGTTCAGACGCTTGGCTGATTCCAAATAGGCCAGATTCTTATGGTCGGTTAATACGGTAATTGGCTGTCTGGCTCCCTCCAACCAATGATGCCATTCCTCAAAAGCCAATTTGATGGCCAACAACTCCCTATTTCCCACATCGTAATTTCTCTCTGCGGCGGAGAGCTTTTTTGAGAAAAAGGCACACGGTTGCCATTTAGCAGGAGGCAGCTGAGGGAGAGAAAGGAACTGAGCAAAGTGAAACCAAAACAAAGAACGTCATACACAAGACAGGGAGGAACCTCTGACGGACCGTCTCCCAGAACCGGCGGTGACAGTACCCCCCCTTCTACGGGTGGACTCCGGACACTCAGGACCGACCTTCTCAGGATGAGACCGATAGAAAGCCCTGATGAGACGAGTGGCCTTAATGTCCGCCAGTGGGACCCACATCCTCTCCTCAGGACCATAACCCTCCCAATGAACGAGGTACTGAAGCTAACCGCGGATAATGTGGGAATCCATAATCCTGGAGACCTGAAATTCAAGATTACCATCAATTAAAATTGTGGGAGGAGGCAAAGAGGAAGGAACAGTAGGTTGGACATAAGGTTTCAGTAGGGACTTGTGAAAAATATTATGGATCTTCCAAGTCTGAGGAAGATCAAGACGGAAAGCAAGGGGATTGATGATGGATAAGATCTTGTAAGGCCCAATAAACCTAGGAGTCAGGACCCAACTTCCAGGAGGGAACCTTCAGTTTGATATTCTTTGTAGACAACCGAACCAGATCACCCACATTCAGGTCCGGACCAGGCACACGTCTCTTATCTGCCACACGCTTATATCTCTCACTCATTTTCTTTAGATTACCCTGAATCATTTGCCAAATAAGTGACAAGGACGAGGAAAATCTCTCATCATCAGGTAAACCAGAAGAACAGAAGGAACTATGCCCTTTAACGATTTTTGAGAAATAGCAAAAACAGGTATAGCTTTTTCCAAAGTGCACTCCTGGAAACCATGTGTTGTAGCAAATTGACTATCAATGAGATTGACAGCTGCTCCACTATCAACAAAAATCTCACAAGCAAAGTTCTTGCTGTCTAGTGCCACCCTGGCAGGCAGGAGAAAACGGGAACTTACAATCATATGGCAAATCTTCAATCTCCGCATTAACCTTGCCAATTGTAGCAAATGGAAAGTTTTTAAAGGGTTTCTTTTCCCTTTTCTTTTTATTACCCTCAGAAAACCCCATGAACCTCCTAGAAGGGCAAACATTAGCTAAATGGTTAATACCTCCACAACAGAAACATACCCTCTTTTGAGGGCTGAATCCTCTAGTATCAGAGGCAACTAAACCCAGCTGCATGGGGTCCTCCACGGAGGGTATAGAGACAGTGTGAGACCCCTGCGCACTGCATGAGACAACTCCAGTGTCTTTGGGCTGAATATGACAGGAAAGAGTAGTCTCCTCTCTCTCAGACGCCTGTCAATACGAACAGCTAGAGGGTGACATGGCAGACTCCAAAGACACTGGCCTCTCATGAAACACAAATGCATCTTTTAATCTTTCAGAAAGACTATGACAAAATTGACTTAGAAGTGCAGCGTCATTCCAACCAGTATCAGCTGCCCATCTCCGAAATTCAGAACAATATATCTCTGCGGACTGTTTACCCTGGCATAAAAGACGCAGTTTAGATTTAGTCAGAGCAATACGATCCGGATCATCATATATCTGACCCAGGGCTATAAAAAATTCATCTACCGATCGGAGGGAGCGTGCCCCCGCTGGCAGCTAAAAGGCCCAAGACTGAGCGTTATCCCTGAGCAGCAAGATGATGATCCCCACCCTCTGCTCCTCATCACCAGAGGAATGGGGACGTAAGCGAAAATGGAGTTTGCAAGTCTCTCTAAAACAAACAAAATTCTCACTACCCCCGGAAAACGTATCCGGAAGAGAGATTTTAGGCTCGGAACAAACTCCATGAACGCCAGCAGAACCGGTCACCTTAAGCTGAGAAACAGTTTCACGGAGATCTGCTACCTCCAGAGAAAGACCTTGCATGCGGTCAATCAAGGCTGAAACCGGATCCATGCTTGAGACGGTTATGGCGGTTTATAATGTCAAGGATGGAGAACAGTTAGCAGGAACTGATAAATTACGACAGACTGATCCCAAACTAAGGAAAAACATAGGAGGGCCCTATAAATCCCTAAGAACTCTCCCTAAGTGCTATGCACATGTACAGGTCCCGGTGGTAGACAAATACATGCCCTGTATCTACACCCAAATTGTACTAATCAAACCGTCACCTCGTCCTGCAAAAAATGATGCCTTACCTAAGAAAATCATCTAAAAAAGCAAATTATGGCTCTCAGGCTATGCATACACTAAAACATAATTTTTTTTGATTCAAAAATAGGATTGTGTAAAACCTAAATAAATAAATAGTAGACATATTAGGTATTGACGCGTCCGTAAGAACCTGAACTATAAAAATAAGACATGACCTAACCCCTCAGGTGAGCACCACAAATAAAAACTGTGTCAAAAGCATTTTTTTGTCACCTTACATCACAAAACGTCTAATAGCAAGCGATCAAAAAGTCATATGCACTCCAAAATAGCGCCATTAAAACTGTCATCTCATCCCGCAAAAAATAATACCCTACCTTAGAAAATCGCCGAAAAAATAAAAAAATAATGGCTCTTAGGCTATGCAGACACTAAGACATGATTTTTTTTGTTTCAAAAATTATATGATTGTGTAAAACCTAAATAAATAAATAGTAGACATATTAGGTATTGCCGCGTCTGTAAGAACCTGATCTATAAAAAATAACACATGAACTAACACCTCAGGTGTACACCGCAAATAGAAAAAAATACTGTAAAAAGCCTTTTTTGTCACCTAACATCACGAAAAGTGTAACAGCAAGCTGTCAAAAAGTCATATGCACCCTAAAATGGTGCCATTAAAACCGTCATCTCATCCCACAAAAAAAAACAGCCCCTCCCTAAGACAATTGTACAAAAACTTAAAATAATTGACCCTCAGACTATGCAGATACTAAAATGGTTTTTTGTTTGTTTAACAAAGGATATTATATGCCCTTTAAAAAAGTAGGCGCGAAACGTACGTCGGAGTGAGCTCGGCGCCACCCGGAGGTCTGCACTACTAGTTGGCGTTTATCCAGATACAGGTATAATCATGATTTTGTTGTCTTCTTTGCAGCATGATAATTAATGTTTACACTTATATGCTTAGACATATGTAAAGTGACTCTATCCTTCTGGATGTATGCATAATATTATCCAATTTGTAGTTCTCTGGACCTCCCGGTGTGCGTTAGAGCTACTGGCTTTCTGCTATCACCTTTTATTCTGCAATTTTGTGTTAATATATGACACGAATTTTACGATGTAATTAGTATTACATGTTCAATAAAGCTTTTTGTATGTGTAATGCGTGTCTCTTTGTGGTGTTTTGGAGATGCTGTTGTCGAGTCACTCATTGTTTTGCATTTGTGGTCGGGGCTACATGACACGTAACCGTCTACCTGCCTAACTACCTAAACTAAGCAGCTTGAATTGTGCCATAACTGCTGCGTAGGAGGAATGCCTGAAAGGGAGCAAAAACCCATACCTAAATGATACACAGTAGTTTACACCAACAACACTAACATGACCAACCTCTGGAATGCGAGAACATCTCTCGACCAGGTTGAGGTATGAACCTATTGAACATGCAGAGAGCCTAATTTCCGGATAACATGGGCCAGAACTTTGTACCCAGAGGCACCACATGCTGCATCTGACCTGAAGGAAAGGCCCGGTAGCTGTCGGTGTCAAACCTAAAATTGGACACCAGCATACGGACATGCCGCGCAACTGAGAGGTGGTGAGTGGTGCCGTGAGGACCGCAACAGAGTACTCTTACCCTAAGTTCACACTTGCGCGTTTTACAGCGCGTTTGAACGCGCTGTAAAACGCTCAACACATGCAAACCAATGCTTCCCTATGGGCATTGTTCTCACCTGAGCATTTTACAGCGTGTACGAACGCGCTGTAAAACACCATACGCATAAACAAGTACTTGAGCTTTTTTGGGGGCGTTTGTCGTGCGTTTTGTGATTGACCCCACAGTAGTCAATCACAAGAACATGCGTACGAACGCGCGTTTCCTATTTGCAAAAACGCGCTGAAATACGCGCGACAAAAACGCCCATAAAACGCGCGTTTTAAGAACGCTCAGGTCTGAACCCAGGGTTAAGGTCTTGGTCTGTTACTGCTGCCAGAAATTGCTGAAAGACACGAACCGTGCACCCTGAAAGGAATGCCGGAGAGAGAATGATTATATTGGGGCCAAAATGGCAACAAAACCCAGTGCCAACAACAACACTAACACGACCAACCTCTGGAAAGCAAGAACATCTCACGACTAGATTGAGGTATGAACCTAAAGAACATGCAGAGCACCACTGACCTAGCTACCGGATAATATGGGCCAGAACTTTCGTACCTAGAAGCAGCATATGCCACACCTCACCTGAAGGAAAGGCCCAATAGCTGTCGGTTTCAACTCTAAATTGGACACCGTCACACGGACATGCCGCACGGCTGAGAGGTGTTGAGTAGTGATGAGCGCAAAGACCTACACTCGACTTCGCGACACCCGACAAGCAACCCGCATCACACTCGCCACACATTCACAATTCTGCAATTAAGTTATATTCGCGTGCGCATGGGACCTGTACGTTATCAATGGCACCTTTCTCAAGCAGTGACCAGAAAGGTGCCATTGAGTTCACCGAAACGTTGCTTTTTACCCGGCAAATAAAGTAGACACTTTTTTTTTTTTTCACCATTAAGAAGGAAGTGCTGTGGAATTTCTTGTGCTATATTTCCGTGGACATAGGGGATTGTCCTCACAGCCACTCCATTTTTTTATTTTTATTTTTTGAACCTACTGTGCGATCCGTTGCATTTTTTCTATATATATACATATATATATATATATATATATATATATATATATATATATATATATATTTTTTTTATTTTATTTTTTTTCTCTTCCTCTTTTCCTCCTACATGAGCAAAAGATGCAACCGACCACACCAACTGAGAATGGCAAGCCGTGACAGGACCTGATCAGCAAAGATTACATGCAATGATGACCCTGGCTGTGGTAGAGCGCTGACACTGACATGAGGCATGCAGGCATCAGAATCCCACTAAATGGTTAAAACCGCCGAGGCCTGCGTGACGGGTCAGGTCTGATGTTGTGACATCGCAAAATGATGAAAACACGACTCACCCAACATTCTGAACCTATAACAACCTGAGAGCTGCAGACTGAAACAAACAATGGTGAATCTGTTGGAAAGCCTAAATGAATTCCAAGCATTCGCCAAGGGCCCTGATCGGGCACCAACTGTTCCTGGTTGCAAACTACTACACCTCTACTTATTCCCCAGGCCACACCTTTTATATATAAAGGGTCAAAATTTAGAACATTGCGTATGCTGTTTACTCTATTAGTAGATTAAGCTGAATGTGTAAACTCACCAGGCCTGGGCAACCATCAACAAGAATACATGGCTATTTCCATTAACGAGCTAATGTTGCCTGTAATGAGGACAGAGAACGTACACACCATACCTGCAGTTGTGACAGGAAATAAGCAAGGTCGTGATAACTATGTATGCTGCGCCTGCCATGCGTGAGAGGCTCTAATAGCGGTGCCATGCGTGAGAGACACTAATGGCGAAGTCATATGTCAAACACTTAATCGGAGAAGCTATGCGTGAGAGACTCTAATGGAGGACACTTAATTGGAGAAGCCATGCGTAAGACTCTAATGGAGGAGTCATGTGTGTAAAACATAAACGGAGAGGCCATGCGTGAGAGACTTTAATGGCGGTGCCATGCGTGAGAGACCCTAATGGCGAAGTCATATGTCAAACAATTAATTGGAGAAGCCATGCATGAGAGACTCTAATGGCGAAGTCATATGTCAAACACTTAATTGGAGAAGCCATGCGTGAGAGACTCTAATGGCGGACACCTAATCGGAGAAGCCATGCATGAGAGACTCTAATGGTGGAGTCATATCTGTAACACTTAATTGGAGAAGCCATGCATGAGAGACTCTAATGGCGGTACCCAGCGTGAGAGTCTCTAATGGCGAAGACATATGTCAAACAGTTAATCGGAGAAGCAATGCGTGAGGAACTCTAATGGCGGAGTCATGTGTGTAAAACATAAACGGAGAAGCCATGCGTGAGAAACTCTAATGCCGGAGTCATGTGAGTAAACATAAACGGAGAAGCCATGCGTGGGAGACTAATGGCGGAGCCATAAATGCGAGACTCTTTTGTTTTTAAATAAACCACTTATGCAGCACCAGTATGACTTGGGAACTCGCGTAACCATGGACCCCTCTGACAGGGAACATAAGACACTAAACAGCCTACAACCATATGGTACCCCTAACGAACAACACGAAGAACGGTCAAAGGGCCCCCCGGAGCCATGAGGCCGAAGCGATCATCGGGCCCCCCGAAGCCATGAGACTGAACTGAATGACTTTACAGTGACGACAAGTAATTAAACATGAGCCAGACCCGATGGGATATGCATAGACATTAGTGATGTGAACCACGTGCATAAATAAACATTAACCAACCGCGAACCGTAAATTGGAACAGATGGGAGAAACGAAGAGCCAGAGGCCTTGCAGTTCGCTAAGAGAAGACCCTTATCTTGACAAATGAAGGATTTGTGAAAATATAGTAGGAAACGTACTCCTATTGGCCCACTGACCGCTGAGAAGCTATTTGGTTAACTGGGGCAAGAGACCAATCTGAGTGAATATGAACCAGAAGTAAAGCAGACCAGTCTAAGTAAATGCAAACCAAGACTAAAACACCAAAATGTTTTTTTTAACCGAAGTGAACAGAAAAAGTACGCCTTTGGAATGTAACAAGCCAATGAGGAAATACACGCAAGCCTGAAAAGAATGCAGCTATGTTTATCGGGAGAGCAGTGTCAGAGCGGTGTGCTGACTGCCCTAGTGAAAATACTGAGAACCATGATGTCGAAATAAAAAGGAAAATGTAGCTATAAGTGGAAGCAGAGTATAACACATGGTGTAAGAACAGGTGGGTGACTGCAGCTCTGGATGTGAGTAGTGCCTAACACATGGTATGGGCGCAGCTCTGAGTGTGAGCATGAAGAGCATGATATAAAGCAGCCATATGAATGCAATCTAAAGTGAGCAGAGTATTAATGTGATACAACAACAGATGCATGAACGCAACTCTAGTAGTGAATGGAGTATTGGACAAAATGTAAATGCAGACACACGGACGTAGCTTTTAAAGGTAACGAACCTAACCATGATCATTCTACCATTAGCGCCCAACGCCCTTCACCCCAGAGCGCTACAAGTCACAGACCGTGTAACCAAGTCCGATCCCACCGTGAATGCCAAGCACTCGCCTGGCACCTTCTGCCATTGCCCAGGTGCGAATGAACCTCCACATAATGCTGCAGTTTTTTTTTTTTTTTTTTTAAATGATGGTCACCACAACACCACCTCGTGTTCCTCTAAGAAAACATAAACGTGGTTGAACATAAACCCTGATGCAACGCCAATTAATCAACACAATAGTGCACCTATAAAAATAGCATAGAACCGCTGACACATGCGTGCCCAAAACATACAATTTATAGATTAAACACACTTACCAGAGCATCAGAACTCAAATACAGGCGCCTTGATCAATCTGCTAATGCCCCCATATATGGACCACTGATAAACATTCACCAACACCTTGCATGTCTGGCGCTAACTGCGGACGTGTGCCCCACATGTAAAACAGGTGACAGAAAAGCATGCACTTTTTTTTTATTTTTTATTAATGACCATTGATACATGACCCTTCCAGAGAGATAAACTAAATAATACCATCACTTAAACACAGCATGCATAGCTTGGAGACAAGCGTCCTGTATCAAACAGATATCAGAAAACATGTGACCATACCTACTCTAGGCGCATGCTACACAAATAACTATATGCAATAGCCCCCAACAAGCCCCTAAACAGCCGGCCAAAATACTAACAACAGTCACTTGACCATTAGCGCCCAACTTTGCTTCTTCCCAGAGTATTACGAATCACATACCGCAGTGTGGGTCTTATGCCAACAAGTGCGATTCTACGGTGAATGCCAGCACTCGCCTGGCACTTTCTGCTGTTGCCCAGGCGTGAATGAGCCTGCACACGATACAGCTGCGTTTTTTTTTTCCCCTCATTGACCATTGATACACATTGCTTAAACACAGCGTGCATAGCTTGAGCCAACTGCAGACACGCACCCCACATGTAAACCAGGTATCAGAAACATACAACCATACCTATTCTAAGCGCATGCTGCCCCGATAACTGTATGCAATGGCCCCCACAGGCCTCTTAATAGCCAGACAAACAATACTAACACCATCGCTCGACCATTAGCCCCCAAACTCTGCTTCATCCCAGAGCGCTACATGTCGCGGTCCACAGCGTGGGTCCCGTGCAAACCACTCCGATCCTACCATGAATATCAGCGCCTTCCTGAGAGATTCTGCTGTTGCCCAGCCGTAAGGAGCCTCTACACCATGCCGCTGTATCCTAGAGCTGACCCAGAGGTAGTGAAATCAGCTGAATCGGCATCAGCCTGGGCCCACAGGTGCCTATAAATTGCCTTGTAGTCAGCCTCCCCTCCCACAAATGCAGCAATACTTGCTTAATACATATATTAAAAATTGGATCCAAGCGTGACCGGTGTCGCTCATTGCGGTCTGTATCTTTCATTTGCCTAATGGCTATACCTTAAAGTGTATGTATTAGCTGAGGTTGGACCTTATGTTTCCACCTTGCATTGCATTGAGCTACATACCAAGAATAAATGAAGCCTGTGTTTGGTGTGAGGATAAGTGACTTCTCTATATATACTCTTTTGTGATGATCCTTTCTCCCTATCACTTTTGGGTAATACGACCTGTTTTGTATGTATTTTCTGACACCATTGCTTTATTGTCACGCTGGGATCCAATTTTTAATATATATGTATGTTATTTAATCTGATGTATTGTGTACTTTAATAAAGATATCAGTGTATTTATATACCTTTAATAGTGTGGTCTCGCTTTGGTGTTTTTTTGTTTTGTTTTTTTTACCAGAAGGTACTTATTGACATGCGGCCGCCAGAGTCCGTACTTCCTTAGGCAACCGAGGAAGGGAGACAATGGGAACACACAGTAGTTCCAACAGAGGCAAGGCAACACTTTCCAAGGCATGGGACACTTTCATGACACCTCGCCAGCAACCTCACCCTGAATCGCGGCCTAGTGCTTACAAGGAGGGAAAAGTTTTGGAAGATGGTGAAGGAATACATTGCAGACAGTGTCAGCGTCCTAAATGATCCCTCAGTGCCTTACAACTACTGGGTGTCCAAGCTGGACACGTGGCATGAGCTTGCGCTCTATGCCTTGGAGGTGCTGGCCTGCCTGCCGCCAGCGAATTGTCTGAGCGTGTATTTAGTGCTGCTGGTGGCACTATAACAGATAAGTGTATCCGCTTGTGCACTGACAATGCTGACAGGTTGACTCAGATAAAAATGAACAAGGCCTGGATTGCCCTTGACTTCTCCACTCCCCCAGAGGAAAGCAGAGCTAATGAGGAACAAAAACGCAATTTAAATGTATGCTTTATAATGTACTCAATCCAGAAGATTCAGATTTTTTTTTCGTCTTTCACCGCAAAAAAAGGATATATGTTTGAATCTTAAATATATAGAATGTCGCACAAGGGGATACAAGTACTATAAGTGGTGCTCCGTACCTCACGGTCTCACCAAATCGTAGAAAAAATTACAAGAAATAGAAAAGGTAGGGCACACACCTGATAATGGGTCACAAGGGGTGAAATTTATTTGTATAAACTTTATAAAATCTGTGAAGATGGATTAAAGTGCCATGTGCTAATACCAAAAAACATCAAATGTAATAATATTATAACAATGTGTCAAAAGTGAATAAAACAAGCAGTGATATAGTGGAAATATATAAAGAATAAATAGTAATCGGTATATATATATAATAAAGTGTCCTCGTGCCTTTTTGAACCAGCAAGATCTCTTCCAAATTAAAAGATCGACTCCAATCAGCCAAGGAGGGAATTGATATCTTTATATTACTGTGCAAATTGGTCGTCCACTTGTATATGGATTTGAGCGGCGTCCCGCTCCAACAAATACAGCGGCGTCCCGCTGAGTAGGCGATCGCAAAGGAGGAAGGGGTTTTACCTGCACACCCCGAAACGCGTCTGGTTGCTGACCCCCGATACCGAGTTAGCCCACTGACAATATCTTGGAGACTTTGGAGAAGTTTGCTGGTCCTCTATACTGCCGGTTCAGTAAGCGTGTTGTACGGCACCTGACACAGCGGAACTACTGACTACTTTGCCGCACCACGTGTAGGAAGACGCCGACACGCACCATTCCAGACCGTGGACTCCCGATACCTACGTACCTACAGACGGAGAGGTGGGAGAGATCTACATTAGAGATCCGGTAAGACCGAACTTTCTCCATTTGCGATCGCCTACTCAGCGGGACGCCGCTGTATTTGTTGGAGCGGGACGCCGCTCAAATCCATATACAAGTGGACGACCAATTTGCACAGTAATATAAAGATATCAATTCCCTCCTTGGCTGATTGGAGTCGATCTTTTAATTTGGAAGAGATCTTGCTGGTTCAAAAAGGCACGAGGACACTTTATTATATATATATACCGATTACTATTTATTCTTTATATATTTCCACTATATCACTGCTTGTTTTATTCACTTTTGACACATTGTTATAATATTATTACATTTGATGTTTTTTGGTATTAGCACATGGCACTTTAATCCATCTTCACAGATTTTATAAAGTTTATACAAATAAATTTCACCCCTTGTGACCCATTATCAGGTGTGTGCCCTACCTTTTCTATTTCATGTTTGAATCTTGTTTTCTCATCTGCCTCCTCTTCCATACAGAATATATATGCCCTCACTACAATCTTTTGTAGGGTTCGCTCGGCTTTAGGCCCTCACCTTGATGCTTTATACCGTCTGCTCACCTGTAGCCCATCACTGCAATGTTTTATGGGGTTCTCTAGGCTTCAGGCCCTCACCTACAATGATTTATACCATCTGCTCACCTATAGGCCATCACTGCAATGATTTATGGGGTTTGCTAGGCTTCAGACCCTCATTTCTAATGTTTTATACGGTCTGCTCACCTATAGGCCATCACTGCAATGTTTTATGGGGTTTGTTCACCTTCAGGCCTTCACTACAATTTTTTATTTGGTTGACTCACCTTCAGGCCCTCAACTATAATGTTTTAAACGGTAACCAGCACGCCCTTGCTCCAAATGTTTTTGAGGGTCACCAGTAGGCCATCAATGATAATTTTTCAAAGGTGTGTATGATGCCCTCCTTTATGTGTAATAAAGGGTGTATTGGAGTGCCGGTTCCTTGTAATTTTTGCCAGCCCTTTCACTTAGTGCATAGGCTTTATGATTGCAGCAGTGTACCTGAACAATTGTAGTTACATGTGAATAAGGCCCTCCTTTATGTGATATACAGGCTGTATCGGAGAGCTTCTTCCTTGTAATTTTTGGCAGCATTTGCACTGTATATACAATTGAATATCCAGGAAAGAATGTTTCCTAACAATTTTACCTCTAAATATGTCTTCTTTTTTTTTTTTTAGGGGACGGGATTTTGAGCATGATTTTGTTGCTATGTTAAAGTGGCGGACAACTGGGACAATATGGTTTCCAGCTGCGACATTGGAGTCCAAGATGCACCCAGACTTGGTCCCCATGCTGTTTCAGATCCATTTTGGTAGTGTTTCTGTCACTTTCTGACCTTTTCCAATGGACCAGGATCCCTCCCCTCATCCAAGCAGGGGGTGCCTGGTTGTCTCCCATTGACTTCCATTATACTCAGGTGCTCGGGCGAGCGCACGAATATCGATATGTGTTCGACACAGTACCCGAACACCCAAACACTTTGGTGCTCGCTCATCATTACCTGCTATGGTTACTACTCCTCCTCATTATCATCCAATTCACACTGACAAGACGAATGGAGGGTGGTCTGGCTATCACCCTGTGTAATGTCTTCCCCCTAGTTCCACCTCCTCCACATGTAAAGTGTCCACCTTCATTTTTATCAGCCAGTGTTTCAGTATACACAGAAGTGGGATAGCTAGGCTGATAATAGCGGCATCACCACTCACCATCTGTGTTTATCCTTCAAAGTTGCGTAAAACCTCACACACATCAAACATACTAGACCGTGTTGAAGCTGGTATTCCCCTACTTCCGTCTGCTGCTCACAAAGCATGGCCAACATGTGTAATGTGGAATTCCAGCGCATGCTCACGTCGCACAACAGTCGGTTAGCTGGCAAATACAAGCGCTGCAGCAGTGTTGCCAGACCGTCGGCAGCTGTAGATGACTTTTTGAAATGGGAACACACACGGCGCACCTTCACCAGTAGCTCAGGCAAATTGGGGTAGGTTTGGAGAAAGTTGGGAACACGTGGGCTAGGCATGGTATGGCCCGATCCTGGACATTAAGGAGGGATCCACATGGCCATATCAGCATTTGTCCCATTTAAAAGTTTGCCTTCTTCACTGGACAAAGGTTGTTTTCTGCCCAATGATTAAGATTCTATTATTAGGACAGGTTTTTGAGGGACAATTTCCCGACGTTTTGCTCTGGTCACTGGGCAGAGTTGTCATGTTCCAGTGTTTGAGTTGTTATTGTTATGGTTTGAGTTTGAGTTTATGACTACGCTGTCAAATATGTTATGGTTACTTGGTTATTTATGAGTTCTTAAACAGGCCATGCCATCAGTTTACCTCCACTCTTGTGTGTTATGTTTTTATATATATTAATGTATAAGTTCGGGATGTTTGTTGTGCATGGTACATATATGCTGTATGATTGCCATGTGCGTGAGCTTGCCGAGCTACAAAGCTGCCAACAAGTTATGGCCATTATCAGACACAACAACCAACCATGCCTGGTTGTAGGTTGTGTGGCGAGAGACACAACCAAACTGGTCCCTTATACCCTGCCACAGCTCTGCTTGTCACCCAAGCAAATGAGTTTCAGCACGGCTTGTTGCCGCTTCCCCACTGCCATGCTACACTGCTTCCAGTTCCAGCTACTGAATGATGGATGACTGCTGCTGCAAGATGATAATTCTGAGTTTTCAGTGAAGGAGTAGGTGGAGGCGGAGGAGGAGAAGGGAGGGGGGAGGGGGGGTTGCATCCACTAATGTAAGTGGTGGCGAAAATCCTGATGGAAGTAGGGCCCACAATTCTTGGCATCGGTAGCACCTTCCCATGGTACGACACACTACCAGCCTCCACAAGGTTCACCCAGTGTGCCGCCACGGAAATGTATCATCCCTGGTCAAAAGCACTTGTCCATGTGTCCGTCGTTAAGTGGACAATAGCGTGCTGTCTTCCCGGCGCTAGAGTTCGGCACATCGCGGATCGGGTTGACAGATTACTGGGAGGGGCTGGAGAAGATCCAGCGGTCATGGTCCATATTGGAACCAATGACAAAGTTAGGGGTAGGTGGAGCGTCCTTAAAAATGATTTCCGGGATTTAGGTTAAAAGCTTAGGGTAAGGACCTCAAAGGTAGTATTTTCCGAGATACTGCCTGTACCAAGAGCCACACAAGAAAGGCAGTGGGAGATTAGGGAGGTTAACAAGTGGCTCAAGAACTGGTATAGGAAGGAGGGGTTTGGGTTCCTGGAGAACTGGGCCGACTTCTCTGTCGGCTACAGGCTCTATCGTAGGGACGGGCTGCACCTTAATGGGGAAGGGGCAGCTGTGTTGGGGAGAAAGATGGTGAGAAGGTTGGAGGAGTGTTTAAACTAGGGACTGGGGGGAGGGTACTTACATTATAGGGGGGGGGGGAGATAGTGCAGATAGATACCGGGGGCAAGGTAGTGGGACTGGGGGAGGAATGGAAGGAGGGACTAAAACAGTTCAGAAGGAATTTAATCAGTTTCTATGAGGAGGTAAGTTTTAGACTTGACAGAGGCGAATCAATGGATGTCGTATATCTGGACTTCTCCAAAGCATTTGACACTGTACCACATAAAAGGTTAGTATATAAAATGAGGATGCTCGGACTGGGAGAAAATGTCTGTAAGTGGGTAAGTAACTGGCTAAGTGACAGAAAACAGAGGGTGGTTATTAACGGTACACACTCAGATTGGGCAACTGTCAATAGTGGGGTACCTCAGGGGTCAGTACTGGGCCCTATTCGTTTTAATATATGTATTAATGATCTTGTAGAAGGCTTGCATAGTAAAATATCAATTTTTGCAGATGACACTAAACTGTGTAAAGTAATTAACACTGAGGAGGACAATATACTGCTACAGAGGGATCTGGATAGATTGGAGGCTTGGGCAGAGAAGTGGCAGATGAGGTTTAACACTGACAAATGTAACGTTATGCACATGGGAAGGAATAATGCAAGTCACCAGTACATACTAAATGGTAAAACACTCGGTAACACTGACATGGAAAATGATCTAGGAATTTTAATAAACAGCAAACTAAGCTGCAAAAACCACTGACAGGCAGCTGCCGCCAAGGCTAATAAGATAATGGCCATCCATTGCTGCCTCAGTGCTGTGCTGGTGGGGCGGTGGGTCCCAGAGCCAAGGAGGCTTTGCTGCACAGTGGGGTTGCTGTGTGGCTCCTGGATCCCGCTGTCTGCTGCTGGTCCGGTGCTGGGGCGCCGGTGGTCGCCGCGCACGGCTGCGCCATTTATAGGTTAGAGTAGTTTCCCACTTGTAGAGGCAACCTTGTCGCGGTTAGTGGGCCTATGCTCTTTGATCAAACTGTATACTAATGCCTCTTATGCACAGCATACAATGTATTATAAATTGGGCGGATATGCCACGTAATTATGCTGAGACAGGCTGATGTCACTTGACACAATTGCCTGTGTAATGCAGGGACGGCACACTGAGAAAAATATGGCGGCGGCCGTCCTTCGTTACTCAGTCCCCAGCTGCCACTGAGGCTGAGGAAAGCCTCAGTGTCCACAGGCCTAAATGGCAACATTTCCAGCGCCAGAAACTTTGAAAAGTGCGCATTTAGTGCTATGGCCTTTGGGTGGGTGGCTGGATATTTGTGCTTACGTTCTAAGGCCTTGGGTAAGGACATCTGTACGCTGTGCTTGGACACAGAAGTGGGTGTGCCAGCTGATGGTGCTTGCGAAGGCCCAGCTGCAGGGCGGGAGTCATCCAGGCCTGCATCTAGGACAGAGGATTGGCCAGCCCAGCACGTGACAAAGGGGAGGAAGAGAAGGCAGCGGTGTAACCCACAGACACTTATTCTGGACCCAGGGGTTCGGGCCACCTGTTAGGGTGCTTTGAGGTCATGTGGCCGATCATGCCGGTGGTGGTGAGGTTGCTAGTGTTCACAACCCCTACTCATTTTGCCTCCAGTGTACTGTCTTCCCCATTATCTTCTCAGGTTTGAATTTTTATTGTTATGGTTTGAGTTAGAGTTAATGAATAGGATGTAAGATATGTTATGGTTATTTGTTTATTTATGAGTTCTTATTTTGGTATAGCACAGTTACAGTTAGCAATTCTTATAATTCTTTTATCGCCCCCCACTTTCCTAAAAAATGCGCCAGACTGCGGAACAGCTACCCCTTGGCAAGGGAGATTTCCGCAAGGGGACACAGTTGGGGGGCCTATTTGGTGTGGCCCGCCTTCTCCCTTTTGCCACCCCACAGCCTCTTCCAGCCTGTTGTGGTGCCATGGATCCCTCCCGCTCTGTCCTGCTTTCCATACTTGGCTTGCCACCTTTCGAGGTTGGGTCAGTGATGCCATTGTCCCCATCTCCTTTTCCACTTCCTCACTCTGGTCATCCTCCTGACTTGTGTTGACCTAACAAGACTCTCACTCATTGACAACTGTGTCTCATCCGCATCGTCCACCTTGTGAAACACTAATTGCCATTCCCCACCGTCATCTTCTTCTGACTGTGGATGCTGAGGAGTTTAGGGATCAGTGCACAAGATCTCCTCATTAGAGATGGCACAAACTATCCGCCGGCGAACAGTTCCCAGCGAACATAGCTTGTTCGCGTTCGCCTCAACGGGCGAACACATGCGATGTTCGGTCCGCCCCCTATACATCATCATTGAGCAAACTTTGACCCTGTACCTCACAGTCAGCAGACACATTCCAGCCAATCAGCAGCATACCCTCCCTCCCAGACCCTCCCATCTCCTGAACAGCATCCATTTTAGATTCATTCGGAATTTGCAGTCTTAGTGAGAGGAGGGAGAGTGTAGTTGCTGCTGATTTAATAGGGAAATCGATAGCTAGGCTAGTGAATTCAGTGTCCACTCCAGTCCTGAAAGACTCATCTGATCTCTGCTGTAAGGACAGCGTCCTGACAGCACCCCAAAAAGCCCTTTTTAGGGCTGCAACATTAGTCTGCTTTTTTTTTACCTTTATATACATATTGCAGTTGCCTGGCCTGCCTGTGTGTGAGGAGCTGCAGGCCCACAGACTGTAGTGTGCCCAATGCCAGTGCCCACCCCTGTCATCCCGTGTGGCACAGGACTTTGCATCAAAAAAAGGCATTTCATTTTTACACTTTAATCTAAGGTAAGTTGCCTGCCAGTGTGTGTCAGGCTGACTTCCACTGACTGTAGTGTGCCCACTGCCAGTGCCCACCACTCATACCGGCTGGCACAGGACTTTGCATAAAAAAGGCATTTAATTTTTACTCTTTAGTGTAATTTCAACTGCTTGCCTGCTGCTAGTGTGTGTCAGGCCGACTTCAACTGACTGTAGTGTGCCCACTGCCAGTGCCCACCCCTGTCATCCCGTGTAGCACAGGACTTTGCATAAAAAAAAGTCACTTAATTTTTACACTTTAATCTAAGGTTAGTTGCTTGCCAGTGTGTGTCAGGCTGACTTCCACTGACTGTAGTGTGCCCACTGCCAGTGCCCACCACTCATAACGGCTGGCACAGGACTTTGCATAAAAAAGGCATTTAATTTTTACACTTTAGTGTAATTTCAGCTGCTTGCCTGCTGCTAGTGTGTGTCAGGCCGACTTCAACTGACTGTAGTGTGCCCACTGCCAGTGCCCACCCCTGTCATCCCGTGTGGCACAGGACTTTGCATCAAAAAAAGGCATTTAATTTTTACACTTTAGTGTAATTTCAGTTGCTTGCCTGCTGCTAGTGTGTGTCAGGCCGACTTCCACTGACTGTAATGTGCCCACTGCCAGTGCCCAAAACTCATACCGGCTGGCACAGGACTTTGCATAAAAAAGGCATTTAATTTTTACACTTTAGTGTAATTTCAGCTGCTTACCTGCTGCTAGTGTGTGTCAGGCCCACTTCCACTGACTGTAGTGTGCCCACTGCCAGTGCCCACCACTGATACCGGGTGGAACAGTACCTAGCACGCGTAGTACCACTTATCTAAAAAAAAATGACAGGCAGAGGCAGGCCACCCCACAGGGGCCGTCGTGGTCGTGGTTCTGTGATTTCCACTGTCCCTGGAATAATGCCCAGTGTTCAGAGGCCACGTACTCTGAACCCGAAAAATTCTGAGGACGTAGTTGACTGGCTTAGACAGGACACCCAATCTTCAACAGCTTCCGCTAAGAACCTTGACGCACCATCCTCCTCCAGCTCAGCTTTGGTCACCTGCTCTCAAGTTACCACGCACCCGCCTGCCACCACCACAGCCACCACAGCCGCTTCACTTGATCCGTCAGAGGAGTTATTTACACATCAGTTGGATGCAATTAGTGATGCGCAACCATTATTGCCAGATGATGTAGATTACGGGGATATGTCTCAGTCAGGCAGGATTACACACATGGACGTACAGTGTGATGATGATGATGATGATGTTGTACCCGCTGCTGCTTCCTTTGCTGAGGTGTCAGATACAAGTGAAGCGGTTGATGATGACGATGTGTCCATGGATGCCACATGGGTGCCTGCTCGAAGAGAAGAAGAGGGGGAAAGTTCAGAAGGGGAGACAGAGAGAATGAGGAGACGAGTTGGAAGCAGGGGGAGGTTGTCGCAAGGAGTTAGTGTCACAGTCAGACAGCATGTATCGGCACCTGGGGTCAGCCAGACAGCACGCCAGTCAACGCATGCTGTTGCCACCACCAGAATGCCGTCATTGCAAAGCTCAGCAGTGTCGCATTTTTTTTGTGTGTCTGCCTCTGATAACAGCAATGCCATTTGCAACCTGTGCCAAAAGAAACTGAGTCGTGGGAAGTCCAACACCCACCTTGGTACAACTGCTTTGCGAAGGCACATGATCTCACATCACAAACGCCTATGGGATCAACACATGAGTACAAGCAGCACACAAACTCAAAGCCACCATGCTCCTCCTGGTCCAGCATCTTCAGCCACGTCAACCACTGCTGTCCTCCCTGTCCCCTCTCAACCACCCGCCACTCCATCTCTCACCTTCAGCAGTTCCTGCTCATCTGCCCACAGTCAGGTGTCTGTCAAGGACATGTTTGAGCGTAAAAAGCCAATGTCACAGAATCACCCCCTTGCCCAGCGACTGACAGCTGGCTTGACGGAACTCTTAGTCCGCCAGCTTTTACCATACCAGCTGGTAGAGCCTAAGGCCTTCAAAAAATTTGTCGCTATTGGGACACCACAGTGGAAGGTACCCGGACGATTTTTTTTTCAAAAAAGGCAATGCCAAACCTCTACCATGTCAGTGAAAAGGAAGTCATGGCATCTCTGGCATACAGTGTTGGGGCAAGGGTCCATCTGACCACTGATACCTGGTCTGCAAAGCAGGGCAGGTATATCACGTATACTGCGCATTGGGTCAACCTGCTGACGGCTGACAAGCATGGAATGCGTGGCTCCGCAGTGGAGTTGGTGACACCACCACGACTTGCAGGCAGACCTACTGCCACCTCCTCTACTCCTACTCCATCCTCTTCGATATCCTCCTCGGCTGAGTCTTCTTCTGCTGCGGCGTCTGGCTGCACATCAACTGAATCCCCTCACCTCCCCAGGGGTTATTCCACATCCCGGATACGACAGTGTCACGCTGTCTTGGGGTTGACTTGCCTGAAAGCAGAGAGCCACACAGGACCAGCACTCCTGTCCGCCCTGAACGCACAGGTGGATCAGTGGCTGACCCCGCACCAACTGGAGATCGGCAAAGTGGTGTGTGACAATGGAAGCAATCTGTTGGCGGCATTAAATTTGGGCAAGTTGTCACATGTGCCGTGCATGGCACATGTGTTGAATCTCATCGTACAACGTTTTGTGTCTAAGTACCCAGGCTTACAGGACGTCCTCAAGCAGGCCAGGAAGGTGTGTGGCCATTTCAGGCGTTCCTACACGGCCATGGCGCACTTTTCCGATATTCAGCAGCGAAACAACATGCCAGTGAGGCGCTTGATATGCGACAGCCCGACACGTTGGAATTCAACACTCCTAATGTTCGACCGCCTGCTCCAACAAGAAAAAGCCGTCAACGAGTAATTGTATGACCGGGGTGCTAGGACAGCCTCTGCGGATCTGGGAATCTTTTTGCCACGTTACTGGACACTCATGCGCAATGCCTGTAGGCTCATGCGTCCTTTTGAGGAGGTGACAAACCTAGTCAGTCGCACCGAAGGCACCATCAGCGACCTCATCCCATTTGTTTTCTTCCTGGAGCGTGCCCTGCGAAGAGTTCTGGATCAGGCTGTAGATGAGCGTGAAGAGGAAGAGGAAGAGTTGTGGTCACCATCACCACCAGAAACAGCCTTGTCATCATCGCTTGCCGGACCTGCAGCAACGCTGGAAGAGGAGTATGAGGAAGAGGAGTCAGAGGAGGAATGTGGTGGCTTTGAGGAGGAGGAAGACCAACCACAGCAGGCACCCCAGGGTGCTCGTTGTTGTCACCTATCTGGGACCCATGGTGTTGTACGTGGCTGGGGAGAAGAACAGACCGTCAATGACATCAGTGAGGACGAGGAACGGGAAATGAGTAGCTCTGCATCCAACCTTGTTCACATGGGGTCTTTCATGCTGTCATGTCTGTTGAGGGACCCACGTATAAAATGGATGAAGGAGAACGATCTGTACTGGGTGGCCACGCTACTAGACCCCCGGTAAAAGCAGAAAGTGGCAGAAATGTTACCAAATTACCGAAAGTCGGAAAGGATGCAGCAGTTCAAAACCAAACAAAAAAATATGCTTTACACAGCTTTTAAGGGGGATGTCACAGCACAACGGGAATCTAACAGGGGAAGAGGTGAGTGTAATCCTCCTCCTACCACGGCGGTAAGGACTGGACGATTTACAGATGTGTTGTTGATGGAGGACATGCAGAGCTTTTTCAGTCCTACTCATCGCCACAGCCCTTCGGGATCCAGCCTTAGAGAACGACTCGACCGACAGGTAGCAGACTACCTCGCCTTAACAGCAGATATCGACACTCTGAGGAGCAATGAACCCCTTCACTACTGGGTGTGCAGGCTTGACCTGTGGCCTGAGCTATCCCAGTTCGCGATAGAACTTCTGGCCTGCCCTGCTTCAAGTGTCCTGTCAGAAAGGACCTTCAGTGCAGCAGGAGGCATTGTCACTGACAAGAGAAGTCGCCTCGGTCAAAAAAGTGTTGATTACCTCACCTTCATAAAGATGAATGAGGCATGGATCCCGAAGGGACTGACAGTGGGGGATACGTTTGACTAACAAAAGGCCTGATTACTTGCGTTAGCCTCAAAATGGTCCCGACGCTGCTGTATTTAATGTCTGCATACCGGATGACTTTCGTGAATTCTCCACCACCAACTAGGGTTCAAGCCGCAATGTTTTAGTCACTTTTCTGCCTGGAAAACATCAATTTTTTCGGCCGCTGCTACAATAGCGGCTGCAACAATGCCTATATATTTCAGGCATGTGTACATGCCTAATTTTTCTGTCCTATGGTGCAGCACTGTGGCTGCAAAAACAAACCAAAAAAAAAAGGCACATACAAGTGTCAATTCCCCTTCGTGATCGTTACCTTGTTGTGGTGAAGAGGCTTGCGTATCACAATGAAGCAATCATCACCTCTATAAGTGTGTTGGCAATGTTGCCACACCCCAGATGATAAGGCCGTTGCTTCATTATTGTCAGACCAAAAGCGATCGGACGGCTGGATAATATTTCATAGAAAAAACATAAATTTACCTTTTTTTTTATATGTTGTATGGGTTTTTAATACATAAAATAAAAAATCATAATAAAGTCTCTTAACAGTTTATTAGAAATGATGCAGACAATTAAAAAAATCCCCATCAATTCCAATACAAAGCAAGTACAGAGCTCAGAACTAAATTATTTCATGATGTCGTAATGGTTCGCTAATTCGACAATGGTTAATCAATTCAACCGGATAGGGTCCGTAACAGGGATTAAACTGATAGGAATAGTACTAGTTAAGACACCACTCATATAGGGTGTCACAGCACATTGCTCTGTGCACGCGCAGTGCCCCAATTTGGGAGTATGAGGACCGACCAAGCTGCTTTTTCCTGAAATCAATTCAGTTTGGTGTATGAGAGTTTGGTCTGTCACTGTGAAGGCAGTCGAGGTACCCGGCCTAAATTTTTTTCACAAAAGGCAATCCCTGATATGGGACGTAACAGGGATTAAACTGATGAGAATAGTACTACAGAAAATACCACTCATATCGGGTGTGACAGTAAATTGCACGGCGCAGACGCAGTGACCGTGGTTTAAAACAGAGTGGAGGGAGTCAGCGTTTTTTTAACCATCTCCTCGTTCGAAAAATCTATTCAATAAATGGCCCCCAGATTGGGGACGTTAGAGGGATTAAACTGATGAGAATAGTACTACAGAAAATACCACTCATATCGGGTGTGACAGTAAATTGCACGGCGCAGACGCAGTGACCGTGGATAAAAACAAAGGGGAGGGAGCCAGAGTTTTTTTTAACCATCTCCCCGTTCGAAAAATCAATTCAATTCACCTTTTGGGGACCCTTGGTGTTGTACGTGGCTGGGTGGAGGAAGAAACCTTCAATGACATCACCGGGACGCAGTGGCGTAGCGTGGGTTGCCAGCACCCGGGGCAAGCCATGTTTTGCGCCCCCCCCAACCTGTGGGCACGCCCCTTTTTACAGATAACATAGTGGATGTCACTTGCAGTCCTATGTAACACTACAGATAATACAGTGATAGCTCTCTGAGTACAGATAATGTAGTAGATATCACTTGCAGGCATACGTAACACTACAGATAACACAGTGATAGCTCTCTGAGTACAGATAATGTAGTAGATGGGTGTGAACCCCCAAAATTCAGAACACACACAGTGTGACCTGAAGTCTGGGGCCAGGATTTGGCAGGGTGGGCCACCGTCTTCATTCGGAGATTAGAACGTCATGACACCTTTTATCGGCCACGTCTCGTCTCTGCAGAGTTTCACAGAAAACATTTTTAAATTCCTCACTTTACTATCATCCTCTTCTATCATTATACACAGGGGCAATTATATATGCTAATAATACAGAGGGGGCCATTATATATTATAATAATACAGAGGGGCCATTATATATTATAATAATACAGAGGGGCCATTATATATTATAATAATACAGAGGGGCCATTATATATTATATTAATACAGAGGGGCTATTATATACTAATAATACAGATCTCTGCTGTCCATATACCAGGCCTACCAGTATTACCCCTTCATATACCGCCTGGTCAGAGTGACTAGGCGGTATATGAAGGGGTAATACTGGTGGTAGGCCTGGTATATGGATAGCAGAGATGGCATCCTCTGAGCAGTACTGTCTCTGGTCATCCTTTACCAGCACCCTGACTGCCACCTGCGTAGCCTTTGACACTGACTGTCACTCACTGATAGCTAAGGGTACTTTCACACTAGCGTTAGTGTGATCCGGCAGGTAGTTCCGTTGTCAGAGCTGCCTGCCGGATCCGCTGTTCAGTGTGACAACTGACAGCATTTGTAGTCGGATCTGGGTGCGGATCCGTCTACAAATGCATTGCAAGAACGGATCCGTCCCTCCGCTTGTCATGCGGATGGACGGATCTGTCTTGCAGTCTTTTTCACAGTCCTTCAGTTGTTTCAGAATGCCGGATCCGGCACTAATGCAAGTCAATGGGAATTAGTGCCGGATCCGGCATTCCGGCGACTGATCAGGCATTTTGGACGGACATAATACCGCAGCATGCTGCGGTATTATGTCTGGCCAAAACGCCTGACAGTGAGTGAACGGAAGGCATACTGATGCAAACTGAACGGATTTCTATCCCTTCAGATTGCATGGGGATATGCCTGATCAGTTCTTTTCCGGCACAGAGCCCTTTTGACGGAACTCTATGCCGGAAAAGAATAACGCAAGTGTGAAAGTACCCTAAGCAGCAGGCAGTGAAGTGCCATGAGAGCCAGGCTACGCAGGTTGCAGTCAGGGTGCTGGTGAAGGATGACCAGAGACAGTACTGCCCAGAGGATGCCATCTCTGCTCATCTCAACTATACCAGGCCTACCACCAGTATTACCCCTTCATATACCGCCTGGTCACCCTTACCAGATGAGCAGGTGGTGTATGAAGGGGTAATACTGGTAGGCTTGGTATATGGACACCAGTACTGTCTCTGGCCATCCTTCACCAGCAGATTCCTGACTGCCACCTGCTTGCCCTGGCTCTCAGTGTCACAGTGTGAATAAGTCACCCCTAACACTCAGGGAGTGATTCAGTCACACTGTGACACTGAGAGCCAGGGCAAGCAGGTGGCAGTCAGAAATCTGCTTGTGAAGGATGGCCAGAGACAGTACTGCCCAAAGGATGTCACCTCTGGTGTCCATATTCCAGGCCTACCACCAGTATTACCCTTAATATACCGCCTGCCCACCTCACACCTAACACTCTGGGAGCTGTCACACTGACTCACATTCAGGCTGCCTGCTGTGGAGTCCTGAAGCGACACACTGCAGCAGCCTTATTCTTTTTCTTCTTCTTGCCCCAGCTCCACTGTGTCTTTCCCGGCTGGAAGGTGGGCGGAGCGTCGCGCTGCTATGGGCGGAGCTTTGTGCTGCTGTGGGCGGAGCTTCGTACTGCCGTGGTGATTGATCAGGGGCGCTTGTTCTGTTGATACTGCTCCTCACTCTGTGGCGCTGCTCTCAGTTAGCAACTTCATAGATTTTTTTTGTGCAAACGGCTGCCAGCGCCCCCTGCAGTCTGGCGCCCGGGGCAACGGCCCCCCTGGCCCCCCCCCACGCTACGCCCCTGCCGGGATGTGGCTAGCTTGGTATCCAACCTTGTGCAAATGGGGAGTTTGCGGTTGTGCAAATGAACTGTTTGCGGTGCATTAAACGGGGAGTTTGGTCTGTCAATGTCTGTAAAGTGGGCGTAACCCTTACACTACCTGATCGATACAACATCATACCTGATCGTATACACACACTGGATGTTTTAAAGCATGTTATTCCAAACAATTTAGGAATGTTAGTTGATTTATGCCCTTTATGTATTAAAACCCGACTCTGCGTCCACTACGTAATTTTCCATGGGAGTTTTGCCATAGATCCCCCTCTGGCATGCCACAGTCCACGAGAGAGGTCCCACAGCAGAGGAATCATGTGTCATATCACCCACCACTGGAGAAGGCCACTTTCAGTTATTTCAGTCCAGCACCCAGACCGAGGATACAGGTCCCTCATCAAGGAATCATGCGTCATATCACCCACCACTGGAGAAGGCCACTCAGTTATTTCGGCCCCAGCACCCAGACAGAGGAGAAAGGTCTCACAGCAAGGAATCATGCGTCATATCACCCACCACTGGAGAAGGCCACTTTCAGTTATTTCAGCCCAGCACCCAGACCGAGGATACAGGTCCCACATCAAGGAATCATGCGTCATATCACCCACCACTGGAGAAGGCCACTTTCAGTTATTTCAGCCCAGAACCCAGACCGAGGATACAGGTCCCTCATCAAGGAATCATGCGTCATATCACCCACCACTGGAGAAGGCCACTCAGTTATTTCGGTATCAGCACCCAGACAGAGGAGAAAGGTCTCACAGCAAGGAATCATGCGTCATATCACCCACCACTGGAGAAGGCGACTTTCAGTTATTTCAGCCCAGCACCCAGACCGAGGATACAGGTCCCACATCAAGGAATCATGCGTCATATCACCCACCACTGGAGAAGGCCACTTTCAGTTATTTCAGTCCAGAACCCAGACCGAGGATACAGGTCCCTCATCAAGGAATCATGCGTCATATCACCCTCCACTGGAGAAGGCCACTCAGTTATTTCGGCCCCAGCACCCAGACAGAGGAGAGATGTCCCACAGGAAGGAATCATGCGTCATATCACCCACCACTGGAGAAGGCCACTCAGTTATTTCGGCCCCAGCACCCAGACAGAGGAGAGAGGTCCCACAGCAAGGAATCATGCGTCATATCACCCACCACTGGAGAAGGCCACTTTCAGTTATTTCAGCCCAGCACCCAGACTGAGGATACAGGTCTCACATCAAGGAATCATGCGTCATATCACCCACCACTGGAGAAGGCCACTTTCAGTTATTTCAGCCCAGCACCCAGACCGAGGATACAGGTCCCACATCAAGGAATCATGCGTCATATCACCCACCACTGGAGAAGGCCACTCAGTTATTTCGGCCCCAGCACCCAGACAGAGGAGAGAGGTCCCACAGCAAGGAATCATGCGTCATATCAACCACCACCGGAGAAGGCCAATCTCAGTTATTTCGGCCCAGCACCCAGACAGAGAGAGAGGTCCCACAGCAAGGAATCATGCATCATATCAACCACCACCGGAGAAGGCCATTCTCAGTTATTTCGGCCCCAGCACCCAGACAGAGAAGAGAGGTCCCACAGCAAGGAATCATGCATCATATCAACCACCACCGGAGAAGGCCACTCTCAGTTATTTCGGCCCCACCACCAAGACAGAGGAGAGAGGTCCCACAGCAAGGAATCATGCGTCATATCAACCACCACCGGAGAAGGCCACTCTCAGTTATTTCGGCCCCACCACCCAGACAGAGGAGAAGTTCATTCAACTTTGGGTTGCACTGCAAGATCATGGTAAAGTTAAAAAAATGAGGATTCAATAAAGAAGTGCCTCGGAGTACAAGATTACATGGTTGAGGGGGAGGCAGTTATAAATGTCTATTCTGCACAAGGGAGGCACAGGTCCTGTGGGATCCATGCCTGGTTCATTTTTATCAACGTCAGCTTGTCCACGTTGGCTGTGGACAGGCGGCTGCGTTTGTCAGTAATGACGCCCCATGCCGCGCTGAATACACGTTCAGACAAAACGCTGGCCGCCGGGCAGGCCAGCACCTCCAAGGCATAAAATGCTAACTCTGGCCACGTGGACAATTTGGAGACCCAGAAGTTGAATGGGGCCGAACCATCAGTCAGTACGTGGATGGGTGTGCAGACGTACTGTTCAACCATGTTGGTGAAATGCTGCCTCCTGCTAACACGTTCAGTATCAGGTGGTGGTGCAGTTAGCTGTGGCGTGGTGACAAAACTTTTCCACATCTCTGCCATGCTAACCCTGCCCTCAGAGGAGCTGGCCGTGACACAGCTGCATTGGCAACCTCTTGCTCCTCCTCTGCCTTCGCCTTGGGCTTCCACCTGTTCCCCTGTGACATTTGGGAATGCTCTCAGGAGCGCCTCTACCAGCGTGCGCTTGTACTCGCGCATCTTCCTATCACGCTCCAGTGCAGGAAGTAAGGTGGGCACATTGTCTTTGTACCAGGGATCCAGCAGGGTGGCAACCCTGTAGTCCGCACACGTTAAAATGTGGGCAACTCTGCTGTCGTTGCGCAGGCACTGCAGCATGTAGTCTCTCATGTGTGCCAGGCTCCCCAGAGGTAAGGACAAGCTGTCCTCTGTGGGAGGCGTATCGTCATCGTCCTCCGTATCCCCCCATCCACGCACCAGTGATAGGCCTTAGCTGTGTCGGGTGCCACCCCGCTGTGAACCTGCTTCATCCTCATCCTCCTCCACCTCCTCCTCCAGTAGTGGGCCCTGGCTGGCCACATTTGTACCTGGCCTCTGCTGTTACAAAAAACCTCCCTCTGAGCCACTTCTAACAGACTGGCCTGAAAGTGCTAAAAATGACCCCTCATCCTCCTCCTCCTCCTCCTCCTGGGCCACCTCCTCTTCCATCATCGCCCTAAGCGTTTTCTCAAGGAGACATAGAAGTGGTATTGTAACGCTGATAACGGTGTCATCGCCACTGGCCATGTTGGTGGAGTACTCGAAACAGCGCAACAGGGCACACAGGTCTCGCATGGAGGCCCAATCATTGGTGGTGAAGTGGTGCTGTTCCGCAGTGCGACTGATGCGTGCGTGCTGCAGCTGAAACTCCACTATGGCCTGCTGCTGCTCGGACAGTTTCTCCAGCATGTGCAAGGTGGAGTTCCACCTGGTGGGCACGTCGCATATGAGGCAGTGAGCGGGAAGGCCGAAGTTCCGCTGTAGCGCAGACAGGCGAGCAGCGGCAGGATGTGAACGCCGGAACCGCGCACAGACAGCCCGCACTTTATGCAGCAGCTCTGACATGTCGGTGGAAATGTGAATGAACTTCTGCACCACCAAATTCAGCACATGCGCCAAGCAAGGGATGTGCGTCAAACCGGCTAGTCCCAGAGCTGCGACAAGATTTCGCCCATTATCGCACACCACCAGGCCGGGCTTGAGGCCCACCGGCAGAAACCACTCGTCGGTCTGTTGTTCATAATAATAATGATGCCCTGCGATCCTTGGCGGCGGAAGGACGTGCGCCAAGGAACTCTCCGCCTGGGGCCCAGCCGCCACTACATTTACCCAGTGTGCAGTTAGGGAGATATAGCATCCCTGGTCGTGCTTACTGGTCCACGTATCTGTGGTTAGGTGGACCTTGCCACAGATGGCGTTGCGCAGTGCACACTTGATTTTATCGGATACTATGGTTGTGCAGGGAAGGCACGGCTGTCTTGGAGAAGTAGTGGCGGCTGGAAACAACATACTGTGGGACAGCCATGGACATAAGCTGTTTGAAGCTGTCTGTGTCCACCAGCCTGAATGACAGCATTTCAAAGGCCAGTAGTTTAGAAAAGCTGGCATTCAGGCCCAGGGCTCGAGGGTGGCTAGGTGGGACATGGCTAGGTGGGACATGGTGGAGATGCTTGGTGACGCAGGTGGTGTTGTCGGTGGCACATCCTCTGTTTGGTGGGCGGCAGGTGCCAACATTCCTCCCGAGGCAGAGGAAGAGGCCGAGGCAGCAGCAAAAGAGGGAGCAGGAGGAGCCAGAGTGAGTTCCTTGCTTTTAAGGTGTTTACTCCACTGCAGTTCATGCTTTGCATGTAGATGCCTGGTCATGCAGGATGTGCTAAGGTTCAGAACGTTAATGCCTCGCTTCAGGCTCTGATGGCACAGCGTGCAAACCACTCGGGTCTTGTCGTCAGCACATTGTTTAAAGAAGTGCCATGCCAGGGAACTCCTTGAAGCTGACTTTGGGGTGCTCGGTCCCTGGTGGCGGTGGCCAGTAGCAGGCGAACTCTCTTGGAGGCGGCTGTTCTGCTTTTGCCCCCTGCTCTCTCTTTTGCTACGCTGTTGGCTCGGTCTCACCACTGCCTCTTCCTCTGAACTATGAAAGTCAGTGGACGACCTTCATTCCATGTGGGGTCTAGGACCTCATCGTCCCCTGCATCGTCTTCCACACAGTCTTCCTCCCTGACCTCCTGTTCGGTCTGCACACTGCAAAAAGACGCAGCAGTTGGCACCTGTGTTTCGTCATCATCAGAGAAGTGCGCACTCCGATGAGGTGGTATTCCCATGTCTTCATCATCAGGAAACATCAGTGGTTGTGCATCAGTGCATTCTATGTCTTCCACCACTGGGGAAGGGCTAGGTGGATTCCCTTGGGAAACCCTGCCAGCAGAGTCTTCAAACAGCATAAGAGACTGCTGCATAACTTGAGGCTCAGACAGTTTTCCTGATATGCATGGGGGTGATGTGACAGACTGATGGGCTTGGTTTTCAGGTGCCACCTGTGCGCTTTCTGCAGAAGACTGAGTGGGAGATAATGTTGTGAACGTGCTGGATCCACTGTCGGCCACCCAATTGACTAGCGTCTGTACCTGCTCAGGCCTTACCATCCTTAGAACGGCATTGGGCCCCACCAAATATCGCTGTAAATTCTGGCGGGTACTGGAACCTGAGGTAGTTGGTTCACTAGGATGTGTGGCTGTGGCAGAATGGCCACGTCCTCTCCCAGCACAAGAGGGTACACTAACACCACCAACTAGATGTTTTCCTCATTGTTACCGTTCACCAAGCACCACAATAAGAATAAATATATTTGGCCCAATGTATTGATTTCAAATTCAGGCCTTTTTTTACAGGCACCTAACACTATCTGCCTATTTATTTATGTGGCGTATTACACTAATCCAGGCACAGCAGTAACCACTGATTTAGGGGAATATCTCTTTTAGGGCTAGTATTTAGGCTCTGGATGAAAGGTATCCTTTTATGGACAGATTTACAATTGGCCTGCAACAGCTCGAACACCAGATTCAGGGTATTGCTATTTTGGCAATTGAATTTCACCCCAGAACAAAATATATGTTTTTGCGGACACTATGAATCTTGGCCTGCAACAGCTGGGACACCAGATTCAGGGTATTTCTATTTTGGCAATTGAATTTCACCCCAGAACAAAAAATATGTTTTTGCGGACACTATGAATCTTGGCCTGCAACAGCTGGGACACCAGATTCAGGGTATTGCTATTTTGACAATTGAATTACACCCCAGAACAAAATATATGTTTTTGCGGACACTATGAATCTTGGCCTGCAACAGCTGGGACACCAGATTCAGGGTATTGCTATTTTGGCAATTGAATTTCACCCCAGAACAAAATATATGTTTTGGCGGACACTATTATATTTTGCCAGCCACAGCTGAAACCACTGATTTATGGTATTGCTATTTTGGCAATTGAATTTCACCCCAGAACAAGATATATGTTTTGGCGGACACTATGAATCTTGGCCTGCAACAGCTGGGATACCAGATTCAGGGTATTGCTATTTTGGCAATTGAATTTCACCCCAGAACAAAATATATGTTTTGGCGGACACTATGAATCTTGGCCTGCAACAGCTGGGATACCAGATTCAGGGTATTGCTATTTTGGCAATTGAATTTCACCCCAGAACAAAATATATGTTTTGGCGGACACTATGAATCTTGGCCTGCAACAGCTGGGACACCAGATTCAGGGTATTGCTATTTTGGCAATTGATTTTCACCCCAGAACAAAATATATGTTTTGGTGGACACTATTATATTTTGCCAGCCACAGCTGAAACCACTGATTTATGGTATTGCTATTTTGGCAATTGAATTTAACCCCAGAACAAAATATATGTTTTGGCGGACACTATGAATCTTGGCCTGCAACAGCTGGGACACCAGATTCAGGGTATTGCTATTTTGGCAATTGAATTTCACCCCAGAACAAAACATATGTTTTTGCAGACACTATGAATCTTGGCCTGCAACAGCTGGGACACCAGATTCAGGGTATTGCTATTTTGGCAATTGAATTTCACCCCAGAACAAAATATATGTTTTGGCGGACACCATTATACTTTGCCAGCCACAGCTGAAACCACTGATTTATGGTATTGCTATTTTGGAAATTGAATTTCACCACATAAAATAATCTATCCTTTGCCAGACAGCAGACAGTATTATACTTGGCTAGCCAAAGCTGGAACACCAGATTTAGGGGTTTGTATTTGGGCAATTGTATTTAACCCCTTAATAAAATATAGAAATTGCTATCCTGAGTTTCTAGGGGTGACAATTAGCACAGCAAGCCCCTGATGTAGGATATAGCAAAAAAAAATAAAAATAGTATTGATGGATTGATGGACTTGGTGGCAGCTTGTTCTGGTGCACCACAAGTCACAAAATGGCCGCCAATCACCCCAGAAAATAAGTGACAGAAAAATGCTCTGTGCAGCCTAAATCCAGTGAGCAAGTAACTAGCAGAAGTTCAATCATTCACAGCTGTAAATTGATCCGTTCATTAGGTGCTGTTGCTGACTTTTCCCTGCCTAATCTTGCCCTCACAGAAGCTGCGTCCTCTACCTACACTAATCAGAGCAGTGTGACGAGCGGCGCTACGTGACTCTAGCTTAAATAGAGGCTGGGTCACATGCTGCACTTGGCCAATCACAGCCATGCCATTAGTAGGCATGGCTGTGATGGGCTCTTAGGGCAAGAAGTAAAACGCTAGCTGATTGGCTGCTGTGCAGCCCTTCAGAAAGCGGGAAGTAATCGCCGAACAACGAACCCGAATTTTTTTGAAACTGTCCGGGTTCGGGTCCGTGTCCTGGACACCCCAAAATTCGGTACGAACCCGAACTATGCTCGAACTGTTCGCTCAACACTAAAGACAGTCTTCGGGAGACAATGGACCAGTGGTCCCCATATATCACCTTTTGGCTCAGATATATCAATGACGTGTTCATCCTGTGGAGAGGAAATTAATGCAACGTTTCTGAATTTGTGGCCTACTTGAATAGCAATGATCTAGGGATCTATTTTACATAGCATTATAGCCTCATTCATATTTCATTCCTTAACCTTTCTATCATCCGTGAAAGGGAGCATTTCAACCGATATGCATATGAAAGAAAAGGCAACAAATAACATATTGAGCTTCCACCCTTTGGCCCTGAAAAAAGGCATCCCCAAAGGCCAATTACTACGTAGAAGGCGCAATTGCTCCAACATATTCGACTTCAATAGGGCAGTAGAAGATCTATATGATCAATTTAGCCAACAAGGGTACCCACAAATGGTGCTCCGTTAACCATACCATCATTCTCTTAGTCGGGACAGGGATACATTATTGATCCCTAATACAAGGAAGAGAGATGAGGAAAGGATAATGATTATTGGCATATTTGACACAGCCCATAAAGAGGTCAGGGACATCATCGAAAAAGTTGGATACTCCTTAAAAGGAACCTGTCATCAACTTTATGCTGATGGTACTGAGGGCAGTATAAAGTAGTGACAGAAATACTGATTTCAGCGGTGTGTCACTCATCAGCTAAAAGTAAGTGGTTGCTGAGAACCAGCATCATAATCATTGCAGCCCAGGCCTTGAAAAGAGTCAAATCTACTTGAGAAGAGTCATGGTTATTCATAATCTACTGCTCTCCCCACCCATCTGCTGATGATTGGCAGTTCTCTCCTAGAGAGAAAGGGAAAAAACTAGGTAGAAGACTGTAAATCATCAGCAGGTGGGCAGGGAGAGCAGGAATTCACGAATAACCATTACTCTTCTCAAGTAGATTTGACTTTTTTCAAGACCTGGGCTACAATGATTATGATGCTAGTTTTGGGCAACCACTTACTTTTAGCTCATGAGTGACACACCGGACTTTATACTGCCCACAGTACGGTCAGCATAAGGTTGATGACAGGTTCCCTTTAAGTGGGATGCAGATATTGGGCACCTGATCAACTATCGCCCCTCTCTTAACATAACAGAAACTATGCACCAGTACATCCCTGATGTTATACCCTCTCTATCGACCACAGATTACACATACTTGGTTGAGGCTATGCTTGGAAAAGGCTATTAGCACTGAACTTAAAGGGGTTGTCCCATCTCAGACAATGGGGGCATATCGCAAGGGTATGCCCCCATTGTCTGATTGGTGCAGGTCCCACCACTGGGACCCGCACCTATAATCGAGAACGGAGCCCCGTATGCGCAGCTGCCCTCCATTCATTTTCTATGGGGCCGGGGAATATAGCTATTTCCGTCGGCCCCATAGAAAGGAATGGGAGCATGGGGCGCGCATGTGCGGTGCGCTCCCATTCACTTCTATGGGAGAAGCGCTTGGTGGTGGACGGACCCAGGGAAATCTGTGGTTCTCCAGCCACAGCTCTTCCCGCTCAGTTCTCGATATAGGTGCAGGTCAAAGCAGTGGGACCCGCACCTATCAGACAATGGGGACATATCCTAGCGATATGGCCCCATTGTCTGAAATGGGAATACCCCTTTAAGGTAGAAAACAAGTCAGAGTGTGACTTCTCATACTGACCTTCCCAGCCCAGCTGCACATATGGAGGGCTGGGGTTCGGAGCCAAGGCACTGGTACGATAGGGGCTATGAGCTATGGACCCTGCATGTGTGCTTAATTTAGGACAACTAGCATATAGGCTTTTATGTCACTATCAGCCTCATGAGTGAAGCTCACTGAAATGTTAATAGTATCTGGGCGATAGTCCATGTTTACAAATAGCATACCAGTTTAGTGGGCAGCAATATCAAAACAAAATGGCTACTGACGCCTTATCTATTGGTTTAGTGTACTAATGGTCATAGTGTAATAGTGTACTGTAATGTAATAGTGTACTGTAATGGTGATCTGCTTCATTAGGAAATAAAGTATGCATACAGGGCATTAACTGCTGCCTTCAAGGCACTGTGGGTTTATAGTGAACTAAATGAGCCTCATATAATCCATCTTGTATAATCAATACATGGCTTGTATAGCCGTAGCCAATATTGGCAGTTTACATATTCACCCTCTATTAAAGACACATGTACTTCATAATTTGGGATGAAAGAGTTGCCCGATTTTGGTATCCATTATTTTCATTATCGGGGTCCACCAGCACCCACTAGTAGAGTTCCCTTTTTCCTAGGATTGCCTTATTTTGAATCGGGGTGACTAATCCCTTGTTTGCTTTTTTAGCCCACTTATTTTTGTTATTTTTAATATTATAATAAAAGTTACGTTTTAGAGCTGCGCATTTCAGTGACTTGTTTCACTCTCCTGCAGCATCAACCAGAGTTATCAATTCTTCAGTGAGCCCTACAACACAGCATGGAACAAATGAACCTTCATTGACATGTGGCGGAAGCTTTGTGTCTTTTTTAATGCAGATTGGAAACAACATTTGCTGAGGTAAGTTTACAACAACCTATTATTACCCTAAGAATAGACTTAATGACTTATATTGGTGTAAGTCATAGAGAACAATTACGTAAGAAAGAAACAATAGAATTTTTATATTACCATACATTTTTCAAATAAACAAGCACAACATAATGCAGACATATGCTAAATGCAATGACTTTAATTTTAAAAAACAGCAGGTACAATTTTGAGCTCCAAAACATTTGAACTATAAGTAAAAGCAATACAAAATGAAGATACAAAATAAATGTAAAAACATGAAATGGTTATTTTTTTACTTCTGAAAAATAATCCACATTCCAAAGAGGATCCCATTACATATAACTGATTAAAGACCACAATAAATCAGTATTTATAACACGTTTCAATTTAATATTTCATTTTCCTGTAACGTTTTCCATCGAACATCGAACATTTTATAAAAATCTGATCAATACGACAAAATAAGCTATACTGCTCCTTAGGACTCATGCACACGACCGTATTTTGTTTCCTTGTCCGTTCAGTTTCTTTTGCTGATAGGATGTGGAACCATTTATTTCAATGGGTCCGCAAAGAATGCTTACAGCACACCATGTACTGTCCACATCAGTATGTCCGTTCCGTAGCCCCGCAAAAAAAATTGAGCATCTCCTATTTTTTTCTAGTTTGCGGACAAGTATAGGCATTATTACAATGGATACACAAAAATAACGGATCCGCAAAAGAAAACTGATGCCATACGGGTGTCATCCATTTTTTTTTTGCGGATCTGCAATTTGTGCACCGCAAAACACATACGGTCGTGTGCATGTAGCCTTAGGTTAACTTTTCACATGGTCAGCTGGTACTGATAATTTTGATCTCTTGAAGATCCACTCTTAGTTGTGGCTAAGAGGAAAAAGTAGAACCAAGCTACCCTGTCTGAACATTATCTCTACTTTGATCTCAGGTCAGTGAGAAATCTGAAAGCAATTCGTTACCAGGAAAGTGCCAACACTGCAGGGGTTACATAATGCGTCCTTCGCAACCAGACCAGGGAAGGGAAGAAACAACTAACAATTTTAGCCTAGATTATCATTCAGATTTTCTAAGCATAAATTTAGTAGGAAACATTCTTAAACAGTGAGAAATACATATCAATCACACAGGAACCTCCACTACCTAATACTCATTCTATACAGCTTGATTGAAACATTGCCCGTGACCACCTGTTGTAAACCTTTTTTTTTTTTATAATACTCCATTGTGATATAATTTGGCCACTGTATGGGGGGAGGGGGGGTTCTGAGATATTTTTACTGATCAGTATCTGATAGTGGGAGTTCTGACATCCGGGACCTCTGCCGATCAGCTGTTTGAGAAGGTACCTGGGCTTACAGTAACGCCGCAGCCTTCTTACAGCTTTCCCTAAGCCAAATGATGTCATGTTCATTGGTCACATGGTCTAGACCCAGCTCAGCCCCATTTAAATGAATGGGACTGAGCTGGGATACTAAGCACAGCTGTTGTACAATGTACGGCGTTGTGCCTGGTGGTCTGAGAGAATTCTACTTTGAGCACCAATGCCATCTGAAACAGCTGATCGGCAGGGGTTCCCAGGTGTCGGACCCCCACAGATCAGATATTGATGGCCTATCCAGAGGATAGGTCATTAGCAAAAATATCTCAGAGAACCTTTTAAATTGAATGCATCATCTATAGATTGTCTATTACTAAGTCATATTCCAATAATGGCAATAATCCTAAAGTATGTCTCATGGCCTGTTTATATGGTCAAACATTGATTTATAGGACAGCTATGTTCCAACAGGTGGCTCCAGAGACACAACTTTGTTTTCTCTTTTGAAAATAGAGTTACTTTGCATACCGACTAAACTAGGTATAAAAACATTATTTTCCAATATATTTTTACTTTCTAATTATATAGTGTATATATACAAACTAATATTTTGAAAATATAGGGGTTATTTACGAACAGGTATATGCCACAGGTCTTTAAAAAACATGGGAAGGAAAAAGGGCAGGCCGGCAGGCTTGTCTCATTTATCATTTACTACGCCTGTTTTAGGCTTAGAAAATGGTCTAAATCTACACCAACAAGCAAGCTGGCGTAGATTTACGCAAGCAAAACGTCTGCCTAAGTTATGAAGAGTTATGCATCTACATAACTTAGGCGGATAAACCTCCAGTGCAGGCGAGGCAAAGACCAGTGTGTAAATTGCCAGTCTTCATGTATGTAGGTATGTCCCCCTATGTATCTCCACTTTTTTCACCACCCAAAAAACTGGAAAGATAGAAGTGTAGATCCCTACTCCCTATTTATCTAGAATTGTCTAAAGCTGAATCAATTCTGGATATGAAAATCATTCTGTTTATTAGTTACAATATATTTAGACATAATAGCATAATAAAGCGTCATCCCCTGGGGCAGAAAAAACTTAAAATTGCAATTATAAGCTGTTTACCATGGTACCTTTTCTAATACACTATCGATCATTGCTGGTTCAAATGACAACCCCAATTCTAAAAAAGTTGGGATCCTGTGTGAAATGTAAATAAATGCAAATAAAAACAGAATGCAATGACTTGCAAATCTCATGGATCTGTATTTTTTTCCAATATAGAACACGTCAGATTTTACCATTTCATGACAAAAATTACCTTATTTAGAAATTGATGGCAGCAATGCATCTCAAAATGGTTGGGATGGGCAACAGAAAGCTAGAAAATTAAGAGGTATTAATAAAAAATTGCTGGAGGAGCAATTTGCTACTAAGTCACATGACAAGCTATAAAAAGAGCATGTTAGAAAGATAGAACCCCTCAGAAGCAAAGATGGGCAGATGTTCACCAATGTGTAAAAAAAAATTTGCAAAGACTGACTTTTTAGAGAATTTGGAGAAATGTATGTATGCAAGGGGCAGGCTGACAGTCAATATTGGATGCTCGTGATCTAGGGGCTTTAAGTCAGTGCTGCATTTAATTATGGCCAACTCTCACTTAAAATGCACAGAGGCAAAATGGAAAGCTGTTCTGTGGTCAGATTAATCAAAATTTAAAATTCTTTTTGGAAATCACAGACACCATGTCCTGCATACTCAAGAGGAGGTGGACTATTCAGCTTGTTATCAGCGCACAGTTCAAAAGCCTGCATCTCTGATGGTATGGGGTTGCATTAGTGCTTATGGCATGAGCAGCTTACACATCTGGAAAGCCCTTAACAATGATGAAACATATATAGAGATTTTAGAGCATATTTCAGCAAGACAATACTAAACCACATACTGCATCCATCACAGCATGGCTTCGAAGAAGAAGAGTCTGGGTGGTGAACTGGCCTTCCTTCAATCCAGGGCTTTGAGCAATAGAAAACATTTCACAAATTATGAAACAAAAAATTTGGCAATGAAGACCCAGGACTGTTTAGCAGTTATAATCCTACATCAGACAAGTATGGGACAACATTCCTTTCCCTCACTTCCTAGACATAGACGCTGTTGGTAGTCTCTGTTGTTCCAAGTTTTTTGAGAGGTGTTGCTGCCATCAGGTTCTAAATGAGTTAATTTTTTGTCATGAAATGCTATGTGTTCTATGATCTATTGTGAAAAAAACATGGGTCTATGACAGGGATGAACAAACTGCGTCTCTGCAGCTGTTGCCAAATTACAACTCCCAGCATGCAAAGACTGCTTACAGCTATCAGCCTACAGCATGGCATGGTGGGAATTGTAGTTTTACAACAGCTGTAGAGCCACTGTTTGCCCATCCGTGGTCTATTAGATTTGCAAATCTTTGTATCCTGTTTTTATTTACATTTTACACACAGTCCCAACTTTTTGGGAATTAGGGTTGAATTTTAACTAATGTCTCCACTTTTATAGATTAATAATTAGTAATTCATGCTGATTTTACATGGAAACTAGATTACAATCTTGAAGACTACAGTCACAGGTTGAGCGACAATGTTTCATTTTGCTGATCTATGGTCTTCCCTTCATCAGTGACCCTAGAGGAGCGCTGTAAAAAATAAATAAATAAAAAATGTTAAATGTTTATTATTTATACTGCAAAGTGTATACAGTACAAAAAACTGACAGCTGACCTGTAATTATACAAAAGGTTTAAATAATATTGTATAATATAGAGAACATAAGCCATATTCTTAAATATAGTATGATAAATTACAAAAAAGTCAGTGAATTTATATTTATCAAAAAGCCAAAATGTATAAATATGAATAGGTCATTAGGGGTAAAGAGAAGGCAGAGCTCTTAAAAGTGGTGTTGCCTGTTTAAATGCTAATAAAGTGTGGCCAACAAAAAATAATTTAAAAATCAGACAAAAACGGAATGAGGAAGATTGCTCGCTTAAGGGTAAAAAGGAAAAATGTGCATGAATATATTTCTTCATTTTTTTTTTTTATAAGGCTTAAGGAACTCTAGGGAAGCAGTACAGCTAAACATAAAATCATATTCGCCTTGACCTTAAAAAACAATGAACCCTGGAGCACCAGGTCAGCCCCACCGCTAGCGGCTATAACTGCTGGCTTCTGGGACGGCTGCAGCAGGGCGAGCACGTGGGTGCATTCCACTGTGAAACGCACGCTATGACGGAGGCATGATCCCCGACAAGTAGCAGATGTGGAAGATGGGGTGCCGCCGGCAGCGCAGCCATACCCAAGGTAACCGGTAGGGAAACAGACGCAGAGGGGCAGGGACCGGCCACTTACCCCTGATGGACCACGTGTCCCGGCGTGCAGAAGACCGTGGCGATAGCCGAAATAGCGCAGGGGAAAGCGAAGAGGTGGCTCCTCCTACCCGGAAGCATGAAAGGGAAGCGTGGCGGGGTAAGAGAGCCGGTGAATAAATGGGGCAGACGCCCCTCCCACAAATGCAGGCTGAACCTCAACCTTCATAATATATATCAGCCTTACACAATCATTAATTATTCAACATACATTTGCATATTTCTTATCCAACATACATATATAAATTAGCATGTGCAGAGCACACCCCTATTGAGAGTAAAAGAAAGAATACTGTAGCTATGCTATACAGGTGAAACTCGAAAAATTTGAATATCATGCAAAGTTCATTTATTTCAGTAATGCAACATAAAAGGTGAAAGTAATATATGAGATAAATTCATTACATGCAAAGCGAGATATTTCAAGCCTTTATTTGTTATAATTTGGATGATTATGGCTTACAGCTCATGAAACCCCAAAGTCACAATTTAGGGTACCCTTTGCTTAGGGGGTATGGATTAATTAGCTGACTAGAGTGTGACACTTTGAGCCTAGAATATTGAACCTTTTCACAAAATTCTAATTTTAAGCTGTATTAATGCAATTTCTTTTAATTTGCATTACTGAAATAAATGGACTTTTGCACCATATTCAAATTTTTCGAGTTTCACCTTTACTTACTCAAGTAACTAGGAGGGACCAGGGAGGAAGATCATATTCCATATGATTCAATTGATGGTTGACATCTCAAATAAGTTACTGCACATGCGCCATCCCTAGCTACATCACTTCCTGTCAGCTAAGTTGTTATGACTGCCTGCACAAGTGTTCCTAAGTTGAATACATCACTAGTGGCATTCCCAGCCATTTCAATATAGTGAAGCACTGCGAGTGCTGTACTCACCCCTTTTCCCTGGTCTTCTGTAGGCCGTGCTGCTGTGTTCTGTACAGTGCCAGGACATACAGCGCGCACTATGACCTGACGCTGTATGCAGTTAAGTGACAGTGTTGCGTGGGCCTAGAGAAGACCAGCAAGCAGGGACTGGAGGAGAGAATGCCGGATACGGAGAGGAGCGGCAGAGAAGGAGAGGTAGGTTAATTTGTTTATTTTTTGTGTGATATGGGGGTCTGACTCTGATCTGAGATCTGACATGAGGGTCTGACTCTGATTTGAGGTCTGATATGGGGCTCTGAGGATCTGATATGGAGATTTTAGGATCTGATACGGGGGTGTGATTTGTGGATCTGATATGGGGCCCTGAGGAGCTGATATAGGGGTCTGATATGGGGGTTTGATTTGAGGATCTGTTATGGGGGTCTGACTCTAATCTGAGGTCTGATATGGTCCGGGAATCTGATATGGAGGTCTTAGGATCTGATATGGGGGGGGGGGGGGGTCTGAGGATCTGATGTGGGGGTCTGATCCGAGGTCTGATTTGGGGGTTTCAGGATCTAATAAGTGGGTCTGAGGATCTGGTAAAGGGGTCTGAGGATCTGATATGGGGGTTTGATTTAAAGATCCAATATAGGGATCTGATCTGAGAATCTTATATGGGGGTATGATCTGAGGGTCAGATATGGGGGTCTGATTAGAGGTCTGATATAAGGGTCTGATTTGAAGTGTGATATGGGGGTTTTACTTCAAGATCTGATCTGGCGGTCTGATCTGAGGATCAGATATGGGGTCTGGTCTGAAAAGTTAGGGGTATTTTTTGTACTGGTACACATTATAAGGGGGTATTTTTTGTACTGGCGCACATCATGGGGGCACTTTTTACTGGTACATATATATAGGGAGAATTATTAGTGTTGATTGAGCACCAAAGTGCTCGGGTGCTCCAGTAAAACACCTCGGGATTCTCGGGTGCTCTACCAAGTACCCGAGCACAATGGAAGTCAATGGGAGAACCCGAGTATTAAACCAGTCACCCCCTGCTCTGAAGAAGGGAGGGTGTCTGGTTCACATGAAAAGGTCAGAAATTGATGGAAACCACTGAAATTGTTCTGGAACAGCATGGGGAGGATGTCTGTATGCATCTTGGACTCCCAGGATGCTGCTGGGAACGATGTTGTCCGAGTAGTACGTCAATTTTATAGACTGACAATAATACGCACAAAACTGAAGATAAAATCGATTTTACAAAAAAAATTGTTAGGAAACATTCTTTCCTGTATATTTACTTGTATATAAAGTGCAAGTGCTGCCAAAAATTACAAGGAAGAGGCACTCCGATACAAACTGTATATCACATAAAGGAGGGCCTCATTCACATTGTGGTACAATTGTTCAGGTAGTGGGACTCCTACACTCATAAAGGCTATGCACTAAGTGAAAGGGCTGTCAAAAATTACAAGGAACCAGCACTACAATAAACCCTTTATTACACATAAAGGAGGGCATCATACACACCCTTGAAAAATTATGATTAATGGCCTGCTGGTGACCCTCAAAAACATTAGGAGCAAGGGCCTGCTGGTGACCCGCTAAAACATTAGTGGCGAGGGCCTGCTGAGGGAAGGGGGCCCAAGCTGAACTCTTGCACCAGGGCCCATGAGCCGTTAGCTACGCCACTGACAGGCGCATATTAAATTTTTGTACTCCCAACTGGCAGACCAAGAAAATAGGGACATGAGGAATAATATAAGAGTAAAGGATATCCTGGAAACAGGTCTCCACCTTACTATCGGAGCCTATGCTGATATAATAAGACTAGTAATGATTGTTAGGAAACATTCTTTCCTGAATATTTAATTGTATATAAAAAAAAATGACAAGCAAGAGGCACTCCGAAACAGCCTGTATATCACATAAAGGAGGGCCTCATTCAGATTGTGGTACAATTGTGGTACAATTGTTCAGGTAGTGGGACTCCTACACTCATAAAGCATATGCACTAAGTGAATGGGCTGCTAAAATTTATAGGAAATGGCACTCCAATACACCCTTTATTACACATAAAGAAGGGCATCATACACACCCTTGAAAAATTATGATTGGTGGCATGCTGGTGACCCTCAAAAACATTTGGAGCAAGGGCCTGCTGGTGACCCTCTAAAATATTAGGGGAGAGGGCCTGCTGCTGAGCTGACCCTCTAAAACATTATATGCGAGTGCCTGCAGGTGAGCTGACACTCTAAAACATTACATGAGAGTGCATGCTGTTCAGCTGACGCTCTAAAACATTATATGCGAGAGCATGCTGTTCAGCAGACTTTCTAAAACATTATATCAGATCGCATGCTGTTCAGCTGACGCTCTAAAACATTATATGCAAGTGCATGCTGTTCAGCTGACGTTCTAAAACATTATATGCGAGTGCATGCTGTTCAGCTGACGTTCTAAAACATTATATGCGAGTGCATGCTGTTCAGCTGACCCTATAAAAAAATTAGAGTGGAGGGAATATATACAATATGGAGGAGGAGGAGGAGAAAACAAGATTCAACCATATACTCTTTTTTGTGGTGGAAAAGGTGCATGGGAATACACTACAGTAGATTGAGTACATTATAAATGATAGATTGAAATTGCCTTTATGTTCATCATCAGCTCAGCACTCCTCTGGTGGAGTTGAGAAGTCAAGGGCAATCCAGGCCTTGTTCATTTTTATCTGAGTCAACCTGTCAGCATTGCCAGTGGACAAACGAATATGCTTATCTGTTATAATGCCACCCGCAGCACTAAATACACGCTTAGACAAAATGCAGGTGGCAGGGCAGGCCAGCACCTCCAAGGCATAGAGCACAAGTTCGTGCCACGTGTTCAGCTTGGACATCCAGTAGTTGTAAGGCACTGAGGGATCATTTAGGACACTGACATGGTCTGCTATGTATTCCTTCAACATCTTCCAAAACTTTTCCCTCCTTATAGCAGTAGGCCGCGCTTCAGGGTGAGGTTACTGGCAGGGTGTCAAGAAAGTGTCCCATGCCTTGGAGAGTGTTGCCCTACCTTTGTTGGAACTGCTGTGTGTTCCCCTTGTCTCTCTTTCTCGGTTGCCTAAGCAAGTACGGACTCTGCCGGCCGCGTGGTCAGATGGAAAAGTTTGGAGCAATCTCTCAACAAGTACCTTCTGGTATTGTACCGTTTTACTCGTCCTCTCCACCACAGGAATCAGAGATGAGAAGTTCTCTATACAGTTGCATATTCATTAGAAATTAATCTACAGTCGGAAATTCATCAGAAATTAATTGTTACAGTCGAATATTCATCAGAAATTAATCGGACACGCCCCCAAGAGGAAGCAGAAGCGAAACGCGTCGGGATGGTGCTCCTGCTGTACTCCGGGTCTCTATGACTACCAGCATTCACGTGTTATATTGGTATTGATGGGGTAATTACCTTTTATGGGCAGATTGGGTGTATCCTTACTGCTAGAATTATGCTGAGCTATCATTGTTTCATGTGTCAGATCTTTGCTGGGTTAGGATCAATTGCAGCTATTGCTACTGCCGGGTGTTAGGCTAGTGTATTATGGCGTCGAACCAGCTATGTTCATATGGTATCCAGTGGGTTCAGGGGGGTACCTATTTGTTGCAATATCACCTGTAATTGCTGCTATTTTATAATTATTTAACTATTTATATGCTGTATGATGATCAACAAAGAAGTATTGTTATATTATATGTGTGGACTTTTGTTTGTGTTTGTTGTATGGTGGCCACACATATCCTATGATCATTTTCAGGTCATTGGTTTGGATGAGAAGTTCTCTTTGTAGCGGGGGTCGAGAAGGGTGAACACCCAGTAATCCATGTTATCTAAAATGTGTATAATGCGATGATCGGCGGATTGGCAGCCTAACATAAAGTCAGACATGTGTGCCAGAGTACCAGCAGGCAAGACGTTGATGTCGACATCAGGGTGACTCTCCATCTCATCATCCTTCTCTTCCACTTCTGCCCATCCACACTGAACAGATGGAATTAAAGTTCCATGGGTACTACCCTCTGTAGCAGAGGCAACTGTCTCCAGCTCCTCCTACTCTTCATGGTCCAATTCGCGCTGAGAAGACGAACTGTGGGTGGTCTGGCTATCACCCTGTGTAATGTCCTCCCCCATTTCCTCGTCTGCCACATTCACAGCATCCTCCTTAATTGTGAGCAGCGATCGTTTGAGTAGACACAGCAGTGAGATGGTTACACTGATAATAGCGTTATTGCCACTAACCATCTGTGTGGATTCATGAAAGTTTTTTTAAACGTCACAGAGGTCTATCATCAATGCCCACTCCTCGCTTCTGAATAGTGACAGTTGACTGGAAAGGCAACGACCATGTTGAGGCTGGTATTCCACAACTGCCCTCTGCTGCTCACAAAGCCTGGCCAACATGTAGAACGTAAAGTTCCAGCACGTGCTCACGTCGCACAACAGTCGTTGAACTGGAAGCCGCAAGCGCTGCTGACAGACCGGCACAGACCGGCTGAAGCTGTGGACGACTTACAGAAATGGGCACACACGAGGGGCGCCTTCACTAGTAGCTCTTGCAAATTGAGGTAGGTTTTGATAAACCGCTGAACCACTACGTTTAAGACGTGGGCTAGGCATGGGATGTGTGTCAGGTTGGCGAGCTCCAAAGCTGCCACCAAGTTAAGGCCATTGTCATACACAACCATGCCTGGATAAAGGTTGAGTGGTGAGAGCCACAGCTCGGTCTAGTCCCTTATACCCTGCCATAGCTCTGTGGCGGTCTACTGTTTGTCCCCTAAGCAGATCAGCTTCAGCACAGCCGGTTGACGCTTATCCACAGCAGTGCTACACTGCTTCCAGCTAGTGACTGATGGCTGACTGCTGTTGGAGGTGGAAGTGGAGGAGGAGGCGGCGAAGGAGGGGAAGTGGGGGTGGAGCCAGTAACATAGCTGCTGGCGGAGACCCTGATGGACGTAGGGCCTGCAATCCTGGCCGTGGGTAGCACCTGTGCCATCCCAGGGTACGACTCACTCCCAGCCTCCACAACATTCACCCAGTGTGCGGTCAGGGAAATGTAGCATCCCTGGCCACCAGCACTTGTCGATGTGTCCATGGTGAAGTGGAACTTCCCAGTAAGCACGTTGGTCAGGGCACAGGTGATGTTCTGGGACACATGCTGGTGTAAGGCGGGCATGGCACACCGTGAAAAATAGTGGTGGCTGGGGACTGCGTACCGAGGGAGGGCCGGATGCTTGGATGTCATGTGGCGGATCATGCTGGTGGTGGTGAGGTTGCTAGTGTTCACGTCCCGGCTCATTTTGGTATGGCACAGGTTGCAAACTACCACTGTTTTGACATCTGCACTTTCCTCAAAAAAGCGCCATACTGCGGAACACCTACCCCTTGGCAAGGTAGATTTACGCATGGGGGTGCTTGGTGTAATGGTTGCAGGCCTGTTTGGTGTGGGCCGAGTTCTCCCATTTGCAACCCCACTGCCTCTTCCATACTGTTGCGGTGCTGCGGATCCTTCCCCCTCTGTACTGCTGTCCTCACTCGGCTTTTCACCTTCCCATGTTGGGTCAGTGACCTCATCGTCCACCACCTCCTCTTCCATTTCCTCACTCTGCTCATCCTCCTGACTTGACCTAACCACCACCTCAGTGATTGGCAACTGTTTCTCATCATCATCCACCTCCTCAACGAATGTTTGCGGTTCACCACTGTCATCTTCTTGAGACTGTGAAGGCTCAAAAGGTTGGGAATCAGCGCACAATATCTCAGGTACTTCTTCAAGTGTGCTGGGCTCGAGGGCCAAATCTAATAGAGACACCTCAGTGCTGAGTGTGGGATCACTCGTTTGGAAAGCCTCTCCATGGTGGGAGAAAGGATGATCAGAGTGAGGATTCGGTTGACCAGACTCTTGGCTACAGAGACTGGATGAGAGGGTGGTGCTTAGCCGACTGGAAGCATTATCTTCAGAAATCCAACCGACCAACTGTTCGCACTGTTCACACTTGGACAGTGTTCTCCTGCGCCGCCCAGCTAATGGAAAAACGGATCAATTTAAAACGGACTGCAAAACTATACAGAGAAAACTTTGGTCCTCTTGCTCACGAACGTTGTTTTTTACCATTTACATTCCGTTTTTTGCGTTCAGCATACGGACCGTATACGGAACCATTCATTTCAATGGATCAGGAAAAAAAATGGAAGGTACTCCGTATGCCTTCCGTTTCCGTATTTCCGTTCCGTTCAAAGATAGAACATGTCCTCTTAGGCCTCTTGCAAACAAACGTATGGCTTTTTGAGTATTTTTCAGAACGGAACATCTGGCCCCTGATAGCCCCTGATGTCTTCTTATTGTCCGAATAACGGACAAGGATAGTACTGTTCTATCTTTGAACGGAACGGAAAAACGGAAACGGAAGGCATACGGAGTACGTTCAGTATGCAAACGAAAAAAAAAAAACATGTTTGTGTGCAAGAGGCCTTATTGTCCACATAACAGACAAGGATAGTACTGTTCTATCAGGGGCCAGCTGTTCCGTTCCTCAAAAAAACTGAATGCACACGGACGTCATCCGTATTTTTTGCGGATCAGAAAATACTGAAAAAGCCATATGGTCATGTGCAAGAGGTCTTATACTGCTGCTTTTAGGTTGTTTGCACTATATGATATATCAGTAATTCTTGTTTTTGATTGGGGTGCAGGTTCTGTGTGATACAGCCATTTGCGGGGTGTATTAATAGGAAAGATACGCATGTCCCATTAGCCGTTCTGCATTGATTTTACATTATTGATGAAAAAGGGGCTTCATCATCATCATCATCAGGAGAAGACGATGGCAGCTTGCGCATGAGGCAGCGGAGGAGGTAAACATGGCCAATTGCAGAATTTGTGGGCAGAAGGTGAAGCGTGGCCAGGGTGCCAATGTTGCCCCCACGGCCCTGCGTGAACACATGCAGCGTCGCCATAAAGTGGCCTGAGAGAACCGTAGCTCCGATGTGGTGATCCAGCCTGCTGCATCAACCAGTGGCACGCACCCAATTTTATGCAGTCAAGGCTCCACACCTCAGCCGAAGGGAGCTATCTGTCCTCCCTATCATCTGCTGGTCCTGGTGCTCCTGCTACTCCTAGTCAGTCATTCCGTCAACAATCGATCACTGAATCGATTGCCAAGATACAGCAGTATGGGTGCACTCATCCAACGGCACAGAAGCTGAACGTGCTCCTGGCCAAGTTGCTGGTGCTGCAGTCCCTCCCTTTCCAAGTGGTAGACCACCTTTCAGAGAACTGATTGTTTGTGCCAAGCCGAGATGGAGTGTCCCAAGGCATAATTTATTTGCGAAAAAGGCAGTACCAGCCCTGCACACATATGTAAAACAGAAGGTGGGCCAGTCCTTGAGCATGTTGGTGTCTGTCAAAGTGCACGGCAGCACCGACATGTGGAGCTATAACTGCGGTCAAGGACAATTTATGTCCTTTACAGCCCACTGGGTAAATGTGCTTCCTGCCCAGCCACACCAGCAACTTGGCGAGGTAACACCACATCCGCCTCCTCGTTCTCACGCAGTTGGTCCTGCAACAATGTCCTTCTCTGCCTCCTCATCCTCCACCATGTCCTCAGCCTCCACTGCAGGGACAATTCACAGTGCTCCTCCAACATACCACATGTGCAGGGCACGGTGGTGTCATGCTGTTCTGCACATAGTTTGCCTGGGCGAACGGAGTCACACAGGGGAGAAACTGCTCCACGTTCTTCATCATGAAATTGAATCCTGGCTTTTTTTGCGGACCTATTGAAATTAATGGGTCCTCATCCAATCCGCAAAAAAATGGAACAAACATGGAAACAAAATACATTTGTGTGCATGAGGCCTCAGGGACACTTTTTCTTGGGCACATTATGTGCCAATAATTACTGAAGGCGGCACTATCTGTATGTAACTAGTATTTTCAGGGGGACTGTTTCTGGTGTATAGTATTGGGGAGCACAGCAGCACAGTATTGGGGTTGGCAGGATGAGGTGTTCAGAAGATGGGAGGATGATGGAAAACTAGGAAACTAAGAATTCTTTCTGTCAAACTCTGCAGAGAAAAGAGATGGCTGAAAGAAATCATCATGGCTGTCTGGTCTGAAGAAAGAAGATGAGGACAGAGAACATCTACATTAAAGGAGACGTCACTGAATGCAAGAGGTATGTGGTGCTGTATTAGGCTACTTTTACATCTAAGTTAGTGATTTTGGCAGGCTGTTCTCTGCTGGAATTCACCGTCTCCGGCACTGCTAGATGCAGGCAGAATGCCCACCGCCCTATTATCTTAAATGGGGTCCAGCACAGATCCGGCTACAATCTGGCAAAAATGCAGAAAATCGGCGGGACACAAACCACTGCATGCTGCAGTTTGTGTCTGGCTGATTCCTTGCATTCTCTGCTGGATCAGGTGGCCGGGTTGGAGTGCTGCAGGTATGAAAGCAGCCTGACCCTGTATGTTTTGTACGTTTTGTATTGCTGTTTGTAATGTTAGGACAAAATAGGTTCGGTTGAGAATTTGGATTGGGGGGGGTGGGCAGGCACATTCTTTGCACAGGTTGGTACTAGTTCTGCATGTGTGTACAGCGCTTGGTTTGCCATTTTTGCCACCTGTTGCACCAGTATTACCCTGTGAAGGGCTCTCCTAGGTTGATGTCTCTGCAAATTGTTGCCTAGGGTGTGTTGTGGTAAGGCAAGTTTTTTTTTTTTTCCTGTTTGGACACTTTAATGTCAACTATTTTCAGCCAGTGAGTGTTGGTTGCTGAATTCATGGGCATAACAAAGGGGGAACCTTTTTGTATTCGTTCTTGTTTGATGTATACACTGGTAACTGGTAAAGTGTATGTTTTAGATGTAAGCAATTGTTATCATACAGGAGTATATGCCAAAATTTAAGAAAAAATGCATACAATGTTATTATCATAATAACACACCTCCCAAACAAATCTGCAAAAGACATACACTAGTTCCATAATAGATTATGAGCACATTGGATGTCAAGAATTACCAATATATATTCATATATTTAACTCTACCATGCACATCAGTCTGCAAAAACAGGATAATATACAGTGGATATAAAAAGTCTTCACACCCTTGTTAAAATGGCAGGTTTCTGTGCTTTAAAAAATGAGACAAAGATAAATAATTTCAGAACTTTTTCCACCTTTAATGTGACCTATAAACTGTACCACTAAATTGAAAAACAAACACTTTTAGGTTGAGGGACAAAAACAAATATAATGTGGTTGCATATAACTGGGGGTGTAGCTGTGTTCAGAATTAGGCTATATGCACACGACAGTTGTTTTTTGCTGTCCGCAAATCGGGATCCGCAAAAAATACTGATGGTCCATCAGTTTTTTTTGGAGGATTCCTTTGTTTTCACAGATCCCCTGTAATAAATGCCTATCCTCGTCCGCAAATGAGAAAAAAGTAGGACATGCACTACTTTTTTTGCTGAAGGGAAACACGGACAACGGACGCGGAACACACAAGGATGAACGGTCAGTATTTTTTTGCTGACCCATTGAAATGAATGGGTTCCTGTCCTATCCGCAAAAAAAACTGAAACGGAAGCCGAGGAAAAACACTGTCGTGTGCATATAGCCTTAAGCAATCACATTCAAAATCATGTTAAATAGGAGTCAGCATATACCTTCCATCATTTACAGTGCCTCTGATTAACCCCAAATAAAGTTCAGCTTCTCTAGTTGGTCTTTCCTGAAATTTTCTTTGTCGCATCCCACAGCAAAAACCATGGTCCACAGAGAGCTTCCAAAGCATCAGATGGATCTCATTGCTAAAAGGTATTAGTCAGGAGAAGGGTAGAAAAGAATTTCCAAGGCATTAGATATACCATGGAACACAGTGAAGACAGTCATCATCAAGTGGAGAAAATATGGCACAACAGTGACATTACCAAGAACTGGACGTCCCTCCAAAATTGATGAAAAGACGAGAAGAAACGTGTCTGGGAGGTGACCAAGAGGCCTACAGCAACATTAAAGGAGCTGCAGGAATATCTGGCAAGTAGTGACTGTGTGGTACATGTGACAACAATCTCCCGTATTCTTCATATGTCTGGGCTATGGGGTAGAGTGGCAAGACGAAAGCCTTTTCTTACGAAGAAAAACATCCAAGCCAGGCTACATTTTGCAAAAACACATCTGAGGTCTCCCAAATGCATGTGGGAAAAGGTGTTATGGTCTGATGAAACCAAGGTTGAACTTTTTGGCCATAATTCCAAAAGATATATTTGGCGCAAAAACAACACTGCACATCACCAAAAGAACACCATACCCACAGTGAAGCATGGGGGTGGCAGCATCATGCTTTGGGGCTGTTTTCTTCAGCTGGAACTGGGGCCTTAGTTAAGATAGAGGAAATTATGAACAGTTCCAAATACCAGTCAATATTGGCACAAAAGCTTCAAGGATAACTGTCACATTTAGACCCTAATTTCAGTTTTCATATATGTAGTTACTAATATGATAATATACCTGAATCAATAACTATTAGACTTACTTACCCCTTATTTAATAAGATTCAGCCCTTAGCAACCAGTCTGCATAAAACTGCAATTTCACTATTCTGTTAAGATGGCCGCCCTCAGCCCTGAGGCTAATCCATAGGACGCCTGCAGTGAAGTTAGTGAAGACCAGCTCTGTATAGGGGGTCTTGCAGTGAAGTTCCCAGGTCTGGCTGAAGCCTGTAGTCCTCCTACAAGCTCTCCTCTTATCAGATAAGGCTGTCATTTATACACTGGGCTCTACATTGTCCTTCACTGCTAAGGGAGTGTCTGCCAAGCACAGGCATGTGGAGAAGTTCACACACACAGCCCAGCACTGTTATCTCCTGTCAGGAAGAACCTGGCTTTTTATACATTCCCTTACAATGTTGACTCACTATCAGTTCCCAGTGCACGCAGCGTGCTCCGTCCTCTATCTGGTAGACGGAAGGAACATAGCAACCTGATTTTATCTCAGGTAACAATAGCCAATACTGGGGACTTCTAGGTGGCTTTTAGGGGTTATTTATTTAAGAATCAGAAATTAAAACAGGGCCAACAAGGTAATATTAATCACCAGAATCCAATAGTAAAAAAAAAAAAAATTTGACAGTTATACTTTCAGGCTTCTGCTAGAAAGCTGAACATGAAGAGGAACTTCATCTTTCAGCATGACAATGACCCAAAGCATACTGTACATCCAAATCAACAAAGGAATGGCTTCACCAGAAGATTAAAGTTTTGGAATGGCCCAGGCAGAGCCCAAATCTAAATCTGTGTGGTGATCTGAAGAGGGCTGTGCACAGGTGATGCCCTCGCAATCTGACAGATTTGGAGTGTTTTTGCAAAGAAGAGTGGGCAAATCTTGCCAAGTCAAAATGTGCCAAGCTGATAGACTCATACCCAAAAAGACTGAGTGCTGTAATAAAATCAAAAAGTGCTTCAAAAAAGTATTTGTTTAAGGGTGTGCACACTTATGCAACCATATTATTTTATTTTTATATTTTTTGTTCCCTCTACCTAAAAGATTTCAGTTTGTTTTCAATTGAGTTGTATAGTTTATAGGTTAAAGGTGGAATTAAAGGTGGAAAAAGTTCTGAAATGATTTATCTTTGTCTCCTTCTTTTACAGCACAGGAACCTGACATTTTTATATCCACTGTACCTATATTGGCAAAAAAATTAAAATTAAAGTTATTGTTAGAAAGCTAAAAGGCAAATTGAATGAAGATTCTTCAAGTCCTAAATGAAAAGTCTGCTTTGTGCTCAAAAGAGTAAGGGGACATTTATTAAGACTGGCGTTCCTTGCTGTCTTACATTTAGACCATTTTCAACATTTAAACCAGGCATAGAAAATGATGAATGAGACTGTCTTATCGGGTCGCCCCCTTCCCCGCCAGGGAAGATGTGGCAACATGACGTGTGACAGAATCTGCGACAGGTATATACACCACACAAGTGACATATATCTGTTCGTACATGACCCCTAAATTTATAGACAATTCTTCCAAGTAGCTGTAAGTAGGGGCCCTGAAATCAATTAAATGGGGGGAGGGGTGCTAGGTACCCCAGTCTGACAATGTGTGGGACTACAGGTACCTAGATACAGAGTGTTGTCTGACGTTTAAAACTGGCAGCACATGTGGGCACAATGGCAACGCAACAACATCACAAGGCTGCATGTGAGAGATGTGACAGAAATTAGTATTAGAAATAGTATTATGGCTTTAAAAAAACATAATAACAAATCAGCAAATGAACAGGAGTTTGGAAGATTTTTAAGTGTATGTATTCTAAGACTAATCAATGTTTTGTATGTGGTATAACACTGACATCTAGTGGCCGAATTTAGATTACTGTATTGGAAGAAATGTATCAACACCTAGTACAAAGGAAATAATGAGGAGATTACTGCAGAAATGTTGCTGGATGCTGTAGTCAACTTGTTCACCTTTAAAGTAATTTTTTTATTCATGGCTGTAATACAGGAGAGATCATTATGCTCCTGCTACAACCATTTGTTTGTGGCACAGTTGTATTACATAGTCTGTAGAGATGAATGCATTGGTCGAGATTCGTTTTAGCTGCAATTCACATAATTTTTCAAAAAGTTCGATTCAGACCCAAATTGATTCAGGCCAATCCAAATTGGCTCCAATTGCCCTAGAAATTGACATATAAAACCCTCAACCCTCCTTGGATTTTTTTCGGAAAACATGTTCTCGTTTCTTTAATTAATTTTAACTTTTTCTGAGTAAGTCTGATATGCATAGCTATGGGTAAGTGTATATAACCCATTCTAGACTCCTAGGACTTTTTAGGAAAACTTGATATCTCTTTATTTTTTATACATTTTTTCCTTCCCCCTCCCCAAGCTCTGGAACGCAATGACAATAGTAAATGATGTCTGAAGTGACACTGACATACATAGCTGTGGGCAAACACTCATTTGACCGCATTAACCCCTTAAGGACCCAGCCATTTTTCAACTTAAGGACCAGGCCATTTTTAGCAAATCTGACATGTGTCACTATATGTAACAATAACTTTAAAACGCTTTTACTTATCCAGGCCATTCTGAGATTGTTTTCTCGTCACATAATAGTTTTTCAACTGTCATGAAGTACGAGGCAAAAAATTTCATTTTTATTTATAATAAAAATACCAAATTTACAAAAAATTGGGAAACATTAGCAAATTTGCTAATTTCAATTTCTCTACTTTTATAATAGATAGTAATAACTCCAAAAATAGTTATTACTATACATTCCCCATATGTCTAGTTCATGTTTGGATCATATTGGGAATGCTATTTTATTTTTTGGGGACGTTAGAAGGCTTAGAAGTTTAGAAGCAAATCTTGAAATTTTTCAGAAAATTTCCAAAACACACTTTTTAAGGACCAGTTCAAGACTGAAGTCACTTTGTGGCGCTTACATAATAGAAACCACCCAAAAGTGACCCCATTTTAGAAACTACACCCCTCAAGGTATTCAAAACTGATTTTACATGCTTTGTTAACCCTTTAGGTGTTTCATAAGAATTAATGTAAAATGGAGATGAAATTTCAGAATTTCACTTTTTTGTCATATTTTCCATTTTAATATTTTTTTTTCAGTAACAAAGCAAGGGTTAACAGCCAAACATAACTCAATATTTATTGCCCTGATTCGGTAGTTTACAGAAACACCCTAATGTGGTCATAAACTGGTATACGGGAAAACGGCAGGGCGCAGATGGAAAGGAATGCCATACAGTTTTTGAAGGCAGATTTTGCTGGGTTGTTTTTTTAACACCATGTCCCATTTGAAGACCCCCTGACGCACCCCTAGAGTAGAAACTACAAAAAAAGGACCCCATTTTGGAATCTACATGATAAGGTGACAGTTTTATTGCTACTATTTTAGGGTAGATAGGATTTTTGGTTGCTCTGTATTACACTTTTTTGTGAGACAAGGTAACAAAAAATAGCTGTTTTGGCGCAGTTTTTATTTTTTGTTATTTACAGTGTTCATCTGACAGGTTAGATCATTTAGTATTTTTATAGAGTAGGTTGTTGCGGATGCGACAATACCAAATATGTGTTTGGTTGTTTCAGTTTTACATAATAAAGCATTTCTGTAAAAAAACATGTTTTAGTGTCTCCATATTCTGAGAGCCATAGTTTTTATATTCTTTGGGATATTGTCTTAGTTAGGGTCTCATTTTTTGCAGAATGAGATGATGGTTTGATTGGTATGATTTTGGGGTGTGTATGACTTTTTGATCGCTTGGTATTACACTTTATCTGATGTAAGGTGACAAAAGAAATGGCTTTTTTGACACTTTTTTTTTACGATGTTCATCTGAGATCTTAGGTTATGTGATATTTTTATAGAGCAGGTCATTACGGACGCAGTCGATACCTAATATGTATACCTTTTTCATTTATTTACATTTTACACAATAACACTTTTGAAACTAAAAAATAAATCATATTTTAGTGCCATGTATTTTTTTGGCGATCGTCTTAGTTAGGGTCTCATTTTTTGTGTAATGAGATGACGGTTTCAGTTGTATGATTTTGGGGTGCGTATGACTTTTTGATTGCTTGGTATTACACTTTTTGTGAATTAAGGTGGCAAAAAAATGGCTTTTTTTTACACATTTTTTATTTTTTTACGATGTTCACCTGAGAGGTTAGTTCAGGTGATATTTTTATACAGCAGGTTCTTATGAACGCGGCAATACCTAATATGTCTACTTCTTTTTATTTAATTATGTTTTACACAATAACATCACTTTTGAAACAAAAAAAATCATATTTTAGTGTCTCCATATTCTGAGTGCCATGGTTTTTTTATTTTTTGGGTGATTGTCTAGTGTAGGGACTCATTTTTTGCGGGATGAGGTGATTGTAAGATTGATACTATTTTGGGGGGCATACACATTTTTGATCGCTGTGTGTTGCACTTTTAGTGATGTAAGGTGACAGAAAAAAGGCTTTTTTTTACATCATTTTTATTTTTTACGTTATTTACCTGAGGGATTAGGTCATGTGACATTTTTATAGAGCCGGTTGATACCGGATACTATTTCTTTTCTTTGTATACTATATTTTTTTTACTTTGTTTTGGAAAATGGGTGCTTTTTTTTAACTTCTTTTTTAACTTTATGTTTTGTCCCACTATGGGACTTCAAGATTTCAGGGTCTGATCCCTGTTTCAATACAGCACAATACATCTGTATTGTGCTGTATTGAACTGTTAGTGTCTTACACTGTAAGACGCTAACAGTTGCCTAGGAGACCCAGCTCTGGGGCTGGATCTCCTGGGCTTCCGTAGCTGGCAGTCCCGATGCCTGTTCAAGGCATCGGGGCTGCCATAGCAACCATGGGGTCCCCGTAACCGCAGCACAGGGACCCGATGGGGATGTAGAAAGTGCCGCAAACTTCCTGTATGCTGCGGTCAGCGTGACCGCGGCGTACAGGGGGTTAATCGACCGGCATTGGTGTTTTCACTGATGCTGGCGGATACAGCAGGGGTCCGGCTGTCAGTATCAGCCGAGCCCCTGCTGCTGATTGTGGTAGGAGGTGTGGGGCAGCGCATTAACCCTAGGACGAGAATGCTCGTCCTAGTCAATTAAGTAGCCACAAGCATTCTCGTCTTAGGTCCTGGAGGGGTTAAAGGGAGTCTGTCAACCAATGTTCTCCAATGTACAACTAACAACACTTCCCCATAGAAGACTGAAAATGCTTTCCAAGCATACCCGTGTGTGCTATGTGTCTGTATTCCATGTACAGAAAAAAGCACTTTTATTCTGCTGAAAAACAGCTCCCAAGTGCCCGGCTATAAGTGAAAGTATAAACAGCTTTCACTCCTGACTCGATTTCTAACAGCTATATCTTCTGATATAGTGGATATAATGATGTGATTATATTGGTATAGTTTGAAAGGTTGAAATGCCAGTTTTCAAACGAGGTAAGGCCCATATTTCTAGCTGGTACCAATCCTAAGGTATGATCAGCTAAAGCAGCCCTCCCCTCTTCAGCCTGGTTTGCTTTGGGCACTTGGAGCAGCAGAGCTGGGCACTTGGGAGCTGTTTTCCAGTAGAATAAAAGTGCACAGGTATGCTTGGAATGTGTCTGCAATCTTCTGTGGTACAGTGCTCTTACATATATTGGGGAAAAAGAGGTGACAGAATCCCTTTAACATACAGCATGTTTAAAAACACGCCAAGTTGGCATATGTCTTATGCTTTTTCATATTCTAAAGCTTCCAAAAAGTGTCCCTTATCAGGGGCAGATGATCTTTAAACACACACAGTGTTATAGAATAAAAAAGTGGCTTGTTGGGGGTGCAAGCGTCCAAGAATTATGCCTTGATAGGGTCTGAATTACCTGCCCATACGACACATACAAGTGTTGATTGTCAGAATAAAAAGTGGCAGGATGGAGGCAGCAGCAGAGTGTATCGCTAAGCTGGAAACTCTCAAATATAAAATGTATATACTCAGGTATATATAGGTATAGTGCATACCGAGGATATATTATAGGCGCGGTAAATAGCACATTTGTTTGCAGGACCGCCAGTAAGAAAAATATTATACCAAATGGGTTTGTGTGTTCCATAGAGGCCAGGCATTTTTTTTTTTTGCTGTCACATTTTAAAATGTGTTTATTCACAGTCCAAAAAAAGTTACATTTACATTGTCCTCTATTGGATTATACTTCTTGGTAATGCATGATTTTGGGTCTCAATACCCTACACCCAGTCGGCTTAAATAAGGAATACTGCTGGGATTGACGTACCACCTATTGTACTTAATACCCTTCTCTTCTTCTTTCCACAGGTCGTGTGTCATTTAGTAGCGAAGTGGGGACACTCGCTAAGCACACATCACGATCCACCTACCCAGCATAGGTTACTCACCATCTATACTTATTTAATTATGTCTCGTTGGTCCTTACTATCTTGGCAGGATATTGTATCTTGTATGCCCAATTCATATAGGGCAAGTCAATCTTTTATAATTCTATGTCTTGCCATTACTAATATCTTGTTGGTTCCAAATATATCTCTATAGAATACCATATGCCCAGTTCACATAGGGCAACATAATTCATCATAATTATCTGTCTTGCTATGATTGCTCTAAAACAAGGTGGTCATCTTTGCAGCAATGAATTGACATGCTCACCTCAGATTATTTGCTAATATTATTATGGTCATGTTACGGTGCTACCCCTTTTTTAGTTACAACAGTCTAACAAGCAGCCTTCCTCACCTGAAAGGTATGTGCCCTTCTCAAATATGGCCGCAATTAATTACAACAGCGCATGCGCATTGCGCTACTGATAAGTCCCGCCTCTACATCCTGCAGGGAAGTGCCGATAACTTTCTACACACGCGCGGCAGGCCCACTCCTCTGTAATGCGCATGCGCACCCATATGACCGGAACTAAGGCGCCTCTTGAGACGCAAGCGACAGCTACCTTCCCGTGGTATGGCTCCATTCGACACTGCAGCCTGGGCCTCTAAAATGACCGCATTAGCAACCAATAGAAGGAGCTCCACCACCCGGTGGCCCCCACCCACATTAGCACGGACACTAATAGCGCGCAGCGCACGAGCATTTATACCTGGAACGCCACTTCGATAAATCACTATAGCGATAGCTCTTTCTTGTCCCACGGTCTGGACCGATATGGCGTTACTCTCCTTAGATAATTTTTCTTAAAATGATATTTTTATGTACACTCCAATTCAGTTGTCTCATCTGATACGCTATATACATTATCTATATTATGTATGTTTTCCCTATGATATGACCTGAGTGGGTATAGACCCTCTCTATAGACAGGTACCACATACGCCGTCATTTTGATTATGCATACTGATGCTCACTAGCGCCTCTAGTGTATGACACATTATAAGTCTAATATATGTCTTTTCTATTTTTATGTACCAGCCTGATGAAGGGCATAATATGTAAGCCCGAAACGTTGCATCTTGTAATGTCCGGCTGAATAAAACACTAATTGCATTGAAAACCTCAGGGTGTGCTGTCTGAAACCCTGATTTGTCTGAAGTAATCCCTGAGGTGAAGTCAGGGATAAAAAGTGACAAGCACCCATCTCTCTGACAGTTAACTGCCGAGTGCTGTGATCCTCTGCAATTAAACGCATGATTCTGGATGACCAGTAAACTTGGAACTTGCATGTCCACATAAATGCAAGCTATTATAACTGGGAATTGATAACATACATGTTTATGGAAAATGAAGCCATCTTTTAGGCATGGCGAGTATTTAGTCATTGAACACTAAATTATGATTTCATATTTCTCATTAACATTACTCACAATTGTCCTAAAGAACTGATTCATTTTGCTTTTTTTTGCAATCCTCTTATCTGCCTCTAGGGAGCCTGCATTTGTTTGGCTCATCCTTTGGTACTGATTTTGGTCTTCATATGTTGGGCCATTGGCAACTGACAATGATAATGCTGAAAACAAAAGAAAAAAACAAATACAGACATAAATAACTGGTATCTTAAAGTAATAATAATAATAATAATAATAATAATAATAATAATAATAATAATAATAATAATAACATATATAAGAGAGAAAAAAGCACTCCAAGGTCTTCAATAAAATATGAAGTGTTTATTCACCCATTTGACACAGCAAATTTCAATGATGACCATTAAGTGGGGTCCTATAAAACCTTGAATTAGGCGGTATAGCACATAATAGTTCTTCACAACAACTCCTGTGTGTTATGGAAACCCATCCTCCTATCTCAGCCTCCTGGTTATTGTCCCTCCACCTGCGTTGCGTACCAATGGATCCAGTCCCTTACCTCCATACCAGGGTTTTGCAATCACTGTCATTGCTTGATAAAGGCTATGTAATAGCCGAGGTGTAGCAACTCTGTAATCAAGTGTTCCATGTAAACAGTTCCCGAAATAAAGGGATATTCACCGGACATGCTGCCTCCATTACTTTTATTGGATTGTAGGATAATAAGGCCTTATCTGAGAATTCTCCATGTTGTCTCAGTCAGACATTTTTACATTTTTACCTCAAAGAGTTAAGCAGAGAAGTTAGCTTGGTTATTGGTGTAAATATGTTCTTATTGTAAAGTACAACATGAAATAATTATTTATAAAATGTCTTCTAATGAGATTAGTTATGTGGTGTAAGGCTGTTCTAAGTATAGAGATAAGTGAACCAGTTCGCAACAAACCCGGTTTGTTATGAACTTCCCAAAGATTTGGTAGCAAGACAAACCCAAAGCATTTCAGGTTTGCTTTGGATGAATCCAGTAAAACAGTGCACAGTAGAGAGAGAGAGAGGAAGGATGATCACATGACTCCTAGAGGAAGTGGGGGGGAAGGCTTGCCCTGATTGTCTCTCAGGCTGACAGACAGCCCGGATGCACATGCAGGGATGCAGGCACAGATATGCCCTTCAAAATGACTAGATGGGTGTAGCAGTTTCTGGCAGAAAAGTATCTTAGGCACTGGCGTAGCTATAGGGGTCGCAGAGGTCGCAGTTGCGACCGCGCCCTTAAGCCAGGGGGGCCCAGAGGGCCACCCCTTGCCAGAAGTGCTCTGCTAATTAGCTATTTTCGTTTTATAAGATGCAGTGTGTATATAGGTTGTCCTCTGTATAGTGCGGTGTGTGTATATAGGGTGTCCTCTGTATAGTGCGGTGTGTGTATATAGGGTGTCCTCTGTATAGTGCGGTGTGTGTATATAGGGTGTCCTCTGTATAGTGCTGTGTGTGTATAGGGTGTCCTCTGTATAGTGCTGTGTGTGTGTATAGGGTGTCCTCTGTATAGTGCTGTGTGTGTGTATAGGGTGTCCTCTGTATAGTGCTGTGTATGTGTGTGTATAGGGTGTCCTCTGTATAGTGCTGTGTGTGTATAGGGTGTCCTCTGTATAGTGCAGTGTGTGTATATAGGGTGTCCTCTGTATAGTGCGGTGTGTGTATATAGGGTGTCCTCTGTTAGGGGCGTAGCTAACGGCTCATGGGCCCTGGTGCAAGAGTTCAGCTTGGGCCCCCCTTCCCTCAGTGCTTTGTGTGTCTTCTTATGCGACACAAGGGTCTTTGGGCCCCCTCAGGCTCCTGGGCCCGGTAGCAACTGCTACCTCTGCACCCCCTATAGCTACGACCATGCCTCTGTATAGTGCTGTGTGTGTGTATAGGGTGTCCTCTGTATAGTGCTGTGTGTGTGTAAAGGGTGTCCTCTGTATAGTGCGGTGTGTGTATATAGGGTGTCCTCTGTATAGTGCAGTGTGTGTATATAGGGTGTCCTCTGTATAGTGCGGTGTGTGTATATAGGGTGTCCTCTGTATAGTGCGGTGTGTGTATATAGGGTGTCCTCTGTATAGTGCTATGTGTGTGTAAAGGGTGTCTTCTGTATAGTGCGGTGTGTGTGTATAGGGTGTCCTCTGTATAGTGCTGTGTGTGTATAGGGTGTCCTCTGTATAGTGCTGTGTGTGTATAGGGTGTCCTCTGTATAGTGCTGTGTGTATAGGGTGTCCTCTGTATAGTGCTGTGTGTATAGGGTGTCCTCTGTATAGTGCTGTGTGTGTATAGGGTGTCCTCTGTATAGTGCTGTGTGTGTATAGGGTGTCCTCTGTATAGTGCTGTGTGTGTATAGGGTGTCCTCTGTATAGTGCTGTGTGTGTATAGGGTGTCCTCTGTATAGTGCTGTGTGTGTATAGGGTGTCCTCTGTATAGTGCTGTGTGTGTGTATATAGGGTGGAGGACCTGTATAGTGCGGTTTGTTTGTAGGGTGTTCTCTGTATAGTCCAGTGTGTATATAGGGTGTCCTCTGTATAGTCCAGTGTGTCTGTTTATAGGGTGTTCTCTGGATAGTGGAGTGTGTGTCAGTATATAGGGTGTGATCTACATAGTGTGATGTGTGTGTTTATAGGGTATCATCTATATAGTGTGGTGTGTGTATATAGGGTGTCCTCTATATAAGTAGAAGTATTAGTACTGGGGTCTATAGAAAACATGATTCGTAGTATGGGCACAATGTGGGCATTCTTCCTAATTAGAGGCACTGTTAACACTATGCACTCTGGGAGATAATTATTTATATTGGGACTTTGGGAAGCACTATTAGTGTGGGGGTGTTGACGGTGGGGTGTTGAGAAGATGTGAGGAGGAGGATGGAAAAGTAGGAAACTAAAATGTCTGTTTGTCAAACTCTGCAGAGACAAAATGCAGCTGAAAGAAATCATGGTGGTCTGGTCTGAGAAGATGAGGAAACAGAACATCCAAATCAGAGGAGACATCACTGGATGTTAGAGGTATGTGGCGCTGTATTATCCTGTATGTTCTGTAGCGCTGTATGTAATGTTTTCCAACTATGTCTTTAACCCCTTAAGGACACAGGACGTACATGTACGTCCTGTGTCCGGTCTTTAAAGATGGCGCCCGCTCCTGCTCCATGCGGGCGCCTTAGCCGCGGGTGTCCGCATGGTTCCTGTAGCACACACCCGCGGCTAATGTCCGCGACCGGCAGCGATGCCGATCGCGGACATTTAACCCCTCAGATGCCGTGGTCAATCCTGACCACGGCATCTGAGTGCGCACAAACCGAAAGTTTTACTGGTTTGCGCTCCGGCTCCCGTGTGGCGATCGGAGGAGCCGGAGCATGCTTGTAGTAGCCTGGGTCTCTATGAATGAAACCCAGGCTGCTCTGTAGTATTTCCTATGGAGCCTTGCCTGTAATAGGCTTCATAGGAAATATGCGATTTTTTCATATATTCCAATGCTATTGCATTGGAATGTATGAAAATCGCAATCAGATGATTGTAAGTTATAGTTCCCTATGGGAACTATATAAAAGTGTAAAAAAAAAAATGAAAAGTTAGAAAATAAAATAAAAATAAAAACATAAAAGTTCAAATCACCCCCTTTGCTAAAATAAAAATTAAAAACTAAAAATTTAAAAAATACACATCATGGGTGTCGCAATGTGCAAAAACGCCCATAGTATAAAAATATAAAAAATATTCCCCATACGTCAAACAGCAAAACGGAAAAGCGTCCAAATGGCGGATTCGCCATTTTTGGTCGCTTCATTTTCCACAAAAATTACATAAAAGGTGATCAAAAAGTCATACACACCCCAAAATGGTATCAATAAAAAGATAAGATTATGACGCATAAAATGAGCCCCCATACAGCTCTGTACATATAATTACAAAAAGTTATAGGGGTCAAAACATGGTGACAAAAAGTAAAACTGATTTTTTCCCACTTTTGAATTTTTTTCACTATCAAAACGCAAGAAAACCTATACATATAGGGTATCGCCGGATTCGTACTGACCTGTAGAGTAAAATTAACCAGTCAGTTTTATCGCACATCGAACGTCGGAATTTAAAAAGCCGCAAAACTGTGGTGGAATTGCTTTTTTTTTGCAATTTCACCCTATTTGGAATTTTTTCCCCGCTTCCCACTACATCATATGCAATATTAAATGGTGGCATTGGAAAGTACAACTTGTCCCGCAAAAAACAAGCCCTCATATGGCTATGTGAACCGAAAAATAAAAAAGTTATGGCTCTGGGAAGGCAGGGAGCGCAAAACGAAAACTCAAAAAGTAAAAAACCTCCGGTCCTTAAGGGGTTAAAGTGGTTACCCAACCCCTATAATGCCCCCCCCCCCCCCAATACCCGTGCCCTTCATATAGATTATACTTACTCCGTTCCACGGGACCTGATGCAATAGCAGGCTGCGACTGGGACAAGCTTTCCTATTGTCACCCGTTATGCTAGGGAGGCTCTTCCCTGTCGCGGCCTGCTATTGGCTGCTACCCTCCCACAACGTCCCCGGATGTTTTGATTCACGTGACGGGGAGATGCAGTGGCTTCCGATGCGGATGTCGGGGAGCGTGCTAAGTATAATCCATTTGAGGGGCCTGGGCATTGGGGGTCATGTTTTAGATGTTGGACAACCCCTTTAACAGTAGGGTTTGAAAGAAGGGGTTAGGTTGAGAATTTGGAATGCCATTTCCATTTTCGCCTCAGGCAGCAAAAAGGCTAGGTGCACCCCTGTCCCTGCCACAAAGCACGGAGGGAAGGAGGGGGCCCATGCTGAACTCTTGCACCAGGGCCCATGAGCATTTAGCTATGCCCCTGATCTTAGGAACAGTGTACAGTCACAATCAAGAGAAAGACTAGAAAGAGGAATAATTGTATCATCAAGCACATGTGGCACTATAATTATTTTGTTATTCTGTGTTATGAAATTTTAATGTGCTGTCTTGAATAATTGGATCTGCATCCGTTTTTATAACTTTCTGTTTGTAGGAGAGAAGATAAGGAGAATGTGCATTATTAGCCAGAAATGGGCAATTGAGTTTATAAGTTATTTTTCTCTTTCTCCCTATTATAGTAATTCTGGGTGTGGCCATGAATAACTGTGTGTGAATGCATTGCTGAATTACAGAAATCTGGGAACTTTTATGAAGGCAAATAGCGTGATGTCACAACAAAGGAATGCAAGTAAAGTGTCTGCAATACTGAGAGCTAATAATATGGCATACTAAACAGCAAGCAAAATGTATAAAAGGCTCCAGGAAAACTTTTTGTTTGTTATCAGTTTCAAAGAACTCATGTGTGTTAATGTATTAGAAATGTTTCTTTATGTCTATCTGTTTCTATGTCTGTTCAATTACATATCTGCTGTCTCTTATGATATGCGGACCAGAGATCTGATCTCATGTGTAGAGTTGAGCAGACACCTGGAAGTTCGGGTTCGCTGAGTTTGGCTGAACTTCCCCGCAAAGTTCGGGTTCAGAACCCGAACCCCATTAAAGTCAATGGGGACCAGAACTTTGGGGTACTAAAATGGCTCTAAAAGAGTCATGGAAAGGGCTAAAGGGCTGCAAAAGGCAGCAAATGAGGGTAAGAGCATGACAAGTGCCCTGCAAACAAATGTGTATAGGGAAATTACTTAAAATAAAATAAATAATAATTAAAAATAATAATCTTGAACTAGGAGGAGGAAGTCCATATGCAGTAGGAGTTTGAGGAGGCGGTGGACATGGCGGTGTAGATGGAAGCGGCGGTGGAGGAGGAGGAGGTGGTAGCCAACACTTTTTTTTTTTTATTTAATTTCGGTAGACCACAAAACATTGTGGAATATATAAAATAAAAGAAAGAGAAATGTGCGCTAGAGTATAACAATGGCTGTGTGAGGCCGGTATACATGTCCATTCTGCACATGGTACGGACAAGTCCTGTGGTATCCATGCCTGGTTCATTTTAATGAACATGTGCTTGTCCACATTGGCTGTGGATCGGCAGCTGCGCTTGTCTGTGATAACGCCCCCTGCCGTGCTAAATACGCGCTCAGACAATGCACTGGCTGCAGGGCAGGCCAGGCAAGCACCTCCAAGGCGTAAAGGGCAAGCTCAGGCCATGTGCCCAATTTGGAGACCCAGAACTTGAATGGGGCAGACCCATCAGTCAGTACGTGTAGGCGTGTGCACACATACTGTCCACCATATTGCTCAAATGCTGCCTCTTGCTAAGACGCTGCATATCAGCTGGTGGTGCTGGTTGTTGCGGCGTGGTGACAAAGCTTTTCCACAATTCAGCCATGCCAACCCTGCCTTCTGAGATGCTAGCAGTGCCCCGGCTGCGTTGGCGACCTCTTCATCCTCCGCTGTCATCTTTTGCTTCCACTGAGCCCCCGCTGTCAGGTGGGAATGCCATCAGCAGTGCATCTACCAGCGTGTGCTTGTAGTCACGCATTTTCCGATCACGCTCCAGTGAGGGAATTATATACGGCACGTTGTCCTTGTAATGGGGATCCAGCAGGGTGGCCACCCAGTAATCAGCACTGGTTAGAATGTGGGCAACTCGGCGGTCGTTGCGCAGGCACTGCAGCATGTAGTCGCTCAGCTATGCCAGGCTGCCCAAAGGCAACAACAAGCTGTCCTCTGTGGGAGGTGTATCGTCTGTACCCTCTGTATTCCCCCAGCCATGCACAAGTGATGCCCATCAGGTGCTTTGGGTGCCACCCTTCTGTGCACACGGTTCCTCCTACTCCTCATCCTCCAGAACTGTGCCCTGGCTGGATAATTGTGTACCTGGCCTATGTTGGTGCAGGAACCCACCCTCAGAGCCACTTGTGAGTGACTGGCCTGATAACCATGGAAATGATCCCACTTTCTCCTTCCACATCCTCTTCCATCATCGCCAGAAGCATTTTTTCAAGGAGACATAGAAGTTTGATAGTAACGCTGGCCATGTTGGTGGAGTACTCGAAACAGCGCAACAAGGCACACAGGTCTCGCATGGAAGCCCACTCAGTGGCGGCAAAGTGGTGCTGTTCCGCAGAGCGACTCACCCATGCTGCAGCTGAAACTCCACTATCGCCTGCTGCTGCTTGGACTCTCTCCAGCATGTGCAAGGTGGAGTTCCACCTTGTGGGCACATCGCATATGAGGCGGTGAGCGAGAAGGCCGAAGTTACGCTGCAGAGCAGACAGGTGAGCAGCAGCAGGATGAGAACACCAAAAGCGCGCACAGACGGCCCACACTTTCTGTAGCAGCTCTGACATATCTGGGTAGTTTTTCACGAATTTCTGCACCACCAAATTCAGCACATGCGCTAGGCAAGGGATAGTAACATAGTAACATAGTACATAAGGCCAAAAAAAGACATCTGTTCATCCAGTTCGGCCTGTCATCCTGCTAGTTTATCCAGAGGAAGGCAAAAAAAAAAAATAAACTTTGAGATAGAAGCCAATTTTCCCCAATTAAGGAGAGTAAAAAATTCAATCAGGCAATCAGAATAACTCCCTGGATCAACGACCCATCTCTAGTCGCTATAGCCTGTAATATTATTACACTCCAGAAATACATCCAGGCCCCTCTTGAATTCCTTTATTGTACTCACCATCACCACCTCCTCAGACAGAGAATTCCATAGTCTCACTGCTCTTACCGTAAAGAATCCTCTTCTATGTTTGTGTACAAACCTTCTTTCCTCCAGACGCAGCGGATGTCCCCTTGTCACAGTCCTGGGGATAAATAGATGATGGGAGAGATCTCTGTACTGACCCCTGATATATGTATACATAGTTATTAGATCTCCCCTTAGTAACCCTCATTTTGATAATCTTTCAGGGTACTGTAGTTGCCCCATTCCAGTTATTACTTTAGTTGCCCTCCTCTGAACTCTCTCCAGCTATGCTAAGTCTGCCTTGTTCACCGGAGACCGGAACTGTACACAGTACTCCATGTGTGGTCTGACTAGCGATTTGTAAAGTAGTAGGACTATGTTCTCATCACGGGCGTCTATGCCCCTTTTGATGCAACCCATTATCTTATTGGCCTTGGCGGCAGCTGCATTACACTGGTTTTTGCAGCTTAGTTTGCTGTTTATTAAAATTCCTAGATCCTTTTCCATGTCAGTGTTACTGAGTGTTTTACCATTTAGTATGTACTGGTGACTTGCATTATTCCTTCCCATGTGCATAACTTTACATTTGTCAGTGTTAATCTTCATCTGCCTCTTCTCTTCCCAAGCCTCCAATCTATCCAGATCCCTCTGTAGCAGTATACTGTCCTCTTCAGTGTTAATTACTTTACACAGTTTAATGTCATCTGCAAAAATATATATTTTACTGTGCAAGCCTTCTACAAGATCATTAATAAATATATTGAAAATAATATGGCCCAATACTGACCCCTGAGGTACCCCACTAGTGACAGTGACCCACTCTGATTGTGTACCGTTAATAACCACCCTCTGTTTTCTGTCACTCAGCCAGTTACTTACCCACATACAGACATTTTCTCCCAGTCCGAGCATCCTCATTTTATATACTAACCTTTTATGGCGTACAGTGTCAAATGCTTTGGAGAAGTCCAGATATACGACATCCATTGATTCGCCGCTGTTAAGTCAAGAACTTACCTCCTCATAGAAGCTGATTAAATTTGTTTAGCATGACCGATCCCTCATGAAGCCATGCTGATATGGCGTTATTTGCTCATTTCCTTTGGGATCCTCTAAGATAGCATCTCTCAGAAAACCTTCAAACAGTTTCCCCACAACAGATGTTAAACCTACTGGCCTATAGTTTCCGGGCTCTGTTTTTGGACCCTTTTTTAATATTGGTACCACATTTGCTATGCGCCAATCCTGTGGAACATTCCCTGTCAGTATAGAGTCCGCAAATATCAGAAATAAGGGTCTGGCTATGACATTACTTAATTCCCTTAGGATATGGGGGTGTATGCCATCCGGTCCTGGCGATTTGTCTATTTTAATCTTTTTAAGTCACTGTTGTACTTCTTCTTGGGTCAGACAGGACACTTTTAATGGGGGATTTATTTTTACATTCAGCATTTTATCTGACAGTTTATTTTCCTCAGTGAATACATTGGAGAAAAAAATATTTAACAGCTTTGCTTTCTCCTCGTCGCTTTCTTCAACTCCCCCTTTATTACTGATGTAGGTCAAACCTGCTAGGCCCAGAGCTGCTACGAGATTTCGCCCGTTATCGCACACCACCAGGTTGGGCTTGAGGCTCAGTGGCACCAGCCACTCATTGGTCTGTTGTTCCATGTCCGTCCAAAACTCCTGTGCGGTGTGGGGTTTTTCCCACAAACAGATGAATTTCAAAACTGCCTGCTGTCGTTTTCCCCTGACTGTTCTGAAGTTGGTGGTGAAGGTATTACGCTGAGTGAATGAGGAGGTGGTAGAGGAGGAAGAGGAGTAGGAGGAGCAGGCAACAGGAGGCAAAGCGAAATGTCCTGCAAACCTCAGTGGCAGAAGGATATGCGCCAAATAGCTATCTGCCTCTGCATTTACCCAGTGTGCAGTTAGGAAGATATAACGTCCCTGCCAGTGCTTACTGGTCCACGTATCGGTAGTTATTTGGACCTTGCCACAGATGGCGTTGCGCAGTGCACACCTGATTTCGTCCCCCACTTGTTTGTGCAGGTAAGGGATGGCTCGCCTGGAAAAGTAGTGGCGGCTGGGAACGACGTACTGTGGGACAGCCACCACCATAAGGTTTTCAAAACTCTCCATCTACACCAGATGGAATGACAGCATTTCAAAGCCCAGGAATTCTGAAATGCTGGCATTCAGTGCCAGGGATCGCGGGTGGGTAGGGGGGTACTTCCTCTGTTGCCCCAGTGTTTGGAAGATGGACAGCTGAACACTGCCATAGGACATTGTGGTGCTGCTTGTTGAAGGTGATGGACGTGGTGGCGTTGCTGACACATTCTCTGTTTGCGGGGTGGCCGATGCCACTGTCACTCCAGAGGTGGAGGAAGAGGCTGAGACTGCAGCAGAAGAGGGAGCAGGAGGAGCCTGAGACCTTTCATGGTTTTGGAGGTGCTTTGCATTTAGATGCCTGGTCATGCAGGTTGTGCTCAGGTTTAGAATGTTTAATGCCTAGCTTCAGGCTCTGATTGCACAGCATGCAAACCACTCGTGTCTTGTCATCTGCACATTGTCTGAAGAACTGCCACGCCAGGGAACTCCTTGGAGCTGGCTTTTTTGTGCTCGGTCACTGGGTGCGGAGGGCAGTAGCAGGCGTACTGTCTACGGGACAGCCGCTCTGTTTTTGCATCCAAGTGGTTGGGCATCGGTGCACTCAATCTCTTCCACTTCTGGGGCAGGGCTAGGTGGATGGCCCTGGGAAACCCTGCCAGCAGAGTTATCAAAAAGCATAAGAGACTGCTGCATGACTTGGGGCTCAGACTGCTTGGCTGATTTGCAAGGGGGTGAGGTGCAAGAAAGATGCCCATGGCCTGCAGGTGCCAACTCTGAGCTTTCAGCAGTGGACTGGGTGGAAGACAATGTGAAGGTATTGGAGGCACTGTCAGCCACCCAATCTACTAACGACTACTTGTTCTGGCCTCACCATTTGTAGAGCGGCATTCGGGCCTACTAAATATCGCTAAAGGCTCTGTCGTCTATGCGCACCTGAGGAAGGTGTTTCATTTGGGAGTGTAGCTGGCACAGATTGACCACATCCTCTCCCTGCAACAGGAGCTCCACCAACACCAGCAGCAACACGACCAGGGCCACATCCCTTATTTGAAGCTCTCCTCATTTTTTTCGGTCACCTAACGAAGTAACAGGCAAATTTAAGAAAATTAGTTCCCTGTCAGGTATGCCGTGCCAGTGTCATAAAGAGAAAAGATTCGTTTTGGTTACACAACAATGTGACAGGTGAATTTAACCCCTTAAGGACCGGGGGTTTTGGGATTTTTGCGTTTTTGTTTTGCGCTCCCTGTCTTCCAAAAGCCATAACATTTTTATATTTCCGCTCACATAGCCATATGATGGCTTATTTTTTGCGGGACAAGTTGTACTTTTTAACGCTACCATTTATTTTTGCATGTGATGTAGTGGGAAACGGGAAAAAAATTCCAAATGGGGTGAAATTGCAAAAAAAAAGCAATTTCACCACAGTTTTACGGGTTTTTAAATTACAACGTTCGATTTGCGATAAAACTGACTGGTTAATTTTATTCTTCAGGTCAGTACGAATCCGGCAATACCTAATATGTATAGTTTTTCTTATGTTTTGATAGTGAAAAAAAATTAAAAGTGGGAATTTTTTTATTTTATTTTTTGTCGCCATGTTTTGACCCCTATAACTTTTTTGTAATTATGCGTATGGAGCAGTGTAGGGGCTCATTTTTTGCGGGGCAATCTGAACTTTTAATTGATACCATTATGGGGTGCGTATGATGTTTTGATCACTTTTTATTCATTTTTTAGGAAATGAAGCGTCCAAAAATGGCGAATTAGCCATTTGGACGCTTTCTTTCCGTTTTTATGTTTACCGTATGGTGAATATTTTTAATATTATTATAGTATGGGCGTTTTCGCACATTGCGACACCCATTATGTGTAATTTTTTTATTTTTATTTATTTTATTTTCATTTTGGGGAAAGGGGGTGATTTGAATTTTATATTTTTTTATTAAATTTTTATTTTTAAACTTTTTTTTTTTTTTACCACTTTCTTATAGTTCCCATAGGGAACTATAAGATGCAATCATCAGATTGCTATTCTCATATATTCCAATGCAATAGCATTGGAATATATGAGAAAATACATATTTCTATGGAGCCTATTACAGTCATAGGCTCCATAGGAATACTGTGTAGTACCCTAGGTTTCATTCACAGAAACCTAGGGTACTACATGCATGCTCGGCTCCCCTTGTGGCCATCAGGGAGCAGAAACCGAAAGTGAAACTTTCGGTTTTGCGCTGATCAGATGCCGTGGTCAGGATTGACCACGGCATCTGAGGGGTTAAATGTCCGCGATCGGCATCGCTGCTGGTCGCGGACATGAGCTGCGGGTGTCAGCTTGATGAATCAAGCTTTTACCCGCATCTTTAAAGTGCGGACGAAGGGCGTACATGTACGCCCTTCGTCCTTAAGAGGTTAATAGAATTATTTTCACTGTCAGATACACAGCGCAGACCGCAGGGGCGCTTGACTGCCCAACAAAGTGAATTTGCTCCCCTTGAATCTAACAGATGGATTTACTGAATTAATTTCACGGTCAGATATGAAGTGCCAGTGTCATAAAGAGGAAAAATTGCTTTAGTTCACACAAATATGTGACAGACGAATTTAATAGACTTATTATTGTCACTGTCAGGTATGCAGTGCAGGGGTACTTTGAAAGAAAGAAGGGGTACAGATCACCCAAAAATCTAAACGCCGCCAAATTTACAGAATATATTTCCCAGTCACGTATGCAGTGCAGCAGGAACACAACCTCCAAGCCACTTGGGAATGACTGGCCTGATACCCGTGGAAATGTCCACCCACAATCTAAGAGCTGGATTTACAGATTTTATTAAGTGGGAAAAATTGGCTTCTACCTCACAGTTTTTTTTTTTGCCTTCCTCTGGATCAACTAGCAGGATGACAGGCCGAACTGGATGGACAGATGTCTTTTTTAGGCCTTATGTACTATGTTACTATTTCACTGTCAGATACACAGCGCTGGCCGCAGGGATACTTTATGGCAAAAAAAAAAGAGGATTTTTTCACCCACAGTGAAACAGATGGATTTAACTAATTTTCTTTCACTATCACAAATGCAGTGCAGGGAGCAAATGTACGTTTTAGCAAAAAAAAAAAAAATGAATTTGTCCCCAGAATCTAACAGATGGATTTACTGAATTGATTACGCTCACATGGGTACTTTACAGAAAAAAAATGTGAAAATGTCACCCCCTGGGTCCCTAAACTCACAGACAGATTCCCTATATTATTTTCCCTTCCCCTGGCACATATGCAGTGCAGGTGCATTTAAATAATGGGTATATACTGCCCACTGAACTAAAACAACAGGATTAAATTATTGTCCCTGGCATATATGCAGGTGCAAACACACTACACTTGCACAGAATGACCGCCGACACCCATCTAACTAACAGACAGATAAAACTTAGTTTTCTGTGTCACTGGGCTCAGGGCAGGGTAAAAAATGGTTGCATTGCACCCACAAGAAAAAAAAAAACATCACTGTAGATAGCGGAGTTAACAAGTTCTGATATCAGATGCTTTCCTATTATCTCCCTCACAGAAGCAGCATCCTATCCCTACACTAGTAAGAGCTGACGTGATGTGCGACGCTACGTGACTACAGCTTATATAGACGCTGGGTCACATGCTGCACTTGGCCAATCACAGCCATGCAATTAGTAGGCATGGCTGTGAAGGCTTCTAAGGGTACACATGTTAAATGCTTGTTGATTGGCGCACTGCAGCCTTTCAACAAGCTTGAATAAACGGCCGAACACTGAATGCGAACCCGAGCTTTTATGAAAATGTCCGGGTTCGAAAATTCCTAAAGTCCAGTACGAACCCGAACTTTACAGTTCGGGTTTGCTCAACTCTACTCATGTGCTGTTAAACAAAAAACTGACTAGTAGCGGAAGGTCACACAGCCCAAACAAGAGAGGTTGACTTAGATGACATAGAGGGGAGGGAGCAGCCAACTCCCCCTCCCTGTTCTCAATTCTGAAAAGCCTACTAGACATTTGGGAACCACGTGAATTCGCTGAAGTTCTATTGTAGTATGTGGAAGATGTGTCAAGTTAAGCCAAAATTACAAAAAATCTTTAAAGTCACTACGTGCCTTTTTAGACCTCATGTATTATTCTTGCCTCTAGATCCAGGCCTCTAGAACATTTTATACCCTGAGACGTACATTGATCACTGCCCCTTGCATTAGGCATCCCGGAATATGCCAAGACTTTTGTATTATTAATGTCACCTCATCACACAAAAAAAGCCGCCATACAAGATCATCACCAGTAAAATGTTTAAAAAAATAAAAAAAAAGTGGTAACACCAAAACATTATTTTCTTTTCCAAATAGATTTTTACAAAAGTGGTAAAATACAAAAACAAAACCTATATAAAACTGGTATCTGTAATTGTACTGACAAGCACAATAATGATTACATGTCATTTAGGACAACACGGTGGCTCGGTGATTATCACTAGTGCTTTGCAGCGCTGGGATGCTAGGTTCAAATCCGACCAAGGGCAAGATCTGAATAGAGTTTGTATCTTCTCTCCGTGTTTGCGTGGGTTTCCTCTGGCTGTAACGGACCGCTTCTGCAGACAAGGGGTAAAAACCGTTTAGGCGATCGGCCCCCTTTACAGAGATATAGGCACAGCTACTGCAGAACACCAAACTCCCGAACTGGATACAAAATAGCACTCCAACTCCCGTACTGGAACCTCCCAAATAGCTGCTAGCAGACGAACAGGAAAAGCAGACAATCAGCTTACACTCCTGGCAATCAGTCTCTAACAGCATACAGTGAATCCCCCCAAGAACGAGACGAGGCTCCGTATTGATGGTAAACAGGAATTCTAAACTTTTATTAACGGCTACCTGCCTGGTATTTATCCAGGTCTCCCACCTGGTGGACACTCCCCTAGAGGACCAGAAGGAAGACTGCGACACGGGATACAGCAGCCAATCACACACATTGGGACAATACAGACACCCCCAGCATATCCCTCCCCTCTGCCTGTGATACCATCACCCTACATGGGTAATGCAATCATCACAGGCAGACGAATACACAATGTCTTCTGTCCTGGAGACAATTGAGGAGTCATTCAATTATCTCTCAGGACAAAGGGAAATCTCCAATACACACGTGGGGACAATAGGACAGACATCACTATTCAATACACAATGTCCCACCCTTTACAGTACACAGACATGTCAGAGACAAGACTCCATTATGCACATGGGGACACAGAACAAGCATTACTGTTAAAATACACCAGGTAAGACACATTACATTAAAACTATACATTTAACATATCCCCAGATAGCTCAGGTCTGAGCGCACATTATTAAGTGAATGGCGCTCAGACCACACGAATACAGTTTAATCGCCATGGAGCCAAAGTCTTTACAGTCAGTTTCATACGAATGGGCTCCATGGGATTCCTATCTGGGGTATAACACATTCAACCAAAACTACCGAACCCCAGGCAGAAAAGCACGAATTAAGCTTTTCTGCAGGTAAAGATGTCTTTTAACAGGGGCCATAGTCCAAAGGCAGCAGAGCGAGCAACCAGGTTTCTCCAATGCAATGTGGCGAGATTGGTCTCGTCACATCTCTCCCCTTTCCAAACAGACTAACAGGGTATCTGACCTCCTGCCGGTCAGTGCCCTTGTTAGTCCAGCAGCCACCCACAAAACACAATCAACAGCACAGCCCACCCACAATAAATAGTTACTGCAACTGGGTAGAGGAGAAGCTTGTCCATGTCCAGGTGCCTCACCACGGCTGTGCTGGAGTGCGAGTGCGCTGACTTGGTGGGGGTGCTGCATGGGCAGAGACCAGCGTCACTCTGCCCTGTTGCCAGCGCTACTGGGAGGGTAGCCTGGTTGAAGCCTGGTTGTTGGAGGGGAGACCGACTGTCTCCCCTTTAGATATACAGTCCTGCTGCTGGAGACCGACTGTCTCCCCTTTGGTTACACAGCTCTGCTGCTGGAGTCCGACTGTCTCCCCTTTGGTTACACAGCTCTGCTGCTGGGGAAAGGAGACTGAGCTCTCTATTCCCTGCCCATTAATGATCCGCCGCTGGGGAGAGGTGGTAGTAAGCTCTTCTCCCATACATACCTTCCTCCTCAGTGGAGGGAGACCGACTGTCTCTCCTCCCAATACAGAGTCCTGCTGCTGGAGAAAGGAGACTGGGCTCTCTATTCCCTGCTGGTTACTCTGCCGCTGGGGACTGGAGACCGGGCTCCCAATTCCCAACAAATAATACTGCCGCTGGGGAATGGAGACCGGGCTCCCAATTCCCGAAAAATCACGCTGCTGATGTGGGGCAGGAACAACTACCTCTGCCCCCTGTAGCTCAGCCTGCCGCTGGGGAATGGAGCTCAGGCTCCCAATTCCCTGTAATATCTCCCGCTGGGGAATGGAGCTCAGGCTCCCAATTCCCTGCAATATCTCCCGCTGGGGAATGGAGCTCAGGCTCCCAATTCCCTGCAATATCTCCCGCTGGGGAATGGAGCTCAGGCTCCCAATTCCCTGCAATATCGGTGGAGAGACCTCGGTCCCATCTCCACCTGCCGCCTGGGGTTCCTCCCAGTAAATTTCAATAATGTCTTCCCAGCGGAATGGGTCTGGAACTGGATCTGTCACCTTGCTGTCCTGCTGAGCCTTCCCAATGGAGTGGAAGAGATCTCGGTAGTCCTGCTCCAGTTCCCACTCCAGGGTTGCTAGGTGAGCCAGGTCTTGCTCTACCTCATGGGGGTCATCCCCGTCATGCCTAGCCTCCCTCTCGTAGAAAATGTCCTGAAGTCTGTTCTGCGCAGGACTCCCGAAGTCAGGCTCTGCAAAGGACTCCCATAACAAGCCAGAACCATCAAACTCCTCTCCCTCTGGCTTGTCATGCTCGGCTGTCCAGGGTATATACTGTGCCATATACCACCAGAGCGCCTGGTAGGCATCCTCCAGCCATAGCTCCTGCCATACCCGGTGCTCTAGTTCCTTCACCCATTCATCCAGGGCTGCTCTCCCAGAAAGGGCATCCGCAGGGCCACTTGCTTCTGCCACCGCTGCTCTTCACTGGGAGACTCTCACCCCGCTGGTATTGTACATTGTCCAGGGCCTGGTACCAGATGCCTTTCCTTAATGCATCCCGGCCATCCAGGTCCTCCTCCTCGTATGACACTGCTGGTTCCATTCTGGTGCTTTTAGGGTCGCTGTACTGGGACATGCGTTGCCCCCACTTGTAAATCCAAGGAAATGGTGTCTCCTGTAGCTGTCCTTCTGGCTGTAGGAACGATCCGCTGCTCGCCACCAATTGTAACGGACCGTTTCTGCAGACAAGGGGTAAAAACCGTTTAGGCGATCGGCCCCCTTTACAGAGATATAGGCACAGCTACTGCAGAACACCAAACTCCCGAACTGGATACAAAATAGCACTCCAACTCCCGTACTGGAACCTCCCAAATAGCTGCTAGCAGGCGAACAGGAAAAGCAGACAATCAGCTTACACTCCTGGCAATCAGTCTCTAACAGCATACAGTGAATCCCCCAAGAGCGAGACGAGGCTCCGTATTGATGGTAAACAGGAATTCTAACTTTTATTAACGGCTACCTGCCTGGTATTTATCCAGGTCTCCCACCTGGTGGACACTCCCCTAGAGGACCAGAAGGAAGACTGCGACACGGGATACAGCAGCCAATCACACACATTGGGACAATACAGACACCCCCAGCATATCCCTCCCCTCTGCCTGTGATACCATCACCCTACATGGGTAATGCAATCATCACAGGCAGACGAATACCTAATGTCTTCTGTCCTGGAGACAATTGAGGAGTCATTCAATTATCTCTCAGGACAAAGGGAAATCGCCAATACACATGTGGGGACAATAGGACAGACATCACTATTCAATACACAATGTCCCACCCTTTACAATACACACAGACATTTCAGAGACAAGACTCCATTATGCACATGGGGACACAGAACAAGCATTACTGTTAAAATACACCAGGTAAGACACATTACATTAAAACTATACATTTAACATATCCCCAGATAGCTCAGGTCTGAGCGCACATTATTAAGTGAATGGCGCTCAGACCACACGAATACAGTTTAATCGCCATGGAGCCAAAGTCTTTACAGTCAGTTTCATACGAATGGGCTCCATGGGATTCCTATCTGGGGTATAACACATTCAACCAAAACTACCGAACCCCAGGCAGAAAAGCACGAATTAAGCTTTTCTGCAGGTAAAAAAGATGTCTTTTAACAGGGGGCCATAGTCCAAAGGCAGCAGGCGAGCAACCAGGTTTCTCCAATGCAATGTGGCGAGATTGGTCTCGTCACACTGGCTACTCAGGTTTTCTCCCACATTCCAAAGACATACTGATAGGGAACTTAGATTGTAAGCCCTATTGGGGACAGCTTGATGCTAATGTCTGTAAAGTGCTGTGGAATATAACAGCACTGTATAAGTGCATAAAATGAATAACATTTTTCCCATATATGTATGCTGGAATAATAAACCCCTCACAGAAAAATCTATATATATCCTGCACGATATGGTATTAAATGTGCAGATGTATATGGCTACATTTACAAAATCACAGAAAATAATGCACTATAATAATAGATGCAAGCATAACATATGGACTAAGCCCTCACTCTTGATAAAATCTGAGACACTTGGTCAATACAGTTTGATCAAAATACATCTAAGCCCACCTACCAGGCGACAAGGTGGTCTCAGTTCAGGCGAGTTCCTAGGTTAGCATAGGAACCCGCCTGAACTGAGACCACCTTGTTGCCTGGTAGGTCGGCTTAGATGTATTTTGATATTTGGTGTCAAAATAAGCACCCTACTCTTTAACCCCTTAAGGACACGGCCCTATTTCACCTTAAGGACCAGGCCATTTTTGCAAATCTGACCAGTGTCAGTTTATGTGGTGATAACTTTAAAACTCTTACTTATCCAGGTCATTCTGAGATGTTTTAGTGTCTGCATAGCCTAAGAGCCATAATTTTTTATTTTTTGGGTGATTTTCTTAGATATGGTATAATTTTTTGTGGGATGAGATGACGGTTTTAAAGGCACTATTTTGGAGTGCATATGACATTTTGAACGCTTGCTATTAGATGTTTTGTGATGTAAGGTGACAAAAAATGGCTTTTGACACAGTTTTCATTTTTATTTTTTTGCGGTGTTCACATGAGGACGTGGCAATACCTAATATGTCGACTTTTTATTTATTTATTTAGGTTTTACACAATCATATTTTTGAAACAAAAAAAAAATATCATGTTTTAATGTCTGCATGGCCTGAGAGCCATAATTTATGTATTTTTTAGGCGATTTTCTTAGGCAAGGTATCATTTTTTGCGGGACGAGGTGACAGTTTGATTAGTACCATTTGGGTGTAGAAACAACGTTTTTGATGACTTTTATTACACCGTGCAGGGAAAGTAACAAACCCATTTTATAGATCAGGTCATTACAGACACGGTGATATATAACATGTGTAGTGTATTTTATTTAATTTTTTTAATTAGTGATAAATGTGTTTTTTTTGTTTTTACCTTTTTTACCTTTTTTCACTTTTTTTACATTTGTTTTTTTACCCAGACCCACTTGGTTCTTGAAGATCCAGTGAATATGGTGTCTGTATAATACAGTACAGTACACTATATAATGTACTGTACTGTATTTTTTACTTCACACTTGCTGACACTCTGCTTGCTAAGCTAGGCCATCCTGAAAATGAGCGGGGGGGCGGGCAGAGGATCATGCGCCCACCCGCCCCCCGCATCGCCCGCAAGGTTACAGAAATAAAAAAAAAACATTTGGCAGCATTTTAAAGTTTCTGATCCCCTCAGTCATATACCGCGGGGATCAGATACATCGCAAAGCGCTGCAAACCGCAGGTCTGAATTGACCAAATTGGATTTGAAATTAAACAACTCTAATGCAATTGAAGTGTTGATTTTCAGGTCTAATTCAAGGGGTTGAACAAATATATCCGGTGAAACGTTTAGGATATATTTTTTAAAGAAAACCTCCTCAGTTTAAATGCTCAAAAGGGATTGTACAAATTACCATAAATAAAATGTTCATTTTTAATACTTTGTAGAGAGTCCTTTGCAGGCAATGGCTGTCTGAAGTCTAGAAACTATTGACATCACGAATTGCTGAGTGTCCTCTTTTGTTTTGCCAGCGCCCTTGACTGCAACTGTTGCTTGTCTGTGGGTCTTCAGTTGTTGCTTGTCTGTGGGTCTTTCTGCCTTAAGTTTTGTATTAAAGGGGTTGGCCACTTTCTGGGTACACTGAACCTGCACTAAACTACCAACAGAACAAGCAGAGATGGCAGATGCAGATGTCATAGTTTTATTCCTCCAGCCCGCCCCTATTATAGTCAATGGGGCGGAGCGGACTTCCGGTGGCACAGTACACTAGTGGCAGCACGGTTCCGGCAGGCTGTTCCCCTGCCAGAACAGCCTTCCGGAGAAGGATGCCACTAGTGTGAAACTAGCCTTAGATTGAATGCATCTTTTCTGGCTACAGCACCAATTTTATAACAAATATAAATAAGACTTTTTTGTTTTGATTGTTAGCATTCCAAATAGGCTTTTGTTTTTTTATATCTATATACAGAATGTATACCTTTCAACTAACTCTGGTGGAATATTTGAGGCACTATAGGGAGGCCTTACATTTACTAGGGGCCTAAAGAGGGCATGATTAATACTGAAGGTACTGTGGAGACATTACAATTATTGGGCTCAATATGGAGGGCACTACTACTAATGGGGGCACTCTTGGGGAACATTCTATTATTGGTAGTACTACAGAAGGTACTATAACTATTGAGGGCAGTCTGGGAGCATTATAACTACTTAAAAATGACAAAGGGAACTTGAAAATAGCTGAGACCACTCTACATAGTATGATCTCTCAAGTATCATGTTTATCCCATGTTTATTCCTGCCTCATGGATGTTCTATTTGATTCATATCTGGTCCACTTGACATTTTTCAAATGGATTTCTTATCACTATTACTACTGTACCCAACACTGGACCACATGACACAGGCCATGCTGGTGTAACTTTTGCATTAGCTGCTCTCAGACAGTTATGACTGGGTTATCTGTGGTGTTACACAGGACTGCAGATAAAATCTACCACATTATCTGTATTTAGAGAGTTATCACTGGGTTATCTGTGGTGTTACATAGGGCAGCAGGTAACATCTACTACATTATCTGTACTCAAAGTGTTAGATGGGACTATCTATAGGTGATATCCACTACATTATCTGTACTCAGACAGGTATCACAGTTGTCTATGGTGTTACATAGGACTGCAATTGACATCTACCACCTTATCACTATTCAGTGAGTTATCATGTGACATGTTCTACATCATCGGTACTCATAGAGTCACATAGTTATGGCTGAAAAATGTCAAGGCACAGGTGGTTATGTGAATTTTAGAAAAGGGGAGTGAGACCCAGACTTCTACACATAAGCATTAATGTACAGTTGTGTTCAAAATTATTCAACCTCCAATGCTGTAAAGGGTTTTAGGGAATTTAGTGTACATTTCTACATTTGTGTTCAGAATTAAATCTTACAAGGACTTTTTAAAGAACCAAATGCAACTAAAATGACATCAATTGTTTTTGTAATACAGTATTAAATGTTTTTTTTGTGATTTCTTCATTGACACAATTATTCAACCCCTTAAAGACTACCACTCTTAAGAACAGAGGTTCACTAAAGTGTTTTCGATCAGGTATTGAAAACACCTGTGGATGTCAAGGAGCAGCAATCAAGCATAATAAGCCCCAGTTAGGCAGATGTAAAATGACTGTGATACTCCTTCTAGACATTTACTGGTGTGTTTACAAACATGGTAAAGTCAAGAGAATGGTCCAGGAAGACAAGAGAAGAGGTGATTTCTCTTCACAGGAAGGGCAATGACTATAAGAAGATTGCAAAGATGTTAAACATACCAAGAGACACCATAGGAAGCATCATTCGCAAATTCAAGGCAAAGGGCACTGTTGAAACGCTACCTGGTCGTGGCAGAAAGAAGATGCTGACTTCGACTGCTGTGCGCTACCTGAAGCTCAAAGTGGAGAAAAGTCCCCGTGTGACTGCTGAGGAACTGAAAAAAGATTTGTCAGATGCGGGTACTGAAGTTTCAGCTCAGACAATAAGGCGCACACTGCGTAATGAAGGCCTCCATGCCAGAACTCCCAGGCGCACCCCCTTGCTGTCTCTAAAGAATAAGAAGAGTCGACTGCAGTATGCCAAAAGTCATGTGGACAAACCACAAAAGTTTTGGGATAGTGTTCTGTGGACTGATGAAACAAAATTAGAACTGTTTGGGCCCATGGATCAACGCTATGCTTGGAGGAGGAAGAACAAGGTCTATGAAGAAAAGAACACCTTGCCTACTGTGAAGCATGGCGGGGGGTCAATCATGCTTTGGGGCTGTTTTGCTTCTACAGGTACAGGGAAGCTTCAGCGTGTGCAAGGTACCATGAATTCTCTTCAGTACCAGGAGATATTGGATGAAAATGTGATGCAGTCCATCACAAACCTGAGGCTTGGGAGACGTTGGACCTTTCAACAGGACAATGATCCCAAGCATACCTCCAAGTCCACTAGAGCATGGTTGCAGATTAAAGGCTGGAACATTTTGAAGTGGCCATCGCAGTCACCAGACTTAAATCCGATTGAGAACCTCTGGTGGGACTCAAAGAAAGCAGTTGCAGCGCGCAAGCCTAAGAATGTGACTGAACTGGAGGCTTTTGCCCATGAAGAATGGGCGAAGATACCCGTAGATCGCTGCAAGACACTTGTGTCAAGCTATGCTTCACGTTTGAAAGCTGTTATAACTGGAAAAGGATGTTGTACTAAGTACTAAGATTGAATGTCACTTGGGGGTTGAATAAAACTGATAATGATGTGAGCACAGAAAAGACATTTGTGGTTATTTTATTATAAATGTTATGTTATATTTGTCTGACTTACAAGTGCCTCTTTGATTTAATTGTGAACAAGATGACTGAAATGATCAATATCAATGTCAAACTGGCCAAAACACTCAATTTCAGTGGGGGTTGAATAATTTTGAACACAACTGTAATTTACTTTTAAGAATACATCTAAACCCTTGTTAAAACTGTTGACTGTTCCTGCTGTGACCACGTCCTAAGGAAATCTATTCCACAGTTTTTATAGTCAGGGAGCTTTGACGCTGCTGGAGACTGAACTGTTTCTTCTCCAGTCGGAGGAAGTGCCCCCTTGTCTTTTGAGCGCATCTTACAGGGAACAGTTTTTCACCATATTTTTTGTATGGCCCATTTATCTATTTGCATAGGCTAACCATTAACCCCCCCCCCCAAAGATGTCTCTTCTCAAGACTAAATCAATTTCTTTCTTTTAGTCTTTCCTCATAACTAAGATCCTCCATGCCCCTTATCAGTTTAGTCGCTCTCCTCTGTACTTTTTCCAGCTGCAAAGCGTCCTTTCTATGGACTGGTGCCCAGAACTGAACAGCATATTCCAGATGTGGCCACACCAATGCTTTATAAAGTGGCTAGTATTATATCCTTGTCCCACGAGTCCATGCCTCATTAAATGCATGACAATATCCTGGTAGCCTTAGACAATATCCTGGTAGCCTTAAGAGCAGCTGATTGATATTGTATATTGTTATTTAAGTCTACCATCTACAAGGACACCCAAATACTTCTCTACAAATGACCCTCCCAGTGTTACTCACCCTAGGACATATGATGCACATATATTATTATTACCAAAATGGATAACTACATTTATCCACATTGAACCGTATCTGCCATGTTTATGCACAAATAGTGAGTGCCCAAGTCTGCTTGTCGTTTATGCAAATCTTCCATAGACTTCACACTACTACAAAGCTTGGTGTCATCCTCAAAAATAGAAATTGTGCTATGAATCACATACTTGATATCATTAATAAATAAATAAAAATAAAAAATAGGGCAACCAGTACTGAACCTGGGTGCATACCACTTATAACTGGGGAACATTCAGGATAGGGAAAAAAAGACCACAATCCTCTCGTCTGGTCCTTCAGCCAGTTTTCAATTCAATTAAGAACTATACTTTTCAAGCCTATAAACCTTTTTTACCCATTAAATGTCTATGAGACACAGTATCAAATGCCTCTGCAAAATCCAAGAACACTACATTTACAGCCGCCCCTCTGTCCAGGCTACTACTCACCTCCTGATAAAAACAAATCAGGTTAGTCTGACAACTTTTGTCCTTGGTAAACCTATGCTGGTCCTTGCTAACTTTTAACAGTCATAAACTCCTGTATATAGTCCATTAAGAGTCCTTCATTTTTCCCACAACAGAAGTTAAGCTTACTGATGTAACACAGAACCTAAGGAGGCAATTATAGGCTCCACAATGTCATTCAAGCAGAAAAATGGTGATTTGGTTGCAATATCACTCATATTATGCAGTGTTTCAGACAGTCACACAACTGATTTTATAAACATGATTTTTTTCTTAGTATGAACTGCAAAACCGTGCATTTGTGTGTATTGCTGCAAAAAATACTGTATGTTACCTGGGATTGTTGGCATAGAGCGACTTGCAAAGCTCATTTGCTTGAGAACAGAAGTGCCTTGTGGAGCAGTTACATGATCTGCGAGGTTGGTGTCACTCATAAATTCCTGCTTCCTTGACAGCTGTAAAATAATCATACAGCAAGCGTACATCAGTAAATTGCAGAACAACAATACTAGGCTCTGTTCACATGTGCTTTGTGCTTTTAAAAGTGTTGTGCCATCTGGGGCATTTTTGGCATATTTCTAGGATATGTCAAATATAAGTTAGGTGTAGGTCCCACCGGTGTCTAAATCGTCGGTCTTCATAAATGTCCCCCAATGTGTTCCCCTTTGGTACTCAATTGTTCCTTTAGAAAAAAAAAGGTACAGCTATGTGAACTTGTTTTACCCCAAGCTATGCTAACATCTTTATTGGAGGTTTCAAGGACACCCACATCTGTAGAAATCCCATTTACAGTTCGAAACTAATACAGTTTAAGTGTTACATAAACAATTATTATTAGTTATTCTAAAGCTTCATTAATTCCATGGCGTTGTACATTCAGGCGGGGTTAAACAAATATAAAAATACAATAAATAAACTATTAACAGACTGGTACAGAGGAGTAGAGGACCCTGCCCGCAAGAGCTTACAATCTTTTCATTGTTTGGGATGGCAGTGAAGTAGAAGCACAAGAATTTGTATAGGCCATTAATTCCAATCAATTTGTCATTACACTGACACCGAACTGGTCTCATACCCATGTTGAATAAATTTTTGGACCTATCTATATGTTACCAGTGATGGCACCCAACTGCATACTACATATTTTAAGAATGTTGATGTGAACAGTTTTTCAAGTGCCCGTTATAAGAAGTGCATCACTAATGTACCTTCCAGTCAATATAAGAGGATAAGGAGAAACTGTACCAATACTGGCTACTTCAAAGATCAATTTTGAATTCTACATAATCATTTTAGACAGAACGTTTTACCCCCCAAAAATTAAATGCCGACAAAAAAAACAATACTTTCGATATTAATGACTGCCTCTGCATCATTTCTGAAGCGGATTATATACATAATACATTCCAATTTCATTACCACATACAAACGTGATAAAAGAACTATTAGGAATATTATAAAGCATTGGTACATCCTATTTAGCATGGACCATCTCTATTACACATTTGTCAGAGTTAAAACTCATCTGCCACTTCTCTGCCCAAGCCTCCAATCTATCCAGATCCGTCTGTAGCAGTATACTGTCCTCTTCCTTTTCAATTAGTTTACACAGTTTAGTGTCATCTACAAAAATTGATATTTTACTGTGCAAGCCTTCTACAAGATCATTAATAAATATATTGAAGAAGATACGGCCCAGCACTGATGCCTGAGGTACCCCGCTAGTGACAGTGACCCAATCTGAGTGTGTACCATTAATAACCACCCTCTGTTTTCTATTACTTACCCACATGCAGACATTTTCTCCCAGTCCGAGCATTCTCATTTTATAACTAACCTTTTATGCGGTACAGTGTCAAATGCTTTGGAGAAGTCCAGATATACGACATCCATTGATTTGCTGCTGTCAAATCTAGAACTTACCTCCTCATAGAAACTGATTAAATTAGTTTGACATGATCGATCCCTCATGAAGCCATGCTGATATGGCGTTATTTGCTTATTTTCATTGAGATGCTCTAAGATAGCATCTCTTAGAAAACCTTTAAACAGTTTACCTAAGACAGATGTTAAACTATAGTTTCCGGGCTCTGTTTTTCGACCCTTTTTGAATAGTGGCACCACATTTGCTATGTGCCAATCCTGTGCAACACTCCCTTAAATATCACAAATAAGGGTCTGGCTATGACATTACTTAATTCTCTTAAGGTACGGGGGTGTATGCCATCTGGTCCTGACGATTTGTCTATTTTAATCTTTTGCCGCTGTACTTCTTCCTGGGTCAGACAGGGCACTTTTAATGGTGAATTAACTTTTACATTCTGCATTTCATCTGCCAGTTTATTTTCTTCAGTGAACACCGTGGAAAAAAAAAAAATTTAATAGCTTTGCTTTCTCCTCATTGCTCTCTGCAACTCCCACCTTATCACTCTGTAAAGGGCCGACACCTTCAGATTTATACTTTTTACCATTTATATAATTGAAGAACATTTTAGGGTTAGTTTTGCTCTCTTTGGCAATTAATCTCTCGGTCTCTAGTTTGGCTGCTTTTATTTGTTTTTTACATATTCTATTTTTTTCCCTTATAGTTTTTCAGTGCTTCCTTGCTACCCTCCTGTTTTAGTGATTTAAATGCTTTCTTTTTGTCATTTATTGCTTTCCTTACAGTTCTATTTATCCACATTGGTTTCTTTTAGTTCCTTAACCTTTTATTCCCATAAGGTATGTACCTTTTACAATTAGATTTTAGGATGCTTTTAAAAATATCCCATTTTGTGGCTGCATTTTTATTTTTGAGGACTTTGTCCCAGTTAGTTAGGTAAGTATACATGTTAGGTATCACCACGTCTAACAATCAGCTCTATAAAAATTTCACATGACCTAACCCCTTAGATGAACACTGTAAAAAAAATAAAAGAAAAATGCCAAAAAAGCCATTTTATGTCACCTAACATCACATAGGCTATGGCTATGGAGACATTAAAACATAATTTTTTTGTTTAAAAAATGCTATTATTGTGTAAAACTTAAATAAAAAAGAAAAAGTATACATATTTGGCATTGCCACATCAGTAACTGGGGCTCTATAAAAATGTCACATGACCTAACCCCGCAGGTGAAAGCTGTAGAAATAAATAAATAAAAACTGTGCTAAAACAAACAATTTTTTGGTCACTTTGCCCCATAAAGTGTAATAATGAATTATCAAAAAATCATATGTACCCAAAAATGGTACCGATAAAAACGTCAACTCTTCCTGCAAAAAACGAGCCCCTGCACAAGACGATTGGCAGAAAGATTTAAAAAAATGGCTTTTAGAAAATGGAGACACAAAAAGATATCTTTTTTTAAAATGTTTTATTATGTAAAACGAAAACAAACAAAGAAACTCGTCATATTTGATATCATTGTGTCCGTAACAACCTGATCTATAAAAATAGCACACTAGATCTACCCCGTCAGATGAATGTTGTAAAAGATAAACACAGTGCCAAAACAGCCATTTTTTGGTTACCTTGCTTCACAAAAAACGTAATATAGAGCAATTAAAAATCATATGTACCCCAAAATAGTGGCAATAAAACGGGAACCTTATCCCCTAGTTTCCAAAATGGGGTCACTTTTTGGGAGTTTCCACTGTAAGGGTGCATCAGGGTTCAAATGGGACATGGCATCTAAAAACCAGTTCAGCAAAATCTGCCTTCCAAAAACCATACGGCGCTCCTTTTCTTCTGCGTCCTGCCGTGTGCCCTTACATCAGTTTACGACCACATGTGAGGTGTTTCTGTAAACCGCAGAATCAGGGTAATAAATATTAAGTTTTGTTTGGCTTTTAACCGTCAATGTGGGATTAAAATGGAAAATCTGCCAAAAACGTGAAATTCTTTCACCATTTTCCTTTAATTCTTGTGGAACAACTAAAGGGTTAACAAAGTTTGTAAAATCAGTTTTGAGTAACTTGATGGGTACAGTTTCTACAATGGGGCCATAGAAATTTTGAAATGACAAATTTGTCATGAAGTACAATGTGGCACAAAAACAATCTCAGAATGGCTTGGATAAGTAAAAGTGTTCCCGAAGTTATTACCACATAAAGTGACGCGTCAGATTTGCAAAATTAGGATCTGTTAGGAAGGGGGTAAATGGCCCGGATGTAAAATGGTTAAGTCACATCCAACAGTACCGTACATGTACGGCGCGGGTCCTTAATGGGTTAATACTGTTTTGTCTATACAATCTCCATTGATAAACTATTTCTCTTTTTCTCAGTATTGACATACCCACCAGTGATCACAGTCTAAATAGGTTTTCTTTATTTACTGAAGTTACCAGGAAGCTGAGACCTGTGGAACACTCCTGTTATGATCATGTGATGCACGGGTAAGCTCCCTAACATAGAGCAAATGTTCAACTCTACCTCCGGTTTCCCAGCTTCTTATGAAGCCTGTTGGTCATATGATCGGAAGTGAAGTCGTTGAGCCTGGAGGCCGTGTGACTAGAAGTGACATTATTTAGTGGCACTGAGTTTTAACTATAATAAACACAGTTACTTATGTGATCAAGAATTTAATTCTATTTGAATATCAGAAGTTGCCTATTTGTCCATTGATGAACCAGACCACTAGATCTACTAGCTAACTTCTACCCATCTCTATTCCACTGGAGTTAGGATCCGGATATACACAGCAACAGGGGCTGACTGGCAACTTTTGGCACAGGGGGCAAGTAACACCCAGAGGCCCACTGAGCCCCCCTCTACTTCCTGATTCGCTGTCAAAAGAAGCTGGGCAGGGAGCTGCGGGAGGAGAGCACAGCCTCCTTTGACAGCATTGACAGCTATCTCTTCCCCCACACCGCCGCTCGCCTAATCTGTCACAGGAGGCTGAGCATTGCAGAGAGGATAGATGTTTGCCACTTACAGCGCTCATAGCCCCCCCACCTTATGTGCCAGTAGCCGTCCCCCCCATATGTGCCAGTAGCCGTCCCCCCATATGTGCAAGTAGCCGTCCCCCCATATGTGCCAGTAGCCGTCCCCCCATATGTGCCAGTAGCCTCCCCCCATATGTGCCAGTAGCACCCCCATATGTGCTAGTAGCACCCCCATATGTGCCAGTAGCACCCCCTTAAGAGCCAGTAGCCCCATTTATGTGCCAGTAGTCCCCCTTTATATGCCAGTAGCCCCCCCTTATGTGCCAGTAGTCCCCCTTATGTGCCAGTAGTCCCCCTTATGTGCCAGTAGTCCCCCTTATGTGCCAGTAGTCCCCCCTTATGTGCCAGTAGTCCCCCCTTATGTGCCAGTAGTCCCCCCTTATATGCCAGTAGCCATCCCCCTTATGTACCAGTAGACCCCCCCTTATGTGCCAGTAGACCCCCCCTTATGTACCAGTAGACCCCCCCCTTATGTACCAGTAGACCCCCCTTATGTGCCAGTAGACCCCCCCATGTGCCAGTATCCCTCCTTACGTGCCAGTAGCCCCCCTTATGTGCCAGTAGCACCCCCTTATGTGCCAGTAGTCCCCCCTTATGTGCCAGTAGTCCCCCTTATGTGCCAGTAGTCCCCACTTATGTGCCAGTAGTCCCCGCTTATGTGCCAGTAGTCCCCGCTTATGTGCCAGTAGTCTCCCCCTCACACCTTATCATGTGCCAGTAGAATCCCCCCTCACCTGATCATGTGCCAGTAGAAACCCCCCCTCACCTTATCATGTGCCAGTAGAATCCCCCCCTCACCTTATGTGCCAGTAGAATCCCCCCCCTCTCCTTATTATGTGCCAGTAGAATCCCCCCCTCACCTTATGTGCCAGTAGAATCCCCCCTCACCTTATCATGTGCCAGTAGAACCCCCCCTCACCTTATGTGCCAGTAGCCCTCAAAAGAACAAAAAACAAACAAACAAACAAAAAACACTTATACTTACCTCCAGCTATGCGATGCAGGCCTCTTCCGGCCTGTGTCCCTAGCTGCAGCGCTCCGTCATCGCGCCACCTGCACCAGCCTCTGATAGGCTGCCAGCACTTTGTGCTGGCAGCCTATCAGAGGAACAGGGAGGGGACACGCCTCTCCCTGCTCTGCCGCAGCACAGACATCTGTATCGCCGTCCTGAGGACAGCGAAACAGATGACTATGGAGATGAACGCTTCCACAGTGGAAGCATTCATCTCCCTGTGCCCTGCCGCCGGCCGCCCCCACTTGTCACCAGGGCCGCGGCAGGGCACATGCACACCCCAAAGGCCGGCCCTGGGTGACACTACCCCAGTCCGCCCCTGCACAGCAAGCTTATACATACTCTTCATAGTGTTGTACCTACTGCACAACCATTTAAGGCGAACACTGAATTGTCTTTCCCTATACTGAAAACTAGGACGTACTACACTAGAAGCTTAGTTTCCCTCTCTTCTCTATCCTCACAATGATAAACCTGGCACAGGTTTCAGTCCAAAAGAAATCACCATACCACGGTAGATGGGTGCAAATGATTTTGATCAGAATATATTTGCTAAGTACCTCACGTTTAGGCCTCATACACAAGGCCATTGCCCAGCCGTGGCCATACTGTGGCCCGCAAACAGCGGGTCCACAATATGCGGGCACCGGCCGTGTGCTCCCCGCATAACAGATGCGCACCCATTCACTTGAATAGGTCCGCAATCCGGAGTGCTTCTGTGGTGTTTCTGTCCGTGCCTCCGCACCGCAAAAAAATAGAACACGTTCTATTTTTTTACAGTGCAGATGGATCACGGACCCATTCAATGTTGCCCGTGCATTGGGGACTGCAAATTGCAGTCCCCAATGCACGGAACAGCCACACAACGGCCGTGTGCATCAGGCCTTATTAATATATTTAGCATTAGTTAAAGGGGTTCTCTGGAAATTAAGAAAATGAAAATATCTAAATATTACTTTATTATAAATATATTCCCAAATACCTTTCAGTAGTTATAACGGGTCGTTTTGTCTAGGGAACAATGATTAGGAGAAATAAAATGGCCACCGTCCTATCAGTACAAAACCTGTCCTAATCACAGGACAAGTCATTTCAGAACTCTGAGCCAAATAGCTGCCTCATCCTCCTCTGCTCCTTGTTAAGGGATTATAATACAAGTGCTGCTGTTCATTAGCCACTACCCACCCCCCCCCCCACACACACACACACCCTCCATTCTGTCCTTCATGTCTAATCATGAATGCCATTCCTAAGGAGATTCAGCTGAAGATCATATTAAACGGTATTCAGGATGATAATTGCTAACAAGCCTAGAGGAGAATGAGGCAGCTCTTTAGCTCAGTGTTGTGAAGTAACTTGTCCTGCTGTGTGATTAGGACAGGTTTAGTATGTACTAATAGGATAGCAGCCATTTTATTTCTACTATGATTACTCCCTAGACAAAACGAGCCATTATATCTAATAAACGGTAATTAGGAATATATTTATAATAAAGTAATATTTTGGTATTTTCATTTTCTGAATTGCTGGAGAACCCCTTTAATATATTCTGTGTTTGCAGAGTGCCCTAAAATGTAGTCCCATCCACAAACCACCTCATAGCGAATGCAAATTGCCCAGCCAGGCGCAAACCAGACTAAAATTAGCACAAATGCCTACTCCACTGAGAAAATAGGCAAAAGTACTCCACTTTTCTGGCAGCGCGCACTTGATACATTTCCCAGGCTTTCTAAAGATCCAAAAAAGTTAACACAATGGCTCAAGTTGGATGATGAATTTGGTCCACAGCTACACAACTTTATAACACCAGATGGTTGGCTTCCTTCTCTGTAGAATTTTGTGAGAACATTTTGCACAAATCAGCACATCTTAGACCACAATAGTAGATGTGGTCTCTGTCACAAAAGAAGCCAACCAATAGGTGTTACAAAGTTAACCAAGCGTCTAGCTATGCATGAATTTTATCATCCAGCCTGAGCCATTACGATGAAATTGCCTCATCTTTAGACTGCCCAAATTTACACTGTTTATATTTTAGACACGATTGGTTCCGCCCCATTGTTTTTAGAGAATATGTTCATCCTGGCAACCAGTTTTTTTAAACGCCCTAATAAAATATAATAGAAAAAAAAAATTAAGACACAAATAGACTTGATGCTTGTGTCTGCAGCTCCTACAGAGACCTACAGTACGTATATCCATATTCATAGACGGCCTTCCATCTTTTCCTTATTTCTTGCTAATAAACATTCAATATGGAGCATACACAAACATGTAAATGTCTTGTATAAGTTTTGAAAGATTTTTTCACTAACTTACTCTCTTTGAATCCAACAGAGATGCTTCAGAAGATGTTTTTTCATCAGCAAACACAACACTGCTCCTTTTATTTTTCTTGCGAGATCTCCGCAATTTTACATCTGGTTCACTGGACACTGGAGAAGGATCTCCTTCACTTTCAAGAGGTTTTGATTTGGATGTTTCAAGAACAAAGCTACTGAAAAATGTAAAGCATTCCAATGAACATTACACATACAATAATTCACAATCATGTATTATTAGTGTTGATCGAGCATGTTCGAGTCTCTTCCCCGCACGTTTCTTGACTGCTACGCAGCCAAAAAACGTGTATGTAAGTACTGCCCTCACTATAATGCCGTAGCATTAAAGTGATTGGCTGGCCGGAACGCGTCATCGGGGGCTATATAGCGTGTTCGGCTCAGTCTTAGTCAGAGGGAGCTGTGCTGAGGAAGGGACAGACAGTGTAGGGAGTGATATAGGAATAATTTTATTAGAAAAGCTATTCAGAGACCCAAAAGTCCTTTTAAGGACTATTGTGTGTGGCATTAATATCTATTTTTAGCGCATCCTGCTCTAAATAGTGTGCAATAGATAGGCCCCTGCAGACAGCGACATTAGTGCAACATCTCGTTTGTAAAGTGTGCGCATCCAAAAAATATCAGTGACATTCAGTGTACTTTTTCTGTAGACATTGTCTGCTGCGGAAAGTAACATTAGTTGCGCCACATCTCCAGTGTAAAGTGTGCACATCCGAAAAATATCTGTGACATCCAGTGTACTTTTTCCGTAGACGGTGTCCGCTTCTGACAGTGACATTACCAGTGCCATATCTGCAGTGTAACGTGTGCGCTTAAAAAATTTGTGACATACAGTGTACTTTTTCAATAGATGTTGTCCGCTTCTGATATTGATATTACCAATGCCACATCTCCAGTGTAGCGTGTGCTCATAAAATTTTTAGCTGTGAAATACAGTGTACTTTTTCCGTAGACGCTGAGGACAGTGACATTACTGGTGGTACCTCCCCTGTATAATGTTTCCTCATCCCAAATACCTGTGACATTTCCTGTAATTTTTTTATTAGCCGCTGGTGACAGCATTGACATTATCTGCGGGATATTTCCTGTGTGACGTTTCCACATCCCAAATACCTTTTTACATTTTTTTGCGCATACACTTCCAAATCCTACGTTACTGTTCGTGTGACATACTTTCAAGCATATATAACATTTAATATGAAGGTGGCGAGCAGTAAGGGAATGTTTTAGAGGGTCAGCTCAGCAGCAGGCCCTCGCGCCTAATGTTTTAGATTTTCAGATCAGCAGGCCATCAATCATAAATTTTCAAGGGTGTGTATGGTGCTCTCCTTTATGTGTAACAAAGAGTGTATTGGAGTACTGGTTCCTTGTACAAACCGGATTCCCAAAAAGTTGGGACACTAAACAAATTGTGAATAAAAACTGAATGCAACGATGTGGAGATGGCAAATGTCAATATTTTATTTGTAATAGAACGTAGATGACAGATCAAACGTTTAATCCGAGTAAAGGTATCATTTTAAAGGAAAAATATGTTGATTCAAAATTTCACAGTGTCAACAAATCCCCAAAAAGTTGGGACAAGTAGCAATAAGAGGCTGGAAAAAGTAAATTTGAGCATAACGAAGAGCTGGAAGACCAATTAACACTAATTAGGTCAATTGGCAAAATGATTGGGTATAAAAAGAGCTTCTCAGAGTGGCAGTGTCTCTCAGAAGCCAAGATGGGTAGAGGATCACCAATTCCCACAATGTTGCGCAAAAAGATAGTGGAGCAATATCAGAAAGGTGTTACCCAGCGAAAAATTGCAAAGACTTTGCATCTATCATCATCAACTGTGCATAACATCATCCGAAGATTCAGAGAATCTGGAACAATCTCTGTGAGTAAGGGTCAAGGCCGTAAAACCATACTGGATGCCCGTGATCTCCGGGCCCTTAAACGACACTACACCACAAACAGGAATGCTACTATAAAGGTAATCATAGAATGGGCTCAGGAATACTTCCAGAAACCATTGTCAGTGAACACAATCCACCGTGCCATCCGCCATAGCTCAGGTGTTTTCACTGGGCCAGGGATCATTTAAAATGGAGTGTGGCAAAATGGAAGACTGTTCTGTGGTCAGACGATTCACGATTCGAAGTTCTTTTTGGAAATCTGGGACGCCATGTCATCCGGACCAAAGAGGACAAAGACAACCCAAGTTGTTATCAACGCTCAGTTCAGAAGCCTGCAACTCTGATGGTATGGGGTTGCATGAGTGCGTGTGGCATGGGCAGCTTGCATGTCTGGAAAGGCACCATCAATGCAGAAAAATATATTCAGGTTCTAGAACAACATATGCTCCCATCCAGACGTCATCTCTTTCAGGGAAGACCCTGCATTTTTTAACAAGATAATGCCAGACCACATTCTGCATCGATCACAACATCATGGCTGCGTAGGAGAAGGATCCGGGTACTGAAATGGCCAGTCTGCAGTCCAGATCTTTCACCTATAGAGAACATTTGGCGCATCATAAAGAGGAAGGTGCAACAAAGAAGGCCCAAGACGATTGAACAGTTAGAGGCCTGTATTAGACAAGAATGGGAGAGCATTCCTATTTCTAAACTTGAGAAACTGGTCTCCTCGGTCCCCAGACGTCTGTTGAGTGTTGTAAGAAGAAGGGGAGATGCCACACAGTGGTGAAAATGGCCTTGTCTCAACTTTTTGGGGATTTGTTGACACCATGAAATTCTGAATTAACATATTTTTCCCTTAAAATGGTACATTTTCTCAGTTTAAACTTTTGTTCCGTGATTTATGTTCTATTCTGAATAAAATATTAGAAGTTGGCACCTCCACATCATTGCATTCAGTTTTTATTCACGATTTGTATAGTGTCCCAACTTTTTTGGAATCCGGTTTGTAATTTTTGATAGCCCTTTCACTTAGTGCATAGGCTTTATGAGTGTAACAACTGTACCACAATGTGAATGAGGCCCTCCTTTATGTGATATACAGGTAGTATCGGAGTGCCTCTTGCTTGTAATTTTTGGCAGCACTTGCACTTTATATACAAGTAAATATACAGGAAAGAATGTTTCCTAACAATTTTTCCTCTAAAATGGATTTTATCTTTGGTTTTGTGCGTATTATTGTCAGTCTGTAAAAGTGGCATACTACTTGGATAACATCTTTCCCAGCAGTGACCTGGGAGTCCAAGATGCATCCAGACATCCTCCACATGCTGTTCCAGAACCATTTCGGTCGTGTTTCCATCAATTTCTAACCTTTTCCCATCAACCAGGCACCCTCCCCTCTTCAGAGCAGGGGGTGCTTGGTTTAATGCTCTGGTTCTGCCATTGACTTCTATTATACTCGGGTGCTCTGTAGAGCACTGAGCATCCCGCTGTGTTCGGCCTGAGCACCCAAGCACTTTGGTGTTCGATCAACACTAATTGTTATACACACACTGGTGCATTGGACAATAAACCATTCATAACTGGAGGTGTTTAAAGCCTTCCAGACCAAAGAATTTGGAAAGCTATATTCTAAAGGTGAGGTTTTTTTTTCTAACCCAAAATGTTTTGATTTTTGCCAGGACACACAGGGCTTTCTAAATATTTATCCTCTCAAAGAGGATCTGTCACCTCTGCAGACATGTCTGCTGTAGTAACTACTTGCATTCTCCATGTAATACCAATCAATTCTTACGGCTCTATGTTGTGTAATTCTTCTGTTATTACTACTACAAGGTTATGAATGAATTGTTAGCAGCTTGCAGTAAAGGTAAAGATGGGTGTTACCAGTTGGGGGTGTGTCCCTGCACAGTCTGACACAGGCAGCACCGATTGAACAAAGTCAGACACACCCGCAACTGGTAACACTTTTACTGCAGACTGCTGGCAATGTATTTGTAAACTTCTAGCAGGAATAATACAGGAATGGCACAATGTAGACTGAAGAATAGATGCTCCAGAATTATTACATGGGAAATGCAAGTAGTTAATAAAGCATGTCAGGAGAGGTAACAGGTTCTCTTTAAGGACACGGTGATTTTTTTGTTTTTGTTTTTACTTCCTGCCTTTCCAGAGCCATAGGTTTTTTTAGTTTTCTGTTAGCATACAGTAGCTGTATAGGGCCTATTTTTGGTGAGACAATTTGCAATTGTGGGGTGCCGGTTAGTGTGAAAGCTGGCTGGGGTCTATGAAGGCCCCAATCCTGCCTTGATTAGTTTTCAGCAGGCTGCGCCTCTCTGGCACAGCCTGCTGGTCAATTTCAGAATAGCACTGACATTAAAATGCAATGCACTGTAGGGATAGGCATTGCATTTTAAAATCAATCAAAAAGCTGTCTGTTAAGTGATAAAAAAAACTCATTTATTCAATATAAAAAATCCCATTAAAAAAATTACACTTTTTTTCCATTGAAAATTTTTCAATGAAAAAAGTTGCAAATAAAAAATCTCCCCGATATATGTTCGGTATTGCCACGTCCATAACGACCCAGACTACATAAATATTATGTAAATTATCCACTACGGTGAATACCGTAAAAAAATAAAAAAATAAAGACGGAATTGCTAATTTATTTTTTGTTGCCATCGAAAAAACTTAACGAGCAATCAAAAAGCGTAATTTACTCCAATCAAAAATACAAGTTGTCTCGCAAAAATCAAGCCCTCACACAACTCCATAGAAAGAAAAATAAAAAAGTTATGGGTCTTGGGAAATGGCAATGCAAAAACACTTACTTGGCTGTTAAAAGTGAAAGGAGGATTCTGGGAGTTGTAGTTTCAGAACACTGGGAGTGCCAGAGGTTGCTGATCCTTGTTCTAGATAAAGATCCACAGAAGAACACTGCACTTATAAGTTTAATGTGCAATGCTCTAATTGAGTCATTCGCCCCTTTCCCACTCTGTTCAGTGTGAATGGTCTTACTGAGAAAGTCACACAAAGCTGTTTGTCATGGTAAAAGTAAAAATAAATGAGTAAGTAAAAGAGCCAAGACAGGATACATGGAACATAGTAAAAATATATATTCGAAAAAAAAAAAAATCCTCCTGTTTTTGTAAACACAAAAAAAACAATATTCACATACCGTATATACTGTTAAAATCTAAAGCGCTCCATTATTAATTTTTTATATGGGGTTATAGGTTGGCGAAGAATACCTTATCTATGTGTTCCTTTATGTCCCAATATACAGATCACAGACAACAGTGATCTAATGGTAAGTCCTAGAGATGAGCGAACCACTCGAGATTCGGTTTTGATTCAGGTTCACCAAATTTTAGAAAAAGTTTGGTTCAGACCTGAATCAATTTGCGCCAAACCGAAGTTACTCCAATTGCCATGAAAATTTGTATATAACCCCCGCTAGCATCCAAGGGCTTTTTTTTTTTTCTTTTTCCCTCCCCCACTCCTGGTAGGCCGCAGCAATGGCAGGATTGCAGTGGTAGCATGATGGATGCAGGTAGGCAGCAATAGTGGCAAGATCAGGCACCGCCAACAAGGCCAGATCTTTTCATCGGCCTCAGCCGAAGGAGTGTGAAAATCTTCCCCAATCCTGGCTTGGTGATGTTTTGGACACTGGCAGAGGACAACTTCATCCATTTGGGTATCACTATACAGTGCTGAAAACCCTCTCTGGACTCTTGCCGCGGCACGTGAAAAAACTGCTCCATCATTTTGAGGAGACTGAAATGGCTGCTGCTACTGCAGCTTCTGCTGCTCATGGCAACGAGAGGTGGCTGACTCTGCCGGGGGCAGAGGGGGTCTACCTTTCAGACATGCTGGAGGCAGATGTCTGCTCACCATAAGCTGCGGAAAGCTGCTTACACAGTGTTTCCCGTTATAACGTAATTTGTCCTCCCTTTCTACTAGAGGAAAACATTTCCCCATTTTGCCTTGATAGTGAGGATCTAAAAGCATGGCTATCCAGTAATCATTAGAATGCTTGATGTCAATGATACACCTGTCACTACATAAGCAAATTAGCCATTCTGGCCAGCGTGCCCGAGGAGCCAGTTCATTCTGGCCCGACCCTCCACTGAGACAATTGAGTGTCCTGGCTGGTGCCATCGTCATCATCGTCCTCTTCCTTCTCAACCTCCAACTCCTCCTCATCCTGGTCTTCCTCCTCCTCCATTGCAGATTCCTTTTGTGTGTCCCCAACAGCTATAGGGCAGACAGCAAGATGCACGAGCATCAGCATCTGTTCTAAGATAAATATTAGAGGGATGGCATCATTCATGCTGCAGTTGTACCTGCTGGCAAGCTGGTGCATGACAAATTCGTTAATGGCTTTCTGCTTCTCGTACAGAAACTCAAGCATGTGCATTCCAGCGAGCTGGCACGTTGTGGATTAAGCGGTGTAGTGACAGGCTGTTCTGTTGCTGCACATTTTTGGACAGTCTCCTGTAATTTGCCAGCACCTTGCGCAAGCCAGTGCACTTATTTAGAAAGCGTTGCATCATTAGGTTCATAACATGTGCCATGCAGTGATCATATGTTATTTCGCCTAGCTTCAGGACAGCAAGGATGTTTCGCCCATTGTTGCTGACTACCTTGGCCAGGGGTGTTGGCGGAGTTACAGCCTGCAGGATGTTTGCCACTTTATGTACTTCAGCAACTGCTCGCCAGTGTAACTACTCTCAATCAGGCCAATCAGATCCAATGCTTGACTTGACATATTTAATAGGAAGGAGGGGTAGTACGAGGTAACCTGTGCCCTGATGCTGTTGGGGACGAGCCAGTGTCCAGAGGAGGAAGCAGAGGAGGTGGATAAGTGCCTGATGTGGCCGACAATCGTGGGGGGGGGGGGTCAAAAGGATCTGGCCTTATTGCCAGTGTCTGCCTCACCACTGCCAGAAAAAAACATTGACCCAGTGGGCCTTGAAAGACATGTACTGTCCCTGGCCATAAAAGCTGCTCCAGGTGGCCACCGTGGTGTTAACCTTGCCTCATTGGTAGAGTCATAGGGAGCAGCCTACGTTCTTTGCTACATGAAATTACAAGGCAGGGATGGCTTTTTAGGAGAGATAATGCTGGCTAGTTTTCTTCCAGCGAGGCTGGTGGGAATTAAGCTTGTGCAGCATCGGATTGCTGGGCATGTAGAGTTGTTTCCTGATCACACTGTTGTCAATCGCTGACAGTGAAGCAAAGGAAGAGGAGTCTGAGCGGGAGAAGCGGAAAGGGATGATATGAAAGACACCATGCTGCCTATGGATGCGGCCTGGCTGCCGCAAGGGGGACCAGGAGTATGTAGAAATACAAAAACGGAAATGGATGATTGAGGCATGACGCTTACAGGTAAATTGTTGCCCTACCCTGTGTATTGGTGTAACGTTCACCTATATGTTGGTTTAATTAAATTCAATAAAATATGTGTGTGTGGAGATAATAAATGGATTTATCCCTGATATTTCATTTTTAATCACTGATTTATACAGAATCAGTGTAACTAAAACAAAAAACATTAAATTAAATATGTGAGATGACCTGACAGAGTTTTTGGTTCTCTAATACAATGTTCTAAATCCCCTGCAAGATACTAAAAGATAACAGGACACACACATATAAACTTACTAAATCCTAGGGGGAAGTGGTGAAGGGGCAGATTTAAATCTAACCTTTCTGCTGCAGACTTTTTGGGTGTGCTGCAATCCGAAGCCATTGAAGACAAAGATATGATAGACATCTGTCGATAGGACCGCAACATTGATCTTGGCCTTCCCACTCTTCCATCATCAAAGTCAGGCTGCAAGAAAGGTAAATTATGAGGAAAAGCTTTGCTACATGTTCTTAACTGCATTGCCCATTTTACCAAAATATATCAAAGTAGGATAAAAATACCCATGCTGCCATACATAGCATTTTTTTAAAACGGAAATAGTAAAAACTACAATTACTATGAAGAGTAAGCTCCATTCACTTGGTCAGAGTACTAAAATAGTTTTGCAGTAGTGGGCAGTACTGCTGGTAGTGTTATCTGAGGTTTTCCTAAACAGGAAAAAAGGTCTAGCGGCTGCAGCTTATGTCCCTGGCCAGCGGATTCTCCCTTATTACAGGTTACTAAGCGTGAGTGTACACATTGACAGTGCAAAAAGAGTCAGATAAGCAACTACATTATTCATGTTTAAGCAGACATAAGAACGAGTTATTAATACAGTAACTAACTACTGCTATTAGACATGTGTACAGTTGAAGGGTCTATTATTAATAGTACTGTTTTGTATATACAGCAATTCCAAAATATACTCCTACAAGTTCAATAGATGCTCTTTAAGAGAAAGTGAGCCACAGTGGAGGATGGAAGTGGTAGTTGTGGCTCAGAGGTAGTGGTAACACTCACATGGTGTCAATGTCCTCTCTGGTGCTCCCTAAGGCCCTGCATTAACTGAAGTGTGAACTCTTTCCTCTCTCAGATATTAAAGCTGGTATTGGGTCCCTGGTATTAGGGCTCATGCCGGGTGGTAGTTTGGGTGACCTAGATGGTAGATTGGTCGGGTGCAAGGCAGGACCAGTGAGTACTGGAGACAATAATCAGGCTTGTTTGCTGTAGTAAATAAAGTCTATCTTTATTAGGTTAATGATAGGGATTATACTACAAATAGCAGCAAGACATAGTTCCAAAATATATCAGTGCAATATTCTCCTAATAGTAGCATATGGACAGTAACAAGGATGTTGGTCATAGTACTCCCTCTCTCTAAAGACACTTCGCAGTTTATCACCAGACAGAAACGCAGGCTTGCAATAAGGTTCTTGCCATGTCCTTCTGGAGTTCCTGCACTGAGGGGTGAAGAACTAATATACAGGTGTCCAATCTGTCTCATCATATGGGGGATGCTTTTACAGTACTCCCTTCCATAGCAGCAAAGTGTTTCTGCCAAAGATATATGCATTGGGTGGGGTGGTCCCAAAGCTATGCTGGAACCCCCTGGACACCGTTGAGGTATCTCCGGATGTTGCTGCTTTCCAGAGGGGATGATAAGGCATAACATACCACAATAAGTCCAGAGAGTCAGGGTTTGCAGTAAACCAGCGTACTTCTTTTCTAGAAGGCCTTAAGTGCAAAACAATACACGCTATGCACTAACATCGCTTCTCCAGTCTGTCCCAAACAGATGTATCTATGATTACAGTCAATGGCCACACACTCTCTGCCGTCCCATCTAGCACCCTCGCACCCCTCTCTCAGAGGGTGCTAGATTGGAAGGCAGAGAACTACCTGGAAAATTAACCCTTTCCCTCCATTACTGTTCTCTCTGCCAATCCCTTCACTGGCTCTCCATTGCCCAGAGAATCCAGTGCAAAACATTAGCTATGACATACAAGGCTTTCCACAACCTGTCCCATCTATTCGTATGCAAACTGATCTCCCCGAGCCTTTCTACATGTAATCCCAAATCCTCATAAAATCTCCTTCTCTACTTTCATCTTATCTGCTGGTACCACAATCACCTCCCATATTCTGGAACTCTCTACCAACATACCAGACTCTTGCCCACTGTGGAAACCTTAAAAAGAAACTTGAAAACCCACCTCTTTAGACAAAACTAAAACCCCCGTTAACCCTGCTGCCACTATACTGCCATATAAACAGCTTCTCCCCTCACCTTATCCTTCCGTCATCTCTTGTAGATTGTAATTGTAAGTCCTCGCAGGCATGATTCTCTCTCCTTTTATACAAGTTTGTAACTCATGCTTATTTTACTTGTCTTAATTTATGTATGTATATCTCTATTCATATGAACGTTGTCATGGAATAAATGCCAATTTTATAATAAATAATAATAATAATAATAATAATAATAATAATAATAATAATAATAAATTATACTGCTTTCTCTTTGTGTGTCTTTCTTTATATCTTCCTCTAATACATAGATCATTGTATGAAGAACAGAATAAAGCAGCTGTCATAAAACAGTTAAACAAATCTGTTTCCTCACGCTTTGTGGTAACGATTCAGTTTTCCTAGAATGGTAGCTGCACATGTTAGAAAGTGAAAGTAAGTTGTAGGGAACCGTACTCACTTAACCATTGTACAGTCGTGGCCAAAAGTTTTGAGAATTATATAAATATTGGAAATTGGAAAATTTGCCGCTTAAGTTTTTATAATAGCAATTTTCATATACTCCAGAATGTTATGAAGAGTGATCAGATGAATTGCATAGTCCTTCTTTGCCATAAAAAATTAACTTAATCCCCAAAAAACCTTTCCACTGCATTTCATTGCTGTCATTAAAGGACCTGCTGAGATCATTTCAGTAATCGTCTTGTTAACTCAGGTGAGAATGTTGACGAGCACAAGGCTGGAGATCATTATGTCAGGCTGATTGGGTTAAAATGTCAGACTTGACATGTTAAAAGGAGGGTGATGCTTGAAATCATTGTTCTTCCATTGTTCTTCCATGGTGACCTGCAAAGAAACGCGTGCAGCCATCATTGGCTTCACAGGCAAGGATATTGTGGCTACTAAGATTGCACCTCAATCAACAATTTATGATTTATTCAAGAACTTCAAGGAAAGAGGTTCAATTCTTGTTAAGAAGGCTTCAGGGCGTCCAAGAAAGTCCAGCAAATGCCAGGATTGTCTCCTAAAGAGGATTCAGCTGCGGGATCGGAGTGCCACCAGTGCAGAGCTTGCTCAGGAATGGCAGCAGGCAGGTGTGAGTGCATCTGCACGCACATTGAGGCGAAGACTTTTGGAAGATGGCCTGGTGTCAAGAAGGGCAGCAAAGAAGCCACTTCTCTCCAAAAAAAACATCAGGGACAGATTGATCTTCTGCAGAAAGTATGGTGAATGGACTGCTGAGGACTGGGGCAAAGTCATATTCTCCGATGAAGCCTCATTCCGATTGTTTGGGGCATCTGCAAAAAGGCTTGTTCGGAGAAGAAAAGGTGAGCGCTACCATCAGTCCTGTGTCATGCCAACAGTAAAACATCCTGAGACCATTCATGTGTGGGGTTGCTTCTCATCCAAGGGAGTGGGCTCACTCACAATTTTGCCCAAAAACACAGCCATGAATAAAGAATGTGTAAGAGGGCGCAAGGTGCCGTCATGGACGGAAGATACGTGTCACCGAGGTTCCTGCCCTCGGTGAGGTGAGAGCCGGGTTTTATGTGTCAGCAGCAGCTAGTGCTGCTTGACATTGATAGTTAGTTTGGCTGCAAAGCCAATCCGGGACGGCTCTTACTGGGAGTAGGCAAAGAGTTGGGTGGGTGCCTACTCCCCACGGTCCAGGCCGGACTTTGCCGGGCTTTTTAAAGGCAGCCACATCAGCAGGTGTGGCTGTGATTGTCCTGGAGCTGCTGCTAGTGCTGTGGAGCTCTCTGGGCTGGAAGGATGAGCCCAGCAAGGAGGCGTGCAGTCGACCTGGAAGCCTGAAGGTGGATTATCCTGCGGCTGGGCCGACCGCCAGGTGCGAACGCGCACCTAACATCTCACAGGTGATTGAACCTGGTTTTGGACTCTTTGGTTTTGCCTTTTGTGTTTGCTGAGTGTGAATTAACACCAAGAGACTGTTTATCCTTTATTTTGTGCAAGTGTGAATAAAACACTGTTTATTGCACTTTCTGGACTCCTTGTTTTGCCTCTGTACTGCACCCGCACCGCTATCTACCAGAGCGACTCCCACATTTGGTGGAGGATGCGGGCATGCGCAGTGAGGCTGGCGTAACGCTGAAGTTTCGTTTTTGCCAAAGTGAATGTCATATGTCAAGCCGGCAAAGTTTCAACACGTGAACCCTGACAAGATGGAGGCAGTTGTAAAGGCTCTCGTGGAGGCCAATTTACAGCAGCGGGAGGCCAACAAGCAGCAGCAGGCGACAAACCAGCTGCTGTTGCAACATGTAATGGCTTTGCAAGCGACTGGAGCCTCTCACCGTGCCCATGATGCCCGGAAAGCGGTCCGTGCAGCAATTCCCAAGATGACCCCCGAGGATGATGCCGAGACCTACCTGGCAGTCTTCGAAAAAGTGGCCGTGAGGGAGAAGCTGCCCCGTGACCAGTGGGCTGAGGTGGTCGCTCCGTTCCTGGCTTCCGGACCCCAGCAGGTGTTTTTCGACTTGTCGGACGACCAAGCGGCCGATTATGACACCGTGAAAGGAGAGATCCTAGCCAGACTGGGGGTGAACGTGCTGGTCCGCGCTCAAAGAGTCCACCAGTGCCATGCTGGATCGACTGTTGGCGGACATCTTTTGGAGGGCCCTGCCTTATCCCCTCCAGCACTGGGTCGGCCAGGCGTCTCCGGTAAGTGCCCTGGAGATGGTTGACCTGGTGGAGCGTTACGAGGCCACCAGAAACCTGCAGGGGAGTCTTGCTGGGAAGGGGCCAGTCAAACCCCGGAGGCCTCCACCCCAGTTCCGACGACCGGCGACAGAGAGACCTGCACGGAATGTATCCCCTGCGGATCCGCCTCTCGTGGTATGCTGGAGGTGCCAGGAGCCAGGCCACATCAGGGCCCACTGTCCGCATCAGGGTGAGCCGATGGATGTGAACTACGGGTATTGCCACTCCCTGTATGCACGGAAGCTGTGCGCAACTGGCACCCGTGAGGTGCAGGATAATAACCACCTGTGTCAGGTAGAGGTGGGAGATTCTCTGGCGGTGGCCCTGCTGGACTCCGGGAGTCTAGTCTCCCTGGTAAGAGCTGCCCTAGTACGGCCTGCGGAGTATACCGGCCGTAAAATCGGGGTCCTATGCATCCACGGAGACTTAAAAGACTACCCCACTGCATTAGTGACTTTGTCCACAGCGGCTGGTAAGTGGACCCACGAGGTGGCTGTCGTTACCAAACTCCCCCATGAACTGATACTTGGGAGGGACTTCCCAGGTTTCCCGGCGCTGTGGCCGGCTATAAAAGTGTCTGATGGGCCTGAGACAGGGGTAACCCTAGTAGAGTGGCCTGATACCACTGGAAGGCCAGAACCCTGGGAGCCCGAATCTGAAGGGCCAGCGGTAGGGGTGACCACTGCTCCAGCGGTAGAGGGGGAGACAACCCCACTGAGTGTAATGGTGGGAGACACGGAGGACTTGCCACCGGGACCTGAGTTGGCAGACCTCAATGTCTCCGGGGAAAATTTTGGGACAGCACAACACCGGGACCAAACCCTAACCAGGGCCTGGGAAAGTGTCGTAATGATTGATGGTAAACCCCAGAAACCTGGGGCTGAATTAATGTTTCCACGATTTATTGTTCTTCAGGATATGTTGTATCGGGTGAACCAAATCCGAGGTGAGCCAGTTGAACAGTTGGTGGTGCCCACCGCATATCGCAAGCTTGTTATGGAGCTTGCCCACCAACATGTTCTTGGGGGACACATGGGGTGGCAGAAAACGCAGGACCGCGTACTACAGCGATTTTACTGGCCCGGTTTTGTTTAAGGAAGTAGAGGAGTTCTGTAAGTCCTGTCCGACCTGTCAGGTAAATAGCCCCCAGCCGCATTACAGAAGTCCCCTGATCCCTCTCCCAATAAATGAGGTCCCATTCGAGCGTATTGCCATGGATCTGGTCGGACCCGTACCGAAGTCTGCTAGGGGTCACCAACATATCCTGGTGATTCTGGACTATGCTACCTGATATCCAGAGGCGGTGCCTCTTCGACACACATCGGCTAGGCTCATTGCAAAGGAGTTAATGGAGATGTTTACCCGGGTGGGCCTACCTAAGGAGGTTCTGACGGACCAAGGGACCCCTTTTATATCTAAGATTATGAGGAAATTGTGTAAACTGTTGCATATAAAGCAATTACGGACGTCCGTTTACCATCCACAAACGGACGGCCTTGTGGAAAGATTTAACCAAACTTTAAAAAATATGTTAAAAGGGTGGTGTCCAGAGATGGGAAGGACTGGGATCTGCTTCTGCCCTATCTCATGTTTGCAGTGCGAGAAGTGCCCCAGGCCTCTACTGGGTTCTCACCCTTCGAACTGCTTTATGGCAGATACCCACGGGGTCTGTTGGACATCGCTAAGGAAGCGTGGGAACAACAGCCCGTCCCCCACAAAAGCGTAATTGAATATGTTACCCAGATGCAGGAACGTATGGAGAGGGTGTTACCGCTGGTCCGGGAGCATATGGAGGCAGCACAACAGGCCCAAAGTAGAGTCTATAATCGTCGGGCTCGGGTACGAGACTTTAATCCCGGAGACCGAGTTTTAGTTCTGGTACCCACCCTTGACAGCAAATTTCTAGCTAGGTGGCAGGGGCCCTATGAAGTGCTCGAGAAAGTGGGGAAGTAAATTACAAGGTGCACCAGCCAGGCGGCGGAAGCCGGAGCAGGTGTATCATGTGAATTTGCTGAAGCCATGGAAGGATAGGGACTCGTCCAGCGATGACAGCCTCGGCCAGGGCTTCTAGGTGAGAAGGATCCAGCCCTCACCTCGAAGTCCGGGAAGCAGCAGCCACCGTAAAAATTTCAGATAGCTTGTCCTCCAAACAGGTCCAGGAAGTTAAGGAGTTCATTAGTCGGAACACGGATGTGTTCTCGGACCTCCCTGGGCGCACATCCCTAATCCAGCATGACATTATCACTGAGCCTCAGGCCAAAGTCCGGTTAAAGCCGTACCGGGTACCCGAGGCTCGGCGACAAGCCATTGTGAAAGAAGTGCAGCTGATGCTCCAGTTAGGTGTCATCGAGGAGTCAAAAGTGATTGGGCCAGTCCGATAGTCTTAATACCCAAGCCGGACGGGACATTGAGGTTCTGTAACGATTTCCGCAAGCTGAATGAGGTGTCCAAGTTTGACGCATATCCCATGCCGAGGGTGGATGAGCTCATTGAAAAATTGGGCCAAGCCAGGTAATTTCCTGTCTTGGACCTCACCAAAGGGTACTGGCAGGTACCCTTAACGGAGGCTGCCAAGGAAAAAACTGCTTTTATCACACCGGAGGGGTTGTATCAGTACAAGGTATTACCCTTTGGGCTACATGGCGCCCCCGCCACGTTTCAAAGGCTTATGGATATTGTGCTCCGTCCACATCGGCGGTACGCCTCAGCGTATCTGGATGATATCGTTGTCCATAGCACCGACTGGGAGAGTCACCTACCGAAGGTACAGGCCGTAGTGGACTCCCTTAGGAAATCTGGCTTAACTGCTAACCCAAAAAAGTGTGTGATAGGGTTAGAAGAGACCAAATACCTAGGGTATGTCATTGGGCGGGGGGTGGTCAAACCTCAGGTAAACAAAATTGAGGCAATTAAGAATTGGCCCCGACCTGTCACTACGCGGCAAGTAAAATCATTCCTGGGCATGGTGGGATACTACATGAGGTTTATTCCCAACTTCGCTACAATTGCTGCTCCATTGACAAGCCTTTTAACCTCTTAAGGACACAGGGCGTACAGGTACGCCCTAATGTCCGAGTCCTTAAGGACACAGGGCGTACCTGTACGCCCTGTGTTTAAACTGCTACTGCGCCCGATGTGGGCGCCGTAGCAACATGGTTCCTGCTGATGTAGATCAGCAGGAACCATGTTCTAATGCCCGAGGGTCATGTGACCCCCGTATCAGCGATCGCTGCAAACCGCAGGTCAATTCCAGACCTGCGGTTTGCAGCGATTTTAAGGATCTCTGATCCCCGCGGTCTGCGACCGCGGGGATCAGAAGTTAATTGCCCCAAAGATAATCATATTAACCCCCTGCATCCCCCGATCTTGTTATGGCGGCGGGGTGCAGGGAGGTGGTGCGGCGGCGGTAGGCGGTGCGGGAGGCGGGCGGTGCGGCAGGCGGGATCGCAATAGCGATCCCCCGCCCGCCTCCCTTGTAATAATTCCCTGGTGTCTAGTGGTTCTATCAGAGTGCCAGCACATTGCTGGCACTCTGATAAAAGCAGCTGGCATCTGTGCTGCAGATGCCAGCCGTTCTAACCTCCTTACCGCGGTCCGGACGGACCGCGGTATGGAAAGGTGTTAACAGGGAGGAGCTCCCTCCCTCTCCCATCGGGGGCTGCTGTGCCTATGCAGCCCCCAGGATGGGATCGCAGAGGGAGGAGCTCCCTCCCTCCTATCCATCACCCACTGCTCTCTAATGGCAGTGGGTGATGAGTCACCATGGCAGCAGGGCGCTTTCAGAAGCGTCCTGCTTGCCATGGTATAGTAACTCTGGTCAGACTTCTGCTAAAGGCAGAAGTCTGACCAGACTGTGAAAAGTAAAAAATACAGTGCAGTACACTATATAGTGTACTGTACTGTATTTTATAGACACCAGATCCACTGGATCTACAAGAACCAAGTGGGTCTGGGTCAAAAAATGTAAAAAGTGAAAAAAAGTAAAAATAAAAAAACACAAATCACTGAATAAAAAGTAAAAAAAAAATACACTACACATATTAGGTATCGCCGCGTCCGTAAAAAACAGCTCTATAAAAATATCACATGACTGAACCCCTCAGGTGAACGCCATAAAAAAAAAAACCAAAAATGGTGTAAATAAGTCATTTTTGGGAACCTTACATCACTAAAAGTGTAATACAAAGCGATCAAAAAGGCGTATGCCTCCCAAAATAGTACCAATCTAACCGCCATCTCATCCCGCTAAAAAATGAGCCCCTTCATAAAACAATTGCCCAAAAAATAAAAAACTATGCCTCTCAGACTAAAACATGATTTTTTGTTTCAAAAATGCTTTTATGTGTTAAATGTAAAAATTTTAAAAAAGTAGACATATTGGGTATCTCCACGTCCGTAAGAATCTGCTCTATAAAAATATCACATGACCTAACCCCTCAAGTAAACACTGTAAAAAAAAAAAAAAACTTTGTCAAAAAGCCATTTTTTGTCACCTTACATCACAAAAAGTGTAATAGCAAGCGATCAAAAAGTCATATGACCACCCAAATAGTGCCAATCTAACCGCCACCTCATCCCATAAAAATTATACCCAACCTGAGACGATCGCCTAAAAACTGAAAAAATATGGCTCTCAGACTATGGAGACACTAAAACATGTTTTTTGTTTCAAAAGGATATTATTGTGTAACACCAAAATAAATAAAAAAAGTATACATATTGGGTATCGTCGCGTTCGTAACGACCTGCTCTATAAAAATATCACATGACCTAACCCCTCAGGTGAACGCCGTAAACATAAAAATAAAAACGTTGTAAAAAAGTCATTTTTGTCACCTTACATCACAAAAGTGTAATAGCAAGTGATCAAAAAGTCATATGCACCCCAAGATAGTACCATTCAAACCGCCATCTCATCCCGCAAAAAATGAGCCCCTACATAGGACAATCGCAAAAAAAAAAAAAAAAACTATGGCTTTCAGAATGTGGAGACACTAAAAATCATTTTTTCAAAAATGCTTTATTATGTAAAACTGAAACAAAAAACCCCAAAAAGTAGTCATATTTGGTATTGTCGCGTCAGTAACAACCTGCTCTATAGAAATAGCACACAATCTAACCTGTCAGTTCAACGATGTAAATAACAAAAAATACAAAACTGTCCCAAAACAGCTATTTTTTTGCAAATTATCCATTTTAATCCATTTTTCCAGTAACAAAGCAAGGGTTAACAGCCAAACAAAACTCAATATTTATTGCCCTGATTCTGTAGTTTGCAGAAACACCCCATATGTGGTTGTAAACTGCTGTATGGCCAAACGGCAGGGCGCAGAAGGAAGGGAACGCCATATGGTTTTGGAAGGCGGATTTTGCTGGACTGTTTTTGAGACTATGTCCCATTTGAAGCCCCCGATGCACCCCTACAGTAGAAACTCCAAAAAAGTGACCCCATTTTTGAAACTACGGGATAAGGTGTCAGTTTTGTTGGTACTATTTTAGGGTAAATATGATTTTGGTTGCTCTATATTACACTTTTTTGAGGCAAGGTAACAAAAAATTGAAATTCTGAAATTTCATCTCCATTTGCCAATAACTCTTGTGGAACACCTAAAGGGTTAACAAAGTTTGTAAAACTAGTTTTGAATACATTGAGGGGCGTAGTTTCTTAGATGGAGTCACTTTTATGGAGTTTCTACTCTAGGGGTGCATCGGGGGGCTTCAAATGGGACATGGTGTCAAAAATCCAGTCCAGCAAAATCCGCCTTCCAAAAACCATATGGCGTTCCCTTACTTCTGTGCCCTGCAGTTTGGCCATACAGCAGTTTAGGACCACATATGGGGTGTTTCTGCAAACTACAGAATCGGGGCAATAAATATTGACTTTTGTTTGGCTGTTAACCCTTGCTTTGTTACTGGAAAAAATGTATTAAAATCAAAAATTTTCCCAAGAATCGAAACTCAGAAATTTTATCTTTATTTGCCATTAACTCTTGTGGAAAACCTAAAGGGTTAATGACGTTTGTAAAATCAGTTTTGAGTACCTTCAGGGGTGTAGTTTCTAGAATGGGGTCATTTTTGGGTGGTTTCTATTATGTAAGCCTCACAAAGTGACTTCAGACCTGAACTGGTCCCTAAAAAGTGGGTTTTTGAAAATTTCTGAAAAATGTCAAGATTTGCTTCTAAACTTCTAAGCCTTGTAATGTCCCCAAAAAATGAAATGGCATTCCCAAAATAATCGATACATGGAGTAGACATATGGGGAATGTAAATCAATAACTTTTTTTGGCAGTATTACTATGTATTCTAGAAGTAGAGAAATTGAAACTTGGAAAATTGTAAATTTTTCAAAATTTTTGGTAAATTTGGTATTTTTTTATAATTAAAAATGAAATTTTTCGACTTTATTTTACCACTGTCATGAAATACAATATGTGACGAAAAAACAATCTCAGAATGGCCTGGATAAGTAAAAGCGTTTTAAAGTTATCACCACATAAAGTGACACTGGTCAGATTTCCAAAAAATGGCCTGGTCCTTAAGGTGAAATAGGGCCGTGTCCTTAAGGGGTTAAAGGGATGCAGGTCAGTGTCGATCCAGTGGAATGAGCAGGCGGAAAAGGCTTTCTCTGCTCTGAAGTCGGCCCTGTGTGGGTCCCCGGTTTTGGTGACGCCCGACTTCAAGAGAGAATTTGTGGTACAGACCGATGCCTCTGAAGTGGGCCTCGGGGCTGTACTCTCTCAGGAAATCAATGGGGAGGAGCATCCCGTGGTTTACCTGAGTCGCAAACTCACCCCAGCCGAGACCAGGTACAGTATAGTGGAGAGAGAGTGCCTGGCCATCAAGTGGGCACTAGAGTCTCTCCGCTATTATCTGCTAGGGAGAAAGTTCCGTCTGGTGACCGACCATTCCCTCTAAAGTGGATGTGCCAGGCGAAAGACAGGAATGCTCGGGTCACCAGATGGTTCTTGTCTCTGCAGAACTTCAAGTTCACAGTGGAACACAGGGCAGGCCGCTTGCAGGAAATGCGGATGCCCTGTCTCGAGTACAGTGTTTGGCGTGTGTTCACCCTGTCAGGGTTGAACAAAGGGGAGCGTATGTAAGAGGGCGCAAGGTGCCGTCATGGACGGAAGATCACGTGTCACCGAGGTTCCTGCCCTCGGTGAGGTGAGAGCCGGGTTTTATGTGTCAGCAGCAGCTAGTGCTGCTTGACATTGATAGTTAGTTTGGCTGCAAAGCCAATCCGGGCCGGCTCTTACTGGGAGTAGGCAAAGAGTTGGGTGGGTGCCTACTCCCCACGGTCCAGGCCGGACTTTGCCGGGCTTTTAAAGGCAGCCACATCAGCAGGTGTGGCTGTGATTGTCCTGGAGCTGCTGCTAGTGCTGTGGAGCTCTCTGGGCTGGAAGGATGAGCCCAGCAAGGAGGCGTGCAGTCGACCTGGAAGCCTGAAGGTGGATTATCCTGCGGCTGGGCCGACCGCCAGGTGCGAGCGCGCACCTAACATCTCACAGGTGATTAAACCTGGTTTTGGACTCTTTGGTTTTGCCTTTTGTGTTTGCTGAGTGTGAATTAACACCAAGAGACTGTTTATCCTTTATTTTGTGCAAGTGTGAATAAAACACAGTTTATTGCACTTTCTGGACTCCTTGTTTTGCCTCTGTACTGCACCCGCACCGCTATCTACCAGAGCGACTCCCCACAAATGGTACCAAAACACCCTCCAACAGCAACTTCTTCCAACAATCCAACAACAGTTTGGTGAAGAACAATGCATTTTGTAGCACGATGGAGCACCGTGCCATAAGACAAAAGTGATTACTAAGTGGTTTGGGGACCAAAACGTTAAAATTTTGGGTCCATGGCCTGGAATTGCAGAGGTCCTGAAAAAGAAGGGCCAACACTGCAAATACTGACTCTTTGCATAAATGTCATGTAATTGTCGATAAAAGCCTTTGTGGTGCATGAAGTATAATCTTGAAGGTCACAGCACTCATCAATTGTGTGGCTTTCACCAGGTGCTCGTCTTATTCTGAACTTCTCTCTACCCCGGGGTCAATTTCTATGGCCGGCGTCATTATTTCCGGTACACAAGTGGCTTGAAACATCGGTATAATTGTACTGATGTGCACAACCATGTCTGGCTGAATAAAGTCTTCACTATAACACAGAATACTGAAGTGCTGTCTATGTTGTATGACTATTGTTAAATGCATGGTTAACAGTATGAACTAACCAAAGACCTGTTTAAAAAGGCATGGCACTGTTGCATTTGTTATGGTTTTAAAAACATTCTAAAAATTGTTCCTTATTGGGTGCCAATGTCTCCTGGTGTTTATACATGTACAGTGGGATTGGAAAAAGCAAAGGCTTGTTTTGAACTAACTGTCCAAAAAAGATGCCTTAACGGGCAGATGGCTGCCCATGTTTATACACACATGGTAGTATCAGAAAAATTTGTAGCTTGTTCTGAACAAGCCTCCAAAAATTCTCCTTTTTTAGTGAGAATAGCAGCAGCACAGTATGCAGCCTGACAGACAAGGCTGTGTGTTGCAGTGACAAAAGTAGATGCAGCAGCATAGTATGAGATAAGGCAGAAGATGTGCAACTTTGTAGTTGTGGGGTAGCAGTACGGAGAGCAGCAGCAGCAATGCAATATGGAACATGAGGGATAGGAAGAGCGTCAGTGGCATTGTTAGGCCAGCAATAAATAGCCACTATTAGCAATGACAGATCTACTCATTGGCATCAGCCAGAGGTATATGGAAATCTTTATGGATCTAGGTCTGATTAATTTTCATGAATATAATATTTTCTACACTTGCAGAGGAAAATTTTGCCTGCTTCAGTGTGAAGAAAAGCCACCTGCCGCGAAGCACTTGAAAATACTGTTCCATGATGTCCAGCAAACTTAAGGGAGTTGTGTCTCGAAACATATTCTACATTTTTCAAAAGAGCACCTGGATCTGAATACTTTTGTAATTACATGTAATTTCAAATTTAGTATAGCCAGTCAGCTATTCAGTAAACTGTATATGTATAGCACCACCTGCTGTTTTTTCTTTTCCTTATTTTTTGTGCATGTCACAGAGCTGGTCGTGTACTCAGTTTAAAGCTTCAACTGTCACCAGCCATATGTTCTGTGGCAGTTACAGGGGAAAGCTACAGCAGAAAGGACACACCCCTGAGCTGCTAGGCTTAAGATAAACTATCAGTACAATTAGAGCAGTTAATGTGGAGTTCTCTGGACCCATGTAAGGTACAGTGCTGGTTCTACATTATATCTGTTTTTCAGTTTAAATAGGAAATATATGTATGTCCTATTAGCCGCTCTGCGGCTATTTTACATTGTTTTCCTTTTTTTTTTTTTTTTTTTTGGGGGGGGGGTGTAATAGTAGGGAAAAAAAGGAAAAAAATATGTCATAATTGCCATTTTCAGCTGGTACTGGTATTGCCCCCCACCTCCCTACTCTGTCTTTGGGCCACTCTGTTTTCTTCTCATGCTGCTGCCACATCACCACTCTGTCACTGGGCCACTCTGTGGTCCTCTCCTGCTACTGCCACCTTACCACTCTGTGGTCTCCTCATGCTGCTTCCACATCACCACTCTGTTGTCTCCTCATGCTGCTGCCACCTCACCACTATGTCACTGGTCCATTCTGTGGTCTCCTCATGCTGCTGCCACCTCACCACTATGTCACTGGGCCACTCTGTGATCTTCTCATGCTGCTGCCACCTCACCACTATGTCACTGGGCCACTCTGTGGTCCTCTCATGCTGCTGCCACCTTACCACTCTGTGGTCTCTTCATGCTGCTGCCACATCACCACTCTATTGTCTCCTCATGCTGCTGCCACCTCACCACTATGTCACTGGGCCACTCTGTGGTCTTCTCATGCTGCTGCCACCTCATCACTATGTCACTGGGCCACTCTGTGGTCTCCTCATGCTGCTGCCACCTCACCACTATGTCACTGGGCCACTCTGTGGTCTTCTCATGCTGCTGCCACCTCACCACTATGTCACTGGGCCACTCTGTGGTCTCCTCCTGCTGCTGCCAGATCACCAATCTGTGGTCTCCTCATGCTGCTGCCACCTCACCACTATGTCACTGGTCCATTCTGTGGTTTCCTCATGCTGCTGCCACCTCACCACTATGTCACTGGGCCACTCTGTGGTCTTCTCATGCTGCTGCCACCTCACCACTATGTCACTGGGCCACTCTGTGGTCTCCTCCTGCTGCTGCCAGATCACCAATCTGTGGTCTCCTCATGCTGCTGCCACCTCACCACTATGTCACTGGTCCATTCTGTGGTTTCCTCATGCTGCTGCCACCTCACCACTATGTAACTGGGCCACTCTGTGGTCTCCTCATGCTGCTGCCACCTCACCACTATGTCACTGGGCCACTCTGTGGTCTCCTCATACTGCTGCCACATCACCACTCTGTTTTCTCCTCATGCTGCTGCCACATCACCACATCAGAATTGGCTTATGATTTGGTAGCCAAAAGCAGGAGTGGGTATAAAACACAGAAGACATTTAAAGATTCCATTCACGTGTCATCTCTGTTTTTGATCCACTCCTGTTTTATATTTTGACTTTAGCAATACTGATGCATTACTGACCAAATGCTGACTGAGTGAGGGCAGATGCTCCACAGACAGGATCTGTTTTTGGGGGTTATTGTACTGATGGATCAAGGAAGGGCAAAATTAAAATTAACAAGCTCAGGGGTCAGCCCCTGAAATGCGTTTGGGCTTGTTAATAATAGTGTGCCAACAGTCTATGCAATACAAGACCTTCTAAGTGTAAGAAGAATTGAAATTTCTTCTCTTCCCTCCCTGCTACCAGTTGATCCGGACGGTCAGAAGCGATTGTGGCATCTGGACACTAGGACCTATGCCGCCTCGCCCATTGAGAATGCTCCGCTTCCTCTGCGGTTACGTGGGACGCCGCGCTTAGGACCGACACCACATGGGACGTCGCGGGAGTCAGGAGTCACTGTATGGTGGTTGCGCTTCAACACAGTACCGGGATAGGAGGTAAGGCAAATGACAGTGTGGGAACTGGAAGGACTTTACTTAGGTTCTAACTGGCATTGAGTGATTACCAAAGGCTCACAGTGCTTATGCCTGCAAGACTGTTATGTAAGCTACTTAAGCCCCATACTGCATACTTCTGATGCATTGGATTTTCAGCTGGCATTGAGACATCAGCAATAGTTCTTTAGTACTACAAATGAAATATACCCCTGCTGCATCCGACTGGTAATTAACAGGATATTGAACATTAGCAGACACCTGTATTAATATATCACTACACTACCACCGGTTGAGCGGTTACGTGGAGTAAGACCTGAAATAATCAACTACTGGGACCCCGAAGTGTTTTCATTGTTGGACATACAATTCGGATACTCCATGTAATTAACTGCACAACAACTTTAATGAGGTGGAACTTGAAAATATTATCCAGTGCATTTAGCTTGTTGTAAACACCAGCCTAATCTATTGGCATTGCTGAATCTACGACGCACGCATCCTGTTGTTTTTAAAATTGTAATTTTTATTTATTAAATTAGACATGTGGCCTTAAAATATTGTTAATGTGGTCTGCTCCCGCATGATAAGTGTGCCCCCTGTTATTCTATTCTGCTTTTTGGACTTTAGGCCTTGGGTGTAGCCAATTGGGGTGAGCACCTTTTTCCATTTGCCATTATTTGGTGTAGCCGCCGTTTTCTTTCGATCATTATGAACATATCTATCATAACAAGTGTTTTTCTCGTTTCCAAGCTGCACATGAGAAAACTTGTACCTCCTTATTCTCCTCTAATTTCTTCTCCATGCAACTTCACTTATGAGGGTCTCCAATAGCTACAGGATAGTGAGCAAGATTTGGAAGCTGTTCTTCTTCCATGATCCCTTGTTTGCTCTAATATAAAGCTCAGAGGGATGACACCATTGATGTCGCTGTTGACCCTACTCACAAATATGGTGGCCTTTTAGAATGGCCTGAATTCATGCCATTTATGTCAACTAAGTTGCTGTCACTGCCTGAGCTCAAAATAACACGTTCCCTGCTGTGGTGGTCTCTTGCATGATATACTCATTGGCTGCTTTACTCTTCTCGTATAGACAATCCAGCATTTGCAAGATGGAAGTTGCAATGTCACAATGTCACAGATCAAGACATGCAAAGGCAGATTGTTGTTCTGCTGTATGCCTACAAGGGCATTCTTAGCCACATAAGAATAGCTAAAATGACACTCTCTTGGACATGGCCAGCACCTTCTACAAGCTGCTATACTTTTTTTTTTATAAAGCTTTGGGCCAACAAATTTATCACATGCAGGGAGTATGTGTAATTTCCCCTAAATTCCGCACAGCCATAATGTTTCTGTCATTGTCAGTTACCACCTCAACAAGTTGTAGTTGGCAAGGTGACATCCAGCTTGATGCACATTAGCAACTGATCTGATATGTTGCTTCTCTCACCCAGTCTCATCAGTTCTAAGACAGCATGGAAACGCATCAGTTAACATATATGAAAGGAGGGAAGGGTAGTGAAAGCAAAGCTCTGCCCCATTTCTGTTGGGGACAGGATGATATGCATTGCAGAGGGTGTGAAGAAGGTAGATAAGCATCTTATGGGAGAACCAGACTAAAACAAATTTGAAGGTATCAACAGGATCTGGCCTCGGTCCTGTGCTGCAGAACCACCGCTGCCACACAAGACATTGCCCAATGGGCCGTAAAAGACATGTACTGTCCCTGCCTGTATCATTTGCTACACTTTTTGATGTCGGCGTGCATCTTGTCACAGTCTTTTGGGGAAAAAGTAATGCAACTGTGCAACATTTAGGGCAGGTTCTCACCCCCACTAGGAATTCCGTTATAGTGTTCCGTTATAATAGAATTATAACGGAATATAACAGAATTTTAGGATGAAATGCAAAAGGGAACCCTTTAAGAGACATTTTGTTTTGCTCCATCCTAATGCATGTCTAAGGGCATAAATAACGGTTCCTTTTTGCATGACTGAAAAAAGGACTATTTTTTCCGTCATGTATAACGTAACTAAGTGGAACCGTTATTTGTCCCCACAGACATGTATTAGGATGGAGCAAAACAGAATGCTTTTAAAAGGCTTCCAATTTGCATTCCGTCTGAAAATTCAGTTATAACTCTGTTATAATGGAATTTAAAACACTGGTGAGAACCCGCACTTATGTGTACTACCTATACAAAGTTGTGAAGAAAAAAAACTGACTATTTAAGTATATATAGCAGCACAGAAAGTGCATCTTACCAATTCTCTTACACCATATTGCTTTTCAACCTTCATTTTTAGATTCCTAAAACATTCCTCCATTCGGTCATGGAAAGGGCGAAGATCTTCAGTGATTCTTTTTTCGTGAATTCGTATTCCAGCACCAAGAAGAGGTGTCTATAATAATATCAGATTTGTTAAACACAGCAATATCTAAAACATGAACTTTATGGATATTCTATGGATGCCTCTGCAACTTGTAGGAACACATAGGGGTTTTCTTTATGGCAAAATTTCTTTGCTATAATGATTTCTATAGTTTTACTATTACATGACCACTTCCATTAGATATCATTCGGAAAAAAATGCATTTCTTCTTGAAATGGTATGCAAAAACATGCAAATTGTCTCTGCTGACCCTAATTTCCAACTTTATATCCAGAACTTCTAATGTACTCTAACGATACAGCCAAATAAGTACACACAGCTCATAAAGCAACAGTATAGTAAGCATGTGTAATATAAAGCAAACTACAAAATTATTAAAAATAAAAGTTATTAAAGGAATTGTGTCAAGTTTATGATATCTCCTATCCAGAGGATTGTTGATAACTAGCTGATCACTGGTGTCCAAACGCTAAGACCCCAATTGTTCCAGAGAATGAGGGTCCCATTCCTCTACAGGAATGAGGGTTCTCCTGGATCAGAGGACTGAATAAAGCACAGGTTGCATGCATGATCTTTCGTTCCATTAAAACAAGACAACAGAACCCCCTTTCTCTGGATCGGTGGTGGTCCCAGCATTTGTACCCCAGCAATCAGCTAGTTGTCGCCTATCCTGTGGCACAACCCCTTTAAAACTATCTAAAATATGTTTTTGGAGTCTCCCAGAATAGTGCAGATGACAGTCTAACCTAACTGGAACCCCAAATGATCACACAGCCACTTAATTTAAAAGGGTATTACTAACCTCACAACCATGACCATAAAAGTGTCCAAAGTTTCAGACCCCCTTAAATTAGTACAATGTTTTGTAATTGCTTTCTTTTGACCTGGTTATCCTTGGTTAGTACTTCCAGTAGGACACAAGGTGAGCATGCGCACTTCAATGTCCAGGGAGACGATGTGATATGAAGTACTGGACTCCCCTCATAACAATTTGTGAATGTACAGTCATGGCCAAAAGTTTTGAGAATTACATAAATATTGGAATTTGGAAAAGTTGCTGCTTAAGTTTTTATAATAGCAATTTGCATATACTCCAGAATGTTATGAAGAGTGATCAGATGAATTGCATAGTCCTTTGCCATAAAAATTAACTTAATCCCCAAATAACATTTCCACTGCATTTCATTGCTGCCATTAAAGGACCTGCTGAAATCATTTCAGTAATTGTCTTGTTAACTCAGGTGAGAATGTTGATGAGCACAAGGCTGATTGGGTTAAAATGGCAGACTTGACATGTTAAAAGGAGGGTGATGCTTGAAATCATTGTTCTTCCATGGTGATCTGCAAAGAAACATGTGCAGCCATCATTGCGTTGCATAAAAATGGCTTCACAGGCAAGGATATTGTGGCTACGAAGATTGCACCTCAATCAACAATTGGGATCATCAAGAATTTCAAGGAAAGAGGTTCAATTCTTGTTAAGAAGGCTTCAGGGCGTCCAAGAAAGTCCAGCAAGCGCCAGGATCGTCTCCTAAAGAGGATTCAGCTGCGGGATCGGAGTGCCACCAGTGCAGAGCTTGCTCAGGAATGTCAGCAGGCATGTGTGAGCGCATCTGCACGCACAGTGAGGCAAAGACTTTTGGAAGATGGCCTGGTGTCAAGAAGGGCAGCAAAGAAGCCACTTCTCTCCAAAAAAAACATCAGGGACAGATTGATCTTCTGCAGAAAGTATGGTGAATGGACTGCTGAGGACTGGGGCAAAGTCATATTCTCCGATGAAGCCTTTTTTCGATTGTTTGGGGGGGAAAAGGCTTGTCCACAGAAGAAAAGGTGAGCGCTGCCATCAGTCCTGTGTCATGCCAACAGTAAAGCATCCTGAGACCATTCATGTGTGGGGTTGCTTCTCATCCAAGGGAGTGGGCTCACTCACAATTTTGTCCAAAAACACAGCCATGAATAAAGAATGGTACCAAAACACCCTCCAACAGCAACTTCTTCCAACAATCCAAGAATAGTTTGGTGAAGAACAATGCATTTTCCAGCACGATGGAGAACTGTGTCATAAGGCAAAAGTGATAACTAAGTGGCTCGGGGACCAAAACGTTGACATTTTGGGTCCATAGCCTGGAAACTCCCCAGATCTTAATCCCATTGAGAGCTTGTGGTCAATCCTCAAGAGGCGGGTGGACAAACAAAAACCCACTAATTCTGACAAACTCCAAGAAGTGATTATTAAAGAATGGGTTGCTATCAGTCAGGAATTGGCCCAGAAATTGATTGAGAGCATGCCCAGTCAAATTGCAGAGGTCCTGAAAAAGAAGGGCCAACACTGCAAATACTGACTCTTTGCATAAATGTCATGTAATTGTCGATAAAAGCCTTTGAAGCCTATGAAGTGCGTGTAATTATATTTCAGTACATCACAGAAACAACTGAAACAAAGATCTAAAAGCAGTTTTGCAGCAAACTTTGTGAAAACTAATATTTGTGTCATTCTCAAAACTTTTGGCCATGACTGTAGAACTCGCTGGATGTGGGTGAATGCACATTTAGTGAGTGCTTCAAATACCTGTGACTTTTTTTGTAAAAAAAACTAAGAAAAAAAATGGGTTTTGGGACAACCTCTTTAAAATTCTAAAATAACAAACCTTCTCAAACCTTCTTAAAAATAAATATAGTCTATGTGTAGATTATTTTCCCTATTTATGCATTGTATCACACAAAAAGTATATATTTTCATACAATGGCAGTTAGGGTGCATTAACATCAAAGTTTAGCTTTACGTTCTTCTGATCCGTCAGAAGAAGAGCAAGAGAAAAAAAAAAAAGGTGACAACTGATGCAACAGTATCTGTTTTTGATCCTGTAAAAAAAATGGATCCTGTTGCATCAGTTGTCACCCGTTTGAGCCATTTCCGTCTCAGATGTGTTTTTTATAGGGAAAAAAGTCCTGCATGCAGTACTGTTTTATGTCTAAAAAAACGGATCCCAGATGGAAATGGCTCCAATGGATGACTGATGCAACAGAATCCATTTTTTCACAGGACTGTAAAAAAAAACAAAAAAAAAACAGCATAAGGCTACATTCACACGGCTACGGTGTTTTGCGGATCCGAAAATTACGCATCCACAAAACACGGATACCGGCCCATATGCATTCCGCAATTTGTGGACCACACATGCTGTTGCCATCATAGAAAATGCCTATCGTTGTCCGCAATTGCAGACAAGAATAGGACATGTTCTATTTTCTTTTTGCAGCCCCTAGAAATGAATGGATCCGTACTCGTTCTTCAAAATTGCTGAACGGATGCAGACTCATTCATACGTCATGTTAATGTAAGCTAACTGATGCAACAGGATCCATTTTTTTACAGGATCCTGTTTTTTTTCTATTCTCTCTCTTCTTCTGACGGAAAGCTAAAAAGTGATGTGAATGCACCCTTAATGGGTGATTTATAGTATGCAACTATTTTGCATACAGCTACATATAATGGTGAAATATCACAGAAACTCAACTTTTTTTTATTTTTTTTATTTAGATACAGAATTTATTATACCCACAAACGTACAGATTAAAAAGGCATATTACGCAACAGTTTCACCTTAACAGCTTCTTCCAGAACATGCTGGTAAAGGTGTTATCATAAAAAAAAAATGGCAAAAGGCAAGCAATATGATAAAGGACAAAAATACCAATACTCACCCTGCTGCTTCAGTGTTGCCAATCCAGTGCCACCCACCAGGTTTTGTTTACTTGACTATAGTGTTTACATATTCATCTACACAAGTGACAGCTGCAGCCAATCACTGGCCTCAGTGCTGTATGGCTCAAGACTACTAAGGCCAGATTGGCTACAGTTACTACACATGTAGACTGTCATGTTATCACTGCCGGCAAGTAAAAAAACAAAAACAAAAAAAAAATGGCAAGGAGCATCAAAATAGAGGGGCAGAAGTGAAGGGGGTTCTGTCAGACAATTTAAAAAAAAAAAATTGATTTCAACTCAAATTGTATTGTTTGAGTCAGGCGTATGTCAAGTATCTATGGTATTTTAACACTGAAGGTTGGTTATTTAAACTTTTGCTTGTGACAGGCATTTTGGGAGATACAGACAAGGAAAATGATGGCATATTACTAGCAACTCTGGGAAATTTAATTTCCCTTTGGTGATAGCGGATTTTTAAAGGTAGTAGTGAGCTACACAAATCTAACTGTTTTATGAGTAGAGTTTTATATTGGTCCATTAAAAGTATCAATCACACAACATGCTGTAAGGGATTGCTCACTCTCAGGGGTTGGCAATGACAGACTTCTCATCAAACAAGAGGTTTTCAAGCTCAAACAGTGCCATATTTGTCACACAGCACATCACACTTCCAAGTTTGGCTTCACTCGGCACCATCAAGTCACAGCTTCACCTCACAACGTGTTATATAAACACAAAACAATGAACCCTTGCCCGGGTAGTCACTCACTATACAGAGGCCTCCCTAACTCACCTTTAGGTCAGTGCTCACAATTAGGAATGAGCGAACCCGAACTGTATATATAAATGTATTTTCAAAAAAGTTCGGGTTCGTTGTTCAGCCATTTCTTCCCTTCTCTGAAGGGCTGCACAGCAGCCAATCAGCTAGCGTTTTACTTCTTGCCCTAAGAAGCCATCACAGCCATGGCTACTGACATGGCTGTGATTGGCCAAGTGCAGCATGTAACCCAGCCTCTATTTAAGCTGAAGTCACGTAGCGCCGCACGTCACACTACTCTGGTTAGTGTAGGGATAGGACGCAGCTTCTGTGAGGGCGAGATTAGGCAGGGAAAAGTCAGCAAAAACACCTAATGAAGTGATCGATGTACAGCTGTGAATCATTCAACTTCTACTAGTTAATTGCTCACTGGTTTTTAGGCTGCACAGATCGTTTTTCTGTCACTTTTTTCTGGGGTGATCGGCGGTCATTTTGTGTCTTGTGGTGCACCAGCAGAAGTTGCCACCAAGTCCATCAATCCTAGGTTGTTGTTTTTTTGCTATATCCTACATCAGGGGCTTGGCTGTGCTTATTGTCACCCCTAGAAACTCAGGATAGAAATTTCTATATGTTATTGAGATTAAATTCAATTGCCAAAATAGCAATCCCCTAAATCTGGTGTTCCAGCTGTGGCTAGCCAAGTGTAATACTGAATTTTACGCATACTTTTCCAGCTCACCTCCCTGGTCTTTGTTTCTCCCTTTATTGAAATATATAACTGCAGACACATCCACATTCTATGCAGTGATTGTTAACGCGTTTCAGACATGTCGTCCTTAGTCGTAACAATGTATCATGTTGGAGAGCTGTATTTAAGTGTGTACTAACCCTTCCTCTCAAGAAAGGGGGAAGGGAAGAGACTACTTAAATGCACATTAGATTTTTAGGTGCTTATCACACTTTGCTCAGGTTTCCTGCCAGATTAAATCTAACTTTCAGTTTAATCTCTGAAACATGCCCTGCAGTCTTCACAATCAAGCTGCAGCACCTTGGCTGGAAAAATCGCATAGTGTGAACAGCAACATACAATACTATAATAAAAACATAGTAACAAACCATTCAATGGCCACTTCTACACCACATAAGATCACAGATGGATCTATATGACTACTTTGGAACAAATTTTCTTGCATTTATTTTAGATCATTGATATACATACATAAGTTCTTTTTTTAAATTCAAGCCTGAAGGAACTCTGGTATTAAGCCTAAAAATACAATACGCATCACGAAGGAGTAGTTTTTTTCGGTGATCTCCATCTCGCAATCGCGCAGAAACTTTTTCGCCTTACGGGCATGAACCTGAATAAAATATCTGGCCACATTGGAAATATTTAAAGCAGTGGGATTGCTAATGTAATTTAAATGTTCTAGGATCCTATTTTTTAATTTACGTATAGTGCTTCCCACATACATTAGGTCACATTCCACCCAACGGATAACGTACACCATGCCAGTACTGTTGCAGTTAATATAGCTTTTGATGGAGAATGTGGAAGAATGGTCAGAATTCTGGAAATTTTTGGTTGGAATAACATAATTGCACGTTTTGCAGGGACTGCTGCCACATTTAGTGTATCCCCCTATAGCTTAACCAGCTACTTCCCATATTTTTGGTATTTTTTCTGGATAAAAATAAGGAAGGCGACAAGGTGCTGGAAAGGTAGGAGCCCAAGGTAGGAGATAGTATGGAGCTACAGTTCCTCAGGGCCCGAATATATTCTCCCACAGGGATCGCTTTAATGACATGTAATGGGTGATGACTCCTTGCATTAAGTATGGAATTACCAGCTACCTCCTTCCTGAAGGTTTGCGTGTGCACTATCTCACCTGGATGACCAGTCAGTGTCAAATCCAGAAAATGAATGCTTGTACTTTCTACAGTACACATGAAACGCAAATTATATTCATTATTGTTCAAGTAACCCTGGAGGTCCAGTATGGCAGACACATCGCCCGCCCATATAAGGAGCAGGTCATCGATGAATCTGCCATACCAGACCAATCCAGAGCCAAATGGATTATTTGAGTTGTAAATATATTTTTCTTCCCAGTAGGCCATAGTTAAATTTGCCAGTGATGTCTGAAGATAATACACTCCGTCAAACATAAAGTAGTTGTGCACCAACAACAATTCAGCAATTTCACATACATAATCAATAAAGTCATCATTATGTCCAGTGTATTTATGGAGATAAAACTCCATTGCCAGTAATGCGACTCTGTGGGGGATAGATGGATACAACGCCACGACATCTGCCGTAACCCATTTGTAATCAGTCTGCCATGTTAGATTATACATTGCCCTCAGGACATCTGCTGTATCCCTTAGGAACCCTGGTACATGCCTGACTATTGGCTGCAAAATATTATCCAGCCAATTGCCCAGGCGCTCTGTCAAGGACCCTATTCCTGATACAATAGGCCGCAAGGGGGGAGGGTGGACCTGTTTATGCACTTTGGGCAGTGCATGCATTATTGGTGTCACTGGTGCATCCACACACAGATAACAGATAACATGTCCAACATTTGTTTATTGTACAAATCCTTGTCCAAAACAACCACCGCTCCCCCCTTGTCTGCCATTTTAATTACAACGTCCTCGGATATTTGTAGTTCTGATAATGCCTGGATCTGGGAGCGAGTCAAATTACCCAGAGTTCTGGCATGATTTGTCTCACCCTGCAGTCTCCTAAGCTCTTTCTCTAGGACCTCCTGAAATATATCCATACTATTAGTACGTGTACATGATAGGGTAAAAGTCGGAATTACGTGTTTTCAGTTTTTTACTGCTTTTCATAACCTCCAAGGTTCCCTGCTCATGCTGAAGCCCCGCAAGACAACATAGAGACAATTGTTCTTTAAACATAAGATCCTTATACATATTCTCTTCATTAATTATTTCTTGTGTCAGCGGAGGATCATGGAAGTGTCCAGAAACTGTCAAATTACGAATAAATTTGTTAACATCCAAAATGGTATTAAAAATATCAAAGTGTACAGTGGGTGCAAAAGTCATCACCCATTACATGTCATTAAAGCGATCCCTGTGGGAGAATACATACGGGCACTGAGGAACTGTAGCTCCATACCATCTTTTGAGAAAGAATGCTCTATGATTGATAATAGATAAAAAATACAAATTACCCAGATTGGATGCTCCAGAGAGGCAGAAACATAGCATTACAGAGATCGAGATTTGACATGCTTTTTGGACGTACTGACAGTCATAAACAGGGCAGAGGCCGGGGGGATGGTAAAATTTACCATGGCAACAGGGAGCGGGACAATGTGCCCACCCTGGTATTAACATTCAGTAAGCAATTTGGAAGAATACGCAACATTGTTAATAACTGTTTGACAATTTTGTATGATGATCAGATATTATATGATGCACTAAAATCGGGATGCCATATAGTTCCAAGGAGGGCTCCTACCTTTCCAGCACCTTGTCGCCTTCCTTATTTTCATCCAGAAAAAAATACCAAAAATATGGGAAGCAGCTGGTTAAGTTATAGGGGATTCACTAAATGTGGCAGCAGTCCCTGCAAAACGTGCAATTATGTTATTCCAACCAAATATTTCCAGAATTCTGACCATTCTTCCACATTCTCCATCAAAAGCTATATTAATTGCAACACTACTGGCGTGGTGTAGGTTATTTGTTGCGTGGAATATGACTTAATGTATGTGGGAAGCACTATACGTAAACTTAAAAATAGGATACTAGAACATTTAAATTACATTAGCAATCCCACTGCTTTAAATATTGCGCCTTTGCAGTTGAAAAAGTTTCTGCGCCATTACGAGATGGAGATCACCGAAAAAAACTACTCCTTCGTAAGGCATATTGGATTTTAAGGCTTAATACCAGAGTTCCTTCAGGCTTGAATTTGAAAAAAGAACTTATGTATGTATATCAATGATCAATGAAAATAAATGCAAGAAAATTTGTTCCAAAGTGGTCATATAGATCCATCTGTGATCTTATGTGGTGTAGAAGAGGCCATTGAATGGTTTGTTACTATGTTTTTATTATAGTATTGTATGTTGCTGTTCACACTATGCGATTTTTTCAGCCACGGTGCTGCAGCTTGATTGTGAAGACTGCAGGACATGTTTTAGAGATTAAACTGAAAGTAAGAGTTAGGCTACGTTCACACGACGACAATTGTCGCGCGACAAAAAGTCGCACTATTGTCGCACGACAATTTTTATAATGGGAGTCTATGGTGTCACAGTGCGACATGCGACATGCAGCGACTGCGACACGACAGTCGGCAAAAATCCATCCGGGATGGATTTTTTGCGACTGTTGTGTCGCAGTTGCAACATGTTGCATGTTGCACGTGCGTACCACCATAGACTCCCATTATAAAAATTGTCGCGCGACATTAATGTGACATCAATGTCGCGCTACAAATGTTGCAGTGTAGTGGTTCCCAAATTGTCGCGCGACAATTGTCGTAATGTAAACGAAGCCTTAATCTGGCAGGAAACTTGAGCTAAGTGTGATGAGCACCTGAAATCTAATGTGCATTTTAGTAACAGATGTTATCATGGTGGAGTGACCAATGAAGGAGTTTCTTCCCTTGCCCCGTTCTTGAGAGGAAGGGTTAGTACACACTTAAATACAGCTCTCTAACATGATACATTGTTACGACTAAGGACGAAATGTCTGAAACGCATTAACGATCACTGCATACAATGTGGATTTTTTTCTGTGTTGAAATTCAATTGCCAAAATAGCAATCCCCTAAATCTGGTGTCCCAGCAGTGGCTGGCCAAGTTCAATAGTGTCTGGCAAAGGATATATTTTTTTTCCCTGGGGTGAAATTCAATTGCCAAAATAGCAATCCCCTAAATCTGGTGTCCCAGCAGTGGCTGGCCAAGTTTAATTGTTTCCGGCAAAGGACATATTTTGTTCTGGGGTGAAATTCAATTGCCAAAATAGCAATCCCCTAAATCTGGTGTCCCAGCAGTGGCTGGAAAAGTTCAATAGTTTCTGGCAAAGGATATATTTTTTTCTGTGGTGAAATTCAGATGCAAAAATAGAAATAGCGTAAATCTGGTGTTCCAGCTGTGATGGACAAGTTTCATAGTGTCCGTCAAAGGATATATTATTTTCTGGGGTGAAATTCAGTTGCAAAAATAGAAATATCGTAAATCTGGAGTTCCAGCTGTTGCAGGCCAAGTGTAAATCTGTCTGTAAAAGGGTATATTACACTCAGCGTGCATCTCCAAGTGTATTTCTTTCCGTTAAAGGGTATATTACAGTAAGTATTAAAATACAGCATAATCATCTACATTTGCACACACTGTTTTCCATCTTTAAGTGTATTTCTTTCCGTTAAGGGGTATATTACACAAAGTGTTAAAATACAAGTGCTGAAAGCATAATCCAATATATTTTTCACACGCTACTGTGCATCTGCAAGTGTAAATCTGTCCGTAAAAGGATACCTTTCATCCAGGGCCTAAATACTAAGCCTACAATTGATATTCCCCTAAATCTGTGATTACTGCTGTGCCTGGATTAGTGTAATACGGTACATAAATAGATAGCCAGATAGTGTAAGGTGCCTGTAAAAAAAGGCCTGAATTTGAATTCAATGCATTGGGCCAAATAATTTTTTTCTTATTGTGGTGAACGGTAACAATGAGGAAAACATCTAGAAAGGGATGCGGACGCGGACATGGTCGTGGTGTTCTTAGTGGACCCTCTGGTGCTTGGAGAGGAGGTGGCCATTCTGCCACAGCCACGCGTTCTAGTGAACCAACTACCTCAGGTTCCAGTACCCGCCAGAATTTACAGCGATATTTGGTGGGGCCCAATGCCGTTCTAAGGATGGTAAGGCCTGAGCAAGTACAGGCGCTAGTCAATTGGGTGGCCGACAGATGATCCAGCACGTTCACAACATTATCTCCCACTCAGTCTTCTGCAGAAAGCGCACAGGTGGCGCCTGAAAACCAAGCCCATCAGTCTGTCACATCACGGAAATCATGCATATCAGGGAAACTGTCTGAGCCTCAAGTTATGCAGCAGTCTCTTATGCTGTTTGAAGACTCTGCTGGCAGGGTTTCCCAAGGAAATCCACCTAGCCCTTCCCCAGTGGTGGAAGACATAGAATGCACTGATGCACAACCACTGATGTTTCCTGATGATGAGGACATGGGAATACCACCTCATTGAAGTCCGCACGTCTCTGATGATGACGAAACACAGGTGCCAACTGCTGCGTCTTTTTGCAGTGTGCATACCGAACAGGAGGTCAGGGAGGAAGACTGTGTGGAAGGCGATGCAGGGGACGATGAGGTCCTAGACCCCACATGGAATGAAGGTCGTGCCACTGACTTTCATAGTTCAGAGGAAGAGGCAGTGGTGAGACCGAGCCAACAGCGTAGCAAAAGAGGGAGCAAAAGCATAACAGCCGCCGCCAAGAGAGTTCGCCTGCTACTGGCCACCGCCACCAGGGACCAAGCACCCCAAAGGCAGCTTCAAGGAGTTCCCTGGCATGGCACTTCTTTAAACAATGTGCTGATGAGAAGACCCGGGTGGTTTGCACGCTGTGCCATCAGAGCCTGAAGTGAGGCATTAACGTTCTGAACCTTAGCACAACCTGCATGACCAGGCATCTACATACAAAGCATGAACTGCAGTGGAGAAAACACCTTAAAAACAAGGAACTCAATCAGACTCCCCCTGCTCCCTCTTCTGCTGCTGCCTCGGCCTCTTCCTCCGCCTCGGGAGGAATGTTGGCACCTGACGCCCACCAAACAGAGAATGTGCCACCAACACCACCACCTCCGTCACCAAGCATCTACACCATGTCACACGGTAGCGTTCAGCTCTCTATCTCACAAACCTTGGAGAGAAAGCGTAAATTCCCACCTAGCTACCCTCGAGCCCTGGGCCTGAATACCAGCATTTCTAAACTACTGGCCTTTGAAATGCTGTCATTCAGGCTGGTAGACACAGACAGCTTCAAACAGCTGATGGCCACGGTTGTCCCTCAGTATGTTGTTCCAAGCCGCCACTACTTCTCCAAGAGAGCCGTGCCTTCCCTGCACAACCAAGTATTCGATAAAATCAAGTGTACACTGCGCAATGCCATCTGTGGCAAGGTCCACCTAACCACAGATACGTGGACCAGTAAGCACTGCCAGGGATGCTATATCTCCCTAACTGCACACTGGGTAAATACAGTGGTGGCTGGGCCACAGGCGGAGAGTTCTTTGGCGCACGTCCTTCCACCGCCAAGGATCGCAGGGCATCATTCTTTGCCTCCTGTAGCCTCCTCCTCCTCTTCCACCTGCTCATCCAGTCAGCCACACACCTTCACCGCCAACTTCAGCACAGCCCGGGGTAAACGTCAGCAGGCCGTTCTGAAACTCATATGTTTGAGGGACAGGCCCCACACCATGCAGGAGTTGTGGCGGGGTATTGAACAACAGACCGACCAGTGGTTGCTGCCGGTGGGCCTCAAGCCTGGCCTGGTGGTGTGCGATAATGGGCGAAATCTCGTCGCAGCTCTGGGACTAGCCGGTTTGACGCACATCCCTTGCCTGGCGCATGTGCTGAATTTGGTGGTGCAGAAGTTCATTCACAACTACTCCGACATGTCAGAGCTGCTGCATAAAGTGCGGGCCGTCTGTGCGCGCTTCCGGTGTTCACATCCTGCCGCTCCTCGCCTGTCTGCGCTACAGCGTAGCTTCGGCCTTCCCGCTCGCCGCCTCATATGCGACGTGCCCACCAGGTGGAACTCCACCTTGCACATGCTGGAGAGACTGTGCGAGCAGCAGCAGGCCATAGTGGAGTTTCAGCTGCAGCACGCACGGGTCAGTTGCACTGCGGAACAGCACCACTTCACCACCAATGACTGGGCCTCCATGCGAGACCTGTGTGCCCTGTTTCGAGTACTCTACCAACATGGCCAGTGGCGATGACGCCGTTATCAGCTTTACAATTCCACTTCTATGTCTCCTTGAGAAAACACTTTGGCGATGATGGAAGAGGAGGTGGCCCAGGAGGAGTAGGAAGAGGGGTCATTTTTAGCACTTTCAAACCAATCTCTTAGAAGTGGCTCAAAGGGAGGTTTTTTGCAAAAGCAGAGGCCAGGTACAAATGTGGCCAGTCAGGGCCCACTACTGGAGGACGAGGATAAGGAGGAGGTGGAGGAGGATGAGGATGAAGCATGTTCACAGCAGGATAGCATCCACTGCAGCTCGGGCCCCTCACTGGTGCGTGGCTGGGGGGAAACGGAGGATGATGACGATATGCCTCCCACAGAGGAAAGCTTGTCCTTACCTCTGGGCAGCCTGGCACACATGAGCGACTACATGCTGCAGTGCCTGCGCAATGACAGCAGAGTTGCCCACATTTTAACGCGTGCGGACTACAGGGTTGCCACCCTGCTGGATCCCCGGTACAAAGACAATGTGCCCACCTTACTTCCTGCACTGGAGCGTGATAGGAAGATGCGCGAGTACAAGCGCACGTTGGTAGACGCGCTACTGAGAGCATTCCCAAATGTCACAGGGGAACAGGTGGAAGCCCAAGGCGAAGGCAGAGGAGGAGCGAGAGGTAGCCAACGCAGCTGTGTCACGGCCAGCTCCTCTGAGGGCAGGGTTAGCATGGCAGAGATGTGGAAAAGTTTTGTCACCACGCCACAGCTAACTGCACCACCACCTGATACAGAACGTGTTAGCAGGAGGCAGCATTTCACTAACATGGTGGAACAGTACGTGTGCACACCCCTCCGCGTACTGACTGATGGTTCGGCCCCATTCAACTTCTGGGTCTCCAAATTGTCCACGTGGCCAGAGCTAGCCTTTTATGCCTTGTTGGTGCTGGCCTGCCCGACGGCCAGCGTATTGTCTGCACATGTATTCAGCACGGCATGGGGCGTCATTACTGACAAACGCAGCCGCCTGTCCACAGCCAACGTGGACAAGCTGACGTTGATAAAAATGAACCAGGCATGGATCCCACAGGACCTGTCCATCCCTTGTGCAGAATAGACATTTATAACTACCTCCCCTTAACCATATATTCTTGTACTCCGAGGCACTTCTTTATTGAATCCTCTTTTTTTAATTTTACCATTATTTTGCGGGGCAACCCAAAGTTGAATGAACCTCTCCTCCGTCTGGGTGCCGGGCCTAAATATCTGAAAGTGGCCTTCTCCATTGGTGGGTGACATGATGCCTCTTTTGCTGCTATGGGACCTCTCTCCTCTGTCTGGGTGTCAGGGGCCTAAATTTCACGTACTTGTGTGCTGTCTTGGTGGCAGACATTTAACACTTTTTACTGTCTAATGACCGCCCCATTGTCTGGGTGTCAGGGGCCTATATGTTGTTTAATAATTTGTTGTATTGGTGGGAGATATTAAACTCTTTTTACTGTCAAATTGCCTCTCCTCTGTCTGGGTGTCAGGGGCCTATATAAATGATAATGGCCTGTTCCATTGCAGGTTGACCTGAGGCCTGTGTTGCTGTTACGGGACCGCTCTCCTCTTTGTGGGCGCCATGGCTCAGAGTCTGTAAATGAGGCCTGTGGCACTGTAGGCAGACATGAATCCTTTTTGGCTGTAATGAGAACATCAACTCCCATAGCATTCCCACCTGATGCCACCCCAACCTTCTATTCCACCTCCTCCTCCTCCAAGTTGCCAATTGATATTGGTTAATTTTTATTTATTTTATTTTAAGTAATTTCCCTATCCACATTTGTTTGAAGGGGATTTACCTTTTGCAGCCCTCTAGCCCTTTCCTGCGCTATTTTACAGCCTTTTTAGTGCCCAAAAGTTTGGGTCCCCATTGACTTCAATGGGGTTCGGGGTCAAGTTCGGGTTGAGTTCGGATCCCGAACCCGAACATAGTGCAACCCACCAGTCTTCCTGGTGGAAGCAGCTAAATATGCTTGATCTGGTCCAGCAGTCCTCCTGACTCTGACAGTGCGACACCTCTCTTCTTCAGGGTCCCCCCCAAACTCGCAGGGTCCCCCCAAACTCAGGCTTCCTAAGCCTTGTGGCCACCCATCCATCCTGGCTGGAACCACATAGAACCTCTGCAGGCTTCCTAAGTCTTGTGGCCTCCCCAGCCCTCCTGGCTGGGACCACACAGGCCCTCTGCAGGTCTGTTCCCAGGGGCCTAACTCCTCCTATCACACACTGAGGATTGCTTTATCCCCAAGTAATTATCGCACCTGGCCTCACCTCAGGCGAGGTGATCGTGGGGAAAACACAGCAAATCATACCATACATCTCCTCTAATAGGTTTCCTGCACCATTCTAGGAGACACATATCTTCCCTCATATATAAGGCCTGTCAGTGCCTCACAATGCCTACTACTTGAAGCTGAATGACTGGTAGGGTGTTTAGTAATACTGTGCAATATCCAGTATGTAGTAACATAGTTTATAAGGCTGAAAAAAGACATATGTCCATCCAGTTCAGCCTGCTATCCTGCAAGTTGATCCAGAGGAAGGCAAACAAAAAAAATCCCTTCATGAGGTCAGAGCCAATTTTACTTATTTTAGGGGGAGAGTTCCTGACTATCAGAATAACTCCCTGGATCAACAACCCTTCTCCAAAAATCTGGTAACTATAACCTGCATTATTACTAGAAATCAGCGAATTTTTCAAAAATTAGATTCGGCCAGTTCGCAGAATTTTCTGGAAAATTTGCTTCGATCCAAATATATTTGCGGCAAATAGCGTAAAAAAAAGGCTATTTCTGGGAGGAAGAGAGCCTTTATAGGGGATATAGCATTTTTTGCCTTGCAGTAACACGCAGGGGGAGTCTGCTGTGGTAGTGAAATAATACTGTGAGTCAGTATAACATGCAGATGACAGGGGTCGCTCTTAGAATCAATGCATACTTCACTTACTTGGGCAGTCACGGGGCCAAAACTGACCAAATAACAGAAGTATCAACTCAGCCTTACAGGTAGATGTTAGTGTCAAGAAGAAGTGCACTCCTTCTGTGTTTTTTTACCCACTCCTGCTTTTGGCTACCAAATCATAAGCCTATTCTGATGGGACCATACAGGCCTTAAAGCTGCTAGAGAGACAGGATCCGTTGTGCGTCTCATTTTATCTTCCTTCTGACATATCAGAAGAAGTATCAAATAAATGATGATGTCAGCTAGGCTGAAAGCCAAAATAGTGGACCAGTCATGAAATGGGGAGGGTGGGAACAGCATGAGAAGTCCACAGAGTGGGCCTCTGACATAGTGGTAAGATGGAGGCATCATGAGAAGACCACAGAGTGGCCCAATGACATGGTCTGGAGGTGGAAGCAATATGAGGAAGCCACCGAGTGGCACAATGACAGAGTCTGTAGGTGGCGGCAGCATCAGGAGGAGGCCACAGAGTGGCACAATGACCAAGAGAGGAGGTGGCAGCATGAGGAGGTCACAGACTGGCACGATGACAGAGTCTGGAGTTGGAAGCAGCATGAGCAACTTTTGGCTACTAAATCAGAAGCCAATTCTGATGGGACCATACAGGCCTTACAGCTGCTACACAGACAGGATCTGTTGTGCTGCTTATTTTTCCTTCCTTCTGACAGATCAGAAGAAACGTCAAATAAATGATGATGTCAGCCAGGCCAAAAGGCAAAATAGTGGCCCAGTCATGAAGTGGGGAGGTTGGGAACAGAATGAAAAGTCCACAGAGTGGCATAATGACATAGTGGTGAGGTGGAAGCAGCATGAGGAGACCACAGAGTGGCCCAATGACTGAGTCTGGAGGTGGCAGTAGCATGAGGAGGCCACAGAGTGGCACAATGACAGAGTCTGGAGGTGGTAGCAGCATGAGGAGACCACAGAGTGGCACAATGACAGAGTGTGGAGGTGGCAGTAGCATGAGTAAGCCACAGAGCGGCACAATGAGAGAGTCTGGAGGTGGCAGCAGAATCAGGAGGCCACCGAGTGGCCCAATGACCGAGTCTGGAGGTGGCGGCAGCAGCATCAGGAGGAAGCCACAGAGTGGCACAATGATCAAGTCTGGAGGTAGCAGCAGTAGCAGCATCAGGAGAAAGCCACTGAGTGGCACAATAATAGAGTCTGGAGGTGGCGGAAGCAGAAGCATCAGGAGACCACAAAGTAGGTGGCAATAACAGTACCCGCTGACGAAGGTGGGTGAAAGAAGGAGCACTTGGCATCAGATCTGTGGCATCAGGCAAGTGGCAGCATCAGAGTAGTAGCTGAGGCAGGTAGCCAGAGGAAACCGGTCTCACTTTACACGGAATGGGTGAGGCAGCATGGATGACCTAATCAGATGCATCAGGAATTGGTTGGTGGAAATCCTGGCTGATGCACGTCTGATTCATCTTGACAAAGATTAGTCTCTCCACATTTTGGGTGGACAGACGAGTTCACCTTGGGGTCACTATTGCCCCTGCTGCACTAAATACCTGCTCTGATGCCACACTACTGGCCGGGCAGGACAGCTTTTCGAGGGAAAACAATGGCAGTTGCGGCGACAAATGCGGTTTGGCTGCCCAGTAGTCCAGCGGATCTTTAATTGTGGTTGGCAGGGTGCTGTCCAAATATGCATCCACCTGCTAGTTCAGGTCCTGCTCCATGTCTACCAGCTGCTGGTGCTGGTGAGTAGTTTCTTCACTATATGAGTGAAGAAAGCTACTCATCAGCAACTTGAGACTCAGGCTTCTGCTAATGAAGCTGGTACTGCTCCTGCTACCCCACCCCTCCCCAGCAGCCATAGCAGTGGAACGCGAGCTCAGAGGGCCCCCCGGTCAGACCTCCATGAGGATGGACGAAGGTGCAGGTAGGCAGTGGCCAACTGACTACATAGGATAATTAAATGGTTAGGCCCGCGCTGATAGCAAGCAGTACATCCAGATGATCCAAGGAATATGAGAAACCGCAGCTGACCAGGGTGAGATCCAATGCTGGTGCGCCGATCTCCTTATCATTCACACACGTGCGGCGCTCCGATACACCTTGGTATACAACACTGCAGATGGACTAATCCTCCTGGTATACACACCAACCGAATCCTCGTCCCAGACACGCTCAGCCTTCAGGGGGAGAGACAGGAACAAAATGGTGCAATACCTCCGATATTTGAGAATACACGCTTTTAATTATACTCACAAGATCCACATAAAACATAGGCATAAAGTCCTGCTACAATTGCCCGACCCGGGTTTCGCCTGAGCTTCTTCAGGGGCTGTGAACGTTAAACACACCCGTTCACCTGAAAGGTTTAATATCTTCCGTATATGCTCCGGAAGTGCATTGTCCTGACGTCATTCAACAGGTCAGGTAAAACAGATAAACAGCTGCATCAATAAGCAACATTAATATATCACATTATGTATTTTTGTAGCCTTCTAAAATATTAAAACAATTCATTAAAACAATATAGTTTAGAAGTTTATCCAATAAAATCATGCCATACACACGGACTTAATATCCCATTCAATATTCAGGCCGTGTGGTTGCAGAGTGCCCAGTGTGTAAATCCACTCCGCTTCTTTTTTATTAATTTGCTTGACTGGGTCTCCCCCACGCCAATGTCTCCATACTACTTCTACAGCGCAGAATTTGAAGCCGGTGGGGTCTTTTTGGTGGAATCTCTTAAAATGTGCAGGGACGCTATGATTTTCAACACCCTTTCTGATATTATTTATATGCTCCGCTATGCGGACCTTCAATTTCCTCAGTGTCCTACCTATATATTGGAGTTTACATGGACACTCCAATTGGTATATCACTCCTGTAGTCTCACACGATATATTCCCCTTAATTTTAGATTCTTTATGTGTTGAAGTTGCAATGATGGCTTCCATCCTGATCTTTTTCTTATCATCTCTGTGTCTATTGCGGCAACCCACACAAAAACCGCACCAAGTGAACGCGTCCCGATATTTATGTTCATTAGTCTTCTCATTCACACATCCATGGACTATGCGGTTTCTGATTGTGGGGGCCCTTTTAAATATAAAGGGGGGCTTTTTAGGAAGGATGTCACCAATAGTGCTGTCATTTTTTAGCACATTCCAATTCTGATTAATCACCTTTTTAATCTGCGGACAATAAATTGAGTAGGTGGTAGAGAAAGCAAACTTATATCTGTTATTTCTTTCTTGGTGGTTACTGTTAAAACTATTTTCTCCCTGTACTGTCATAACCCTATTCCTAATTTCCTCTTTTTGTGTTAATAGCTCCTCTTTATTATATCCTTTTTCTACAAAGCGGTCTACAATGATGCTGCTCTGTTCCTCATAATCATTCTCTTCTGTGCAGTTACGTCTGATACGTTGTAGCTGTCCTTTAGGGACATTGCATATCCACGGTCGATAGTGGCAGCTATTTCTCTCAATATAGCCATTCCGGTCAGTGGGTTTAAAGTAGGTCCTGGTTTTTAGGCTCCTATGCTCGATCCAAATTTCCAGATCTAAAAAGTGAATCAATTACTTACTAATATCCTCTGTGAGGACAATGTTCCACTGGTTGTTGTTAAGAACCGCAATCAACTCTCTCAGTCCCTCTTCCGTACCATACCAGATGCCTAAACAATCATCAATAAATCTCCTCCATAGTATCAACCTCCCTCCTCCAATTTCCTTATGTAATATAGGGTTAATGCTGGAATTTTCCCAGTACGCCATGAATAAATTCGCGAAACTGGGTGCGAATTTCACACCCATCGCGACGCCCATAATTTGGAGAAAAAATTAATTGCTGTACCAGAAATAATTGTGTTGGAGGCAGTAGGTGATACAGTCAGTAATGAATAATTTGTGTTGTTCATTCATTCTATCATCCTGATCCATAAAAAACCTTACCGCCTCTATACCTATTTCATTGGGTATAATAGTGTACAATGAGGATACATCTAAAGTAACTAGGAGGGTTTCGTCAGGGACATCCTTCACATTACGTAAAATATCCAAAATCCTAGTTACTTTAGATGTATCCTCATTGTACAATATTATACCAAATGAAATAGGTATAGAGGCGGTAAGGTTTTTTATGGATCAGGATGATAGAATGAATGAACAACACAAAATATTCATTACTGACTGTATCACCTACTGCCTCCAACACAATTATTTCTGGTACAGCAATTAATTTTTCTCCAAATCTCGGGCGTCGCGATGGGTGTGAAATTCAAACCCAGTTTCGCGAATTTAAAGAGGAGCTATTAACACAAAAAGAGGAAATTAGGAATAGGGTTATGACAGTACAGGGACACAAAATACACTGGTTTCAAAATACATAATGTGATATATTAATGTTGCTTATTGATGCAGCTGTTATTTATCTGTTTTACCTGACCTGTTGAATGACGTCAGGACAATGCTTCCGGAGCATATACGGAAGATATTAAACCTTTCAGGTGAATGGGTGTGTTTAACGTTCACAGCCCCTGAAGAAGCTCAGGCGAAACCCGGGTCGGGCAATTGTAGCAGGACTTTATGCCTATGTTTTATGTGGATTTTGTGAGTATAATTAAAAGCGTGTATTCTCAAATATCGGAGGTATTGCACCATTTTGTTCCTGTCCCTCCCCCTGAAGGCTGAGCGTGTCTGGGACGAGGATTCGGTTGGTGTGTATACCAGGAGGATTAGTCCATCTGCAGTGTGTTGTATACCAAGGTGTATCGGAGCGCCGCACGTGTGTGAATGATAAGGAGATCGGCGCACCAGCATTAGATTTCACCCTGGTCAGCTGCGGTTTCTCATATTCCTTGGATCATCTGGATGTACTGCTAGCCATCAGCGTGGTCCTAACCATTTAATTATTTGCATTGAAGGGGTCTGAACCTATCCCCTTAAAAGGTCCTGCTGCTTTACTGTGGAGCACGCAGTGTCAAATCTTTGTGTGACTACATAGGATGTCTCTGTAGTAGTTCAGTTTGTCCTCCCTCTCAGTGGGTGTAAAAAATTCTGGACCTGTAGTCAGGGTCCAACAAGGTGGAGAGCCAGAAGTAATCCCTATGCCAAATGGGGACAATTCGGCTTTCACTACGTAAGCAAGTGAGCATGCAGCGGTCAATTTGTGCAAGGGACTCGGAGTGACTTCCTGCCTCCATCTCCACTGCATACTTCCACGGTGTGTCTCGGTCCTCTGCCTCATCTTCCTCATCACCCTGTACCTCCTCTGGCTGCTCCTGCTCCACCTCTCCTGTCACCTGAGTAGAAAAACCACCCATTCGGCTACACATTGCCTGTGCTCTAGTGATGAGCGAGCATACTCGACCGAGTACCGGTTCGGCTCTAGCATCGCTATGCTCGGCACATGGCGGTACTCGGCCAAGCACCTCATTTGCTCGAGCGGAATGCTCGAGTCTCCGCCCCACATGTTTAGTGGGTTTTAAGTAGCCAATAAAGGTGCGAGTAAGTACTGCCCTCACTGTAATGCCAGTAGCCATGTTAGCTGCTGGCATTACAGTGATTGGCTGGCCGTAACACATCATCAGAGGTTATATAGCACCCGATGACTCATGTTCTGCTCAGACATAGTCAGGGAGAGCATCGGGAAGGAAGGGAAAGACAGAACAGGGTGCGAATTTCAGCGATTTTAGTTAGAGAAAGCTTTTCAAAGGCCCAAAAGGCATTTTAAGGACTACTGTGTGTGTGTTTTAGATCAACAATATATTTAACAGCTGTGTCAGGAACATCTGTGCTAAGGAAGGGACATATAGGGCAGGGAGAGAAATTTGCTGTATTTAATACCAAAAGCTTTTCAAAGACCGAACAATGCCTTTTAATGACTACTGTGTGTGTTTCATAGCAGCAAGATATTTTTATTTTGTATCTATTAGTGACATATCGTGTACATTATCCGCAGACTGTGTCTTTAATAATCTGGCTCATATCTAGTGACCATAGTGTGTGGCTTTGTGTAAAAAAAAATACAGTCCTACAACAGCAAATAGTGTGTGCAGCGCAAATTCCATTAATCTGGGTCTAATAGTGTCCATATTCTCTGGTTTTATGGGACATATACTGTCCACCATCCGAAAAGAGTGTCTGACGTGCAAATCTAAATAATTTGAATAAGAAAATACAGAGACTCTACTGTCAACAATTCACGGATAGGTTCTCTCTCCAGTTGGCAGCACCTACTGCCAAAGTAATAATTCACATTTTTAATCTAATAGGGTGGAGGGCACTCAAATGTCTGGGTATATAGATATGGATTAGTACGGATTGTATATAAAAGGTTATTTATTAAGAACAGTATAAAATATACCATAAATGGTTAATATAAAATGTACCACAAATGGTAATTATAACAACACGGTGTTCAGGTATCTAGTAATATGTACTAATACAGGTGATCAGTCTTTATAAAACGTGCCTGATATCTATGTCAGTGACCACAGTGTTGTATGTGACTTCTTTGTGTTCAAATGGTATTGACGTAGATACCCAAGATATACAATTGGAAATAGAATCAATTTATACGAGTAAAATCAGATCAAACAGCCCATCCTATTGTGGGTATTGGTATCCCTTTTACAATAGAACTAAAATAAGACACTCTTCTCCTCTTATAATCTATGTACCCTTGCATATCTTGCCATCAACATAATACAAATCTTACTTACATATTTTATATACATTTTTACGGATACCCTCCTATAGTTTTATAGGGGAAACTCCATTTTAAATATCCCCTTTAGCTTTTGTATGCTGCACGTATTCTACTGTGGTTGTGCACACACTCCAGCATGTATCAATCTCCAGGACACCCTAAAGATCCCTCCCCTATAAATAGGATGGTGATCAGTAACACTGTCTGCCACTGATGAAGGTGCAAGTGTGCACCGAAACGCATTTGGTCCTATTTCAGACAGTATCCCAATTCATTTTATCAATGTTTTATAAGCCAAAGATCTTTATAAACAGAGACCGCGATCCGAAGATACACAGCAAAGCCGACCGTAACAACCGATGTTCTTGGTCAGCTGACCTGCAGTGACTTGAATATCTCCCGAGTCACGTGGGACACCATCCTCTGAATCACGTGGGACGCCATCCTCTGAGTCATGTGGGACGGGACTAGAGACGCCGGAGCCAAGAGAGATGCCCCAACGGAGAGAGGGACACAGAGGAAGCAGCGGGACACGTCCGCACCAACGCCCCCCTAGGACCGGACTACTGCCCCTACCGAACAGGAGATTGCTAGCATACAACGCTGAGAGACGTTACTTGGAACCAATTACAAACGGGGGAAGACTGTTCCAGATTTAATACAAAGCTGACCTGACTATATTCGAACATATAAAGGGATACCGATACCCATAATAGGATAGGCTGTTTGATCTGATTTTACTCGTATAAATTGATTCTATTTCCAATTGGATCTCTTGGGTATCTATGTCAATACCATTTGAACACAAAGAAGTCACATACGACACTCACTGTAGTCACTTACGTAGATATCAGGCACATACTATACACACTGATCATCTGTATTAGTACATTTTACTAGATACCTGAAAACCGTGTTGTTATAACTACCATTTGAGGTCCATTTTATATTAACCTTTTATGGTATAATTTATACTGTTCTTAATAAATAACCTTTTATATACAATCCGTACCAATCCATCTCTATATACACAGACATTTGAGTGCCCAATAAATAATTTGAGCCTAATCTAGTGACCACAGCGTGTGCCTCTCTGTGTTAAATACTATACCACAGGTGAAAACAGTGTATTTTGGGGAAATTTACATTATTTGTGCAACATTTAGTGTCCACAGTATGTTCCTCTCTGTTTCAAATACTGTACCACAGATGAAACCTGTGTATTTTGGTGAAATTTAATTATTTTTGCAACATCTACTGTCCACAGCGTGTGCCACTCTCTCAAATACTGTACCACAGGTTGAACCTGTGTATTTTGGAGAAATATACATTTGTGCAACATCAACTGTCCACAGTGTGTGCCTCTCTGAGTCAAATACTGTACCACAGGTGAAACCAGTGTATTTTGGGGAAATTTACATGATTCGTGCAACATCTACTGTCCACAGCGTGTGCCTCTCTGTGTCAAATACTGTACCACAGGTGAAACCAGTGTATTTTGGGGGAACTTTCATTAGTTGTGCAACATCTACTGTCCATTAGTGATGTCACGAACATAAAATTTTCAGTTCGCGAACAGCGAACGTGAACTTCCGCAAATGTTCGCGAACAGGCGAACCGGGCGAACCGCCATAGACTTCAATAGACAGGCGAATTTTAAAAACCAAAGGGACTCTTTCTGGCCACAATAGTGATGGAAAAGTTGTTTCAAGGGGACTAACACCTGGACTGTGGCATGCCGGAGGGGGATCCATGGCAAAACTCCCATGGAAAATTACGTAGTGGACGCAGAGTCGGGTTTTAATCCATAAAGGGCATAAATCAACTAACATTCCTAAATTGTTTGGAATAACATGCTTTAAAACATCCAGTGTGTGTATACGATCAGGTATGATGTTGTATCGATCAGGTAGTGTAAGGGTTACGCCCGCTTCACTGACATTGACAGACCAAACTCCTCTTTTAATGCACCGCAAACAGTCCATTTGCACAACCGCAAACTCCCCATTTGCACAAGGTTGGATACCAAGCTAGCCACGTCCCGGTGATGTCATTGAAGGTTTCTTCCTCCACCCAGCCACGTACAACACCAAGGGTCCCCGAAAGGTCAATTGAATTGATTTTTCGAACGGCGAGATGGTTAAAAAAACGCTGGCTCCCTCCCCTTTGTTTTAATCCACGGTCACTGCATCTGCGCCGTGCAATTTACTCTCACACCCGATATGAGTGGCATTTTCTGTAGTACTATTCTCATCAGTTTAATCCCTCTAACGTCCCCAATCTGGGGGCCATTTATTGAATAGATTTTTCGAACGGGGAGATGGTTAAAAAAACGCTGGCTCCCTCCACTCTGTTTTAAACCACGGTGACTGCGTCTGCGCCGTGCAATTTACTGTCACACCCGATATGAGTGGTATTTTCTGTAGTACTATTCTCATCAGTTTAATCCCTGTTACATCCCATATCAGGGATTGCCTTTTGTGAAAAAAAATTTAGGCCTGGTACCTTCGACTGCCTTCACAATGACAGACCAAACTCTCATACACCAAACTGAATTGATTTCAGGAACCGGGAGATGGAAAAAGCAGCTTGGTCGGTCCTCATACTCCCAAATTGGGGCACTGCGCGTGCACAGAGCAATGTGCTGTGACACCCTATATGAGTGGTGTCTTAACTAGTACTATTCCTATCAGCGGCGGGCAGGTGCGTGGTAACTTGAGAGCAGGTGACCAAAGCTGAGCTGAAGGAAGATGGTGCATCAAGGTTCTTAGCAGAAGCTGTTGAAGATTGGGTGTCCTGTCTAAGCCAGCCAACTACGTCCTCAGAATTTTTCGGGTTCAGGGTACATGGCCTCTGAACACTAGGCATTATTCCAGGGACAGTGGAAATCACAGCACCACGACCACGACGGCCCCTGCGGGGTGGCCTGCCTCTGCCTGTCATTTTTTTTTCGATAAGTGGTACTGTGCCACCCTGTATCAGTGGTGGGCACTGGCAGTGGGCACACTACAGTCTGTGGAAGTGGGCCTGACACACACTGGCAGGAGGCAAGCAACTGAAATTAGACTAATGTGTAAAAATTAAATGCCTTATTTATCGGCAAGCTACTGTGCCACCCGGTATCAGTGGTTGGCACTGGCAGTGGGCACACTACAGTCTGTGGAGGTGGGCCTGACACACACTGGCAGGAGGCAAGCAACTGAAATTAGACTAATGTGTAAAAATTAAATGCCTTATTTATCGGCAAGCTACTGTTGCCACCCGGTATCAGTGGTTGGCACTGGCATTGGGCACACTATAGTCAGTGGAAGTGGGCCTGACACGCACTGGCAGCAGGCAAGCAACTGAAATTAGACTAATGTGTAAAAATTAAATGCCTTTTTTTATGCAAAGTCCTGTGCCAGCCGGTATGAGTAGTGGGGACTGGAAGTGGGCACACTACAGTCAGTGGAAGTCAGCCTGACACACACTGGCAGGCAACTAACCTTAGATTAAAGTGTAAAAATTAAATGCCTTTTTTTGATGCAAAGTCCTGTACCACACGGGATGACAGGGGTGGGCACTGGCAGTGGGCACACTACAGTCTGTGGGCCTGCAGCTCCTCACACACAGGCAGGCCATGCAACTGCAATATGCATATAAAGGAAAAAAAAAGCAGACTAATGTTGCAGCCCTAAAAGGGCTTTTTGGGGTGCTGTCAGGACGCTGTCCTTACAGCAGAGATCAGATGAGTCTTTCAGGACTGGAGTGGACACTGAATTCACTAGCCTAGCTATCGATTTCCCTATTAAATCAGCAGCAATTACACTCTCCCTCCTCTCACTAAGACTGCAAATTCCAAATGAATCTAAAATGGATGCTGTGCAGGAGGTGGGAGGGTCTGGGAGGGAGGGTATGCTGCTGATTGGCTGGAATGTGTCTGCTGACTGTGAGGTACAGGGTCAAAGTTTGCTCAATGATGATGTATAGGGGGCGGACCGAACATCGCATATGTTCGCCCGGCAGAGGCGAACGCGAACAAGCTATGTTCGCCGGGAACTGTTCGCCGGCGAATAGTTCGGGCCATCTCTACTGTCCATAGCATGTGCCTCTCTGTCAAATACTGTACCACAGGTGAAACCAGTGTATTTGGGGGAAATTTACATTATTTGTGCAACATTTACTGTCACAGCGTGTGCCTCTCTTTGTCAAATACTGTACCACTGGTGAAACCAGTGTATTTCAGGGAAATTTACATTATTTGTGCAAGATTTAGTGTCCACAGCATGTGACTCTCTGTGAAATACTGTACCAGAGGAGAAACCTGTGTATTTTGGGGAAATTGACCTTATTTGTGCAACAGCTACTGTCCATAGTGTGTGCCTCTCTGTCAAATATTGTACCACAAGTGAAACCAGTGTATTTTGGGGAAATTGACATTATTTGTGCAACATCTACTGTCCACATCCTGTGCCTCTCTGTCCAATACTGTACCACAGGTCAAATCAGTGTATTTTGGGAAAATTTTCATTATTTGTACAACATCTACTGTCAACAGCATGTGCCTCTATGTGTCAAATACTGTACCACAGATGAAACCAGTGTGTTTTTGGGGAATTTTCATTATTTGTGCAACATCTACTGTCCATAGCATGTGCCTCTCTGTCAAATACTGTACCACAGGTGAAACCAGTGTATTTGGCGGAAATTTACATTATTTGTGCAACATTTACTGTCACAGTGTGTGCCTCTCTTTGTCAAATACTGTACCACTGGTGAAACCAGTGTATTTCAGGGAAATTTACATTATTTGTGCAAGATTTAGTGTCCACAGCATGTGACTCTCTGTGAAATACTGTACCAGAGGAGAAACCTGTGTATTTTGGGGAAATTGACCTTATTTGTGCAACAGCTACTGTCCATAGTGTGTGGCTCTCTGTCAAATATTGTACCACAAGTGAAACCAGTGTATTTTGGGGAAATTTACATTATTTGTGCAACATCTACTGTCCACATCCTGTGCCTCTCTGTCCAATACTGTACCACAGGTCAAACCAGTGTATTTTGGGGAAATTTTCATTATTTGTACAACATCTACTGTCAACAGCATGTGCCTCTATGTGTCAAATACTGTACCACAGATGAAACCAGTGTGTTTTTGGGGAATTTTCATTATTTGTGCAACATCTACTGTCCACAGTGTGTGTCTCTGTCAAATCCTGTACCACAGTTGAAACATATGTATTTTGCGGAAATTTTCATTATTTGTGCAACATTCAGTGTCCACAGCATGTGCCTCTCTGTGTCAAATACTGTAGCACTAGTGAAACCAGTGAATTTGGGGGAAATTTTCATTATTTTTGCAACATCTAGTGAGTAAAAGAATGTAGCTAAGGGCCTGCAGGTGCGCTTACCCTCTAAAACAGTGATGTCGATAGTTAACCTTTTAGAGACTAAGTGCCGAAACTGCAACCCAAAACCCACTTATTTATCGCAAAGTGACCACATGGTCATTTATCCTGAATACTACAGTCCAATATAGTATATCTTCCATGTTCCTTATCATTTAGATATAGCTGTAGAGTGCCAGTTTGTGCCACATGTCCTGTTTGGGCACCCAGTAGTTGTAAGGCACAGAGGGATCACTGAGGACGCTGACAAGGTTTGCTATGTACTCCTTCACCATCTTCAACAATTTTTCCCGCCTTGTGACACTAGGCCACGCATCAGTGTGAGGGTGCTGGTGGGGTGTCATGAAACTGTTCCAGGCCTTGGAGAGTGTTGTCCTGCCTCTGTTGGAACTGTTGTGTGTTCCCCTCATCTCCCCTCATAGGTTGCCCAAGGAACTACATACTCTGCCGCCAGCGCTGTCAGCTGTAAATTTTTCCACAATTATATTCCGTTCTGTTATTATTATGGTTTGTGGATGTATTATTGTTGGTATTATCAGTGTCGTTATGGTTGTAAAATATGTTATAGGTTCTTCGATTATTTATGGTTTACCTCCACTCTCGTTATGTTTTTATTTATATTAATGTATAAGTTTGAGATGTTTTTCCTGCATGGGACATACAGTATATGCTTGATGATTGCCCTGTGCTCGAGCTTGCCGACCTCAAAAGCCGCCACCAATTTACGGACATAATCAGACACAACTATGCCTGGTTGTAGGTTGAGTGGCGAGAACCACAGCTGGTCCCTTATACACTGCCAAAGCTCTGCGACGATGTGCTGTTTGTCACAGAAGCAAATTAGTTTCAGCACGGTCTGTTGCCGCTTCCCCACTGCCGTGCTGCACTGCTTCCAGCTACTGACTGAAGGTTGACTGCTGCTGAAATATGAGAATTCAGAGTTTGAAGTGGATGTGGAGAAGGGGGTGGGGGGGTTGCAGCCACTAATGTAGGTGGTGGCAGAAATCCTGATGGAAGTAGTGCCCGCAATCCTTGGCGTCGTTAGCACCTGTGCCATCCCAGGGTTCGACTCGCTACCAGCCTCCACAAGGTTAACCCAGTGTGCCATCATGGAAATGTAGTGTCTCTGGCCAAAAGCACTTGTCCATATGTGCATCATTCAGTGGACCTTCCCAATAACTGCATTGGTCAGGGAACCGGTGATGTTACGGGACACAACGAAGGATGTCAGCCGCCATGTCCACAGGCCTAAATGGCAACATTTCCATGGCCATACATTTTGAAAGGTGCGCATTTGGTGCTATAGCCTGTTTGGCTGGCTATTTGCTCTTACGATCAAAAGTGTGGGGTAAGCACATCTGTACGCTGTGCTTGGGCACAGAAGTGGGTGTGCTAGCTGATGGTGCTTGGGAAGGCCGCTCTGCAGGGTGGTAGTCATCCAGGTCTGTGTCTAGGACAGAGGATTGGCGAGCATGTAACACAGGGGAGGAAGAGGAGGCAGTGGTGTGACCCACAGACACTGATTATGGACCCAGGGGTGCGGCCCACCTATTTGGGTGCTTGGATTACATGCGGCGGATCATGCTGGTGGTGGTGAGGTTGCTAGTGTTCACAACCCCTACTCATTTGCCTCCAGTGTACAGTCTTCCCCATTATGTTCCTGGTTTTGAGTTTTTATTGTTATTATGGTTTGAGCTAGAGTTAATGAATAGGATGTAAGATATGTCATGGTTATTTGTTTATTTATGAGTTCTTATTTTGGTATAGCACAGTTATAATTAGCAAATTACAATTCTTTTGTCGTCCCCCACTTTCCTCAAAAAAGCGCCAGACAGCGGAACACCGACCCCTTGGCCAGGGGGATTTCCGCAAGTGAGAACAGTTGCGGGCCTATTTGGTGTAGTCCGCCTTCTCCCTTTTGCCACCCCACAGCCTCTTCCATCCTGTTGCGGTGCTGTGGATCCCTCCCCATATGTCCTGCTGTCCTTGCTTGGCTTGCCACCTTTCGAGGTTGGGTCAGTGATGTCATCATCCCCCATCTCCTCTTCTACTTCCTCACTCTGGTCATCTTCCTGACTTGTGTTGACCTAACAAGACCCTCACTCATTGACAACTGTGTCTCATCCACATCATCCACCAAGTGAAACACTAATTGCCATTCCCCCTGTCATCTTCTTCTGACTGTGGATGCTGAAGAGTTTGGGGATCAGTGCATAAGATATCCTCATGTCCTTATTCAGGGAGGGTCAGCTCAACTGCAGGCCCTCACCTTCAATTTTTTTGGGGGTCAGCTCAGCTCACATGGTATATTCTTTTCTATGTTTCAGACTTGGAAGGAAACATCATTTGCTTTCCTTCTGTGGTGAATCTTTAAAGCATGTGTTTTTTTACAGGATTCTGCTTTTTATATAGTGGCACAGGGGTAAATATTTCACATTTTATTTTTATTTTTAAATATGTCAGGCTTGACTCCATTTTTTCCTCTCTCCTTTGAAGATGCCTTTTCAGGCGATATTAGACCCTTTTGCATTTCCGGTCTTGAGGAATTACAATTATCAGACACTTGAAAGCATGTCCGTTTCCAGGGGGGAATGGCCATTCAGGAATTCTCTTTTATCCTGGATTTGTCATTTTAAGGATTGACCATGTTTCTTTCTATTGTGGAGAACATTACTGGTAATACAGTCAAATGCTGATATCCCTGGTTTGAAAACTAAAGCTTTTATAAAATCTATTGTATTCCTTTTTTTCATTGAATGTGCCACTTTCCCTATATCTTTCTTTGGGGTAGACAATAAAATTCCAAGATAGTCAGATAGCAGCTTGTAATTGTGGTATAGTTCTGGTAATGAGTTTCCATCATGTAAAGAGGCAGCAAATGCTGACCGCCATTCCCTGCACTAACTGTGCAGTGCAACATTACTGCACGAAAAAATTATTTTCAAAATTCTATAAAATTGTATTCTACCTGTTGCTGACCGCCATTCCCTGCGCTGACTCGGCTATGTGGCATTATCTGGAACCAAAATTTTATTTTAGATTAGAGATTGGTCTTCCTTTTTTCGTAGCCGGTGCTGACCGCCATTCCCTGCGCTAACACTGCTATGTGACGTTATCTGGAACCAAAGCGAAAATTTCGATTAGAAATTGGTCTTTCTTCTTTCGTAGCCGGTGCTGACCGCCATTCCCTGCGCTAACACTGCTATGTGACGTTATCTGGAACCAAAACGAAAATTTTGATTATAAATTGGTCTTTATTTTTTCGTAGCCAGTGCTGACCGCCATTCCCTGCGCTAACTCTACTATGTGACGTTATCTCGAACCAAAAAATAATAAAAATTCTATTTCAATTTGTTCTGTTTTCCTTGCTTGTGCTGACCACCATTTCCCGGTGCTAAGTCTGCTATGTGACATTATCTATGACCCCCCCAAAAAAATGTTTTATTTGAAATTGGTCATTCTTTCTTGGTAGCCGTGCTGACTGGGTCACTAAACTTCTTAGGTGTTCAGATGAGCAGGCCCTTGCTCCTAATATTTTTGAGGGTCACCAGCAGGCCATCAATCATAATTTTTCAAGGATGTGTATGATGCCTTCCTTTATGTTAATGAAGGGTGTATTGCAGTTCCAATTCCTTGTAATTTTTGGCAGCCCTTTCACTTAGTGCATAGGCTTTATGAATGTAGCAGTGTACCTGAACAATTGTAGCACCATGTGAATGAGGCCCTCCTTTATGTGATGTACAGGCTGTATCTGAGTATTTCTTCCTTGTAATTTTTGGCAGCACTTGCACTGTAAATACAATTGAATACACAGGAAAGAATGCTTCCTAACAATTTTTCCCTAAAAATGTAATTTAATTTTTATTTTATTTTTTGAGGGGGCAGGGTTTTGGGCAGATTTTTGGCGGTCTATAAAAGTGGTGTACAACTGGGACAACATGGTTCCCAGCAGCGACTTTGGAGTCCAAGATGCATCCAGACATGGTCCCCATGCTGTTCCCGATCCATTTTGGTGGTGTTTCTGTCACTTTCTGACCTTTCCCTATGAACCAGGCACCCTCCCCTCATCCGAGCAGGGGGTGCCTGGTTGTCTCCGATTAACTTCCATTATAACTCGGGTGCTCGGCCGAGCGCACGAATATCGCAGTGTGTTCGGACCGAACATCCGAACACTTTGGTGCTCGCTCATCACTACTGTGCTCCAATGTCCTCCTCAGCCTCCTAATCCTCCTCTTCCAGTTCAGCCCCCAGTTCAGAATGGGTTCTTTGACACTAAAGGCTTTTGATTTAGAAACACTTGACTGGGGAAATTAAAAATTACAAAAACTTTTTACAGTTTTCACAAGGGGTAATAGGAGAAAAAGGACCCTACAATTTGTTAACCATTTTTTCCTGAATACAGAAACTCCCCATAATTGATCAACTACTGTTTGGGCACACTACAGAGTTCAGAAGAGAAAGAGCTACATGTGCATTTTAGGCCTAGTTTTGTGATTTATACAGCACACCTCTCATAGTATTTACCAAGGGGTGTAGTAAGCATTTTGACCCCATGCAAAAATCTGTGAAAATTGAAATTGTTACATAGATGGAATTTCAGTGCTCAATATGTTGTGCCCATCAAGTGCCAGTGTGAAATCCAAGCCCTCTTATTATTATGTTGTGCTTCCTAGTTTTATAAAAACAATACATGTGGCTCTAATCTTTTGCCTCGACATATAACCTGGATCGGAAGGAAAAAGGCACCAAGTGCATTTGAGGCTCAATGAGGTGATTTACAACTGTTCTGACAACTGTAGAGGTTCTGGGATGTAATCCCCGAGAAGTGAGTCAATTTTGAAAACTCCGCTCATCAAAGTAGCCGCACACTATGCAAAGTGAACATTGCAAGTTTTCCACATTTCAGTGCCCAATATGTTGTGACCAGCATGTGTCATCTGAGACTCACACCATGCCACTTGAATTAATAGGCAGGTTCTACTGTAGTGTGGAAATTCCATCAATTTGGATTTGGATGTAAGCTGCTGTATGGGCACACGGCCAGGTTCAGAAGCCAAAGAGCTCCATTTAACTTTTGGAGCAGAGATTTTGCTGGAATGGTTTTCGGGAACTACATCACATTTTCAAAGCCCTTTGAGGTATAGTGGAAAAGCCCCTAAAAGTAACCCTATTTTGTAAACTACACTCCAAAAGTTATTTTTCAAGAGGTGGAGTAAACATTTTTACAAAACAGATGTTATGCAGAAAAAAATTAGCAGAGCACTATGCAAAATGAAAATTGCAAGTTTTCTACAGATATGGCACTTCACAGCCCAATATGCTGTGTGTAGCTGGTGCAATCTGAGACGCTCATAGTAACATAGTAACATAGTACATAAGGCCGAAAAAAGACATTTGTCCATCTAGTTTGGCCTGTGATCCTGCTAGTTGATCCACATCCTTTTAATTGCTAGGCAGGTTCTATTGAATGCAGAAATGCCATAAATTTACTGCTGTCTGGGTACACTGCAGGGTTTAGAAAGACCACCTTTTTGCTTTTGCAACACAGACTTTTATGGATTGATTTACGGTCACCATGTTGGTTTAGAACAGCCTCAGTGATAGTAGTACAGACATTCTTTGAGAACCACGCATTTTTTTTTTCTCTGGACAGAACTGTGTGAAAGTTTTATTTTTATTTTTGGCGGGATAAGTTGCCATTATCATTGGATCTATTTTGGTGACATTTTGATCATTTTATATTTTGTGTTTGGGAAGCAGGATAAAGAAATGCAGCAATTCTGCCATTGCTTTTCAGGTTTTGTTATTGATGCGTACACCATGCAGAAAAAATTACATGATAATTTTATACTGCTTGTCAGTATCATTACAAAGATACCAATTTTATATAGTTTTTTTTTTTATTACACAAAGCAATTTATTTCTAAAAATCATGTTTTTGTGTAATCCATTTTCTGAAAGACAGATTTTTTTTTATTTTTCTGGCAATGGGCTTGTGTGAGATTCTTTGTGGGATGAAATAACACTTTCATTGGTTACATTTTAGAGTACATAGGGGAAGATTTATACACTGGGTGTTTTAAACGTGACTAAAAAAATGAAAACTCGTCCCTTTTCTAAAAAGAGGCATGGCAAGAGCGGGAAAGGGATGTAGACATCACCTGAAGGAAATTTTGCTTAATATACACCAGTTTTCTGCTCAGAGCTGCCATAGATTTCTGATTAGGAGCAATTTATGATGAGGCATGCATCTCGTCATAAATTAGAAGCATCCTCTGGCAGCACAGGGGATATGAAGAAAGGGCTGATCTTACTAAATCTCTCCCATAGTACTTTTTGATCTCTCGATATTACATGTTTTGTTAGGTGAGGTGACAAACACATGGCTGGAATAGTTAATTTCTTTAATTTCTTTTTACAGCATTCACCTGATAGGATAGATAGTGTGATATTGTTATAGAGCCAGTCATTCCAGAAACAGTGATACCTATTTTCTTTACATTCAGAAATGTCTTAATGAGAGGAGGAGACTTTTGTTACACTTAAATTTTTTACTTATTTTTTAAAACACTTCAATTTTTTTATAGTTTTTATTTCAGTCCCACTATGGGACTTCAATTTTGGAATGTTCAATCAATGTTTCAGTACAAGACAATACATACTGTATTGTGCTGCAACGAAACTGTCAGTTTCACATTGACAGTTGTCTATGAGACCTAGCTTGGGGCTGGGACTTTGTAAGGCTCCCGGGTGCCATGTCAACCATTAGTATCTGTGATGGTATTGTGGGGAGTCAGTGTAGTTAGAGATAAAGGACTCTCCATCTGTATACCCCTTAGATGCCATAGTCAACATTGACAGTGGCATCTAAGGGGTTATTTAGCTGGCATCATATTTTTCAGTGATGCCAGAGGATACAGCAGGGGCCTGGCTGTCAGTAACAGCCATACTCCAGTAATGAATGAGTGAGCAAAGCTCCTGTTCCTGCTCAATCATTGCACCATACATGTATGGCGGATTGCACAAAGTCAGTTCCCGCTGCACCGTACATGTATGGTGCATGTCGGGAAGGGGTTAATGTTTTAATGATTCCTTGGATATGTATTTTAGGGAATTTACATTTATGTGAAATATCAATAAATGGGAGGACTATTGTTTGACAGTTACTTTTCCTGGCAAGGAAAATTATATTAGTTGAATAGTTTTGAAAGAATGGGAAATCTTAGTGACTCAAATTGTATAATATGAGAAGAGTTTGCTTATTATAAATCGAACATTAGATCCGTTTAATAAAAAAATTGGATGTATGCATTAAGAGGTAACAAGGCTATAATCACTATAAAGCTCTCCCTCTCATGCGCTTTCCCTCCCACACAGCTATCCCTCACACACCCCATAGTATAACATATCTTGAAAAACATTTTTTTATGTATATATTGGTAATTCAGAGTGTTGACCCCTTATATGTGGGTGGTATTAGGATTTTTTATTTTATATAATCATAACTGCTTTTTGATAGTAATAATTTATAATAATAAAGAGAACATTTTTAAATTGTATGGACATAAGTATTAAGACCCTTTGCTTTGACACTTGAAATTTAGTTCTTGGGGCCTCCAATTTCTCTTGATCATTTTTGAGATGTCTCTACAGCTTGATTAAAGTCCACCTGTGGTAAACTCAGTTGGTTGGGCAGGATTTGGAAAGACACACCCTTGTCTATATAAGTTCTCACAGCTGACAATGCATATCAGGGAAAAAACCAAGCCACGGAGAGGAAAGAACTGCCTGCAGAGCACAGACATATGATTGTGAGAGGCACAGACCTAGAGAAGGGTACAAATAATTTCTCCTGCACTGAAAGTTCTCAAGAGCACAGTGGCCTGCATAGTTCCTAAATGGAACAATCAGGATTCTTCATAGAGTTGGCCACCCCATCAAAGTAATTGGTGGAGAAGGGATTTGGTAAGAGAGGAGACCAAGAACCCAATGGTCACTAAGATTGAGCTCCAAAGATCCTGTGTGCAGATGGAAGAAACTTCCAGAAGGCCAATCATCACTGCAGCACTCCACCAATTTGGGCTTTATGACAGAGTTGTCAGAAAAAGCCTCAACTCAGTAACAGACACATTAAAGCACACCTGGAGTCTGTAAAAATGCACTTAAAACACTCTTGGACTTTGATTTTCTGGTCTGGTGAAACCAAGATTGAACTATTTGGCCTCAATCCCAAGATTTATGTCTGGAGGAAACCAGGCACTGCTCATCAACTTCCCAATACCATCCCTACAGTGAAACATGGTGGTGGCAGCATCAGGCTGTGAAGGTGTTTTTCAGAGGCTGGGGCAGGGAGACAGGGGTCAGGGCTGAGAAAAAGGCAAATGGAGTAAAGTACCGAGACATAGCTATTCTTAATGAAAACTTGACCCAGAGTGCTCTGGACGTCAGACTTGGCCGAAAGCTCACCTTCCAACACTAACACAGCCAAGACAACACAGGAGTGGCTCTGTGGGTGTTCTTCAGTGCCCAGCCAGAGCCTAGACTTGAAACCTATCAAAAATCCCTAGATATCCTGAAAAATGCTGTCCATCGACGGTGCCCATCCAAGCTGACAGAGCTTGAGAAGATCTGCAGAGAAGAATGATAGAAAATCCCCAGATCCAGGTGTGCAAACCCTGTGGCATCATACTCAAGACAACTGGTGGCTGTCAAAGGTGACTCAACTAAAAACTGAGCAAAAGGTCTAAATACTTATGTCAATGTAAAGATTTTGAACATTCTATTGAGTGCATAAAAATGAGGAAAATGTGATTTTTTTATTTTTGTCTTACAGGGCTACAACATAAAAATATGGAAAATAAAATAAAAGTGAAAGGGCCTGAAGACTTCCTGAATACATTTTATCTGGGTGTTGACCATGATACAAATACTGTATAATTAAAAGCCAAATAGAATGTGAACCACCCAATCCCTAGTTGTAGCTGGAAATGTTTTGTTCTAGAATGATTAGACCAGTTTTAACCCTACATCTAATTAAACCAGCAGTGCACTCTTATACACATAATTATATCAGCATGCCCTGCGATTAGAAATGTCAAACAAAAATGCATTCTTTGGGTGACTAGTAAAACATACCTGCCAAGCAATGAGATCCTTCAGTTTGTTCAGTTTCTCACAATCTTCAGGGTGTTCATGTATGTATTCTTCAGTGAAGAAAGCCTGAAGTTGAAGAAAACAATTTCCATCAGCAGAAATCACAGCAATAACATCAACAGTTTAATTACATATCTCTTTCTGCTTCCAATCAATAATCAAAGGGTAATGGCACTGTTAATATTACATTTAAGACAAATAGATGAAGGTAGTGCGAGGTTACCTGAAATGACCACACAAACATTAATTGCATTCAACAACCATTTAAGGCTACTTTCACACTGTCGTTTTGGTTTCTGTTTGTGAGATCCATTCAGGGATCTCACAAGCGGTTCAAAACGGATCAGTTTTGCCCTTAATGCATTCTGAATGGATAAAGATCCACTCAGAATGCATCAGTTTGGCTCCGTTCTGCCTCCATTCTGCTTTGGAGGTGGACACCAAAACGCTGCTTGTAGCATTTTGGTGTCCGTCTGACGAAACGGAGCCGGACGGATCAGTCCTGGCACACAATGTAAGTCAATGGGGATGGATCCGTTTTCGCTGACACATTATGGTACGATAGAAAACGAATCCGTCCCACATTGACTTTCAATGGTGTTCAAGAGGGATCTGTTTTGGCTATGTTAAAGATAATACAAACGGATTTGTTCTAAACAGATGCATGCGGTTGTATTATCTGAACAGATGCGTTTGTGCAGATCCATGACGGATCCACACCAAACACGAGTGTGAAAGTAGCCTAAGATGGGTACAACATGTTCTGTTTTGAAGATGTTCTGTTTACTGAAGCAGTAAAAAAATATACATCAAACAGCTAGAAGGAGAAGCCAGTAGCACATATGTAGAAACAGTGCTGTGACATTAGCGATGGTAGGTGTAGGAAAAATGAAGTCCTAATTAGTGTTGATTGAGCACCAAAGTGCTCAGGCTGAACACATCGGGATGCTCGGGTGCTCTACTGAGCACCTGAGTATAATGGAAGTCAATGGGAGAACCCAAGCATTAAACCAGACAACCCCTGCTCTGAAGAGGGGAGGGTGCCTGGTTCATACAGATGTAGTATAGTCCTACAGGGTCCTGCATTGTATTGTAGAGCTATCAGACCCCCTGGATCTTCTATAACAAAGTGTGTCTGAGTTAAATAAAAAGTGTTAAAAAAATGAAAACAGAAGAAAAAAAATAATCTAACATTTTCCCACATATGCACATTTATAATTGGGTAAAAATTAAGAAAATAAAATACCCTAAACATGTTTGGTATCGACGCGTCTGGAACAACCAGCTGTATAAAAATATCACATGACCTAACCCCTCAGGTGAACACCGTAAAAAAATAAAAACAGTCCCAAAAAATACTTTTTTTGTCACCTACCATCACAGAAAGTGCAACACCAAGCGATCAAAAAGACATATGCCCCCCCAAATAGTACCAATCAAACAGTCACCTCATCCCGCAAAAAATGAGACCCTACCTAAGACAATCAGCCAAAAAATAAAAAAGCTATGGCTCTCAGACTATGGAGACACTAAAACATAATTTTTTTTTGTTTCAAAAATGCTATTATTGTGTAAAACTTAAATAAGTAAGAAAAAGTATACATATTAGGTATTGCCACATCCTTAACGACCTGCACTATAAAAATATCACATGACCTAACCTACTACTATAAAATAAATAAATTAAAACTGTGCCAAAATTACCAATTTTTGTTGTCACCTTGCCCCAAATAGTGTAATAATGAATGATCAAAAAATCATATGTACCGGGGGCAGAGCCTAGCAGCCGAGCCGCATGCACACAGTTGTGTGAGCTCTGCTGAGAATTGTTAGGGAGCGGGAATTCTAAGCCCAGAAAAAATCAGCAAACATGGGTAAACTCAATAAAGAGAAGTCCAGGGACACTCGTGGGGCGAGTAAACCGGCAGCTGGGCAAGATAGATTTGTGAAAAAGGCATGTGCGCACCACATGAGGACTCAAGACAAAATGGCACCACGTGCAGGGGCAAGCAACCCAGCTACACGAGGCCACAGACTCTGAAGAAGAAAAAGGAGGAGGTGAAGTTGCGGCGCCTACCTCACAAGACCAGCAGCCTGTCTCCAGGGGATTTATGCGCCATCTACTAGCTGAGGCGCTTGACCCTCTTATGCAGGAGATTAAGGACTTTAGGCAAGATCTAAAGCAACTCAGAGGCCATGTGGATTCAGTGGAGGCTTCACAATTAGCCATGGTGGACTTTGAGACAGCGATCTCACACAACATGGATCATATGCAAGCCAACCTAAACTACCTATATAATCAGCTGGAGGACCAAGACAATCGTAGTAGGCGGTATAACCTGAGGCTAAAAAAGCTTCCCTGACTCTTTACAAGCAGACGCCATTATGCAAGTACTGCATGACTTTTTCAACGACCTCCTGGGCGCAGACATGGCCACTGAGATAAAGTTGTAAAGAGCGCACTGTGCACTAAGACCTCCACCAAGCCCCACGGAACAGCCGAGGGATATAATATGCAAGCTTACAAGCTTTCAGATCAAGGAAGAAATCCTAAAATCTGCCAAAACTTCAACACCAGTAATGTACGCAAGTACTGCCATATCTATTTACCAAGATCTTTCGCCGATGACACTAAAGAAAAGAAGGGTGCTAAAACCTCTACTTGATGTGCTATGAGATCGCAAGTTAATCTATAGGTGGCTATACCCCTTTGGCCTAATCGCCAATACACCAGAGAGGAAAATGGTGGTAAGAGCACATGCTGACCTTAAAAGATTATATGAATACCTTGATTTTACCGACTTACAAATCAAGGACTGGAATCCAGTTCAAGAGTTGACAGCACTCCCAGTTCTACCTATCATCGCACCCTGGAGACTAGTGGGAGCAGGGAGACATCAAAGGAAAAAGAAAACCAGGGACACTCACACTGCGGAAGATCGCTCTTGATCCTGAATGAAACTTTTGGGGTCCTATTAATATGTACCTACCTCAGGACAAACCGGGTTGGGTTTGAAGTTAATTAGAGCCTAGACTTATAGCATTGGTCACTCTTCTTCTTGTCCTTTCTCTCGCACTTTCCTTCAATTCTTCTTTCCCTCAATCTTTCTGCATGATATGATAATTGTTTTCTCATCTAAGGGAGATTGCCCTTGTTATAGTAGCTGCCCGCTCCCTCCACAAGATCCTCTAGGTGGCATTCTATGCTCATCAAAATCATTCACATAAATGTGGTCAAGTTTCAGCTCCTACCTGGAGCTATGTTAGGTTCTGGTTCACCTAATGATACCTTTACTATGCATGTTGTGACATTTATATGCCATTTATCTGAGAATCTAAGCCTTAGTCAACTGAAATGTGTGTTCAGTATGAGTCACATACTTTACTTTTATTCTTTAATGGTTCATGAAACAGCTGAGATAGGGGGCGGGTCCAAAAAAGGTAGGGAACTGTGTGGTAGTGTGTTGAGGAAACATCACATCAACCCTCATGTGTTCCTGCATAAGCCATTAAGATCCATAGATGTTAATATTGAGGGCTATGATTAAAATATGCTCTTTTAACGTACATGGTATGAACGCGCCTGCCAAAAGGAGCCAGATATGTAACATGCTAAATAAGCAAAAAGTGGACATCTTACTATTGCTGGAGACCCACTTTCGGACAAGACATCTACCGTGACTGGGGCATCTTATTTATAGTCAATGGTACCACAGCACAAACCCAGACTCCGCATCCAAAGGAGTCAGCATAGCAATCCATAGACGGCTCCCCTGGATGGTGCGTTCGACACTTGCAGATGACCAAGGCAGATACATATTTATTAAAGGGTATGTTATGTAGGATCCCAATTGTATACATTCAGTAATGTGCCTAACTCATCCCAAGCACCCTGGTTGAAAACAACACTAGAGGCATTTCACAGATTTGCTGAGGGAATAACTGTATTGGCAGGAGACCTGAATGTGGCGCTCTTCCCTGAAGTAGACACATCGAATGGCACCTCTTCACAACCGCAATCTGCTCTTAGACATATTCGCAATAGTAGATAGTTGGAGTTTAGTAGATAGTTGGAGATCATTGCACCCAGGTGAAAAGGATTTCACATTTTACTCTCCAGCACACACTTCGTATCAGAGATTAGATTACATTTTAGTGTCCACCTCACTTCTCTCATACTGTAAAAGCGCCTCTATTGGATTGATTGTACTATCGGATCATGCCCCTGTATACCTGCAGTTCATCTGGCTAATGTCCCCAAAAGGGAGATGATCTGGAGATTAAATGAATTACTCCTACATAACCCAGATAATATAAAACATATAGCGGAAAATTGATGAATATTTCACAATCAATGAGTCTCAGAACATCTCACCAAGTGTGATTTGGGAGGCACATAAGGCGGTGGTGAGGGGGCGTTTTATATCATTAGGCGGATATACTAAAAAGAGAAGAGAAGCAGAGGTCTTACGACTGCAAACTCAGATCCAGCAATTCGAATCACTGCACAAAAGACAACTTACACCAGATGTACTACATCAACTAGACCTTCTTAGATCTCAACTAAAAAATATACTCAACGAGAGGACAGCTAAGATATATACCTCTCAGCCAAATTTCGCTATTATGCTCATGGCGATAAAGCCTCTAGGTTTATGCTCTCCCAATTGAAAAAGTGAAAAGTCCACTCATATATACATAGCATTCAATCAGCTGCAGCACAGACACTCCTCCAGACAGATCAGATAACCAGAAGGTTCACTGAGTAATTTCTTAATTATACAATATTAACACTGTTGATGTCATTTTCTGTGATTTTGGTGGATTTTATATGACGAGCCAATAAAGAACTTTTTTTTACTCCACAAGAAGCTGGATCCCATTTTTCTATTGGATGCAGAGCAAGTAGTGGCCGGGAAGGTAGAATGAATACTAGCCGGGTCATCAACTTAATTCAATATGCCCATAACACCTCCACACCCTTGGTCCTTCTAGGCACAGATGCCGAGAATGCTTTTTATAGGGTAGATTGGAAGTACATGGAAAAAGCCATGCAAAGTTTTCATATACCAGAAGGCTTTATAAGGGCAGTAATGGCAATGTACAAAGACCCGAGTGCCCACGTCCTAATAAATGACACACTATCCCCAACTTTTAGAATAAGCAATGGACCTAGGCAGGGGTGCCCTATGTCCCCGTTTTTGTTTGTTCTTTCTATGGAGCCACTACTCCAGGCTTTCCGGTTAGACCAAAGGATACAGGAAATAAAGACTCATGACGGAACCCATACCCAAGCTGCCTTTGCAGAAAATCTTCTCCTAATTATCTCTAACCCCATAGAAACCTTCCCTGCAATACATGCAATGCTAGACCAATTTGGAGTACTCTCCAATTTTAAAGTTAACTTTTCCAGGTCACCAGTCCTAAACATTACATTAGACCCGTCAACACAGAAAACACTTGAGAGGTGTTCACCATTTATATGAGCAACAAGTAGTTTCCTTTTTCTAGGTTTTAACCTTACCCCCCGACTGTCAAATTTACTGTATACCAGGAAAATTATAAAAATCTTCCACCTGCTATTGAAACTCTCATTAAAACATGGTATGTCTCATTTACTTCATGGTTTGGGCGTAGATCCTTAATCAAAACAGTCCTTCTTCCAAAAATGCTATATTATCTACAAGTGTTACCCATACCCCTTCCTAAGGTCTTCTTTACACAGTTGACAAAAATACTACTTCCTTTGGAATGGATCCAGGTCTAGACTCTCACATTCCCAAGTAATTAAATCAGCTAGAGCGGGGGGCTTAGGAGTACCAGACTTTCACTTATATTAGAGAGCCACCCAGAGCCCGAGAGTCTTAAAATGGATGCGCAATACACCAGGTAGATTAGATATATCTATAGACCAATCGATGTCAAAGATACCTCTGCGATCCCCAGCCCTTGCCAAAAATCACAAGCTAGACATTCTCAAAACTATCTCAAATCCACTGACATACAATACAATTATGATATGGCATACCTGGCTAGCAGACCACTTGCTTACAAACCCCTTAACCCCCTTATTACAAGTCAAAGACGTATTATGAGACTCCACCTCGGAGTTCAGGTCCACATTAAATGAGGTCTGCAAAAACAACTCAAAAACATTTTGGGACATACTAGGAGAGAACAATAGCGCAATAGATTTTAATACTGAAACTTTTCCATCTTCAAATCTCACTAGCTTCTAACAATAGCATCTCTTTTAGACTCTTAAAAAAAACACAGATCCCTAGCGGCACTACTCCGACGTGCTTTGAGCAGATGGTTATGGGAAATAAAGAACCTCTTAAGAAAATATCTAAATTATACACCTCCCTAGGGACATGCTAAAGAAACCCCTGTTTATTATTAACTGGGAGAGAGACCTAAAATTAGCATTCATTGATGACGAAGTGAGATCACTGCTAGCCCGTACCCCTAAAGTCTCTAGATGTGCTCGTCTTCAGGAGAACTACTACAAAATGCTTTATTTACTATTAAACGCCGAAGAAATTGCACAAAATGTTCTCTTCTACTTCACCGGTATGCTGGAGGTGCCGCCAGGAAACCAGCACTTTCCTGCATATTTGGTGGACATGAACCATTAACAGTCCCTTTTTGGTCAAGTGTATGTGAGATGCCAAAATACGTCATAAGCCGCAGTTTTGCCTCGTAGAGATAATGTCGTTGGCCATATATACCAAACAGGAGGAACGCCGGTGCCAGCACTTGTTGGCGGAAGCAAGGCTACTAATAGCTGTGAATTGGAAGTAACAGCTTCCTCGGCAATATCGCATTGGTTAATTAAATGTGATCAGATTTACCGTTTGGAGCAGCTAGCCCATTGGGAATCCGACACTACACACCTTTTTGAACGTATATGGGGTGCTTGGAAGGTTTACAGAAATCTCTGATACCTAACTAGTAATAAAGACCCTACTCGCTACACACACCCCTCTTTGTTACTCGGCTGTTTCAGTACTTATTGTTTATTGGTTCATGTATAAAAGAAAATAATTGTTTTAACAGACTTATACAACATAGTGACAAATATAAGTGGAAATTTCCTGACAAAAACATGAACAGATAGACAACCTTTTGTTTGTATGATCTATCCTGCATCTCTGTACCACTGTGGTGTTGACATATACTATGTTGATACTCTTGTATCATCAATAAAATGTTTTAAAAACAAAAAAAATCATATGAACCCAAAAATAGTACCGATAAAAACGTCAACTCTTCCTGCAAAAAATGAGCCCCTGCACAAGACGATCGGCAGAAAAATAAAAAAATATGACGTTTAGAAATTGGAGACACAAAAACATACAGAAAGTAGACATATTTGATATCATCGACCCGTAACAACTTGCTCTATAAAAAAAGCACATGATCTATCCTGTCAGATGAACGTATTAAAAAATAAAAAATAAAAATGGTGCCAAAACATCCATTCTTTAGTTACCTTGCCTCACAAAAAACATAATATTGAGCAATTAAAAATCATACGTACCCCAAAATAGTACCAATAAAACTGTCACATTATCCCATAGTTTTCAAAATGGGGTCACTTTTTGATTGTTTCTACTGTAGGGTGCATCTGGGACATGGTGTCTAAAAACTAGTCCAGCAAAATCTGCCTTCCAAAAACCATACGGCACTCCTTTTCTTCTGCTCCCTGCCATGCACTCAAACAGAAGTTTACCATCACATGAGGGGTGTTTCTGTAAACCGCAGAATCAGGGTAATAAATATTGAGTTTTGTTTGGCTGTTAACTCTCGATGTGTTAAAGAAAAAAATTGAAAATCTGCCCAAAAAGCGAAATTTAGAAATTTCATCTCCATTTTCCTTTAATTCTTGTGGAATACCTAAAGGGTAAACAAAGTTTGTAAAATCCGTTTTGAGTAACTTGAGGGGTGTAGTTTCCAAAATAGGATCGTTTCCGGGTGGTTTCTACTATGTAAACCCCACAAAGTGACTGCAGACCTCAACTGGTCCTTAACAAGTGGGTTTTGGAAATTTTCTTAAAAATTTTAAGAATTGCTTCTAAAATTCTAAGCCTTTTAACCACTACCCGACCGCCTAACGCAGGGATGTGTCCTGCAAGCGGCCGGGTTATTCCTCCTGGACGCATCGACGCGTCATCTCGCGAGATGCGAGATTACGAAAATATGCGCCCGCGCATGCGTACTGCGCAGTCAGGGGAAGTCGCAGAAGAAGTTGGTCACCAGCCTGCCAGCTATGATCAGCGCTGGCAGGTTGGTGACTTAAAAATTAGAATCACAAACCATCTAACACATTATATTTATAAATATAATGTGTTAAATGGCTTCTGTGTTCTCTGCTGGGTCCTTTTCGCTGGTTGGTCCCAGGGGAGAGCACACATTACAGTGAGTACACCAAGCACACATATAGCCCCAGATTACCCACCCATCACCCCAATTAACCCCTTGATCACCCCTGTCAATTACTAGTGAAAGGGAAAAAAGTGATCAGTGTAAACTGTCACTTTTTTTTTTCACCAGTATTGACTGTTAGGTTTAGCTTAGTTTAGGCCCTCTTTGGTAGGTAGTTAGCTTCCGTTAGCACCCAGCCCACCGCACCGCAGTCACTGATTCGCTGATTAGCGTATCGCTAATCAGCATTGGTACTTTATAGTATCTGTAAGTGATCAGAACTGATCACAATCAGATCTATAATAGTATTAGTGTCACCTTAGTTCGCCCCCCACCCGAAATGCAGTGTTTGCCCGATCAGGCCTGATCGGTCGCCCACACGTGCGTTCACCCACGCCTGCCCCCCCACAGTGACAAAATATATATTTTTTTTATCACTGCACAATACTACACAAGCACTGCGGCGATAAAAAAAAATAAGTTTTGATATTTTTTATCAATCGCAGCGGCTTCCTTTAGTTTGCTAGCCTCGAATTTGTAAGACAGGTTTGCTTTTTTTCTTGTGAAGTCTGAGGAAATACCCCCTAAATTTAGTTGACCAAATGGCAAGTAAGGGGTATTCTTCTGAAGAGGCCTACAGGCTTCTGACCCAGTCAGATGAGGAATGTGACTCATCTGACGAATCCAGCGGGTCAGAATACGAACCTGTAGAAAGCAGTGGCAGTATGACCCAAAGTTCGGACGATGAGGTTGAGGTCCCTGATACCACCAGGCGTACCCGGCCCCGTGTTGCTAGACCACAGGTTGCGCAGGATCCGCTTCAAGGGCAGCAGAGAGGGGCTGGCACTGTCGGATTACGTGGTGAGGCATACACCAGCAGCGCAGCCCATCCTGGACCTAGTACCAGCACTAAATGCCTAAAAATGCCCTCCTAAATGGTACTCATTGGAATTAGGGCCCCTTTGCGCATCTTGGCTGCAAAAAAGTGTCACTCATGTGGTATCGCTGTACTCAGGAGAAGTACGGCATTGTGTTTTGGGGTGTATTTTTACATATACCCATCCTGGATGAGAGAAATATCTCTGCAAATTGACAACTTTGTATAGAAAAAGTTGTCATTTACAGAGATATTTTTCACACACAGTATGGGTATATGTAAAAATACACTTCTCATGAGTACGGCGATACCACTTTTTTGCAGCCAAGATGCGCAAAGGGGCCCTAATTCCAATGAGTACCTTTAGGATTTCACAGGACATTTTTATGCATTTGGATTCCAAACTACTTCTCACGCTTTAGGGACCCCTAAAATGCCAGGGCAGTATAAATACCCCACAAGTGACCCCATTTTAGAAAGTAGACACCCCAAGGTATTCCGTGAGGGGTATGGTGAGGTCATGTAAAATTGTATTTTTTGTCACAAGATAGTGGAATATGAGACTTTGTAAGAAGAAAAAAAAAATTCCATTTCTGCTAACTTGTGACAAAAAATAAAAACTTCCATGAACTCACTATGCCCATCAGCAAATACCTTAGGGTGTGTCCTTTCCGAAATTGGGTCATTTGTGGGGTGTTTCTACTGTCTGGGCATTGTAGTAACTCAGGAAACATGACAGGTGCTCAGAAAGTCAAAGTGCGGAAATTCACTTTTTTACACCATAGTTTGTAAACACTATAACTTTTACCCAAACCAATAAATATACACTTATTGCATTTTTTTTATAAAGACATGTAGAACAATAAATTTAGAGAAAAAATTATATAGAAATGTAGTTTTATTTGAAAACGTTTTACAACAGAAAGCGAAAAATATCATTTTTTTGCAAAAATTTCGGTATTTTTTTTATTATCAAAAAAAGTTAAAATGTCAGCAACAATGAAATACCACTAAATGAAAGCTCTATTAGTGAGAAGAAAAGGAGGTAAAATTAATTTGGGTGGTAAGTTGTATGACCGAGCAATAAACCGTGAAAGTAGCGCAGTGCAGAAAAAGTGGTCTGGTCATTAAGGGGGTTTAAGCTAGGGGGGCTGAAGTGGTTAACGCCCCAAAAAAAAATTACATTTACTAAATTATGCCAACATAAAGTGGACATATGGGGAATGTAAAGTAATAGGTATCACTTTCTGTTTTAAAAGCAGAGAAATTGAAATTTTGAAAATTGCAAAATTCTAAATTTTTGGTAAGTTTGGGATTTTTCATAAATAAAGGTGAAATATATTGACTCAAATGTATGACTGTCATGAAGTGAAATGTGTCATGAGAAAAAATCTCAGAATGGCTTAGATAAGTAAAAGTGTTTCAAAGCTATTACCACATAAATTCACACATGTCAGATTTTCAAAAATAAGCCTGGTTACAAAGGTGCAAAATTGCCCGGTCATTATTGGGTTAACCAGTTGTAACTATTATTGTGTACAAGTCTCTCTGTATGTGATATTTATTTATTTTTGTTCCTTTATGCTTCCATATTTACACATTGATAATAATTGTAATAATATTTCGATACTGTACAATATATGTACAGTATTTTAGAATTTTACTCTTGTGTCTAATTTATTACACCCAACTTAAAGAATCAGACCCAGGAAGAGGGTATAATATATATAATAATTTCTTACACTGCTGCATGAAACGCCAATATCGGTAAATCTTCCCCACTAATCACATTCTTAACAATCAACAGTCCCATTTTGTAACTCTGTGTGACTTGTTAACAGAAGTGAGAAATAGAATTTCCCACTTCAGAGCAACAGAAATCTCAACCAAACATCTCTTGTAGGCCAAAAGCCCAGATTTACTAATTTGTCTGCACCTAGAATCTAAGTCTAAAAGTTTTGGTGCCATTTGGCACAACTAGGGTTTCAACAGTTTTTTCTGACTTGCCCAAAAAGGGTTGTGGCTTAGCGGGAAGGGGTGGTACTTAACAGATAAGTTGGTGGGACCTAATATTCACAATTTTGCCCCAAAACTGAACCACATTTCTGGTATAAAATTCTGTCTCAAAATAAGCCAACCATATTGCTATACAGTTAAAAGTGTGTATCCCTGTATCAGATTTAACATCTAGCCTGAACCACTGTGAAACATCTGGTGTCCACATGTAGAAAATACAATAATTATAATATTAACTACACTATGAAATTGATACTTGTCTTTTATACTACTTTGTCTTTTTGTTATTTTATGTAGGGACATTTTTGTGCATTTTGTCCTCCCTCATGCCCTAAGCATAGAAAAAGAATAGATGGTGATATTTCAAAATAACCTCTATATATCTCATATAATCACTACTAGCAGAACTAAAGTATAAATATTTTATATGTAGAATGCTATATTATGCCATACTTAACACCAGTATTTAACGCATATTTTATGAAGATATCAATGAACATAAAATATTTACATTTTTATTATATGCAAAGCACAGTCCTAAGTTTGTATACATTATCTTTGCAAATGTGTGCATTTTCATGAGTCTGTCAAGGATTTGTATTCATTGTGAAGGTTAAGAATACAAAAACACGCAATTCAATGCAATAACATAAGGTGAGGTAAGGTTTTCGGGAAGCATGAAGCTTTAATTACAAAAATAAAAGTTATAGTAAATGAATGTATTTAGTCCAATGCTTGTCATGAGCATTAAATATTATTTGGGGCTGATGCAAATTGTAAGAATAAATTTGGCACAGTAAGCTGAAAAAGCTGTAAATAATTGTGGTGTTGCCGTATTAAGAAGAAAATTGATAAACAAATTACGGGATCTTTTTTCTTCTGTTACCCCTTGTGAAAATGAAAAAATTTTTATCTAAAAAAATCTAAGAGGTGTAGTTTCCAAAATGGGGTCACTTTTGGAGAATTTCCACTGTTGGAGTATCTCTTCTACTATGACATGGTGCTCAACAACCATTCCAGCAAAATATGCCCTCTCAAATCCATATGACGCTCTTTCTCTTCTAAACTCTGCTGTGTACTAATATAGCAGCTTACAACCACATATGGAGTCGTTCTATAAACTGCAAACACAGTGTTATACATAATAAGGTTTGTTTTGCTGTTAACCCTTGCTGTGGTACAGGAAAAGTTGATAAAAATGGAAAATCTGCAAAAATAAAATCTGAAATTTTACTTCTATTTTGCTTTAATTGTAAACTGTATGTCACTAGTGATGAGCGGCAGGTGCCATATTCGATTTCGACGAAATTCGCGAATATTCGAATGAATATTCGTTTCGTATTCGTCGAAATCGAATATTCGTCATTTTTTCTAGTTATCGCGATTAAAATGCGATTTAAATAATCGCATATTGCGATTTGTACTTAAGGCTACTTTCCTATTGGTTTCATATCTAGAATTAGCGAGGATGACGAATATGACGAATGTATTCGTCATATTCCTCAAAACGAAGATAACGAAGTATTCTACATCTTCGTTTTAGCAACCTATTCGTCAACCTCGCTAATTCTAGCAATCAAATAGGAAGGTTGACTATAGAGACAGCTGTGTTAAATTAGCTATGCGATTTTTTTTTAATACAATAATTATATTACTTGATATGATAATATTATTATAAGTATTCTATTTATTAAAAAAAAAAAAAAATCGCATAGCGAATTTAACACAGCTGTCTGGTAAGTCAACCTTCCTATTTGATTGCTAGAATTAGCGAGTTGACGAATAGGTTGCTAAACGAAGATGTAGAATACTCCGTTATCTTCGTTTTGAGGAATATGACGAATACATTCGTCATATTCGTCATCCTCGCTAATTCTACCAAGCCAACCATAACTTCTGTGCTCATGGAGCGTCCCCATCACCATGGGAACGTCTCCATATACTAAAATGTACTGTCGGATTTGAGGAATTACGTTGAAATCGCAATGCGATTAATTCAAGTTATATTAATCGCATTGCGATTTCAACTTAGAGCTGGGTTTATAATGGGTCAGCTTGCTAGAATTAACGAAGTTAACGAATATGGAATATAGCAGCAGTGCTAAGTTGAAATCGCAATGCGATTAATTTAACTTAAAGTATTCGCATTGCGATTTCAACTTAGAGCTGGGTTTATAATGGGTCAGCTTGCTAGAATTAACGAAGTTAACGAATATGGAATATAGCAGCAGTGCTAAGTTGAAATCGCAATGCGATTAATTTAACTTAAAGTATTCGCATTGCGATTTCAACTTAGCACTGCTAGTGCATAGCTATATATTCCATATTCGTTAATTCTAGCCTATGTAAGATAGCAGTGCTAAGTTGTAATCGCAATGCGATTAATATAACTTGAATTAATCGCATTGCGATTTCAACGTAATTCCTCAAATCCGACAGTACATTTTAGTATATAGAGATTTTCCCATGGAAGGGGACGCTCCATGAGCACGGAAGTCGGCAGAAGCGGCAACGGGCACTGACTGGAGCAGCCAGGAAGCCAGGAATCCTCATGACAGGTAAGAACTACTTTTGGGAAGTGGGAAAGAAAAAAATATAACTAAAAAAAAAAAAAAAAAAAACGAATATTCGAAATAGCGAATTTATAGCGCTATATTCGAAATATTCGCGAATTAGCGAAGTGCCGATATTCGCTAAAAAAATTCGCTTTTCGAATATTCGCGCTCAACACTATATGTCACCCTTAAATAGGACACCATAAAACTGTTGACAGATTCTCTTTAAAAACCAGAAGCAGAGGAGGGAACATAATCAAAATCAGAAGAATTTACTTTTCTATTTATCATAGTTTTCTAGCCATTGGCTACAATCACACAACAGTTAAAAAAACGTCTGTTAAAAACAGATAAACTGTCAGTTCTTAATGGATGTTTTTGTCACTGATGCTTTTCTGAGAATCAGATGTTAAAAACTGTCCCTTTCAATTGTATGGGGGCTGTCGGTCAGTGAAAACGGACAAGATACATTTTTCTTTTACACCCGTTATTCACTGGCTGTCAAAAAAACTGCCATATAAATATAATTTAAAAAAAAATCTGTCACACACCCTACATGAAGGTTTCATGCACTTTTTTATAATGTAAAGCACTGTATGTTTAAAGTGAATCTGTTACTCATTTTATCTGAGGGAAGCAAAATCTGGTGAGAGACCCTATGTGCTGAGCACCCGACTATAATGGATTTCAAAGGGAGACAACCAATGCACCCCCTGCTCTGAAGAGGGGAGGGTGACTGGTCCATTGGAAAAGGTCAGAAAGTGACAGAAACACCACCGAAATGGTTTGGGAACAGCATGGGGATGATGTCTGGATGCATCTTGGACTCCCAGGTCGCTGCTGGGAACCATGTTGTCCGAGTTGTACGCCACTTTTACAGACTGACAAAAATACGCACAAAACCCCCCAAAAAATCAATTTCCAAGGAAAAATTGTTAGAAAACATTTTTTCCTGTATATTCAATCGTATATAAAGTGCAAGTGCTGCCAAAAATTACAAGGAAGAGGCACCCCAAACAGCCTGTATATCACGTAAAGGAGGGCCCAGTTCACATTGTGGTACAATTGTTCAGGTAGTGGGACTCCTACACTCATAAAGCCTATGTACTAAGTGAAAAGGCTGCCAAAAATTACAAGGAACCGGCACTACAATACACCCTTTATTACACATAAAGGAGGGCATCATACACAGACTACAGAGACTGGACCTGGTGGAAGAGAGGGTGGTGCTTAACTGACTGGAAGCATTATCTTCAGCAATCCAACCGACCAACTGTTTGCACTGGTCCGACTTGGACGGTGTTGTGCTGCGCCGCCCAGCTAAGTTGGACATGAAGCCGGGTATGGAAGATGCTTGTTTTTTTCTGGTGCACTGGCAGCAGGCACAATTTCATTGCACGCAGGGCCACGGCCTCTGTGTGCACCATAAGCATATGCATCACGCTTCCCGGTCCCTTAGTGCTCGCCTTCTTCATATTAATGGTTTTGTCACTAGATGTGGCACAGATTGTTTTACTGTCCGCTAAAGACAAAATTTTCGGATGCAGGACAGTATATGCCACAGAAACCCAAAGAATATGGACACTATATTAGGCCCAGATTATTAGAATTTGCAATACAGACACTGTTTTCGGATGCAGGACAGTATATGTCACAGAAACCCACAGAATATGGAAACTATATTAAGCCCAGATTGGAATTTGCAATACAGACACTGTTTTCGGAAGCAGGACAGTATATGTCACAGAAACCCACAGAATATGGACACTATATGTGGCCCAGATTATTGGAATTTGTAATACAGACACTGTTTGAATATGTTCTACAGCATTGGTTACAGAACACCACAGATTATGGATAATATATTAGGCCCAGATTATTGGAATTTGTAATACAGACACTGTTTGCAGATGTTGTTCAGTATTTTTTACACAAAGCCACACACTATGGACACTAGATGTTGGCCAGATTATTAAAGACACAGTCTGCGGATGATATACAGTATATGTCACTAATAGGTATAAAATAAAAATAGCTTGCTGCTGTCAAACACACACAGTAGTCCTTAAAAGGACTTTGAGGTCTTGGAAAAGCTTTCTCAGAATAAAAACTGTGAAAATCGCTCCCTACACTGTCTTTCCCTTCCTACGCTCTGCTCTCCCTGACTATGACTGATCCGAGCACGTGTCATCAGGTGCTATATAGCACCCGATGGCGCGTTCCGGCCAGCCAATCACTGTAATGCCAGCTGCCAACATGGCTACTGGCATTACAGTGAGGGCAGTACTTACCTGCACCTTTATTGGCTGCTTAAAACCCGTGAAATGTGCGGGTCGGAGACTCAAGCATTGCGCTTTAGTACATGCGGTACTCGTTTGAGTACCACCATGTGCCAAGCATAGCGATGCTCGAGCTGAACAGATATTCGGCTGAGCATACTCCCTCATCACTATTCTTCATAATAGAGTGGGCTTTTCTTCTTTTTATATGATTGTACTAACTGCTTATACAAGTGTAAAAAAAACTGTGGGTGTATCCAAAATGTAAATGCCACCCCCAGATGCAGTTTTTTTTTAGCGTTTTTTCACACTATATATACCTTTAAACAGTTGGATCTGTATCCAACTGTTTAACCTGATGAAGGGGATCCTAATTCCCCGAAACGCGTTGTTTTTACCTGAATTATTTTTATTGGAATAAAAAAAGAAATCTGAAATTCAAGATTGCCGTGTCCGGGTTTTGAAGAGCCAAAAAGCAGACTCTTCTCTATACTTTCAACTGTATCGGCATCCTCAGATCTCGATACAATTGAAACCAATGACAGAGCATAAAATGTTATTGTCTTTGTAGTAGCTCACAGGTCACTTTAGGGCTACAATACAATGGGACTCACATGGTAATTCAGTGTCTTAGCATAACTGCCATGATTTAGTCACCAGACAGTATTACTGGGCACTCTTACCTATTAGGTGGTATTTTTACTGGTTAATTATTACTGTGTGAGGTACTAAGAGAAGCACTGGTGCTGTTTGGCACCTAAGGAGGCACATCTCTATTACTGTGTGAGGGAATAACTGCTGTCAAAAGGGACAGTATTATTTTGTAGGTGGCACAACGCTGAGCATTATTACTATATGGGATTATTCAATCATTTGTGCCCGTACTGTTTTCTGTTCTCAGCAGTATATTGCCCAGTGTAACAGAGGGCGGGTCATGAATTTGTTAGGCTCCTAGCTGCCATGAACACACATGAACGTATTGGGGATAGCTGATGTAGTGAGAAAGGGAACCCACTCCCTTTCTCTAACCACATGTAAGCAGCAGTCATTATTGACTATGAAGAGGTCCATGGCTGGGATCATAATTGTAACCAATTCCAGCCATTGCAACTGGATATGGGATACATATTATAACCAGCACCCCCTGCAGGAACAGCTCCTATGCAGTGCTATCCTATAGACTTAACCATAAATGCATTTATGGACATGCTCCAACAAATAAGGCGTACAGTTATGTCCATATGCCACAACAGGTTAAGTTGCTCAGACCCTGGTAAACATACAAAAATTGGTTGCATATGGAATATTTGCATAGTATATATAATTTCTTACCTTTTCATATTTTGCAAAGCCACCCATGACTGCTGGATCAACAATCCCATTCAGGCACATGGAGAGTGGGTTAATTGGCAGATTTTCATCTCTCTGGTATTGATTTATAAGCATTAGTATCTTCTCATTGGTTGCGGACATAGTTTCAATTGCATTTTCAAGAGGACTCATGGTTGTCTAGAAACAAAGGAAAACTTACACATTTAGTAAAATTTCTTAAATGTCTCAAATGCCTTAAAGAAAAAAGTATATTGTACGTACATGTGACATTGATGTAACCTCAAACCAACGTAGTATTCCAGGTAATCTGTAAGCTGTGGAAAATGTTGTTCTTTCAATCCACATGGACTGCAAATAGAAATAACAAAATAACGTTAATGTGTATATTTCCATGGAAACCAACAATGGCCTATTAATAATTAATTCTGCAATTGCACAATTGATAGCTGGCCTAGCTGGACTAGATTTCTGGTATAATGTATGGCACTTTTATAGTGTAAATTAAAATACAGTATTTTTGGGACTAGAAGACACATTTTTCCCCCCAAAAGCGATGGTGATGGTAGTGTGTCTTATGGTGCGAATGCTAAAGACTCCTCCAGTATGCAGGAGGTGCAGGGAGTGGTGAGTGAAGCAATGAACTGGCTGTACTCACTGTTCCCTGCTCTTCTTACGGTCCCCATTCTGCACCGTGTCCTGACAGCATGCAGCATCAGGACATAGTGCACGTAGGCCTGCACTATGACCTTACACTGTGCCAAGTCACAGTGCAGGGCGGGGCCTGGAAGTAGAACTGGAAGTGGTGAGGGCAAGATGAGCAGATCCAACAAGAAAGGTAAATTAATTAATTTATTTGTCTGATGTAGCTTGGGTGTCAAATCTAAGTAGGAATGGGGGTCTGATCTGAGGTCTAAGGAGGAATGGAGGTCTGATATGGGGGTTTGATCTGAGGGTTTTCAGGATGCCACAATGCTGAAAACCCTCTCTGAGATGACACTGGAGGACTGACAAGACAGTAAAGCGAGAGCAAGCTGGGCCAGTTCCAATCTAGCTGCCCAGAAGTCCATGTGGTCAGGAAACACAGTATGTGTCAGAGAAAGGCCACAGTCCAAGAAGGGCAGAAATTTGTTGTTAAGTTAGGAGATTTCTGCTTGCTGATTTGTGTCAGTCTTACTGAGGATGTTAATAAGATGTTCTACCTTAGTTAGCTGCGGCTTGATGACTCCCCGCCCAATAACATATCCCAGATATTTAGTCTCTTCCAACCCAATCGCACACTTCTTTGGATTGGCGGTTAGACCAGCTTTCCTCAGGGCATCTACTACCGCCTGCACTTTGGGCAAATGGCTTTCCCAGTCGGTGCTGTGGATGATAACATCATCTAAGTAGGCCGAGGCGTACCGACGATGAGGTCGCAGCACAATATCCATTAACCTTTGGAAGGTGGCGGGGGCGCCATGCAGGCCAAAGGGTAACACCTTGTAATGATACAGGCCCTGCGGGGTAACAAAAGCTGTTTTTTCCTTGGCCGCCTCCGTTAAGGGTACTTGCCAGTACCCTTTAGTGAGGTCTAGCACAGAAAAATAATGGGCTTGCCCTAAATTCTCAACAAGCTCGTCTACCCGGGGCATGGGATACGCATCGAACTTGGACACTTCATTTAATTTGCGAAAATCGTTGCAGAACCGCAACGTCCCATCCGGCTTGGGTATTAGAACTATGGGACTGGCCCACTCACTTTTCGACTCCTCAATGACATCAAGCTTCAACATTAATTGCACTTCCTCCGCGATGGCCCGTCGCCGAGCCTCGGGTACCCGGTATGGTTTTAACCGGATCTTGGCCTGAGGCTCAGTGACGATGTCATGTTGGATGAGAGACGTGCGACCAGGGAGGTCCGAGAACACATCCGTGTTCCGACTGATGAACTCCTGACTTCCTGAACTTGTTTGGAAGACAGGCTGTCTGCAATTTTACCGTGGCTACCGCTCGCAGGCCTCGAACTGTGGGGCTGGACCCTTCTCACCCAGAAGCCCTGGCCGGGGCTGTTGTCGTCGGTCGTGTTCCTATCCTTCCACGGCTTTAGTAAATTCACGTGGTACACCTGCTCCGGCTTGCGCCGCCCTTGCTGGTGTACCTTGTAATTTACTTCCCTACCTTCTCAATCACCTCATAGGGGCCCTGCCACCTAGCTAGGAACTTGCTGTCAAGGGTGGGTACCAGAACCAAAACCCGATCTCCTGGATTGAAGTCCCGTACTCTAGCCTAACGATTATACACCCTACTCTGGGCTTGTTGCGCTGCCTCCATATGCTCCCGGACCAGCGGCAACACCCTCTCCATCCGTTCCTGCATCTGGGTGACATACTCAATGACACTTTTGTGGGGGACAGGCTGTTGTTCCCACGCTTCCTTGGCGATATCCAACAGGCCCCGAGGGTGTCTGCCATAAAGCAGTTCGAAGGGCGAGAACCCAGTAGAGGCCTGGGGCACCTCTCGCACTGCGAACATGAGATAGGGCAGAAGCAGATCCCAGTCCTTCCCATCTCTAGACACCACCCTTTTTAACATATTTTTTAAAGTTTGGTTAAACCTTTCGACAAGACCGTCCGTTTGCGGATGGTAAACGGACGTCCGCAATTGCTTTATGCGCAATAATTTACACAGTTCCCTCATAACTTTGGACATAAAAGGGGTCCCTTGATCTGTCAGAACCTCTTTTGGCAGGCCCACATGGGAAAACATTTCCATTAACTCTTTGGCAATGAGCTTAGCTGAGGTATGTCGCAGAGGCACCGCCTCCAGATATCGAGTGGCATAGTCGAGAACTACCAGAATGTGTTGGTGGCCCCTGGCAGACTTTGGTACAGGCCCAATTAGATCCATAGCGATTCGCTCAAACGGGACCTCAATAATTGGAAGAGGTACCAGAGGACAACGGAAATGTGGCTGGGGGCTATTTATCTGACAGGTGGGACAGGACTTACAATAATTTTCTACCTCCTTGAACACACTGGGCCAATAAAACCGCTGCAGTATGCGGTCCTGCGTTTTCTGCCACCCCAGGTGTCCCCCAAGAACATGTTGGTGGGCAAGCTCCATGACCAGCTTGCGATACGCTGTGGGCACCACCAACTGTTCAACAGGCTCACCTCGGATTTGGTTCACCCGATACAACATATCCTGAAGAACAATGAATCGCGGAAACATTAATTCAGCCCCAGGTTTCTGGGGTTTACCATCAATTATTACAACACTTTCCCAGGCCCTTGTTAGGGTTTGGTCCCGGTGTTGTGCGGTCCCAAAATTTTTCCCGGAGACATTGAGGTCTGCCAACTCAGGTCCCGGTGGCAAGTCCTCCGTGTCTCCCACCATTACACTCAGTGGGGTTGTCTCCCCCTCTACCGCTGGAGCAGTGGTCACCCCTACCGCTGGCCCTTCAGACTCGGGCTCCCAGGGTTCGGGCCTTCCAGTGGTATCAGGCCACTCTCCTAGGGTTACCCCTGTCTCGGGTCCATCAGACAGTTTTATCGCCGGCCACAGTGCCGGGAAACCTGGGAAGTCCCTCCCAAGTATCAGTTCATGTGGGAGTTTAGTAGCGACAGCCACCTCGTGGGTCCACTTACCAGCCGCTGTGGACAAAGTCACTAGTGCAGTGGGGTAGTCTTTTAGGTCTCCGTGGATGCACAGGACCCCGATTTTACGGCCGGTATACTCCGCAGGCCGTACCAGGGCAGCCCTTACCAGGGAGACTAGACTCCCGGAGTCCAGCAGGGCCACCGCCAGAGAATCTCCCACCTCTACCTGACACAGGTGGTTATTGTCCTGCACCTCACGGGTGCCAGTTGCGCACAGCTTCCGTGCATACAGGGAGTGGCGACCCTCGTAGTTCACATCCATCGGCTCATCCCGATGCGGACAGTCGGCCCTGATGTGGCCGGGCTCCTGACACCTCCAGCATACGACGGGAGGTGGATCCGCAGGGGGTACATTCCGTTCAGGCCTCTCTGTCGCCGGACTTCGGAACTGGGGCGGAGGCCTCCGGGGTTTGACTGACCCCTTCCCAGCAAGACTCCCCTGCAGGTTTCTGGTGGCCTCGTAACACTCCACCAGGTCGACCATCTCCAGGGCACATACCGGAGACGCCTGGCCGACCCAGTGCTGGAGGGGATAAGGCAGGGCCCTCCAAAAGATGTCGGCCAGGAGACGGTCCAGCATAGCAGCCGGACTTAGAACCTCAGGCTGCAGCCACTTTTGCAACCTGTGCAGCAACTCATAATACTGCGGCCTGGCGGGTTCAACCGTTTTAAAGTCCCACTGGTGGACCCGCTGAGCCCGGACTAACACGTTCACCCCCAGTCTGGCCAGGATCTCCCCCTTCACCGTGGGGTAATCAGCAGCCTGGTCATCTGCCAAATCAGAGAAAACCTGCTGGGGTCCGGATGCCAGGAACGGAGCGACCACTTCAGCCCACTGGTCACGGGGTAGCTTCTCCCTCACGGCTACTTTCTCAAAGACCGCCAGATACGTCTCAACGTCGTCCGAGGGGGTCATTTTTGGGATCGCCGCATGGACCGCTTTCCGGGCATCATGGACATGGTGGGATGCTCCTGCAGCTTGTAAAGCCATCACCTGCTGAAGTAGTAGCTGGTTGGTCTCCTGCTGCTGCTTGTTGGCCTCCCGCTGCTGCAAGTTAGCCTCCACAAGGGCTTTTACAACCGCCTCCATTGTGTCAGGGAACACAGGCTGCAACTTTGCCGGCCTAATATAGGACATCCAGTCGTGCCCAGCACAAACAAAAATTTTCGGCGTTCACGCCAGCCTCACTGCGCATGCCCGCATCCTCCACCAAATGTGGGGAGTCGCTCTGGTAGATAGCAGTGCGGGTGCAGTATTGAGGCAAAACAGGGAGTCCAGTGCAATAAACAGTGTTTTATTCACACTTGCACAAAATAAAACAGTCTCTTGGTGTTAATTCACGCACATAAGAAATCAAGCGGAAAAACAAGACAGTCCAAAACAGGCTCCAGTCACCTGGGAGGTTTTTAGATGCAGGTTCACACCTGGCTGTCAGTCCAGCCGCAAGACAAGCGAAGTCAGGCTTCCAGGCCGTCTGCACTCCTCCTTGCTGGGCTCTTGCTTCCTGCCTAGAGAACTTCCAAACTAAAATGAATCCCCAGCCTAACAGCAGCTCCAGGATAATCACCACCCAGCTGCTGAGGAGGCTGCCTTTTAAAGGCCCGGATAAAGTCCGGCCTGGACCGTGGGGAGTAGGCACCCACCCAACTCTTTGCCTACTCCCAGTAAGAGCCGGCCCGGATTGGCTTTGCAGCCAAACTAAAAACAAGGTGTCAAACAGCACTAGCTTCTGCTGACACACGAAAACCCGGCTCTTACCTCACCGAGGCCAGGAACCTCGGTGACACGTACTGGCCATCGACCACGGTACCTTGCACCCTCTTACAATATATAAAGATAATATAATTAATGAGATGACAATAATGCAAATTATATATGGGTAATGTATAGGGATACACATAAATAAAAAGAGGAACATGTGGAGATGGTGTAGTTTCACATCAGGTTTTCTGTAATGGAAAACAAAGGCAAGTAGATTAAATCCTATAAAAAGGCATTTAATTCATATTTGCGATTTAGTCCTCTTGGTTCCAAAGTTTGTAGCCTATGAATCCAAAAGGCCTCGCGTTTCTTTAAAAGTTGGACTCTATCACCTCCCCTGCGAGGGGATTGTACCTGCTCAATGATTTGGAATCTCAGTTGGGAGATGTTGTGGTGACAGTGATCAAAATGAGAGGGTATAGGTAACAGTAAGTTATTTTTCCTTAATGTCGATTTATGTTTAGAGAACCTGTCTATCATTTTGGTCGATGTCTCCCCAACATATAGTAATCCACATGGGCATTTTAAGATATAGACCACAAATCTGCTGTCACAGGTGAAAAAAACTTTTATGGAAAATTTCTCTCCGAAATGAGGGTGTACAAAATGTTCTCCTTTAATGACACTTGAACAATGAATACAGTGTAGACACGGAAATGTGCCTTTTCTGGGTGTAGAAAGTGTCATTTGTCGTAGTGCAGTCTTATTGCTGCCTAAATCTGCTCTAATGATGGTGTCCCTAATATTTTTAGACCTTTTTTAACAGATCATGGGTAAATTTTGGAAATCAGTTACCAATGGATATGCTATTCTTAAAATATCCCAATGTCTATTGATAACATTTCTAAATTTGTTGAACCATGGGTGATTTCACCACCAATGGGATACATGTTTTTTTCGGGGATGAAGATTGAGTTATTGTGTGAACAGTTTAGATTTTATCTTGTTGTATTTCAAGCAATGATTGTGGATATCCCCTTGCTTGAAATTTTCTTGTCATCTCATTAATTCTCATCTCTCTGTTCACAGTGTCTGAGACAATCCTGTCAACTCATCGATACTGGGAATAAGGTAAAGGTTTTTTTAGTCGCAGGAGGGTGGTTACTAGTAAAATGTATTAAACTGTTGCGATCAGTTTCCTTGACATATAGGTCAGTTTGTAGAGAACCATTGTCATCTTTAATGATCCAAGTGTCAAGGAAACTGATTTTTTTATTATCCCAATGTATTGTGAATTGAAGTTCCTGCCACCCTGAATTTAGGTAAGTGGAGAAATCCAGCAAGGATTGAATGCCGCCCCGCCATACGCAAAAGACATCGTCTATAAAGCTTTGCCACAATAAACAATGTTTTTCATATAGTTCATTATTGTAAATATACATGTGTTCAAACCACGCCATGTAACTATTTGCGTATGGCGGAGCGGCATTCGAACCCATCGCGGTTCCCTGCCGCTGTTGGTAAAAAGTGTCCTGAAATAAAAAGTAATTTTCTCTAAAAATTATCTCTAGGAGTTTCAAGAAAAAATCCTTTTCTTGGGGTGAATAGGTAGAGGATTGAAGAATCCATTCTACAGCTGTAAGACCTTTCTCATGTTGAATTGATGTGTACAAACTGCACACATCAAAAGTTACTAACACATCTTCCGGATTTAGGGTAAGGTTTTTAATTTCACCCAAAAAGTGTGTCGTATCTAACAAAAAGGAAGGCATCTCTTTAGTTAAAGGGGTCAGGATCTTTTCAAGAAGAATGGCTGGTGGAGACAAGATAGAGTTGGTGGACGCAACTATGGGGCGTCCCGGGGGTTGTGTCAGAGATTTATGAACTTTAGGTAGGGTATAAAAAACCGGAGTGATGGGATATTGATTAACTAAAAAAGTACATAGCTTTTCATCCAGAATATCCCTACCTCTAAATTCCATAATAACATCTGTAAGTTTGCGTTTAATGTCATAGACAGGATCATGTCCCACAGCAGGGGCGTAACTATAGGGGAAGCAGGGGAAGCGGCTGCTTTGGGGCCCTGACCCAGAAGGGGCCCATCCAAGAGGAGGAGGAGAAGTACTAAAAGATTTTGTCAGGGCCCCCTCAACAGTATTACACAATTAAATTATATACAGTGGCAGTATAGACAGTGTAGAAAACGGATGGAAAAGCTGGGGGGCCTGGTCTGAGAAGGCGATCTTTACTAGCCATAGGACAGAGGGCACCATGAAAGGAAGGGGTTGTGAAAAAATTGCTGGGGAAGCAGGCCCCATTCAAAAATTTGCTGTGGGGCCCAGTCATTTCTAGTTACGCCACTGTCCCACAGGTACATAGGTGTTCCTATCTGCTAGCTGTCCCAAACATTTCTGAGATATAATAGTCCATGTCCATAAGCACAAGGGCCACCCCCCTTATCAGCAGGTTCAGGTTTAAGACAAGAGAGTCATCATCTAATAAAGTCTGTAAAGCATTACGTTCTTTTGATGATAAATTATCAAAAAAAATTTTTTTACCGTGTTTGCAATCTTGTAATAGATATACCATATCTCTTTCAACGAGTGATATGAATGTCTTTACAGGATGATGTGTTTTAGGAGATTAAAATCTACTTTTGAGTTTCAAAATGAAACGCTGTAGCGTCAGTTGAGTAGTATCAGATGGCACCACCCGTGGAGACATTCCCTCACCTGCTACAAAATGAGCCTTGAGATGTATATTGTGAAAAAATTGCTAGCAGTCCATTTCCAAATCGAAAGTATCTAAGTGTCCTGTAGGACTAAGGGATAATCCTTTCTGCAATACCTGTAATTGTGCAGGACTAAGATTTTTTGAAGAGATACTAAAAATCAAATTGTCCTCTATACCTGGAACCGCGTTGTCCGTGGAGCATTCACGTTTCCTATGATGTCGTCCCAGCCTTCTTGTATTCTTTTTGTTTGACGTGGCTTTCTCCCCTAAAAAGGGGATGGGTAACATGGAGTAGAGGTATAATTGCTCCCAAAGCTGGATGATTGGGAACCCGTTTGGCGTGCTGGGCGTCTAGAGATTGGAGCCGCTGTACCCAAGGAGTCTTGTCATTTATAAATTTTCTTGTTCTGATAATCCTCAGCGTCTCTTGTAAATTTGTTACGTCTAGTAACTTCAATGTCCTTCCTGTTGTCAGAACAGGTTTTGTCAATTTTGGCTTTAAGTGCAGTAAGATCCTCAAGTGTCAGTGTATCACGCAGTTGTTCAATTGATACGATGTTTGCCTTTATCTCAGTAATGCCATTGTGCAAGTGTTCACTGGTCAAAATCATTAAGTCATATGAGCATTTGTCCAGAATATTAGCGAACTTTGTGCAATAATCAGTGCTTTCTCAGAAAAATATTAATCTGAGATTTACCCGCAATCCACGCGGAATCCTCCTTAAGCGACAATATTCCGCCAACGTAGCCTCATGCAAATCCTACGCTATCAGCTTTATGGATTCCCTCTCAAGTTCTCTGCTCCGTAATGCAGCCGGAGGGGTCTTCAGGAATTCAGCGCTGGTGGTAACTTGGGACATTATTTCACGTGCCCTATCCTCACTGTAGGCAAATGGATTCATTTAGAATGAATTGTTGATGATCGGGTGCTCGTCACTATAGAGCCAAGCCAATACAAAAGATAAATCAGGCGGCACTCCGTGATTTGGGTGGTGGTGCACGTGTCCAGGGTTGGCATCCCACGTAACTCGAAGAAGAAGACCGGCACTCGCTGATATGAATGCATTTTTTTTTATTTTCTGTCATTCAGAGGACAAGTTAAAGTGACACGTTTTGACTCAACCCAATTCTTTGTCAACCCAGTGAATACAATTACAAAATAATGCAATTTAATTAGACCGCCTGTTGCCACGTTATCGGAAGTGACGTGCCGTAACCAGGGGAACACATAAACAAATATATAAATCAGGAACTGCATTATGCAAGTAACTTTGACATACAAAACAAACAAAAAGATATGTGGGATTCCGAACGAAGATACACCAAGGTATAGATCTCGAAATAATATAATAACATTCCATAACTGGAAAAGCTTACAAATCAACAAGGAGATATACAGGATTGCAAGTGAGGATACACCAAAGTATGGATATATAAAGATAATATAATTAATGAGATGACAATAATGCAAATTATTTATGGGTAATGTATAGGGATACAAATAAATAAAAAGAGGAACCTGTGGAGATGGTGCCGTTTCACATCAGGTTTTCTGTAATGGAAAACAAAGGAATGCAGATTAAATCCCATAAAAAGGCATTTAATTCATATTCGCGATTTAGTCCTCTTGGTTCCAAAGTTTGTAGCCTATGAATCCAAAAGGCCTCGCGTATTTTTTAAAAGTTGGACTCCATCAGTCCTCCCCTGTGAGGGGATTGTACCTGCTCAATGATCTGGAATCTCAGTTGGGAGATGTTGTGGCGACAGCGATCAAAATGAGAGGGTATAGGTAACAGTAAGTTCTTTTTCCTTATCACCAGGGGAGGAGATAGAGTCCAACTTTTAAAAAACACGAGGCCTTTTGGATTCATCGGCTACAAACTTTGCAACCAAGAGGACTAAATCGCGAATATGAATTAAATGCCTTTTTATAGGATTTAATCCGCATGCCTTTGTTTTCCATTACAGAAAACCTGATGTGAAAGGGCACCATCTCCACAGGTTCCTCTTTTTATTTATTTGTATCCCTATACAGAACTTGAGAGGGAATCCAGAAAGCTGATAGCGTGTGAATATCATGAGGCTACATTAGCGGAATATTGTCTATTAAGGAGGATTCCGCGTGGATTCCAGGTAAATCTCAGATTAATATTTTTCTGTGAAAGCACTGATTATTGCACAAAGTTCGCTAATATTCTGGACAATGACTTAATAATTTTGACTATATTGAACACTTGGCCAACGGCCTTACTGAGATTAAGGCAACCATCGTATCAATTGAACAACAACTGAGTGATACGCTGACACTTGAGGATCTTACAGCATTTAAAGCCAAAATTGACAAAACCTGTTCTGACCTCAGGAAGGACATTGAAGTTACTAAACGTAACAAATTTACAAGAGACGCTGAGGATTATCAGAACAAGAAAATTTATAAATGGCAATATTCCTTGGGTACCACGGCTCTAATCTCCAAACGCCCAGCACGCCAAACGGGTTCCCAATCATCCAGCTCTGGGAGCGATTATACCTCTACTCCACGTTACCCATCCCCTTTTTTAGGGGAGAAAGCCACGGCAAACAAAAAGAACACAAGAAGGCCGGGACGACATCATAGGAGACGTGAATGCTCCACGGTCCCCGCGGTTCCAGGTATAGAGGACAATTAGATTTTTAATATCTCTTCAAAAAATCTTAGTCCTGCACAATTACAGGTATTGCAGAAACGATTATCCTTTAGTCCTACAGGACACTTAGATACTTTCGATTTGGAAATGGACTGCCAGCAATTTTTTCACAATATACGTCTCAAGGCTCATTTTGTAGCAGGTGAGGGAATGTCTCCACGGGTGGTGCCATCTGATACTACTCAACTGATGCTACAGCGTTTCAATTTGAAACTCAAAAGTAGATTTCAACCTCCTAAAACACATCATCCTGTAAAGACATTCATATCACTCGTTCAAAGAGATTTGGTATATCTATTACAAGATTGCATATGGACAAGGACTATTATATCTCAGAAATTTTTGGGACAGCTAGCAGATAGGAACACCTATGAACCTCTGGGACATGATCCTGTCTATGATATTAAATGCAAACTCACAGATGTTATTATGGAATTTAGAGGTAGGGATATTCTGGATGATAAGCTATGTACTTTTTTAGTTAATCAATATCCCATCACTCCGGTTTTTTATACCCTACCTAAGGTTCATAAATCTCTGACACAACCCGCGGGACGCCCCATAGTTGCGTCCACTATCTCTATCTTGTCTCCAATTTTTATATATAAGAGGGGGTCAGCGGCACTGCGATGTTCTGTGCGCTTTTTAACCCGAAATTATCGCCACATGCGCATATGTCCAGTGTGTTGTTACCGATTTAGTGGTGCTCTGCCCATGATATCTAGATCAATGCGATTTTTCATGCGAGGAAAGTAATAAAAGAAGGCGGCACTCACCATGGAATTCTTCAATCTTGCTTTATTTTGCTGTGGTTACAGCATAAATTCGCAAACAATGAGGTCTGCGGGGGGACACCAATGCAGGTGGCTAGAGCGGGACGGCTGTTTCGCGCACAAACTTGCGCATCATCACGCCACTATCACGTCCATTGCGTCATTCCGCGCCTTTAAACCTCAGGTTCCACAGTGATTGGTGCAGGAACACTACACCCAATCACCTGAGACAAATATTGGACAATTTAAAACCAAAACATTAGTGAAGGAGAATGTCAAAAAACCACATCACAGGCATCAACACAATGCTTATAAAACGCGCAATTGCGCGCAAATTATTTTGCAAACAATAAGTATAGTATACTGCTACAGTTCGCATTACTAGTTAATACTACAGGTGCAACACCTATAAATCACGTACTTGGCTACGAGCATTTATAAAAAAACTGACATATCATTTCTGTCATTGAGACCGTGGGGGCCCATAGCTTGGGATTTCATGATCCACCTTGCCTCGCATCGCAGGAGCGCGCGGTGCCTATCCCCACCACGTGGGGGGCACCGCACCACTTCAATCCCTGCAAACGTGAGGCATCGCGGATCCCCCCCCATGTTGCTCGCGAACGTGTTGTATCAACCTGGGTGAACCCCTTCCTGTCCTTATAGAACCAATGCGCTCACGGACTCTCTCTACCAAGGGCCTAATCATTTTACCAATATAAAAGGTGTGGCACACGCACACCATCGCATATACTACGTATGGAGTGCGACAAGTGATTAGGTCTCTTACGACCCAAGTTACTCCGCCTAATTGGAGGACTTTACTCCTTGCATTATATGGAAAGAAAGAGCAAAATCCACATTTGTGATTACCGGTCGCTGCTCTAGCAGACAACCAATCACACTTCTTCGGTTGTGTGAAGGTGCTGAGGACTAGTGTATCCTTTATTGTGTGGCATCTCCTGAATGGACACTGTGCAGTTATGTCATTCAGTGTGGAATCACAACGGAGTATGTCCCAGTTGCTATGAATAGCTTGTTTTATAGCATCCGCCATAGGACTGTACCTGAAGGCAAGGGCGAACTTCTGACTATCTCTCTGTTTCTCTTTCTCGATCAACAATTTAGTACGGTTAAATTTGGCTGCTCGATGGAGAGCCTGTAACATGTCTCTCCGTGGATAACCCCGTCCGATTAGTCGATCCCTCAATTCATAAGCCTGTCTGAAGTATCCCGCTTCACTGCTATTGATCCTACGCAGGCGGACAAACTGTCCAAAAGACAGCCTTCTTCACAGTATCGGGATGGTAACTGGTCTAGTGAAGCACCGAGTTCGTAGCAGTGGGCTTGCGGAAACCCGTGGTCTGTAAGACCCCATTTGCAACTGTGACTTGAACATCGAGGAAGTCAATAGACAACCCCCCGAAGTTCATAGTGAATTTCATATTCATATTGTTATTAGTATTTAAATATTTCACAAATTGCTTGCACTCAGACTCGCTGCCCGACCAGACCAAGAACACATCATCTACAAATCTGAGGTAGAGGTGGATAAACTTTAGAAAGGGGTTATCCACCGAGAAAACGTACAGCTCTTCAAATACCGCCAGATACAGGTTGGCAAAGGTACACAAGACTTGTGTACCCATTGCCGTACCTAGTATAAGGCGTTACCATATACCATCGAATTGAAATACATTGCTGGTCAAGATGAGATCTAAGGCTTCAGCTACAAAAGCTTGGAACAGTTCACCCTTGCCTGCATGTCGCAGTACATAGCGCACGGCTTGAACTTCCTGTTTATGTGGAATGCGGGTATATAAACTCTCCACGTCTAAGGACACTAGGTGATAATCCTCATGCCACTCAAAAATATTGAGTGCACGGATAAAATCACCAGTGTCCTTCAGATATGTGGGAGTACCTAATAGTAGTGGTCTGAGAAGCCAATCCACGTACCTCGAAATCGATTCAGTCGCGGACCCGACCCCCGACACAACACGGGGGGACGGGTCAGTGACTTATGGATTTTCAGGACGAATGCCACACAATAAAGGATACACTAGTCTGCAGCACTTTCACACAACCGAAGAAGCGTGATTGGCTGTCTGCTAGAGCAGCGACCGGTAATCACAAATGTGGATTTTGCTCTTTCTGTCCCTATAATGCAAGGAGTAAAGTCCTCCAATTAGGCAGAGTAACTTGGGTCGTAAGAGACCTAATCACTTGTCGCACTCCATACGTAGTATATGCGATGGTGTGCGTGTGCCACACCTTTTATATTGGTAAAACGATTAGGCCCTTGGTAGAGAGAGTCCGTGAGCACATTGGTTCTATAAGGACAGGAAGGGGTTCACCCAGGTTGATACAACACGTTCGTGAGCAACATGGGGGGGATCCGCGATGCCTCACGTTTGCAGGGATTAAAGTGGTGCAGTGCCCCCCACGTGGTGGGGATAGGCACCGCACGCTCCTGCGATGCGAGGCAAGCTGGATCATGGAAACCCAAGCTATGGGCCCCTACGGTCTCAATGACAGAAATGATATGTCAGTTTTTTTATAAATGCTCGCAACCAAGTATGTGATTTATAGGTGTTGCACCTGTAGTATTAACTAGTAATGCGAACTGTAGCAGTATACTATACTCATTGTTTGCGAAAATAATTTGTGCGCAATTGCGCGTTTTATAAGCATTGTGTTGATGCCTGTGGTGTGTTTTTTTGACATTCTCCTTCACTAATGATTTGGTTTTAAATTGTCCAATATTTGTCTCAGGTGATTGGGTGTAGTGTTCCTGCACCAATCACTGTGGAACCTGAGGTTTAAAGGCGCGGAATGACGCAATGGACGTGATAGCGGCGTGATGATGCGCAAGTTTGTGCGCGAAACGGCCGTCCCGCTCTAGCCACCTGCATTGGCGTCCACCTGCAGCCCTCATTGTTTGCGAATTTATGCTGTAACCACAGCGAAATAAAGCAAGATTGAAGAATTCCATGGTGAGTGCCGCCTTCTTTTATTACTTTCCTCGCATGACAAATCTATCTTGTCTCCACCAGCCATTCTTCTTAAAAACATCCTGACCCCTTTAACTAAAGAGATGCCTTCCTTTTTGTTAGATACAACACACTTTTTGGGTGAAATTAAAAACCTTACCCTAAATCCGGAAGTAACTTTTGATGTGTGCAGTTTGTACACATCAATTCAACATGAGAAAGGTCTTACAGCTGTAGAATGGATTCTTCAACCCTCTACATATTCACTCCAAGAAAAGGATTTTTTCTTGAAACTCCTAGAGATAATTTTGAGAGAAAATTACTTTTTATTTTAGGACACTTTCTACCAACAGCGGCGGGGAACCGCGATGGGTTCGAATGCCGCACCACCAAACGCAAATAGTTACATGGTGTGGTTTGAACACATGTATATTTACAATAATGAACTATATGAAAAACATTGTATATTGTGGTGACGCTTTATAGACGATGTATTTTGCGTATGGCAGGGCGGCATTCAATCCTTGCTGGAATTCTCCACTTACCTAAATTCAGGGTGGCAGGAATTTCAATTCACAATACATTGGGATAATAAAAAAATCAGTTTTCTTGACACTTGGATCATTAAAAATGACAATGGTTCTCTACAAACTGACCTATATGTCAAGGAAACTGATCGCAACAGCTTACTACATTTTACTAGTAACCACCCTCCTGCGACTAAAAAATCTTTACCTTATTCCCAATATCGACGAGTGGACAGGATTGTCCCAGACACTGTGAACAGAGAGATGAGAATTAATGAGATGACAAGAAAATTTCAAGCAAGAGGATATCCACAATCATTGCTTGAAATACAACAAGATAAAATCTAAACTGTTCCCCCAATAACTCAATCTTCATCCCCGAAAAAAACACGTATCCCATTGGTAGTGAAATATCACCCATGGTTCAACAAATTTAGAAATGTTATCAATAGACATTGGGATATTTTAAGAAAAGCATGTCCATTGGTAACTCAATTCCAAAATTTACCTATGATCTGTTACAAAAGGTCTAAAAACATTAGGGACACCATCATTAGAGCAGATTTAGGCAGCAATAAGACTGCACTACGAGAAATGACACTTTCTACACCCAGAAAAGGCACATTTCCGTGTCTACACTGTATTCATTGTTCAAGTGTCATTAAAGTAGAACATTTTGTGCACCCTCACTCTGGAGAGAAATTTTCCATAAAAGGTTTTTTCACCTGTGACAGCAGTTTTGTGAAAAAGAAAGGGAATCCAGCTCACCTGCTTTGCAAATATTCAGCCGTCAGGCTCCTCCTGTGCACAGATTGTAAGGTGAGACCTTGCATGTAGCATATACCAAAAGGAAAGAAAAATCCAGCACTTTTAATGTTCTTTTCAAGCCGTAACTTATTTATTCCGGTGGGTACAAATATTACAGCTGTTCACATCACAAGCGGTAAAAACACACGGTCTTGTGTCAGTCGACGCGTTTCAAACTTTACAGTTCTTATTCATGACTTCACAAGAAGTTTTGTGGTCTATATCTTAAAATGCCCATGTGGATTACTATATGTTCGGGAGACATCGACCAAAATGAAAGACAGGTTCTATAAACATAAATCGACAATAAGGAAAAAGAACTTACCGTTACCTATACCCTCTCATTTTGATCGCTGTCGCCACAACATCTCCCAACTGAGATTCCAGATCATTGAGCAGGTACAATCCCCTCGCAGGGAAGGTGATAGAGTCCAACTTTAAAAAAAACGCCAGGCCTTTTGGATTCATAGGCTACAAACTTTGGAAGCAAGAGGACTAAATCGCGAATATGAATTAAATGCCTTTTTATAGGATTTAGTCCTCATTTCTTTGTTTTCCATTACAGAAAACCTGATGTGAAATGGCACCATCTCCACAGGTTCCTCTTTTTTTTTTTATTTGTATCCCTATACATTACCCATAAATAATTTGCATTATTGTCATCTCATTATTAATTATATTGTCTTTATATATCCATACTTTGGTGTATTCTCACTTGTTTATTTGTAAGCTTTTCCAGTTATGGAATGTTATTATATAATTTTGAGATCTATACCTTGGTGTATCTTCGTTCGTAATGCCACATATCTTTTTGTTTGTTTGTATGTCAAAGTTTTTTTTTATTTTTGTTACACACTGAAAGCCTTTTTGAACAGAATAAAATCTTGTTTTTGTGTTGTCATTTTCTGAGAGTCATATTTTTTATTTTTTGGGTGATTGTCATAGGCAGGCGCTCATTTTTTGTGGGATGAGAAGACAGTTTGATTGCTACCATTTTGGGGTACATAAGACTTTTTGGTGTTACACTTTTTGTGAGACAAGGTGAGAAAAAATGTCTGCTTTGGCATCTCTGATGAGGTGCATCTATTGTGAAATTTTTATAGACCACGTTATGGACGTGGCGATCCTCAATGCTTCTATTATTTTTATTTTTGTTAAGTTTTAAACAGTGAAAGCCTTTTTGAACAGAGTAAAATCTTGTTTTTGTGTTGCCATTAGTGTTAGGCGTGAAAATTCAAATCTCAAATTTTAATTGCAAATATCGCTACTTCGAGAATTTGCGAAGACTTGGAATATAGTGCTATATTCGTATTTGCGAATATTCTAGATTTTTTTTTATCTGATCCCATGATCCCTCCCTGCTTCTTGCTTGTGGGCCAATGAGAAGGCTGCAATGTCTTTGTCTGAGCTTAGCAACCAATAGGAAATTTGCCTACCACTTACAATATTAGAACCTCCCCAGCAGCCATTTTCTGAAATTTTTGGCAGTTCTTTGTCATTGCTGTGCTCTGTGCTTTCCTGTGTCATTACATTAGTTAGTTAGTTAGCTCATATATATAATACAGATAGTTAGTCAGTGTAGGTTAGATAGTGATATAGTGTAGCTGATAGATTCCAGTACAGGGTGTTAGGTAGTGTGATCCTGGTTCTGCTGTCCATATATACATGCTACAGACATAGTACTGTGATGTCACAAGTTCAGAACAATACTTAGTGCACTAATCAGTAATATGTAGTCAGACCTGCTAAAATGTGAATTTGAATGTATTGCGCCAAAATATGCGCCAATTTACACAGTCGCAATTATATTGGAGCACTGTATTTGCATGTAAAGCTATTGTAATATTCTGCAGTGCAAACCATTTTCTCCAGGAAACTTCTAGCAGCTTGAAAAATGTAGCAAAAGTGACCCACACCTGTATTGCGTGCGCAATACACGCATATTACCGTACATTGCCGATTTTTGCAATCAAGAAAATAATGGTGAATTCTCGAATTTGCAAATTTATGATGACTATTCGCCCAAATATTTGCAAAATTATCGCTATTTTGAATATTGCCCCTGCTGCTCATCACTAGTTGCCATTTTCTGACAGCCATTTCTGACAGATGAGATGACGGTTTGATTGGGATACATATGGCTTTTTGATCGCTTGGTATTACACTTTTTGTGAGCAAGGTGACCACAAAATGGCAGTTTTGGCACAGTTTTTTTTTTTTTTTTTTGATGCATTCACCTGACGGAATGGATCATGTGATATTTTTATAGAGCTATTCGATACGGACACGGCAATACCTAATATGTATACTTTTATTTTTTCCCTATTTTTTTAAATTTTGTAAATTAATTTTGGGAAAAGGACACTTTTTTTTTTTACTTGAAAGTTTAAATTTTTATTGTGTAAAACTTCATTTTTTTTACTTTTTTTTTGTCCCACTCTGGGACTTCAACTTTTGGGGGTCTGATCCCCTCTCCAATGCTTTACAATACATCTGTATTGTAATGCATTGGCTGTAAGTGTATTATACTGCGTAATACACACACAGCCTGCTTACCTTTTTTTACACTATTTCAGGTTAAAGCGATTCGCTAACACTAAGCATAAGGAAATTTGGCTTCGAGGCGAATCAAATTTATCCTGAAAATCGGATCAAATTCTACTTCATGGGATTTGATTAGTTCATTTCTATGTGTGATTCTGTCCCAGACGGAAATCTTAGTTCTAACCTTATGAACTACAGGGATTACATTTAGGATCACATATTCCCTTATATGTGCTGCAACTTTAATCCTCAAATACTCAAAATATTTTTTATCTAGACATCAGAGATCTTCCAAACCTCTAACGTCCTGCTTATCCAAAGGCAAAAGCACAGATTTTCCCCATTTTATCTCCAGACCCAACAGGAACTAAAATGTTAAATGGCATCTATTACCCTGGACAATGTGTTCACCATGTCACTAAGGTAAACTAATGTGTCATTCACATAGAGGCAGCTTTTGTCCCTGGTGCCACCAAAACCAGTAATACTTATTCCCTAATACAACTCTTCAATAGTTCTAAAAAAAATTGTAAGTAGATTTGGGGAGAGAGGACACCCCTATCTTGTCCCCCTTAAAAGATAAAAGATTTCTGGTAATTCTTCATTGATATTAATTCTTGCTATTGTTGCCAAATAAAGAAGTCTAACCCATTTTATAAAATCTGTCCCGATAACTTTCCACCCTGAAAATTACTGATCCCCATGCAGAAAAACAAATGAAATATATATTACATATCAACTATTAATGGTTGAATAATTGTAAGGAGATTTATTATTAATGGTTCCACATCCAGTATTAAAGCAATACTCATGGACTTTTTAGTACTATAAACAATAAAATATTCCAAATGGGTATACTTACAGCAAACTCGTTCTCAGGATCAATAGTGCCCTTCCGTACAGGTCTTGAATAGTGGAATCTCTGAACATAATTTGACTTGTAAAAGCTAAAAGATATCAAGGACAATCAGCCGAAGTGCATAACATAGTATATTCTCCAGCGCAATATCACATTCTCATTTGATGAGTCATGTCCACACTTACATATTCTACTTATACAGATAAAATGTATGCAAATTATTTGAAAGTGTCCTCCTGGAAAACTTGTACAATATATTAAGTATTAAGCATAATTCTTACACTTATGTTCAATATCTTTTAACTTAGCCTTTATAATTTATTTCAACTAGTTGTAAAATTCTAAATTATAATCATATAACACTTTGCTCAGAGCTTTGTTCAAGTTAAGTGCACAGCTATAGAAAATCAGTCACCATATTCTTCCAACTAGGCCCAGTGTTCTTATAATTTCTAGAATAAAAGTTCACAATAAAGATTATTATGCTTTAGTACATAGTAGCATGGTTTGTATAGTTAAAGAAAAGACATGGCCAAGTTTAACCAAAGGATGGGATAAGATATGAACAAGGGGTTGTGTCAAGAATGAAAGTTATTCCCTATCCACAGAATAGGGGATAACTAACTGAATGGTGTGGGTCCAATCACTGGGATCCTACTGACATCAAGAATGGGAGTTCAATGTTTCTATCCTGATGGAAAACATGCTGAGCATACACCCTGCTGTTCCATTAATTCCCTATGGGTCTGCCAGAAAGAAAGGGGAGTAGCTATATGGGGTGTAGAAGTAGCAGCCACTACCGGGCCCAGGAGCCTAACTAAGTGGGCCCAAAGACCCTTGTGCCACATAAGCAGACAACGGTATTATAGAAAGTGTATGCTATTCAAGTTATACCTCTGGAGGGAAGGGGTTAGGTCAATAATTTGGCATGGCGGGAGTGTGTGTGTGCTGTTTAAATTTTTGCCTCAGGCAGCATGAAGGCTATGTGCTTCCCTGCCCCCTGGTTACTGGTCTATAATTTCATGGGGAAACCACCAGAGTCATTTTTTAATATGGGTATGACATTTGCCTAGAGAACCTCTAAAAATTATGAACAGAGGCACAGCTGTAACTGAACTGAGTGTTTTAACAACTCTTAGGTGTAATCCTGGAGCCTTGTTCTAATTTGCTTTATTTAGCTTAGCACTGACCATATCTACATTCAGCCATTTAAGTATATCACTGGAGGGTTTGTCCCATGAATAATATTCTTGTCACGGATCAGCGGGTGTGAACCCACTGTGCCACTGACTGGCTATACTCTGGAGGGGCGTGTCTAAGCAACTATCTGGTTTTCACTAGAGCCTCTGATGGTGAGGAAAGACTTGAGCCATTAGAGTAGTTGCCAGGGGCTACTCCAGAGCAATCCCTGAGTCAGTGACCAGGAGATACCCGAATAGGTACCTGAGGTATAAGCGTAGTCAGGCAGGAAAAGACATTACCAGGAGCAGAACCGAAGGATGAGGCAGAGGCATGGTCAGACAGGCAATAAGTCATGGCAGGTGGCACAGGTACAGTTCAGGCAATCGGGGTCGGCAACAGGTGAGTCAAAGCAAGCAGGGATCAAACGATAAGCAGAGTCCAGGAATGAAGTACAAGTCAGGAACACAAGTGGTTATCAGGCTCTTTAACAAAAGACAATGACCGTAACACTGAGGCATCTGGGAAGGGGGCTGAACCACTTAAGTACATGCAGGAGAGCCAGGGTTGGTCATCAAGGTCACCTGACCTAATTCAGCCAACCCAGCGAGTTATGCGTGCCGCCCCTAGAGCAGGGTGACATGAAACCAGCCGTAATCATGCTGTGATTAGGCTGAGTGGAAGTTGTGGAGCTGAACCCTCAGAAGCACAGCACACACCCTGACAGAGCCCAGGACTGCAGCGGTAAGCTGGGGAACAGAGGCACCCCCCAGCCGCTGTTACAATTCTACAGTTTTCAAACCAGCACCTGGTTCTGAATTCTTATGTAATGGCATGTAAAAGACACTTGCCTATAGCTTTCAGCTTGATATAAATCTAGAAAAGCAAGGAATGTGTAGATCTCTGAATCCATGTGAGGTACAGGGCTGGTTCTAGCTTTGTTAGAAAGAGATTGTCATATACTATATGATGTCTGATTTTCATTCTTTACATTGGTCATGGGAGAACATTAACATTACTGGCACTAACCATAACAGCTTCTCTCCCTTTTTTTGTATATACAGAGCTAAAAGAAATTTTTTTTAGTATCTGCCTTTTCCTGATTTCCAGTGACCTTTAATTTTCCCAATTCTCTGATCCGTCAGAACAATTACCCAGAAAAAGTGGATACTGTCTGTGGAGCATACGCCTTTACTCGGTTAGCATTTGTTCAATAATCCATCAGTATTGCTAAAGGCAAACAAAACCTGAGTGGATCTAAAACGGAGATGACACGTGAATTAAATATTTGCATGTCTTCTGTGTTTTCTACCCCCTCCTGCTTTTGGCTACCAAATCATAAGCCAATTCCGATGAGACCATACAGGCCTTAAAGCTCCTACACAGACAGGATCCGTTGTGCGTTTTGTTTTTCCTTCCTTCTGACAGATCAGAAGAAGTGTCAAATAAATGATGATGTCAGCCAGGCCGAAAGCCAAAATAGTGGACCAGTCATGCAGTGGGGAGGTTGGGAACAGCATAAGATGTCCACAGAGTAGCCCTATGGCATATTGTTGAGGTGGAAGCAGCTTTAGGAGACCACAGAGTGGCCCAATGACAGGGTCTGGAGTTGGCAGCAGTATGAGTAGGCAACAGAGCGGCACAATCACAAAGTCTGGAGGTGGCTGCAGTTTGAGGAGGCCATCGAGTTGAACAATGACTGAGTCTGCAGGCAGCAGCAGCATGAGGAGACAACAGAGCAGCACAATGACAGAGTCGGGAGGTGGCAGCAGTATGAGGAGCTCCTGAGTGGCACAATGACAGAGTCTGCAGGTGGCTCAGCATGAGGAGACGACAGAGTGGCACAATGACAGAGAATGGAGGTGGCAGCAGCATGAGTAGGCCACAGAGTGTCACAATGACAGATTGTGGAGGTGGCAGCAGCATGAGTAGGCCAGATAGTGGCACAATGACCAAGTCTGGAGTTGGCAGCAGCATGAGGAGACTACAGAGCAGCACAATTACCGAGTCTACAGGTGGCGGCAGCATGAGGAGACCACAGAGCGGCAGAATGTCAGAGTCTGAAGGTGGCGGTAGCGTGACTAGGCCACAGAGTAGCACAATGACAGAGTCTGGAGGTGGCTCCAGCATGAGGAGACCACAGAGTGTCAAGGTGACAGTGTGGAGACGGCAACAGCATGAAGAGACCACAGAGTGCAATGCGACATAGTGTGGAGATGGCAGCAGCAGCAGGATACCACAGAGTAGCAAGGTGACATAGTGTGGAGATGGCAGTAGCAGCAGGAAGATACCACAGAGTGGCAAGGTGACATAGTGTGGAGATGGCAGCAGCAGGATGAGACCACAGAGTGGCAAGGAGATATAGTTTGGATATGGCAGCAGCATCAGGAAGGTACCACAGAGTGGCAAGGTGATATAGTTTGGAGATGGCAGCAGCAGCTGCATCAGGAGACCACAAAGTGACCCGGTAAAAGAGTGGGGCGGTGGGTGGCAATACCAATACCTGCTGACAAAGGTAGGTGAAATAAGGAGCACTTGGCATCAGATATGTGACATCAGGAGGGTTGCAGCATCAAAGTAGTAGATGAGGCAGGTAGTCAGAAGAAACCAGTCTCTTGTATCAGTGTCAGTGTGGCACCATGGATGATCTAGTCCAATGGTCGGCAAACTTTTTTGTCAACTGAGCCAAATATCGCCAAAACCACGATTAAAATTTCTGTTGAGAGCCACATTTGGATGACGCACTGTTATGTATCTGTGGATGACGCACTGTTATGTATCTGTGGATGACGCACTGTTATGGGGGATCTGTGGATGACGCACTATTATGGGGACATCTGTGGATGACACACTGTTATGGGGGATCTGTGGATGATGCACTGTTATGAGGACATCTGTGGATGATGCACTGTTATGAGGACATCTGTGGTTTACTTCCTGCTCTAAAAAGCCATCACAGCCATGCCTACTAATGGCATGGCTGTGATTGGCCAAGTGCAGCATGTGACCCAGCCTCTATTTAAGCTGGAGTCACGTAGCGCCGCCCGTCACTCTGCTCTGATTAGTGTAGGGATAGGATGCAGCTTCTGTGAGGGCGAGATTAGGCAGGGAAGACTCAGCAAAACCACTTAATGAAGTGATCATTCTACAGCTGTGAATCATTCAACTTCTGTTAGTTCATTGCTCACTGGTTTTTCAGCTGCCCAGAGCGTTTTTCTGTCACTTTTTTCTGGGGTGATCCGCGGCCATTTTGTGATCTTTTGGTGCACCAACACATGTTTTGAGCTGCAACCAAGTTCAACATACATGTTTGGATTCAATAGTAGGCTTTGTTTGCAATATCCTACATTAGGGGTTGTGCTTATTGTCACACATTGAAACACAGTATAGAAATTGCTATATTTTATAGAGGGGTGAAATTTAATTGCCAAAATACCAATCCCCTAAATCTGGTGTTCCAGCTGTGGCTGGCTAAGTTTAATACTGTCCATCAAAGGATAGATTTTTTTCTGGGGTGAAATTCAATTTCCAAAATACCAATCCCCTAAATCTGGTGTTCCAGCTGTGACTGGCTAAGTTTAATACTGTCCGTCAAAGAATAGATTTTTTTCTGGGGTGAAATTCAATTGCCAAAATAACCATCCCCTAAATCAGTAATTTTAGCTGTTGTTGGCCAAGTGTAATACTGTGCGTAAAAGGATAGATTTTATTTCTGGGGTGAAATTCAATTGCCAAAATACCAATCCCCTAAATCTGGTGTTCAAGCTGTGACTGGCTAAGTTTAATACTGTACGTCAAAGGATAGATTTTTTTTTCTGGGGTGAAATTCAATTGCCAAAATACCAATCCCCTAAATCTGGTGTTCCAGCTGTGGCTGGCTAAGTTTAATACTGTCCTTTAAAGGATAGATTTTTTTCTGGGGTGAAATTCAATTGCCAAAATAACAATCCCCTAAATCTGGGGTTCCAGTTGTGGCCAGCCAAGTGTAATACTGTCCGTCAAAGAATAGATTTTTATGTGGGGTGAAATTCAATTGCCAAAATACCAATCCCCTAAATCTGGGGTTCCAGCTGTGGCTGGCTAAGTTTAATACTGTGCGTCAAAGGATAGATTTTTTTCTGTGGTTAAATAAAATCCCTGAAATAGAAATCCTAAACATCTGTGCTTTCCGCTGTTCCTCTCCAAGTGTAATTCTGTCCGCAATAGGGTATATTACATTCAGCATGTCAGCGTCTAAATACAAGGCCTGAAAAATAAATCCTCTATATTTGCACACGCTATTGTGCATCTCCAAGTGTATTTCTGTCCATAAAAGGGTATATTACACTAAGTGTCTAAATACAAGGCCTGAAATCGTAATCCTCTATATTTGCACACGCTATTGTGCATCTCCAAGTGTAATTCTGTCCGTAAAAGGATAACTTTCAGCCAGGGCCTAAATACTAGACCTACAATTGATATTCCCCTAAATCTGTGGTTTCTGCTGTGCCTGGATTAGTGTAATACGGTACATAAATAGATAGCTAGATAGTGTTAGGTGCCTGTAAATAAAGGATTTAATTTGAACTCTATACATTGGGCCAAATAAGTTTTTTCTTATTGTGGTGAATGGTAACAATGAGGAAAACATCTAATAAGGGACGCGGACATGGTTGTGGTGGTGTTAGTGGACCCTCTGGTGCTGGGAGAGGACGTGGCCGTTCTGCCACAGCTACACCTCCTAGTGAACCAACTACTTCAGGTCCCAGTAGCCGCCAGAATCTACATCGATATTTGGTCGGGCCTAATGCCGTTCTAAGGATGGTAAGGCCTGAGCAAGTACAGGCGCTAGTCGATTGGGTGGCCGACAGTGGATCCAGCAGGTTCACATTATCTCCCACCGAGTCTTCTGCAGAAAGCACACATGTGGTGCCTGAAAACCAAGCCCATCAGTCTGTCACATCACCCCCATGCATATCAGGGAACCTGTCTGAGCCTTAAAGGGAACCTGTCACCAGGAAATTCACTGATGAACCAGGCATGCTGCCTTGTAGGGCTCACTCTGCTGAATATAATGATACCTTTTACTTGGTGATCTGGTGCTTTATTGTGGAGAAAAAGTACTTTTAATCCATATGCTAATGAGCTGATTTGAGTCCAGTGTTTTTTCTATTCAGAGCTGTAGCCCCTCCCCTATTAACTTCTTCAGTTGCAAAAGGGGCGTGGTTTATTACATCATTCATTCATTCATGTTAATAATTAGAGGGAAAATTAATAACAGGGAATGCTAAGGTATTATATTAAAAAAGGGGAGGAATATACTATTGAAGTTAGTAATTATAATAAGGGCTAGTTTGTTCATGGGGTGATAAACACATGATGGCTGATAAGGGACATGTCGCCGTGGGTATGGCAGTTAGGCTTTAAAGTGAAAGGCAGCAAGCCTTGTATTGGCTATAATGCAGGTCATTTTTTTTTAAACCACGGCCCTTTTACAACTGAAGACGTGAATAGGGGAGTGGCTACAGCTCTGAATAGAAAAAATGCTGGACTCATATCAGCTCATTAGCATATGGATTAAAAGTACTATTTCTCGACAATAAAGCAACAGATCACCAAGTGAAAGGTATAATTATATTCAGCAGGGTGAGCCCCACAAGGCAGCATGCCTGGTTTATCAGTGAATTTCCTGGTGACAGGTTCTCTTTAAGTTATGCAGCAGTCTCTTATGCTGTTTGAAGAACACCTAGCCCTTCCCCAGTGGTGGAAGACATAGAATGCACTGATGCACAACCACTTAGGTTTCCTGATGAGGACATGGGAATACCACCTCAGCAGAGTCAGCATGTCTCTGATGATGACGAAACACAGGTGCCAACTGCTGCGTCTTTCTGCAGTGTGCAGACCGAACAGGAGATCAGGGAGGAAGACTGTGTGGAAGACTATGCAGGGGACGATGAGGTCCTAGACCCCACATGGAATGAAGGTCGTGCCACTGACTTTCATAGTTCAGAGGAAGAGGCAGTGGTGAGACTGAGCCAACAGCGTAGCAAAAGAGGGAGCAGGGTGCAAAAGCAGAGCAGCCATTGCCAAGAGAGTTCGCCTGCTACTGGTCAACACCACCAGGGACCGAGCACACCAAAGGAAGCTTCAAGGAGTTCCCTGGCATGGCACTTCTTCACACAATGTGCTGACGACAAGACCCGAGTGGTTTGCACGCTGTGCAATCAGAGCCTGAAGCGAGGCATTAACGTTCTGAACCTTAGCACAACCTGCATGACCAGGCATCTACATGCGAGACATGGGCTGCAGTGGAGTAAGCACCTTCAAAACCAAGAAAGGGCTAAGGCCCCTCCTGCTCCATCTTCTGCTGCTGCCTCTGCCTCTTCTTCCGCCTCTGGAGAAACGTTGGCACCTGCCGCCCAGCAAAAAGAGGATGTGCCACCAACACCACCACCTCTGTCACCAAGCATCTCCACCATGTCACACGGCAGCGTTCAGCTCACCATCTCACAAACCTTGGAGATAAAGCGTAAATTCCCACCTAGCCCTCGATCCTGGCCCTGAATGTCAGCATTTCTAAACCACTGGCCTTTGAAGCTGTCTGTGTCCACCACCCTCAATGATAGCATTTCAAACAGCTGATGGTGGTGGCTGTCCCACTGTACGTCGTTTCCAGCCGCCACTACTTCTCCAAGAGAGCCGTGCCTTCCCTGCACAACCAAGTATCCGATAAAATCAAGTGTGCACTGCGCAACACCATCTGTGGCAAGGTCCACCTAACCACAGATACGTGGACCAGTAAGCACGGCCAGTGACGCTATATCTCCCTAACTGCACACTGGGTAAATGTAGTGGCAGCTGGGCCCCAGGCGGAGAGCCTACTCGGCTTCCTCCTCCTCTTCTTCCACCTGCTCATACGGTCAGCCACACAACTTCACCACCAACTTCAACACAGACCGGGGTAAACATTAGCAGGCCATTCTGAAATTCATGTGTTTGGGGGACAGGCCCACACCGTGCAGGAGTTGTGGTGGGGTATAGAACAACAGACCGATGAGTGGTTGCTGCCGGTGAGCCTCAAGCCCGGCCTTTTGGTGTGCGATAATGGGCGAAATCTCATTGCAGCTCTGCGACTAGCCAGTTTGACGCACATCCCTTTCCTGGTGCAGGTGCTGAACTTGGTGGTGCAGAAATTCATTCACAACTACCCCGACATGTCAGAGCTGCTGCATAAAGTGCGGGCCATCTGTGCGTGCTTCCGGCGTTCTCATCCTGCCGCTGCTTGCCTGTCTGCGCTACAGCGTAACCTCGGCCTTCCCGCTCACCGCCTCATATGCGACGTGCCCACCAGGTGGAACTCGACCTTGCACATGCTGGTGAGTCTGTGCGAGCAGCAGCAGGCCATAGTGGAGTTTCAGCTGCAGCACGCTTGGGTGAGTTGCACTGCGGAACAGCACCACTTCACCACCAATGACTGGGCCTCCATGCAAGACCTGTGTGCCCTGTTGCGCTGTTTCGAGTACTCCACCAACATGGCCAGTGGCGATGACGCCGTTATCAGCGTTACAATACCACTTCTATGTCTCCTTGAGAAAATACTTAGGGCGATGATGGAAGAGGATGTGGCCCAGGAGGAGGAGGAGGAGGAAGAGGGGGAATTTCTAACACTTTCAGGCCAGTCTTTTAGTAGTGGCCCAGAGGGAGGCCTTTTGCAACAGCAGAGGCCAGGTACAAATTTGGCCAGCCAGAGCCCACTACTGGAGGACGAGGATGAGGTGGAGGAGGATGAGGATGAAGCATGTTCACAGCGTGGTTGCAACCAACGCAGCTCAGGCCCATCACTGGTGTGTGGCTGGGGGAAAATGGAAGACGATGACGATACGCCTCCCACAGAGGACAGCTTGTCCTTACCTCTGGGCAGCCTGGCACACATGAGCGACTACATGCTGCAGTGCCTGCGCAACGACAGCAGAGTTGCCCACATTTTAACGTGTGCTGACTCCTGGGTGGCCACCCTGCTGGATCCCTGGTACAAAGACAACGTGCCCATTTTAATTCCCGCACTGGAGCATGATAGGAAAATGCGCGAGTACAAGCGCAAGCTGGTAGACGCGCTTTTGAGCGCATTCCCAACTGACACGGGGGGACAAATGGAAGCACAAGACGAATGCAGAGGAGGAGCAAGAGGTCGCCAATGCTGCTGTGTCACGGCCATCTCCTCTGAAGGCAGAGTTAGCATGGTTGAAATGTGGAAAAGTTTTGTCACAGCGCCACAGCTAACTGCACCACTAGCTGATAGGGAACGTGTTAGCAGGAGGCATCATTTCAACAACATGGTGGAACAGTACATGTGCACACGACTCCACGTACTAACTGATGGTTCGGCCTCATTCAACTTCTGGTTCTCCAAATTGTCCACATGGCCAAAGCTAGCCTTTTATGCCTTGGAGGTGCTAGCCTGCCCTGCGGGGGCGTCAGTACAGACAAACGCAGCCGCCTGTCCACAGCCAACGTGGACAAGCTGACGTTTATAAAAATGAACCAGGCATGGATCCCACAGGACCTGTCCATCCCTTGTGCAGAATAGACATTTATAACTGCCTCGCCCTTAACCATACATTCTTGTACTCCAGGGCACTTCTTTATTGAATCCTCTTTTTTTTTATTGTACCATTATTTTTGGGGGCAATTCAAAGTTGAATGAACCTGCTGCTTTGGTGCGTGACATTAACCTGTTTTTGCTGTCAAATGACCTGTCTGGGTTTCAGGTGCCTAAATACCACCAGGGACCGAGCACACCAAAGGTAGCTTCAAGGAGTTCCCTGGCATGGCACTTCTTCACACAATGTGCTGACGACAAGACCCGAGTGGTTTGCACGCTGTGCCATCAGAGCCTAAAGCGAGGCATTAACGGTCTGAAAGTGGCCTGTTCCATTTGTGGGTAACATGATGCCTGTTTTGCTGCTATGGGACGTCTCTCATCTGTCTGGGTGCTGGGGCTTAAATTACTGAAAGTGGCCTGTTCCAAAGGTGAGTAACATGATGCCTCTGGTGTGGCTATGGGACCTTTCTCCTCTGTCTGGGTGCCAGGGGCCTACATTTCCGATAATCGCCTGTTGCTTTGGTGGATGACATTATCCTCTGTTTGATGTCGAATGACCTCTACTCTGTCTGGGTGTCAGGGTCCTATATTTTGTTTTGCTGTCTTGGTGGGAGATATTAAACTCTTTTTACTGCCAAATGACCTCCCCATTGTGTGTGTGTCAGGGGCCTATATTTTGTTTCATCGCCTGCTGCATTGGTGGGAGATATTAAACTCCTTTTACTGTCAAATGACCGCCCCATTGTGTGGGTGTCAGGGGCCTATATTTTGTTTAATTGCTTGCTGTCTTGGTGGGAGACATTAAACTCTTTTTACTGTCAAATGACCTCTCCTCTGTCTGGGTGTCAGGGGCCTACATAAATGATAATGGCCTGTTCCATTGCAGGTTGACCTAAGGCCTGTGTTGCTGTTACGGGACCGATCTCCTCTTTGCGGGTGCCATGGTCCTCCAGAATTAGTAAATGAGGCCTTGTGGCACTGCTGGGTGAAATCAATACGGATTTGGCATGATTGTAACTATCCTCTTTGTGGGTGCATTGGGTCTGAATCTGTGAATGAGGCCTGTGGCATTGCTGGGTGAAATCAATACTGTCTTGGCGTGATTTTAACTCTCCTCTTTGTGGGTCCCATGGGCCTGAATGTTAGAATAAGGCCTGTGGCCCTGCAGGCAGACATGATTTCTCCTTGGCTGTGATGACAACTTCAACTCCCATGTATGGTTGCCATTGGCCTGAGTCTGTGAGTGAGGCCTGTGACACTTCTGGCAGACATGAATCCTTCTTGGCTGTGAGGTGAACTTCAACTCCCATGTATGATTGCCATGGCCCTAAATCTGTGAACGAGGCCTGTGGCACTGCAGGCAGACATGAATCCTTTTTGGCTGTGATGAGAACTTCAACTCCCATAGCATTCCCATCAAATACGCCCCTATCAGCTTTCACCAGAAATAACTGCAGAACTGACCAGAGAATATATATTTCTTGCTGGACTGAATTAGGCCACTATAGGCTTTAACCAGAAAACAATTAAAGAGTGAAGTGCGTATATATTTTTCTTGTAGTATTGACATACGCCTGTATACGCTTTCACCAGAAATAACTGCAACAGTGCAGTGCGTATATATTTTTCTTGTAGTACTGAAATATGCCCCTATACACTTTCACTAGAAATAACTGCAACAGTGCAGTGCGTATATATTTTTCTTTTTTTACTAAAATACGCTCCTATACGCTTTCAACAGAAATAACTGCAACAGTGCAGTGCGTATATATATATTTTTTTTTACAGAAATACGCCCCTATACATAACGATGGCCTTGCGGTTCGCCCGGCGGTCGTTTTGCGGTGAACTTTGAGCGTTCACGATTTGCCGAACATGAGAATATATGGCGATGTCCACCGGCGCCATATTCTATTGCACTGCGCCGAACTTTGACCCATGACACATCCATCAGGTGGGACAGGACAGTCAATTGAGACGTTTCAGCACATGGACAAACTCCCACCCTATAACAGGACCCGATCTGGCAGCCATTTTACATTCTGTGTTTTGCCAGTGTGTTTTGTGGTGCAGGGACAGGCTGTTAGGGACACCAAACACTAGTTAATAGGGACACAAAAGTCCTTTTAAGGACTTGTATAGGTGTGATATACTCAGGGGTGTGATATACTTATAATATACTTTTTAACATAGAAAGTATATTATAGTGCATTTTTTTTGTGCAGCAGTTGTGTGCGGTTCTGCTGCGATACTGCAGCTATAAAAAAGGGACAAATGCTATTGGAATAACTAATTGCAACTAGTGGGATATACCTGTTGCCCCCAAAAAAACTGATTGAGGGGTGTGATATACCTACAATATACTTTCTAACATAGAAAGTATAAAGTGCATTTGTATTGTGCAGCAGTTGTGTGCGGTTCTGCTGGATACCGCAGGTATATAGAGGGAAAAGCGCTATTGGAACAACTATTTTCAACGGGTATGATATACCTGTTGCCCCAAAAAAACTCATTGAGGGGTGTGATATACCTGTTTCCACCAAATATTGATTGAGGCCTGTGATATTCCTACCTCCACAAAGTATTTATTGAGGGGTCCGATATTACCGCTTCACAAAATACTGATTAAGGGGTTTGATATACCTGCTTCCACCAAATATTGATTGAGGTCTGCGATATACCTGCTTCCAGAAAATATTGATTGAGCGGTGCGATATACCTGCTTCCACCAAATATTGATTGAGGCTTTCGATATACCTGCTTCCACAAAATACTGATTGAGGGGTGCGATAAACCTGCTTTCACAAAATATTGATTGAGGCCTGCGATATTCCTGCTTCCACAAAATATTGATTGAGGCCTGCGATATGCCTGCTTCCACAAAGTATTTATTGAGGGGTGGGATATACCTGCTTTAACCAAATATTGATTGAGGCCTGCGATATACCTGCTTCCACAAAATACTGATTGAGGCTTTCGATATACCTGCTTCCACCAAATATTGATTAAGAGCTTCCATATACCTATTTCCACAAAATACTGATTGAGGGGTGTGATATACCGGCTTCCACCAAATATTGATTAAGGGGTTCTATATACCTGTTTCCACCAAATATTGAATAAAGGGTTCTATATACCTGCTTCCACAAAATAATGATTGAGGGGTGCGATTGACCTGCTTCCACAAAATACTGATTAAGGGGCGCAATAAACCTGCTTCCACCAAATATTGATTGAGGGGTTTGATATACCTGTTTCCACCAAATATTGATTGAGACCTGCGATATACCGGCTTCTACAAAATACCGATTGAGGGGTGTTATATAGCTGCTTCCACCAAATATTGATTGAGACCTGCGATATACCTGCTTCCACAAAATACTGTATATACATAAGACAAGGACCATTCTTTATTCTGGGTGGTGGCGGATATGTGTGGGCTGGCATGAGAAATTCAATTACACGTGGTGGTCGCAGGTGTTGAATTCCTCCGATATCCATGCCTCATTAATTTTTAGAAATGTGAGGTAGTCCACACTGTCATGAGCTAGGTGAGTGCGCTTATCGGTCACGATCCCCCCTGCTGCGCTGAATATCCTTTCAGACAGGACACTCGACAAGGGGCAAGCCAAATGTTCCACGGCAAATTGTGCCAGCTCTGGCCACAGGTGAAGCCTGCACACCCAGTAGTCCAGGGGTTCCTCGCTTCTCAGAGCGTTCACATCGGCCGTTAACCCAATGTAGTCAGACACCTGTCGGTCTAGGCGTTCCCTGAGGCTGGAACCGGAGGGCAGCTGTCGATGGGTTGGCTGCAATAGAGATCTCATATCCGAAGTGACCAACACATCTTCAAACCACCTTCTTCTTGTAGGCGCAGTAGGATTGGTAGCCACAACTGTTTTGCTGTGGGTGGAAATTCCTCTGCCAGCGCCCGCAACAGCAGAATGCAGCATCACATGTCCTCCATTTTGTGTTTGTACTGGGGGTCTAAGTACGTTGCCGCCCAGTACTGGTCATTGCCCTTTATTCTTTTTATACGGGGTCCCTCTTCAAACACTGGAGCATAAAGGCCCCACTTGCACTAAATTGGAAGCGGTTCAGCGCCCTGGCTCCTGCTCGTTGCCCAGCAAAATGTCGTCCTCGGTCTCCTCCCCTCACCCACGGACAAAACGAGGGATCCCAAAAAGCTTAAAGTCCCCCTCAAAACCTGCTCTTCTTGCTCTTCCTCCTCCTCCCCCCAGCCACCATCCTCCTCTGACTCCTGCTGACTTTTCTCAGATGGAGTATCCCCCCTGGGAATTCATTCAGCATTTTGACTTCCTCATCTTCCAGCTCCTGCTCCTCGATGGCTTGATCAATGACATGACGCAATGCACACTCCAGAAAGAAGGCGTAAGGTACGATGTCACTGATGGCGCCCTGGCTGCGATTGACCAGTTTGATGATCATCAAATGGCCGCAGAAGTCTGCATGGGTCGCGCATGAGCAGTCACTGGTGCGGTGAAAAGAAACCAAGCTCCCCAGAACCTGTCCTGCTGCAGAGTTCGTACAGGGAGTTGTTAATGGCACGTTGCTGCTGGAGTAGCCTATCAAACATATACAAGGTGTAGTTCCAGCTTGTCTGATGGGCAAGTGTTTTTGCCGCTGAATGTCAGCAAGGCGAGCCATGGCCGTGTAAGATCTTCTAAAATGGCCAGAGATTTTCCTGGACTGCCACAAGACATCCTGGACCCCGGGGTATTTGGCAAAGAATAGCTGCATTACTAAGTTCAGGACGTGTGCAATGCACAGCACGTGTGTCATTTTGCCCTGTTTCAGTGCGCTCAGCAGATTGGTACTGTTGTCGCACACGACTTTACCAACTGTCAAATTGAGGTTTAGGGTTAGCCACTGATCGGCCTGTGATCGCAGAGCTGAAAGCAGTGCAGGACCGGTGTTGCTCTTGGCTTCCAGGCACAACAGACGCAGCACAGCATGACAACGTCTTACCTGGGATGTTGAATAGGTTCTGGGAAGCTTGGAGGCGCAGTGGAGTCAGCCGAGGAGGAGATGGAGGATGGAGTAGAAGGAGGAGAAGAAGAAGAGGCAGGCCTGGATGCAATCCTTGGAGGTGACACCAAATCCACCCGGAGCCATAGGTTACATGCTTGACGGCCGTCAGAAGGTTCACCCAGTGGGCAGTAAAAGTTATGTACCTTCCCTTCCCGTGTTTGCTAGACCACGTGTCTATGGTCAGATGTATCTTTGCACCGACACTGTGTGGCAGAGATATGTTCACTTGCCGCTGAACGTGGCCATATAGCTCTGGGATGCCCTTCTGGAAGAAATATTTCCTTCCGGGGACCTTCCATTGCGGTGTGCCAATGGCCACACATTTTCTAAAGGACTTAGAGTCCACCAGTTTATATGGCAGTAGTTGGCAGGCTAGCAGTTCCGACAAGCCAGTGGTCAGCCATTGGGCAAGAGGGTTATCCAGCGTCATCAACTTTTTATACTCAAACTTTTGGGCCCCGGAAGCCTGCCTTCTGCCAGATGAACGTGACGACAGCACAGTAGAAGGTGGAGTGGAGGACAAATGGGAGGAGAGAGGAGAAGGAGAAGAGGTAGGATGTGGAGTGTCGGGAGTGTGGCTTTTTGGGTTCTGATGGCATCTCCCTTCCCTGTTCCTCTGATAGGCTTGTGCCGGCAGCCTATCAGAGCGGTGCAGGCCGGAAGAGGCCTGCATCGCATCGGTTCCAAGGAGGTAAGTATGGGGGGGGGTTGGGGCAGAGAGGAGACTGGCACATGATGGGGGGGGGGTTGCAGAGAGAAGACTGGCACATGATGGGGGGGCAGAGAGGAGACTGGCACATGATGGTGGGGGGGCAGAGAGGAGACTGGCACATGATGGTGGGGGGCAGAGAGGGGACTGGCACATGATGGGGGGGGCGAAGAGGAGACTGGCACATGATGGGGGGGAGAGTGGAACTTATTACACGGCACATGATGGGGGGAGAGAGGAGACTGGCACTTATTACTGGCACATTGGGGGCAGGGGAGATTGGAGAGGCACTTTTCACTAGCACATGATTGGGGGGCATCTATGGGGGGCACTTGTTACTGGCACATTATTGGGGAGCATCTATGGGGACATTTACTGAGGCCACAAAGAAGCGGTATTTTATATGGGGGGGCTCTGTGTGGTACCAGTATTATCAGGGGTATTATCTGTTTCTGCAGTAATAAGTAATAGTAATATTGGGGAGCACAGCGGCACAGTATTGGGGGTAGTAGGATGAATTGTCCAGAAGATGGGAGGATGATGGAAAAGTAGTAAACTGTGTTTTATTTTGTTGTCAAACTGCAGAGACGAAAACTGGTGCTCTGGTCTGCAGGTCTGAAAGGAGAAGACGAGGAAAGAAAACATCTACATCAAAGGAGACGTCACTGGATGTAAGAGGTAAGTGGGGCTGTATTTCTGTAGTGATTGGAGCAGGGGCGTATTGATCGCCGAAGTGCCCCTCCCGAGACCAGGCTCTGGATCCGCCACTGCGCCGGACTGGACTGTGCCCAGTGGCGGGGCCAGTTGACATTAGGCAAGTCATCAAGATTCATCCTAGAAATTCTACTACATATATATTTTTCTTGTTGCGCTGAAATAAGCCCCTATACGCTTTCACCAGAAATAACTGCAACAGTGCAGTGAGTATATATTTTTCTTGTTGTACTGAAATACGCCCCTATTCGCTTTCAACAGAAATGACTGCAGGAGTGAACTGAGAATATATTTTTCTTGTAGTACTGAATAAGGTACTAAGACATAAGCTACTAAAGGCTTTTCAATAAAACACTTGCAGCCCAATAACAAAAAGCTGGAATGACAGAGCTGTTTAATGACTATTTGGATCCCCAAGTAATCTTTTCCTGCAGTTGTAAATCACTTTCCTATCAATATCCCTAGCGCCTTCTGATGTCTCTCCCTGCACTAAGATGCTGTAAAATGATTCCTCCCTATCCTTTCCCTGCACTTATAAATCGTTTTTTCTGTCTTTTTTTTCCCACAATTGTTTTTTCACTTGCTGTCCCTAGCACCTTCACACTTCTGTCCCTGCACTCTAAACGCTGGAAAATGTCTGACTGTAAGATGACCGACGTATTCATAGGGTTGTGACATCACAGGGCTCGCTGGCTGCAGCAGGCATGTCAATCTGAGTGATCCCACCTTCCCAGAGTTCCTTGCCCCATGTCCTCTGTAAAATTGCGATTCGTTACCACGAAGCGCGAAGAAATTTGCATTCGTTGCGAATAGAAATTTTCCTGAAATTCTAAACTAATTCTACTTCGTCAGCTTCGATTCGCTCATCTCTAGACACAACCATAATATAACTAAATTACAATAACTACATAACTATGTGTATTTACATGGCTTCCTCTCTTTAGATGCTAACTCTGTTAGGCCCTCCAGTGGATATGTTACACAGGACTAAAAATGGACTATAAATTTTTTTTCATACTTTAGAAAGAAGCAACTGCACAACTATAATAAAGGTCTGCAATCAAAATTTTAAATACATGTACTGTATATTACAAAACGGAAAGGCTTCCTATTTTCCAAACAAGTTAATGTAATAATTAAAAATACAACTATTGTCAGGGAGATGCTGCAAAGACAAATAAAACCATGAGATGCATCAAAAGAGGCATAGATGCTCATGACAAGAACATAGATTTGTCTCAATACAAATCACCAGTCAGGCAACGCATGACATTTTGTGTAATATTTTGGGCATCTGTGTATAAGAAGAATACAGGCAAACTAGAGTGGTTGCAGAGGAGGGAGACCAAGGTAATTAAGGGAATGGGTGGATTGTAGTACCAAGACAGGTTATCAGCAAAACGGAAGCCTTTAACCTCTTTAGGACACAGGGCGTACAGGTAAGCACTGATGTCCTGGTACTTAAGGACACAGGGCATACCTGTACGCCCTGTGTATTTCCGATCACCGCCGCACGGCGGGCGGTGATCGGAAAAAAGTGACTGCTCAAATCATTGAGCAGGCATCAGCGATCCCCGCAAACCGCAAGTCAATTCAGACCTGCGGTTTGCGGCTTTTACATATAATCGGGCGGCGGGTGTGGGGGCTATCGGGTCCCCCCCACAGCAGCATACCTTAGCATCGGAGCTGCCTTCCGGTGACGAGCCTGTGAGATCCAGCCCCCTGGATCTCACATGCAGGAAGCTGTATGAGTAATACACACTGTATTACTCATACAGCCAATGCATTCCAATACAGAAGTATTGGAATGCATTGTAAAGGGGATCAGACCCCCAAAAGTTGAAGTCCCAATGTGGGACAAAAAATAAAGTGAAAAAAAAAGAGTTGAAAAAATAAAGTTTTCCCACTCAAAAATTTAAAGTTTCAAGTAAAAAAAATATAAAAACGTCATTTTCACCAAATAAAGTTAAAAAAAATTGGTAAAAAATAGGGGGAAAAAAATACATTTATAGACATATTAGGTATCGCCGCGTCCGAATCGACCGGATCTATAAACATATCACATGACCTAACCCCTCAGATGAACACCGTAAAAAATTAAAACTGTGCTAAATAAACAATTTGTTTGTCCCCTTGCATAACTAAGTACAACAGCAAGCGATCAAAAAGGCGTATGCACACTAAAATCGTACCAATCTAACGTCACCTCATCCCGCAAAAAATAAGCCCCTATCTAAGACAAGCGCCCAAAAACCTGGATGTTCGGCTTCGAGAAGTTCGGCCGAACTTCCCGAAAATGTTCGGGTTCGGGATCCGAACTCGACCTGAACTTTATCCCAAACCCGAACGCCATTGAAGTCAATGGGGACCTGAACTTTTAGAAACTAAAAAGGCTGTAAAAAAGTCCAGAAAAGGACAAGAGGGCTGCAAAAGGCAGCAAAATGTAGGTAAATGCCCTGCAAACAAATGTGGATAGGGAAATGAATTAAAATAAAACAAAATAAATAAAAAATAACCAATATCAATTGGAGAGAGGTCCCATAGCAGAGAATCATGCATCATATCACCCACCACTGGAGAAGGCCACCTTCAGTTATTTCGGCCCCAGCACCCAGACAGAGGAGAGAGGTCCCACAGCAAAGAATAAGGCGTCATATCACCCAACACTGGAGAAGGCCACTTTCAGTTATTTAGGCCCCAGCACCCAGAGAGAGGTCCCACAGCAAGGAATAAGGCGTCATATCACCCACCACTGGAGAAGGCCACTTTCAGTTATTTAGGCCCCAGCACCCAGACAGAGGAAAGAGGTCCCACAGCAAGGAATCATGCTTCATATCAACCACCACTGGAGAAGGCCACTTTCAGTTATTTAGGCCCAGCACCCAGACAGAGGAAAGAGGTCCCACAGCAAGGAATAATGCGTCATATCACCCACCACTGGAGAAGGCCACTTTCAGTTATTTAGATCCCAGCACCCAGACAGAGGAGAGAGGTCCCACAGCAAGGAATAAGGTGTCATATGACCCACCACTGGAGAAGGCCACTTTCAGTTATTTAGGCCCCAGCACCCAGGCAGAGGAGAGAGGTCCCACAGCAAGGATTAAGGCGTTATATCCCCCACCACTGGAGAAGGCCACTTTCAGTTATTTCGGCCCCAGCACCCAGACAGAGGAAAGAGGTCTCACAGCAAGGAATCATGCGTCATATCACCCACCACTGGAGAAGGCCACTTTCAGTTATTTAGGCCCCAGCACCCAGACAGAGGAGAGAGGTCCCACAGCAAGGAATAAGGCGTCATATGACCCACCACTGGGGAAGGCCACTTTCAGTTATTTAGGCCCCGCACCCAGACAGAGGAGAGAGGTCCCACAGCAAGGAATAAGGCGTCATATGACCCACCACTGGGGAAGGCCACTTTCAGTTATTTAGGCCCAGCACCCAGACAGAGGAGAGAGGTCCCACAGCAAGGAATAAGGCATCATATCACCCACCACTGGAGAAGGCCACTTTCAGTTATTTCGGCCCCAGCACCCAGACAGAGGAAAGAGGTCTCACAGCAAGGAATCATGCGTCATATCACCCACCACTGGAGAAGGCCACTTTCAGTTCGTTAGGCCCCAGCACCCAGAGGAGAGAGGTCCCACAGCAAGGAATAAGGCGTCATATGACCCACCACTGGGGAAGGCCACTTTCAGTTATTTAGGCCCCAGCACCCAGACAGAGGAAAGAGGTCCCACAGCAAGGAATCATGCGTCATATCACCCACCACTGGAGAAAGCCACTTTCAGTTATTTAGGCCCCGGCGCCCAGATTGAGGAGAGGTTCATTCAACTTTGGGTTGCACCGCAAGATCATCGTGAAGTTAAAAAAATGAGGATTCAATAAAGAAGTGCCCCGGAATACTGGTTAAGGGGAAAGCAGTTATAAATGTCTATTCTGCACAAGGGAGGGACAGGTCCTGTGGGATCCATGCCTGGTTCATTTTTATAAACGTCAGCTTGTCCACGTTGGCTGTAGACAGACGGCTGCGTTTGTCAGTAATGACGCCCCCTGCCATGCTGAATACACGTTCAGACAAAACGCTGACCGCCGGGCAGGCCAGCACCTCCAAGGCATAAAATGCTAACTCTGGCCACGTGGGCAATTTGGAGACCCAGAAGTTGAATGGGGCTGAACCATCAGTCAGTACGTGGATGGGTATGCAGACATACTGTTCAACCATGTTAGTGAAATGCTGCCTCCTGCTAACACGTTCCATATCAGGTGGTGGTGCAGTTAGCTGTGGCGTGGAGACAAAACTTTTCCACATTTCTGCCATGCTAACCCTGCCCTCAGAGGAGCTGGCCAAGACACAGCTGCGTTGGCGACCTCTTGCTCCTCTCCCTTCGCCTTGGGCTTCCACCTGTTCCCCTGTGACATTTGGGAATGTTCTCAGGAGCGCGTCTACCAGCGTGCGCTTGTACTCGCGCATCTTCCTATCACACTCCAGTGCAGGAAGTAAGGTGGGCACATTGTCGTTGTACCGGGGATCCAGCAGGGTGGCAACCCAGTAGTCCGCACACGTTAAAATGTGAGCAACTCTGCTGTCATTGCGCAGGCACTGCAGCATGTAGTCGCTCATGTGTGCCAGGCTCCCTAGAGGTAAGGACAAGCTGTCCTCTGTGGGAGGCGTATCGTCATCGTCCTCCGTATCCCCCTAGCCACGCACCAGTGATGGGCCTGAGCTGTGTCGGGAGCCACCCCGCTGTGAACCTGCTTCATCCTCATCCTCCTCCACCTCCTCCTCATCCTCCAGTAGTGGGCCCTGGCTGGCAACATTTGTACCTGGCCTCTGCTGCTGCAAAAAACCTCCCTCTGAGCCACCCCTCATCCTCCTCCTTCTCCTCCTGGGCCACTTCCTCTTCCATCATTGCCTTAAGCGTTTTCTCAAGGAGACATAGAAGTGGTATTGTAACGCTGATAACGGTGTCATCGCCACTGGCCATGTTGGTGGAGTACTCGAAACAGGGCACACAGGTCTCGCATGGAGGCCCAATCATTGGTGGTGAAGTGGTGCTGTTCCGCAGTGTGACTCACCCATGCGTGCTGCAGCTGAAACTCCACTATGGCCTGCTGCTGTTTGCACAGTCTCTCCAGCATGTGCAAGGTGGAGTTCCACCTAATGGGCACGTCGCATATGAGGCGGTGAGCAGGAAGGCCGAAGTTTCGCTGTAGCGCAGACAGGCGAGCAGCGGCAGGATGTGAATGCCGGAAGCGCGCACAGACGGCCCGCACTTTATGCAGCAGATCTGCAGCAGCTCTGAATAAATTCAGCACATGCGCCAGGCAAGGGATGTGCGTCAAACCGGCTAGTCCCAGAGCTGCGACGAGATTTCGGCCATTATCGCACACCACCAGGCCGGGCTTGAGGCCCACCGGCAGAAACTACTCGTCGGTCTGTTGTTCAATAACCCGCCACAACTTCTAGCGCGGTGTGGGGCCTGTCCCCCAAACATATGAGTTTCAGAATGGCCTGCTGACGTTTACCCTGGGCTGTGCTTAAGTTAGTGGTAGAGGTGTGTGGCTGACTGGATGAGCTGGTGGAAGCCGAGGAGGAGGAAGCCGAGTAGGAGGAGGAGGCTACAGAAGGCAAAGAATGATGCCCTGCGATCCTTGGCGGCAGAAGGACGTGCGCCAAGGAACTCTCCGCCTGCGGCCCAGCCGCCACTACATTTACCCAGTGTGCAGTTAGGGAGATATAGCGTCCCTGGCCGTGCTTACTGGTCCACGTATCTGTGGTTAGGTGGACCTTGCCACAGATGGCACTGCGCAGTGCACACTTGATTTTATCGGATACTTGGTTGTGCAGGGAAGGCACGGCTGTCTTGGAGAAGTAGTGGCGGCTGGGAACATCATACTGAGGGACAGCCATGGACATTAGCTGTTTGAAGCTGTCTGTGTCCACCAGCCTGAATGACAACATTTCAAAGGCTAGTAGTTTAGAAATGCTGGCATTCAGGCCCAGGGCTCGAGGGTGGCTCGGTGGGAATTTACGCTTTCTCTCCAAGGTTTGTGAGATGGAGAGCTGAACACTGCCGTGTGACATGGTGGAGATGCTTGCAGGTGGTGGTGTCGTGGCACATCCTCTGTTTGGTGGGCGGCAGGTGCCAACATTCCTCCCGAGGCGGAGGAAGAGGCCGAGGCAGCAGCAGAAGAGGGAGCAGGGGGAGCCAGAGTGAGTTCCTTGCTTTTAAGGTGTTTACTCCACTGCAGTTCATGCTTTGCATGTAGATGCCTGGTCATGCAAGTTGTGCTAAGGTTCAGAACGTTAATGCCTCGCTTCAGGCTCTGATGGCACAGCGTGCAAACCACTCGGGTCTTGTCGTCAGCACATTGTTTAAAGAAGTGCCATGCCAGTGAACTCCTTGAAGCTGCCTTTGGGGTGCTCGGTCCCTGGTGGCGGTGGCCAGTAGCAGGCGAACTCTCTTGGCGGCGGCTCTTCTGCTTTTGCCCCCTGCTCCCTCTTTTGCTACGCTGTTGGCTCGGTCTCACCACTGCCTCTTCCTCTGAACTATGAAAGTCAGTGGCACGACCTTCATTCCATGTGGGGTCTAGGACCTCATCATCCCCTGCATCGTCTTCCACACAGTCTTCCTCCCCGACCTCCTGTTCGGTCTGCACACTGCAGAAAGACGCAGCAGTGGGCACCTGTGTTTCGTCATCATCAGAGACGTGCGGACTCCTATGAGGTGGTATTCCCATGTCTTCATCATCAGGAAACATCAGTGGTTGTGCATCAGTGCATTCTTTGTCTTCCACCACTGGGGAAGGGCTAGGTGGATTCCCTTGGGAAACCCTGCCAGCTGAGTCTTCAAACAGCATAAGAGACTGCTGCATAAACTGAGGCTCAGACAGTTTCCCTGATATGCATGGGGGTGATGTGACAGACTGATGGGCTTGGTTTTCAGGCGCCAACTGTGCGCTTTCTGCAGAAGACTGGGTGGGAGATAATGTTGTGAACGTGCTGGATCCACTGTCGGCCACCCAATTGACTAGCGCCTGTACCTGCTCAGGCCTTACCATCCTTAGAACGGCATTGGGCCCCACCAAATATCGCTGTAAATTCTGGCGGGTACTGGAACCTGGGGTAGTTGGTTCACTAGGACGTGTGGCTGTGGCAGAATGGCTACGTCCTCTCCCAGCACCAGAGGGTACACTAACACCACCACGACCGGGTCCGCGTCCCTTACTATATGTTTTCCTCATTGTTACCGTTCACCAAGCACCATAATAAGAAAAAAAATATTTGGCCCAATGTATTGATTTCAAATTCAGGCCTTTTTTTTTACAGGCACCTAACACTGTCTGCCTATTTATTTATGTAGCGTATTACACTAATCCAGGCACAGCAGTAACCACTGATTTAGGGGAATATCTCTTTTAGGGCTAGTATTTAGGCCCTGGATGAAAGGTATCCTTTTATGGACAGAGTTACACTTGGAGATGCACAGTAGTGTGAAAAAAAATATGTAGGATTATGCCTTCAGCAATTGTATTTTAACACTTTGTGTAATATACCCTTTAACGGACAGAATTACAATAGGAGATGCACGGTAGCGTGTGAAGTTAATGAGGATGACCCTCTCAGCATTTGTATATACACCTTGAGTGTAATATACCCTTTTACGGACAGATTAACACTTGGCCTGCAACAGCTGGAACACCAGATTCAGGGTATTGCTATTTTTGCAATTGAATTTCACCCCAGAACAAAATATATGTTTTGGCGGACACTATTATTCTTTGCCAGCCACTACTGGAACACCAGATTCAGGGTATTGCTATTTTGGCATTTGAATTTCACCCCAGAACAAAATATACCCTTTTACGGACAGATTAACACTTGGCCTGCAACAGCTGGGACACCAGATTCAGGGTATTGCTATTTTGGCAATTGAATTTTACCCCAGAACAAAATATATGTTTTGGCGGACACTATTATACTTTGCCAGCCACTACTGGAACACCAGATTCAGGGTATTGCTATTTTGGCAATTGAATTTCACCCCAGAACAAAATATACCCTTTTACGGACAGATTAACACTTGGCCTGCAACTGCCGGAACACCAGATTCAGGGTATTGCTATTTTGTCAATTGAATTTCACCCCAGAACAAAATATACCCTTTTATGGACAGATTAACACTTGGCCAGCCACTGCTGCGACACCAGATTCAGGGTATTGCTATTTTGGCAATTGAATTTCACCCCAGAACAAAATATATGTTTTGGCAGACACTATTATACTTTGCCAGCCAGTGCTGGGACACTAGATTCAGGGTATTGCTATTTTGGCTATTGATCTATCCTTTGCCAGACAGCAGACAGTATCACACTTGGCTAGCCAAAGCTGGAACACCAGATTTAGGGGATTGGTGTTTTGGCAATTGTATTTAACCCCTTAATAAAATATAGAAATTGCTATCCTGAGTTTCTAGGGGTGACAATAAGCACAGCCAAGCCCCTTATGTAGGATATAGCAAAAAAAAAAAAAACTAGTATTGATTGATTGATGGACTTGGTGGCAGCTTGTTCTGGTGCACCACAAGTCACAAAATGGCCGCCGATCACCCCAGAAAAAAGTGACAGAAAAACGCTCTGTGCAGCGTAAAAACCAGTGAGCAAGTAACTAGCAGAATTTGAATCATTCACAGCTGTAGGTTGATCACTTCATTAGGTGCTGTTGCTGACTTTTCCCTGCCTAATCTCGCCCTCACAGCAGCTGCGTCCTCTCCCTACACTAATCAGAGCAGTGTGACGTGCGGCGCTACGTGACTCCAGCTTAAATAGAGGCTGGGTCACATGCTGCACTTGGCCAATCACAGCCATGCCATTAGTAGGCATGGCTGTAATGGCTTCTTAGGGCAAGAAGTAAAACGCTAGCTGATTGGCTGCTGTGCAGCTCTTCAGAAATCTATCCTTTTTGCAAATTTTGGGTAAATTTTGTATTTTTTTTATAAATAAAAATGATTTTTTTTACTCCATTTTACCATTGTCATGAAGTACAATATGTGATGAAAAAACAATCTCAGAATGGCTTGGATAAGTCTAAGCATTTTAAAGTTATCACCACTGATCAGATTTGCCAAAAATGGCCTGGTCCTTAAGGTGAAAATGAGCCCGGTCCATAAGGGGTTAAAAGGCATTCCGTTTGTTTTCTGTCATAATACAAATCTATGGAAAAGCATAACGGATCCGCCTGGGTCCCGTTATGCAAAACGGAAAACAAAGTCCTGTCCAGTGTCCACAGGACTTTGTTTTCCGTCTTGCATAACGGGAAACAGACGGATCCGTTATGCTTCCCCATAGACTTGAATTATGACAGAAAGCAAACGGAATGCCTTTTAAAGGCTTCCGTTTTGCATTCAGTCATAATAGAAGTCTATGGGCAAAAGAACAGATCCGTCCTTCAGTCTTATGGATTTTGTTATGTCCTGTTATAACCACGTTATAGCGGAAGGCTATAACGGAAACCATAACGCTAGTGTGAACCCACCCTTATTCAGTTTGAAAAAATGACTGCTTAGGGGTGATCTAATTACAATGTACAAATATACTGTATGAATAGGCAGTACAGAGATATTTCTAATGATTTTTGTTATACCTAGGCAGGCTGTAACCATGACAAGGAGATATGTTCTGCAAACTAGAGGAAAATTTCATCATCATCATAGATAGGTACTATAAGAATGGTGAACCTAAGAAACTCTTTGCCATTGGATATTGGTGAACCTATGTCTTTCATTCAAGATTTCAACTATATGACTATGTAATAACCAAAGCCACAATATGTATAATTTCCCAGATGTGTGCAATTCACATTCTAGCTAGTGTTGAGCGCGAATATTCGAAAAGCGAATTTTTTTAGTGAATATCGGCACTTCGCTAATTCGCGAATATTTCGAATATAGCGCTATAAATTCGCTATTTCGAATATTCGTTTTTTTTTTTTTTTTTTTTTTTAGTTATATTTTTTTCTTTCCCACTTCCCAAAAGTAGTTCTTACCTGTCCTGAGGATTCCTGGCTTCCTGGCTGCTCCAGTCAGTGCCCGTTGCCGCTTCTGCCGACTTCCGTGCTCATGGAGCGTCCACATCCATGGGAAAATCTCTATATACTAAAATGTACTGTCGGATTTGAGGAATTACGTTGAAATCGCAATGCGATTAATTCAAGTTATATTAATCGCATTGCGATTACAACTTAGCACTGCTATCTTACATAGGCTAGAATTAACGAATATGGAATATATAGCTATGCACTAGCAGTGCTAAGTTGAAATCGCAATGCGAATACTTTAAGTTAAATTAATCGCATTGCGATTTCAACTTAGCACTGCTGCTATATTCCATATTCGCTTACTTCGTTAATTCTAGCAAGCTGACCCATTATAAACCCAGCTCTAAGTTGAAATCGCAATGCGATTAATATAACTTGAATTAATCGCATTGCGATTTCAACGTAATTCCTCAAATCCGACAGTACATTTTAGTATATGGAGACGTTCCCATGGTGATGGGGACGCTCCATGAGCACAGAAGTTATGGTTGGCTTGGTAGAATTAGCGAGGATGACGAATATGACTGAATGTATTCGTCATATTCCTCAAAACGAAGATAACGAGTATTCTACATCTTCGTTTTAGCTACCTATTCGTCAACTTCGCTAATTCTAGCAATCAAATAGGAAGGTTGACTTACCAGACAGCTGTGTTAAATTCGCTATGCGATTTTTATTTATTTTTTAATACAATAATTATATTACTTGATATGATAATATTATTATAAGTATTCTATTTATTAAAAAAATAAAAATCGCATAGCGAATTTAACACAGCTGTCTGGTAAGTCAACCTTCCTATTTGATTGCTAGAATTAGCGAAGTTGACGAATAGGTTGCTAAAACGAAGATGTAGAATACTTCGTTATCTTCGTTTTGAGGAATATGACGAATACATTCGTCATATTCGTCATCCTCGCTAATTCTAGATATGAAACCAATAGGAAAGTAGCCTTAAGTACAAATCGCAATATGCGATTATTTAAATCGCATGTTAATCGCGATAACTAGAAAAAATGACGAATATTCGATTTCGACGAATATGAAACGAATATTCATTCGAATATTCGCGAATTTCGTCGAAATCGAATATGGCACCTGCCGCTCATCACTAATTCTAGCTACCAATGCTATGGAGTTTTGTATGAGCAATAACAATGGGGCTACACAGCTCGGAAGTATGTGACATTGGTTTATAAGGTCCTGTTTGCTTTTGCAGATAAAACACTACTGAAATCTTGATGATATGAGAGACTTCTACAGAAAAACTCTCACCGAAATGCAGTGTAATCTGCAGGTAGAATATTATAGAGCAGGCGGATCTGAGCATGTTGATATATAGTTTTGTGTGAAAAGATTCAGTAAAACTTCAGCGGCATGAAGGAGAAGAAAGTACTAACTAAACTGTATTTCTTCAACAGCACAGAAGAAAGGATTGAAAATCTTTTTAAACTCTCAGCCGAACCAACCATTTGCTAGCTGGATGTCCCACAAGTAAAGAGAGACTTTTTTCCTTTTACTTCTGCTATGATTCACACCACCTCTTCATTGCATCCCTCTGCAGGGAGCAACAGCCTGAGGGAGTACACCGTGAGAAAACTCCCTATCAGGGCCAATACCACTCCCATCCTCTGCAACGGCTCCTCAGGGGCTCGCCGCACTACCTAATGAGCTACATGTTCAGGTTTACAAAATCATTAATGAAAGTTTAAAGGGGTATTGCCATATCAGCCATTTATAGCTGGCATAACAATTCCTGTCATATTTGGTAACCAGAAGTGGCCAGTTACGGAAGAACCGTGTTGTGTTTTTTTTTTTTTGTCATTCCCATAGAAGTGAATGGGAGTGAAAATAACAGTGTAGCACAGTGAGCTATGTTGTTTTCCCTGTTAAGGAAAAATCATACGTAGCTCAATGTGCATGTATTTTAGCTTATATTTTCAATATATGGTACCATAAAAATTATACTAGTAGTTATATGGCTATGTTCAAATTTTTTACATGTTGGAAGTGTATGTCAGGATTATTCCCGATTGTATACTGTACTTCTGACATGTTTGTAAGCCCCCAGGCACACAAGATATGTGGGTCCTGTGCGTGTGAACCTATTGAAGTAGACATCCAACACAGAAGAGATTTGAACAGAGACTACAAGAACTTTTTACATGGTTCGATGAATAAACAATTGTTGGGAATGACCCAAACATTCATGATAACTGCCTTATCATTGAGAGGAGGTGTTAGCTGCTTTGCATTCAGATGTCATCTCCCCTGTAAGGGGAAAACGATTGATACTGTAATTGCTCACACCCATACCGATTCGTTGTTTGCTGGCAGCACATATTTGTTTACACAGGGAAATTTGCTGCCAGCAAACAATGATTTTATGCACTGCATAAAAGATTTGATCACCTGATAAATGAGCAATTGCTCAACTGGTAATCAACAACACAGTTACATGGAGCAGTTATCAGGAATGCTCATCCCTGATAACTGTTCGATCCTAAGCCCGATGTAAAAGGCTTTAACCCCTTAAGGACCTACGCTGTACATGTACGGCGGAAGTCCGGTCCCCAAACATGGTGCCCGCTTCCACGTGTAGTGGACGTCATAGCCACCGGGTTTCTGCTATTTTAAATAACAGACACCCGCGGCACATGTATGCGAGCAGCCATAAGGCTGATCACATAGATTTTCACTTTCAGATGCCGTGGTTTATTGTGACCACGGCATCTGCACAGTCTGGAAGCGGAAGTCGCGTGCTTCCGCTCCGGTAACAGTGTTCCCCGACTGAGATCAGGGAACCTGTTACATTGCACTAATAGGCTCAAGCCCCAAGCAGGCTTCAGAGCCTATTAGATGAATATACCAATACAGGCCACTAGGTGGCAGCATTGTATTGGTATAGCGCAAATTATGTTTTCGATGATGGCTATTTAGGCATCAGTGAACACAATGGGCAATCTAATGATTGCCAGTTATTGTCACCCAAGGTAAAAAAAAAGTTTTTACAAATATTAAAAAAAATTAAAATAAAATAAAAGTTAAAATTACCCCCCTTTCCTTAAAAATGCTTAAAAAATAATAAAAAAATAACATCACGGCATCGCCGCGTGCGAAAATGCCCATACAATTAAAATATAACAATATTAATGGCATACGGCAAATGGAGTAACGGGGAAAAAAAATAAAAACAGCCAATTTGCCATTTTTTGTCACTTCAACTACCCAAATTTTTTTTTTATAAAAAGTGATCAAAAAGTCGCACACACTTCAAATTGTTATCACTGAAAATTGCCCCACAAAAAATGAGCCCTCACACAGCCCTGTAGACAACTACAAAAAAGTTATAGGGGTCAGAATATGGTTATAAAAAAAATTTTCCTCAAAGGTTTTAATTATTTTTTCAGTATTAGACACAAGAAACACAAGAAAAATTATACAAGTCTGGTATCGTTTTAACAGTACAGACCTGGAGAATGAAGATAACGGTCAATTTTACTGCATAGTGGACAGTGTAAGAAAAAAAAAAACTTTATCAGAATTGCGTTTTTTTTTCCCCAATTCTACCCCATTTGGAATTTTTTCCCCGTTTCCTACTACATGGTATGCAACCTTTAATGGTGCCATTAGAAAGTACAACTTGTCCCGCAAAAAATAAGCCCTCATAAGGAAATGTAAAGGGAAAAATAAAAAAGTTAGGACTATGGGAAGGCGAGGAGTGGAAAATAAAAACGCAAAAATGGAAAATCTCAGGGTCCTTAAGGGGTTAAAGAGGTTATCCAATTCTAAAAATGCCCCCCACAATGCCCAGGCCCCTCCTATAGATAACACTTTTCCCTGCACGGCAGTCGCTGCATCCTACCGTCGCACAGAGCAAAACATCCGGCGACAGGGGGTGCAGCCAATAGCAAGCTGTTATGGTGACTAGCCCCCTTGCATCTTGGGTGATGCCAGCCCACTGTCGCCGAATGTTTTAATCAGCGCAACTGGGAAATGCAGCGGGGACAATACAGGGATCCAGAGTGATGCTGGTACCGGGGAGCAGGGTAACAATGATCTATAGGAGGGGCCCATTCCTGATAATTCCCCCATCTACCTGAGCTGCTGATTACCAGTTAAGCGATTTCTCGTTCATTAGAAGATCGCACCTTTTATGCAGCTCATTTAACAGGGGGCAACCAAACAAATCACATCAAATTTAGTATTTACTTTATAATCTGATCCGGCACAGGCTTATTCTTAAACTGGGGTCCTTCCTCCAGCACTGGTTGCACTGTAAAACACTGGATGTCTGTAATGAAAATCAGTTAAGGTACCAAGTAGTCACTAATATTTGTAGCCTTAAAAAAAATAATGTCATTTCAGTCAAAGACAGGAATGTGAGAGTTATATCATGCTTTATCAGAATACAAATACCGAACGGTTCATTATTAATTAATTATGACATAAGATATATGAATTTTTATTATATAGTACCATCATCTTGCATGGTGATGTTAACTCTAATACAGACACAGGGTTAGATTCAGCATCTCTGGGGTCCCAAGCAAAGTTATGTCTGGGGGGCCTTTTCACAGACATTTGAATGAGGAGTTAAAGCCAAGATCGATGTTTAACCCCAGCAAAATTTTACAAGGAGTGCTCCACTTTTCCCTTTTAGTAATTCAGGGCCTGACATTTCACAAACCCAGAGGGCGGAAACTCAGACCGATTCTTCAAAGAGCCCCTGATGGTGGGGATGAACTTAGCTGAGGGCTCACTGGTCGCACCTCCAGGATGGTCCTGATGCACTTGGCTACTTAACTGCAGAGACAGATGTTGGTGCAAGCACCAGTGGTCCAGACAGACATGGAACAGACTGGAACCCAGGCACATGAACAGGAACCCAAATATTCACAGGATACTGTTCAGACAAGACATAATGGGAACCAGAAAACAAGACAGATGCCAGGACCCCATGCAGAACAGATGTCTAGCGGTCACAGTAAAAGCTGCATAGATAGGCAGACAAGCAAATGCCTGGACCCCATGTGGAATGGATGTCTGGTGGTCACAGGCAGAGCTGCATAGACGGGCAGACAAGAGGATGCCTGGATCCCATGCGAAACAGATACATGGTGGTCATAGGCAGAGCTGCACAGACATGCAGACGAGCAGATGCCTGGACCCCATGTGGAAAGGATGCATGGTGGTCACAGACAGCTGCATAGACAAGCAGATGTCTGGACCCCATGCAGAATGGATGCATGGTGGTCACAGGCAGAGCTGCACTACAAGACACAGAACCGGACAAGGTGACCTTGATGTCTCACTATGTGACCACACAGTCAGGGCAGATGGAATAATTCCAGAACAGGTGCATAAATCCTTAACCCAGCAAAGCTGGAGACAGACTGCCCAAACTCACAGCTCACCAAAATAATAAAGCAGGGTAACAAGGTCATCTGACCACCTAGCAGATACACCCAGACCAGAACATAGAACGACAACCCCACATGAACCAGGAGTAACCAGAACCACAGCATGGAACAACACAGGGGACAGTTCACACACAGGTCACCTACTGCAGCCAGCATGCCCAAACAAACAACTTGCATACACAGAATCTATCATAGCCAGTATGAGTGAAAGGGCAGCCAGACTACACAGCCAACATAAACCATGACAATAGGGAACTGAAAAGTGAAGGACAGCGGGAGACAAATAAAAACCACAGTTCACACACAACCAACCTACACACAACCACTGTAGCCAGTACGCCAGAGCTACTAAAGCGAGAGTGTAAAGCAACCTGTGACCTAGTGAACTACACTGTGACAGTAGTCCAGTCTTTTCTTAAAGAGGTTTTGAAGTTTTTCTGTTGCGTTTTTCCATATCGCCTATACAGTATACAGTAATTACATAATAAAAATTGGCCTGGTCTTAAAATTTTCAATAGATTGTTTAGCAAAAACGGAACAGATACGGAAGACAAACGGATGCCTTTTTGTATGGTTTCTGTTTTTTTTGCGGACCCATTGACTTGAATGGAGCCACTGAACGTGATTTGCGGACGAGAATAGGACATGTTCTATATTTAAACGGAACGGAAAAACAGAAACGGAAGGCATACGGAGACACCAGTATATTTTGCAGACCCATTGAAGTGAATGGTTAAGTATACTGTCAGTATACTGAACTGAAAAAACGGCCAGTATACGGTGCGCAAAATACTGTCGTGTGCAAGAGGCCTAAGGCTACTTTCACACTAGCGTTTTTTGCGGATCCGTCATGGATCTGCAAAAACGCTTCTGTTACAATAATACAACCGCATGCATCCGTCATGAATAGATCAGTTTGTATTATGTCTTCTACAGCCATGATGGATCCGTCTTGAACACCACTGAAAGTCAATGGGGGACGGATGAGTTTCCTATCGTGCCAGATTGTGTCAGAGAAAACGGATCCGTCCCGCTTGGCTCCGCATCGTCAGACGAACAGCAAAACGCTGCAGGCAGCGTTTTGGTGTCTGCCTCCAGAGCGGAATGTTGACTGAAAGGAGGCAAACTGATGCATTCTGAGCGGATCCTTTTCCATTCAGAAAGCATTAGGGCAAAACTGATCCGTTTTGGACAGCTTTTCAGAGCCCTGAACGAATCTCACAAACATAAAGCCAAAGTGTGTGAAAGTAGTCTTACCTGTGTATTTAGCTCAGCTGCTCCTGCTTCACCAACCTGTGGCTGGCCACTCCTGCTGTGTTCAGCACCCACATGAAAGTGCTGTACAGAGATGTATGACGTGATGTGGGTGGTACCAAACCAGGGGGCGGAAACACACAAAGGGACCCCTACATTGGTTTGCCCTGGGTATTTTGTGTATGTGTATTCAAAATAGCTAGATTTGTTATGAAATAATTATTTTAGTGTGCTCTGTATGAAGATGTGGAGTACATGGTCTGTACAATATTACCACCTTTATGTTTCTTTTTCTTTTTTATACAAAGAGAACAACATAATTATTTTACCTCACATAAATAAAGCAAAGGGACAGCCCTCTAGAAATTGCTTTGAATATTAATTTAGTATGTGTATGCCTTTCCTATCTGCTCAATTAGTCTTCACCCAGGTTTCATAAATTATACTGAATAGGCTATAAAGTTACATTTAATGAAGTACATGGTGACAAAGTGCCTTGTGTAAATGTTTGCTTCACTTAACGAGGTGGACAAGAAGAAATAGTTGAATACTTGTTTATTTTAAGAGGAATCAGTTTCTACGCTAAATAAACATGTGGACATAGATGCCTTCCGAATTATGTTATTATGTTATAGTAAAGTAGCAATTAAGCTACTCTACTGTCATTACAATACCCACTGATCGTGTCTGTTTGTAAAAGATAATACAGGGCAATTATAAATACTAAAGACAAAAATAAATTTCTGCAGCAGTCAGATAACTACCACAGAAAGTCATTAGAGGCTATTCTGCATTTTTAGAATCATGTGAAGTAATATGTACTATACTAAACAAATGTATCATTAGACTAGCTTTATACAAGCACATTTCTGTCCAAGCATTACAACCAAATGTCCCAGAATGACCCTCAGCATATGTGAAACTAGCCTTACAAAGTAAAATACCGCAGTACCACTCCCTATATTTTCAGAAGATAGAAGTACAATACTCGATTAGAAAAGAGCAATAATGTTCGCAATAAGGCCCAAACCCGAATATGGCACTCCTATTTACCATATTGAATAGTGGAATGCAGCTCTGACTTTCTTTTCTCTTTGGGTATATATATATATTGTAAGAGGGTGCAAGGTACCATTGTCGACGGGAGGTATGTGTCACCGAGGTTCCTGGCCTCGGTGAGGTAAGAGCTGGGTTTTTGTGTGTCAGCAGCAGCTAGTGCTGCTTGACACCTTGGTATTTAGTTTGGCTGCAAAGCCAATCCGGGCCGGCTCTTACTGGGAGTAGGCAAAGAGTTGGGTGGGTGCCTATTCCCCACGGTCCAGGCCGGACTTTTCCCGGGCCTTTAAAACACAGCCAGCACCAGCAGCTGGGTGTGTGATTGTCCTAGAGCTGCTAATAGTGCTGTGGAGCTCTCTGACCTGGAAGCAAGAGCTCAGCAAAGAGGCGAGCAGTTGGCCTGGAAGCCTAAGGTGTGGACTTTCCTGCGGCTGGGCTGACAGCCAGGTGCGAACGCGCACCTAAACCCCGCAGGTGATTGAATCCTGTTTTGGACTTTATGTTTTGCCCTAAGTTTTTTCCTATGTGTGAATTAACACCAAGTGACTGTATTTGATGCAAGTGTGAATTAAACACTGTTTGCTGAACTTCCTGGACTCCCTTTGCCTCTGTACTGCACCCGCACCGCTGTCTACCAGAGCGATTCCCCACAATATATATATATATATATATATATATATACACATACATACACACACACACACAGTAATTATACTGACCAATGCCAGATAGATCATTGAATTGATTACAAAACCTTGTACCACAGTACTAATGTTAGATATGTTCTTTTAATCATAAGTCAGGTAAAAATATTCAAAGAACCTTACAAAACCAGTATCATGGCCTTCACAATTATTTTTCTTTCTTGCTAAATAGCAAGAATTTATGATTATTAGTGAGGAGCGAGCACCAAAGTATTCGGGTGTTCGGCCCGAACACATTGTTATATTTGTGTGCTCGGCCGAGCACCCGACTATAATGGAAGTCAATGGGAGACAACCAAGCGCCCCCTGCTCTGAAGAGGGGAGGGTGCTTGTTCCATTGGAAAAGGTCTGAAAGTGACAGAAACACCACCAAAAAGGATTGGGAAAAGCATGGGGACAATGTCTGTATGCATCTTGGACTCCCAGGTCGCTGCTGGGAACCATGTTGTCCCAATTGTACGCCACTTTTACAGACTGACAAAAATATGCCCAAAACCCCCCAAAAAATCTATTTTACAGGACAAAATGTTAGGAAACATTCTTTCCTGTATATTCAATTGTATGTAAAGTGCAAGTGCTGCCAAAAAGTACAAGTAAGAGGCACTCCGAAACAGTTTGTATATCACATAAAGGAGGGCCCTGTTCACATTGTGCTACAATTGATAAGGTAGTGGGACTCCTACATTTATAAAGCCTATGCAGTAAGTGAAAGGGCTGCCAAACATTACAAGAAACCAGCATTACAATACACCCTTTATTATACACAAAGGAGGGCATCATACACACCCTTGAAAAATTATGATTGGTGGCCTAAGGTGACCCTCAAAAACATTTGGAGCAAGGGCCTGCAGGTGACCGTCTAAAACATTAGGGGAGAGGGGCTGCTGGGAGCTGACCCTGTAAAACATTATGGTTGTGGGCCTGCTGGTGAGCTGACCCTGTAAAACATTATGGTTGAGGGCCTGCTGGTGAGCTGACCCTGTAAAACATTATGGTTGAGGGCCTGCTCGGGAGCTGACCCTATAAAACATTATGGTTGAGGGCCTGCTGGTGAGCTGACCCTCTAAAACATTATGGTTTAGGGCCTGCTGGTGAGCAGACCCTCTAACACATTATGGTTGAGGGCCTTCTGGTGATCTGACCCTCAAAACATTATTGTTGAGGACCTGCTGGTGAGCTAACCCTGTAAAACATTATGGTTGAGGGCCTGCTGGTGAGCTGACCCTCTTTAAAAATTGTAGTGGATGGAATATATACAATCTGGATGAGGAGGAGGAGAAAAGAAGATTCAACCATGTACACTTTTTTGTGGTGGAAAAGGTGCATGGGAATACACTACCGTAGACTGAGTACATTATAAACAATACATTGAAATTGCCTTTATGTTCATAATCAGCTCAGTTCTCCTCTGGTGGAGTTGAGAAGTCAGGGGCAATCCTGGCCTTGTTCATTTTTATTTGAGTCAACCTGTCAGCATTGTGAGTGGACAAGCGGATACGATTATCAGTTATAATGCCACCAGCAGCTTTAAATACACGCTCAGACAAAAAGCTGGCAGCAGGGTAGGCCAGCACCTCCAAGGCATAGAGGGCAGGTTTGTGCCACGTGTCCAGCTTGGACACCCAGTAGTTGTAAGGCACTGAGGGATCATTTAGGACGCTGACATGGTCTGCGATGTATTCCTTCACCATCTTCAAAAACTTTTCCCTCCTTGTGCCACTAGGCCGCACTTCAGGGTGAGGTTGCTGGCAGGGTGTCATAAAAGTGTCCCATGCCCTGGAGAGTGCTGTCCTGCCTTTGTTGGAACTGCTGTGTGTTCCCCTTGTCTCCCTTCCTCGGTTGCCTAAGGAAGTACGGACTCTGCCGGCCTCGTTGCCAGATGGAAAATTTGGAGCAATCTCTCAACAAGTACCTTCTGTCAAACAATTGACAACTGTGTCTCATCATCATCCACCTCGTGAATGAATGATTGCCGTTCACCACCAACATCTTCTTGAGACTGTGAAGGCTCAAGAGGTTGGGAATCAGGGCACATTATCTCCGGTACCTCTTGGCGAAAGAGCCAAACCAAGTACTGGCGATGAAAAGAGGTCATGTGAGTATCCGAGTGTGGGATTACTTGTTTGGCCAGACTCGACATGGAGGGAGAAAGGAGGATCAGAGTGAGGATTCGGTTGACCAGACTCTTGGCTACAGAGACTGGACTTAGTGGAAGGGAGGGTGGTGCTTAACTGACTGGAAGCATTATCTTCAGCAATCCAACCGACCACCTGTTCGCAGTGGTCTGACTTGGACAGTGTTGTCCTGTGCCGCCCAGAACAGTATTGGTAACAGAACTCCACTGATTATGGACAATATACTAGTCCCAGATTAATGGAAGTTGTAATATAGACAGTGTTTTCAGATGCAGTTCAGTATTGGATACAAAAACCAACAGATTTTGGACACTACACTAGGCCCAGATTAATGGAAGTTGTAATATAGACAGTGTTTTCAGATGCAGTTCAGTATTGGATACAAAAACCAACAGATTTTGGACACTACACTAGGCCCAGACTAATGGAATTTGTAATATAGACAGTATTTTTAGATGCAGTTTAGTATAGGATATAAAAACCAACAGATTTTGGACACTATACTAGGCCCAGATTAATGGAAATTGTAACATAGACAGTGTTTTTAGATGCAATTCAGTATTGGATACAAAAACCAACATATTTTGGACATTATGCTAGGTCCAGATTAATGCAAGTTGTAATATACACACAGTTTTCAGATGCAGTTCAGTATTGGGTATAGAACACCACAGATTACAGACACTATATAAGGCCCAGATTATTGGAATTTGTAATACTGACAGTGTTTTCTGCGGCAGGACAATATTGGTTATAGAACACCACAGACTATGGACACTATGTTAGTCCCTGATTATTGGAATTTGTAATACTGACAGTGTTTTCTGATGCAGGACAGTATTGGTTGTAGAACGCCATAGATTTTGGACACTATATTATGCCCAGATTGTGGAATTTGTAATATAGACAGTGTTTTATGATGCAGGACAGTATTGGTTACAGAGAGCACCACAGATTATGGACACTAGATGTGACCCAGATTATTAAAGAGTCAGTCTGCGGATGATGTACATTATTTGTCACTAATAGTTATAAAATAAAAATATCTTGCTGCTGTCAAATATACACAGTAGCCCTTAAATGGACTTTGGGGTCTTTGAAAAGCTTTTGGTATTAAATACAACAAATTTCTCTCTCTGCACTATCTGTCCCTTTCCTTAGCACGGATGCCCCTGACACTGCTGTTAAATATATTGTTGATCTAAAATCGCTAAAATTCGCTCCCTGCTCTGTCTTTCCCTTCCTACCTGATGCTCTCCCTGTCTACGTCAGAGCCAAACATGCGTCATCAGGTGCTATATAGCACCCGATGAAGCGTTCGACCAGAAAATCACTGTAATGCAAGCAGTCAACATGGCTACTGGCATTAAAGTGAGGGCATTACTACCTGCACCTTTATTGGATGCTTAAAACTCGCAAAACGTGTGGGGTGGAGATTAGAGCATTTCAGCTTGAGCACATGCCGTACTCGGCTGAGATTATTCACATCTTCGCCAGCCAATCACTTCATACCATAACCTGTCTCCCCATTGGTCATGATTGTAAGACCGCCTTCCAGCCAATTACCTGCCTGCCCATTGGTCATGATTGTAAGGCCGCCTTCCATCTTCTGGTATAAATAAACCTCGCCTAGCTGTTGGAGGCAGGCACATTATTGGATCCTACTTGAGAACGTCTCTGTGACGTTATTTTGGAGGAATTACGCTCACATCGGCGCACACTACAACACGGATTTCCCGATTGTACTTCTGGTGGTCGTTTTCGGTTGTGAGAATGAGACAAAGGAGCAAGCGGCGATATCATAGCAAATAGTGTCAGAGTGACACTGACATATATAGCTGTGGGTAGAAACAGATTTGATTGTGTTACCCAGGGCTGGACTGGCCCATAGGGCCACCTGAGCCCTGTTCACTGCTGCCGGCTGGGTACATACTAGTGGGGGCACTATAAGAGTCCTTATTAAAGGCCAGGCAGCATTGTAAAGGTAGGGCTTGTGTGGCGAAACCAAGCTCGCCACTGGGTGCTGGAGAAACCTTGTTGCCCACCTGCTGCCCCAGGATTATGGCCCCTCTCATCAGCCCGTGCTTAAACCTTAGAGTGTGGGATTACTTGTTTGGCCAGACTCGACATGGAGGGAGAAAGGAGGATCAGAGTGAGGATTCGGTTGACCAGACTCTTGGCTACAGAGACTGGACTTAGTGGAAGGGAGGGTGGTGCTTAACTGACTGGAAGCATTATCTTCAGCAATCCAACCGACCACCTGTTCGCAGTGGTCTGACTTGGACAGTGTTGTCCTGTGCCGCCCAGAACAGTATTGGTAACAGAACTCCACTGATTATGGACAATATACTAGTCCCAGATTAATGGAAGTTGTAATATAGACAGTGTTTTCAGATGCAGTTCAGTATTGGATACAAAAACCAACAGATTTTGGACACTACACTAGGCCCAGATTAATGGAAGTTGTAATATAGACAGTGTTTTCAGATGCAGTTCAGTATTGGATACAAAAACCAACAGATTTTGGACACTACACTAGGCCCAGACTAATGGAATTTGTAATATAGACAGTATTTTTAGATGCAGTTTAGTATAGGATATAAAAACCAACAGATTTTGGACACTATACTAGGCCCAGATTAATGGAAATTGTAACATAGACAGTGTTTTTAGATGCAATTCAGTATTGGATACAAAAACCAACATATTTTGGACATTATGCTAGGTCCAGATTAATGCAAGTTGTAATATACACACAGTTTTCAGATGCAGTTCAGTATTGGGTATAGAACACCACAGATTACAGACACTATATAAGGCCCAGATTATTGGAATTTGTAATACTGACAGTGTTTTCTGCGGCAGGACAATATTGGTTATAGAACACCACAGACTATGGACACTATGTTAGTCCCTGATTATTGGAATTTGTAATACTGACAGTGTTTTCTGATGCAGGACAGTATTGGTTGTAGAACGCCATAGATTTTGGACACTATATTATGCCCAGATTATTGGAATTTGTAATATAGACAGTGTTTTATGATGCAGGACAGTATTGGTTACAGAGAGCACCACAGATTATGGACACTAGATGTGACCCAGATTATTAAAGAGTCAGTCTGCGGATGATGTACATTATTTGTCACTAATAGTTATAAAATAAAAATATCTTGCTGCTGTCAAATATACACAGTAGCCCTTAAATGGACTTTGGGGTCTTTGAAAAGCTTTTGGTATTAAATACAACAAATTTCTCTCTCTGCACTATCTGTCCTTTCCTTAGCACGGATGCCCCTGACACTGCTGTTAAATATATTGTTGATCTAAAATCGCTAAAATTCGCTCCCTGCTCTGTCTTTCCCTTCCTACCTGATGCTCTCCCTGTCTACGTCAGAGCCAAACATGCGTCATCAGGTGCTATATAGCACCCGATGAAGCGTTCCGGCCAGAAAATCACTGTAATGCAAGCAGTCAACATGGCTACTGGCATTAAAGTGAGGGCATTACTTACCTGCACCTTTATTGGATGCTTAAAACTCGCAAAACGTGTGGGGTGGAGATTAGAGCATTTCGCTTGAGCACATGCCGTACTCGGCTGAGATTATTCACATCTTCGCCAGCCAATCACTTCATACCATAACCTGTCTCCCCATTGGTCATGATTGTAAGACCGCCTTCCAGCCAATTACCTGCCTGCCCATTGGTCATGATTGTAAGGCCGCCTTCCATCTTCTGGTATAAATAAACCTCGCCTAGCTGTTGGAGGCAGGCACATTATTGGATCCTACTTGAGAACGTCTCTGTGACGTTATTTTGGAGGAATTACGCACACATCGACGCACACTACAACACGGATTTCCCGATTGTACTTCTGGTGGTCGTTTTCGGTTGTGAGAATGAGACAAAGGAGCAAACGGCGATATCATAGCAAATAGTGTCAGAGTGACACTGACATATATAGCTGTGGGTAGAAACAGATTTGATTGTGTTACCCAGGGCTGGACTGGCCCATAGGGCCACCTGAGCCCTGTTCACTGCTGCCGGCTGGGTACATACTAGTGGGGGCACTATAAGAGTCCTTATTAAAGGCCAGGCAGCATTGTAAAGGTAGGGCTTGTGTGGCGAAACCAAGCTCGCCACTGGGTGCTGGAGAAACCTTGTTGCCCACCTGCTGCCCCAGGATTATGGCCCCTCTCATCAGCCCGTGCTTAAACCTTAGCTTAAACCCCATGGCGATTTGACTGTGTTTGTAGCATCTGAGCGCTGTTCGGATATATTGAGCGCTTGGATCCAAGCCATCTGGGGATAGGCTGAATGTGGGGGTTCTGCTCAGTATAATAGGAGTTATGTATTTTTGTGTATTTTTGTGAATTTTTACTAACATGTGCTCAATGGAGTTTCGCCTCTGTCCTGGGACATAATTGGATTACTTCCCAATTGTCTCCAGGATGGAGGACTCTGTGGAAAGCCTTGCTGGCAGTAGGTCACTAATAGAGATGTCCCGAACTATTCGCCGGCGCACAGTTTCCGGCGAACATCGCTTTGCAATGTTTGGTCCGCCCCCTATACATCACCATTGAGCAAACTTTGACCCTGTACCTCACAGTCAGCAGACACATTCCAGCCAATCAGCATACCCTCCCTCCCAGTACCTTGCAGATAAAAAAGTCATTCAATTTTTACCCTTTAATATAATTTCAGTTGCCTGCCAGTGTGTGTCAGGCCCACAGACTGTACTGTGCCCACTGCCAGTGCCCACCACTCATATTGGGTGGCACAGTACCTTGCAGATAAAAAAGTAATTACATTTTTACACTTTAATATAATTTCAGTTGCCTGCCAGTGTGTGTCAGGCCCACAGACTGTACTGTGCCCACTGCCAGTGCCCACCACTCATATTGGGTGGCACAGTACCTTGCAGATAAAAAAGTCATTCAATTTTTACCCTTTAATATAATTTCAGTTGCCTGCCAGTGTGTGTCAGGCCCACAGACTGTACTGTGCCCACTGCCAGTGCCCACCACTCATATTGGGTGGCACAGTACCTTGCAGATAAAAAAGTAATTACATTTTTACACTTTAATATAATTTCAGTTGCCTGCCAGTGTGTGTCAGGCCCACACAGACTGTACTGTGCCCACTGCCACTGCCCACCACTCATATCGGGTGGCAGAGTACCTAGCAGATAAAAAAGTAATTTTATTTTTACCCTTTAATATAATTTCAGTTGCCTGCTAGTGTGTGTCAGGCCCACAGACTGTACTGTGCCTACTGCCAGTGCCCACCACTCATATCGGGTGGCAGAGTACCTTGCAGATAAAAAAGTCATTCAATTTTTACCCTTTAATATAATTTCAGTTGCCTGCCAGTGTGTGTCAGGCCCACAGACTGTACTGTGCCCACTGCCAGTGCCCACCACTCATATCGGGTGGCAGAGTACCTTGCAGATAAAAAAGTCATTCAATTTTTACCCTTTAATATAATTTCAGTTGCCTGCCAGTGTGTGTCAGGCCCACACAGACTGTACTGTGCCCACTGCCAGTGCCCACCACTCATATTGGGTGGCACAGTACCTTGCAGATAAAAAAAGTCATTTAATTTTTACCCTTTAATATAATTTCAGTTGCCTGCCAGTGTGTGTCAGGCCCACACAGACTGTACTGTGCTCACTGCCAGTGCCCACCACTCTTATTTGGTGGCACAGAACCTTGCAGATAAAAAAGTCATTACATTTTTACCCTTTAATATAATTTCAGTTGCCTGCCAGTGTGTGTCAGGCCCACGCAGACTGTACTGTGCCCACTGCCACTGCCCACCACTCATATCGAGTGGCACAGTACCTTGCAGATAAAAAAGTCATTCAATTTTTACCCTTTAATATAATTTCAGTTGCCTGCAAGTGTGTATCAGGCCCACACAGACTGTACTATGCCCACTGCCAGTGCCCACCACTCGTATCGGCTGGCACAGTACCTTGCAGATAAAAAAAAGTAATTTAATTTTACCCTTTAATATAATTTCAGTTGCCTGCCAGTGTGTGTCAAGCCCACAGACTGTACTGTGCACACTGCCAGTGCCCACCACTCATACTGGGTGGCACAGTACCTTGCAGATAAAAAAAGTAATTTCATTTTTACCCTTTAATATAATTTCAGTTGCCTGCCAGTGTGTATCAGGCCCATTAACTGCACTGTGCCAACTGCCCACCACTCATATAGGGTGGCACAGTACCTTGCACGCAAAGTACCACTAATCAAAAAAAAAAATGACAGGCAGAGGCAGGCCACCCCGCAGTGGCCGTCGTGCTGTGATTTCCTTCGGCCTTAGAATTATGACCAGTGTTCAGAGGCCACATATCCTGAACTCGAAAAATTCTGAGGAATAGTTGACTTGCTTACACAGGACACCCAATCTTCTACAGCTTCCGCTTCGGGCACCTCTCAAGTTATCACTCGCCCGCCTGCCGCCATCAACAACACTAGCACCACAGCCGCTTCACGTGATCTGTCAGAGGAGTTATTTACACATCAGTTGGAAGAAATTAGTGATGCGCAGCGATCAGTGCCAGAGGATGTAAATAACAGGGATATGTTTCAGTCAGGCAAAATTACACACATGGACGTACGGTGTGATGATGATGATGTTGTACCCGCTGCTGCTTCCTTTGCTGAGTTGTCAGATAGAAGTGAAGCGGTCGATGATGACGATGTGTCCGTGGATGTCACGTGGGTGCCCGCTCGAAGAGAAGAAGAACAGGGGAAGGTTCAGATAGGGAGACAGAGAGGAGGAGGAGACGATGAGTTGGAAGCAGGGGGAGGTCGTCGCAAGGAGATAGTGGCACAGTCAGACAGCATGTATCGGCACCCGGGTCAGCCAGACAGCACGCCAATCAACGCATGCTGTTGCCACCACCAGAATGCCATCATTGCAAAGCTCAGCAGTGAGGCATTTTTTTGTGTGTCTGCCTCTGATAACAGCGATGCCATTTTCAACCTGTGCCAAAAGAAACTGAGTCGTGGGAAGTCCAACACCCACCTAGGTACAACTGCTTTGCGAAGGCACATGATCTCACATCATAAACGCCTATGGGATCAACACATGAGTACAAGCAGCACACAAACTCAAAGCCACCATGCTCCTCCTGGTCCAGCATCTTCAGCCACGTCAACCACTGCTGTCCTCTCTGCCCCCTCTCAACCACCAGCCACTCCGCCTCTCACCTTCAGCAGTTACTGCTCATCTGCCCACATTCAGGTGTCTGTCAAGGAAATGTTTGAGCGTAAGAAGCCAATGTCACAGAGTCACCCCCTTGCCCGGCGTCTGACAGCTGGCTTGTCGTAACTCTTAGCTTGCCAGTTTTTACCATACAAGCTGGTGGAGTCTGAGGCCTTAAAAAAATTTGTAGCTTTTGGGACACCGCAGTGGAAGGTACCCCGCCAAATTTTTTGTACTCCATTGTGGAAAAGGAAGTCATGGCATGTCTGACACACAGTGTTGGGGCAAGGGTCCATCTGACCACTGATACCTGGTCTGCAAAGCACGGTCAGGGCAGATATATCACATACACTGCGCATTGGGTAAACCTGCTGACGGCTGCCAAGCATGAAATGCTTGGCTCAGCAGCGGAGTTGGTGACACCGCCACGACTTGCATGCAGGCCTGCTGCCTCCTCCTCTACTCCTCCTACTCCATCCTTTTCGCTAACCTCGTCATCTGAGTCCTTTTCTGCTGCTGCATCTTGCTCCACATCAACTGCACCCCCCCCAGCTCCCCGGGGGCTATTCCACATCCCGGATACGACAGTGTCACGCCGTCTTGGGGTTGACTTGCCTGAAAGCAGAGAGTCACAACAGACCAGCACTCCTGTCCGCCCTGAACGCACTGGTGGATCAGTGGCTGACCCCGCACCAACTGGAGATCGGCAAAGTGGTGTGTGACAACGGAAGCAATCTGTTGGCGGCATTGGATTTGGGAAAGTTGACACATGTGCCGTGCATGGCACATGTGTTGAATCTGATCGTTCAACGCTTTGTGTGTAAGTACCCAGGCTTACAGAACGTCCTCAAGCAGGCCAGGAAGGTGTGTGGCCATTTCAGGCATTCCTACACGGCCATGGCGCACTTGTGAGGCGCTTGATTTGCGACAGCCCGACACGTTGGAGTTCAACACTCCTAATGTTCGACCGCCTGCTCCAACAAGAAAAAGTCGTAAACGAGTATTTGCATGGCCGGGGTGCTAGGACAGCCTCTGCGGAGCTGGGTACTTTTTTTTGCCACGTTACTGGACGCTCATGCACAATGCCTGTAGGCTCATGCATCCTTTTGAGGAGGTGACAAACCTAGTCAGTCACACCGAAGGCACCATATGTGGCCTCATCACATTTGTTTTCTTCCTGGAGCGTGCCCTGCGAAGAGTGCTGGATCAGGCCGTAGATGAGCGTGAAGAGGAAGAGTTGTGGTCACCATCACCACCAGAAACAGCCTTATCATCATTGCTTGCTGGACCTGCGGCAACACTGGAAGAGGAGTCTGAGGAGGAATGTGGCTTTGAGGAGGAGGAAGACCAACCACAGCAGGCATCCCAGGGTGCTCGTTGTTGTCACCTATCTGGGACCCGTGGTGTTGTACGTGGCTGGGGGGAAGAACAGACCTTCAATGAGATCAGTGAGGGGGAGGAACGGAAGATGAGTAGCTCGGCATCCAACCTTGTGCAAATGGGGTCTTTCATGCTGTCATGCCTGTTGAGGGACCCTCGTATAAAAAGGCTGAAGGAGAACGAATGGTGGCCACGCTACTAGCCCCGGTATAAGCAGAAAGTGGCTGAAATGTTGCGGAAGTATCGGAAGTCGGAAAGGATGCAGCACTTTCAAAACAAGTTAAAAAGTATGCTTTACACAGCGTATAAGCGTGATGTCACAACACAATGGGAATCTAACAGGAGAAGAGGTGAAAGTAATCCTCCTCCTACCACGACCACGCCGGCAAGGACAGGATGCTTTACAGACGTGATGGAGGACATGCGGATATTTTTAAGTACTACGCATCGCCACAGCCCTCCGGTGTCCACCCTCAGAGAACGACTCAACCGACAGGTAGAAGACTACCTCGCCTTAACTGCAGATATCGACACTCTGAGGAGTGATGAACCCCTTGACTACTGGGTGCGCAAGCTTGACCTGTGGCCTGAGCTATCCCAATTTGCGATAGAACTTCTGTCCTGCCCCGATTTAAGTGTCCTGTCAGAAAGGACCTTCAGCGCAGCAGGAGGTATTGTCACTGACAAGAGAAGTCGCCTAGGTCAAAAAAGTCTAGATTACCTCACCTTTATTAAGATGAATCAGGCGTTGATACCGAAGGGATTGACAGTGGGGGATACATTTGACTAAAAAAGACCTAATGAGATGCCTTGGGCTAAAAATGGTCCCCACGCTGCTGTATTTCATCTCTGCATGCTGGGTGACTTGCGTGCCTTCTCCGCCACCAACTAGGGTCCAAGCCGCAATGTTTTAGTACACTTTCTGCCTGGAAAACATCAATTTTTCAAGCCTCTACTACAGCAGCGGCTGCAACAATAAACCTAATTTTTCAAGCATGTGTACATGCCAAATTTTTCTGGCCTCTGGTGCTGCACTGTGGCTGCAAAAAGAAAACAAAAGAAAAGGCACATGAAGAGCATGAAGAGGGAGAGTTGTGGTCACCATCACCACCAGAAGCAGCCTTGTCGTCATCGTCGATTGCTGGACCTGCGGCAACGCAGAGAGAGGAGTCTGAAGAAGAGGAGTCAGGGGAGGAAGGTGGCTTTGAGGAGGTGGAAGACCAACCACAGTAGGTGTCCCAGGGGTCCTGTTGTCACCTTTTGGGGACCTTTGGTGTTGTATGTGGCTGGGTGGAGGAAGAGACCTTCAATGACATCAGTGAGGACGAGGAACTGGACATGGCTAGATTGGTATCCAACCTTGTGCAAATGCGGAGTTTGCGGTTGTGCAAATGGACTGTTTGCGGTGCATTAAACAGGGAGTTTGGTCTGTCAGAGTTATTCCAAACAATTTAGGAATGTTAGGTGATTTATGCCCTTTATGGATTAAAACCCGACTCTGCGTCAACTACGTAATTTTCCATGGGAGTTTTGCCATGGATCCCCCTCCGGCATGCCACAGTCCAGGTGTTAGTCCCCTTAAAACAACTTTTCCATCACTATTGTGGCCAGAAAGAGTCCCTGTGTGTTTTAAAATTCGCCTGCCCATTGAAGTCTATGGCGGTTCGCCCACAGAAGTTTGCGTTCGCCGTTCGCGAATGGAAAATTTTATGTTCGCAACATCTCTAGTCACAAGGACACTTTTTACTAATTTCTGAACCCCTGGTCTAATTCGTACCATTTTTGGATATGTTGTTTCCCTTAATGGGTTGATGATGAATATGTAATTTTTATTGAAATCCCTTGCATAGCTTTGAAGTTATGAATGTTGTATAAAACTGTTTATTTTCCTGCCGGTGATAATAAATTAGGCCATTGTGTTTAGTAATGATATCACAGGCAGAGAGGAGGGAATGTGTACTGTGTGCGGGAGGGTCATTCCTTTATGTTATTTTATGATTGGTTAATGTAGAAGTCCATGGGGTGTTCCTCTGGATTGAACATGGAAATAAAAGAGGCTGTATGGGCCAGTACAGGGTGGTCTGCTTAACCCTCAAGCGAAGTGTTGTCTCGTTCTTGGGGGAGAATTGGAGTGTATGCTGTTACAGTGTGACTGCCAGGAGTGTAAACTGTTCGTAGGGTTTTTCCTGTTCGGCTGTATACAGCATTCCTGTGTTAACTGTTGGGGAGAATGGAGCATTCATGTGCTTGCAGTTCGGGAAATTAGTGCTTGCAGTAGCTGCCGGTGTGTCTGAAAGGGGAACATCGTCTAAACGGAGTTGTGTGCTTAACGGTCCGTTACAGCTTGTTTGGTGCTGTGCCCCACATCTCATCTACTAAGCCCCCTGCCCCATATCTTAATTGGAGACAACTGGAGGACAGGAGCACTGAACGTGGGAGCTACTGATGGTTCTTTGGGATAGTATGGCATTACTGACTCTGCCAACTTGCATTGGCCCCATCTACTTTTTCCCTGCGTTCTGTAACCAACCTACAACATTAGGGCCACTTTTAGTTTTTTTCCTGGGCCACTTTAAGTTCCCAATGTGTTTGGAATTAACAAACAGCAACAAACATGTGTTATGATTTTTCATATTAGAAAGCTTCCAAAAATTGTCACCTAACAGGGTCAGATGGTATAAAAACACACATGGTATTATAGAAAAAATAAAAACGCTGGATAGAGTGGCAGTGTCTGGCCCCTGAAGCCCTGGTTCTATAGGTCATGTCTGGCCCCTATGGCCCTCCTTTTGGAGGTTATCTATGGCCCTGGCTCTGGATATTATGTCTGGCCCCTGTGGCCCTTGTTCTGGAGGTCATGTCTGGCCCCTGGAGAGCGTTTGGCCATCAGCTATCTAAATTGTATGACATCAATGAGGGAGGCTGTGTGGCAATAAAGGGCATAGGGCCACATGAACCCTAAATATGGCCCTGGAGTTGAGCCTGATATTGCAGCTGATTCTCATTCACTTGAGATAGAAATAGCTACCACAAAGCCTTCTCACCCAGGCAACAGTACCATACCATGATCTGGGCAAGAATCTCGAAAGAACTGTTTACAGGTGGGTGTCTCCTCCATTTGAGATTCTGATTTGGCCAAAATGCCTAGACATGTTTCAAGGATCGTTAATTGATAGGAAAGAAACCTAATTTGTATATTTTAATAGACAATAATAATAAAAAAAATTACACTGTCCATAAAATTGATCTATACAAGAAATGGACGATGATTAGTCTAACATAGATACTCTATCATGCCAGTGTATGCATACCATAATGTCATAAAAGGATACATTGTCCAGGGGAGTTTTTAATATCTTCTCCAGGAGATGCAGTAGTGTTCAGCTTCTCAGCAAAATGGAACTGACTCATTAACTGTGTCAAAAAATCTTCTCTTCGCTCATATTCTTTTCCTCGATAAATGAACACTTTGTTCTGCAAATATAAATATTTATGACATAATAAAATATTTTGAGGGTCATTTACTATCATAAATATGCCTATATTAGGCGTATTTCTGGTGCAGATTGCGATGCTAAGTTTATTTGCACCGCAATCTGCAACTTTTTCCTGTTCATGCCAGATCTAAAAAAAAGTGGATGGGGAAGGGAACAGGTTAGGAGGCCCATCTAATTCATCATTTTCTACTCCTGTTTTAGGTGTAGAAAATGGTGTAAATTTAAGCCAGCAAAGAAGCTGGCTTACATTTAGACCAGCGGTGGATGCACCGATGTTATATAGAGGCCGACACCTTTACATAACTTAGGAGGATCCATCACCTGTCAAAGGTCTTAATAAACAATCCAATTTATTTTTTTAGTAACAATACTGATATGAGAAAGTAGCGAGGACGTACTATAATACCTTCAAGCAGTTTTTACCCTGAAGGGGTTTTGCTACTGTTAGGGTAGAGCGGTTTAACAAACCCACCCTCCTAGGTAGTTCTGTAAAGGGAAGAATACTTACCTTCTGGCTCCATGCTCCTTCGCTCCCCAGCCTCGGCTGATCCGCAACAAACTCTGGATGTAAACTTCCTGTAAGCTTCCGACAATTGCTGGCTGAAGCATGACCTGGTCCTCTTGCATCATGACAAATGTTCACTTGCTGCAAGGGAAGCAGGTCATTTTACATCCAAGGAGCTCAGAGGAGCAGCCGAGGCCAGAAAGCGAAGAAGTGGGGAGCGTGTGTCGGGAGGCAAGTAAGAATATTTGCCTTTGCGGGTCTGCTCAGGAATATGGGTTTGTCTAACCCCCCAAATATGCACAACCCCCTTAAGGACCAAGCCTACTTTTGCAAATACAAGTGACAAGTTTCTAATTTTTAATTTCTTTGCCGTTAAGACAGATGGTTATAACTCACAAAATAGTTTGTATTTTGTAGTTTAATTTGCTATTATAATTATATTTTTTTTAAGGTGTTAGAAGGCTTAGCACTTTAGAAGCAATTTTTAACATTTTCCTGAAAACGTCCAAAACCAACTTTATTAAAGGACCAATTCTGTTCTGAAGCCACTTTGAGGTACTTACATAGTAGAAGCCACACATAAATGACTGAATTGTAGAAACTACACACCTTAATTATTCAAAACTGAATTTAGAAACTTTGTTCCAGAAGAATTAACGCAAAATGAGCGAAGACTGGGCTTACCTGGTGTGAGCTCCTGCTCTACTCTTTCTCTCTGAAACCATCCTGCCTTAAAAAAAAGCCCATCTAAGCACAGAACTGCCTCAGATATACACTACTGGTTATGAGGATTCAATCTATATCAAACTATCAAACTTGGCTTTTCTTCCCCCGACTCAGGTTATGTAACCTTTGTCCCTCAATCTGCGCCAGAAATACACCTAACATAGGTGTATTTCTGGATAATAAATGATACCCCCAGTCTTTCTATTTCTGATATAATTCACAGGCACTTGCACACAAACCTAGCCCAGGAACCTACCACTTGACTCCAGAGTACTCCCAGGTTTGCTGCACTGCGGCTCTGTGCAGCATAAGCCATTTCGCGCCCCACTTAAGAAGCAACTTAAATCAGGCCTTAAAGAGGTATTCCCATTTCACCCCTTTCATCTCCTGCTGTCAAGCGCACCTACCACTGTAGCAGCACTGTGGTGGCCATAACTAATGGAAACAGAAGATAAACATAGAAGGGGAAACTCGAGGAATACCTGGCAAATGATTCAGAAAAAAAAGAAAGGTAATTGCAAAGTTTATAATTTAGGGACTATTTTAACTGATCATCAAAATAGGAATACCCCTTTAAGCCGGTACTTCAACTTGGAAACTAAGGACTTTGAGGCTGATAGTCCTCAGGGGGTTCACTCATGTCTCATCTGTTGCCTTGCGGGGGCCTTCTTGAGCATCCATCATAACTGGATGATGAAGATTAGGAAGAAGAGGACAGGGAGAATGTGGGATATTCTCCTTTCTTGATGGCCATATCGATATCACAGGCTATGAGGGTGTATGCCTCCTTAGGTGAATACAGTCTTTTGATGTTTAGGACATATATATTTTTATAGTATATACTGTGTAAAAGTGTATGATTTAACACATAGAAATTGTGTAATAATTTTATTTATTCATAGGGGTGCATATGTAGTTCCTTTACATGGAAAGGGGCCTTAATAAATTTGAAATAAAATTTAGGAGAAACAAAAAAATAGAAGAAAAAATTAAAATAATTTTATTAAAAAACAGAAAGTCACCTTTCCTACAAAAAAAGCTGGAAAAAATTGTGCACAGATACAATTGATCAGTTTGTGGACCAACAAATCAAATTTTGCGTATAGTAGCAGCAGTACTCTTTCTTGCGACCTTGGCCAAACTCCAGAAAAATTTAATTTAGGCGGAGGTGCCACATTTACCATACCTAACTGGTATGGCAGCAACTGAACCTCCAGCAACTTGGCCAGGTGGAAGTTCTGCTTGCATATAAGCTAATTGCTGGTCTACAATAGTTTTCGAATGGCCACATAGTCTGTTATAGATGTCTCATGATGGAGAGAAGAAAAAGGAAAATCTACACATGTATAGATTTTCACATCTTTTCGATTAACATTTTTCTGTGCTCTTGATATGGTCCTGTGAGGAAGATCGCTCCAATTTTCTTAGTATTCTTATATGGATCACATTGGCGACAACATACCAGCACCTACTATTACTGATGGCCAACTGCTACAGAAATGTATGTGGATATTTTGTAAGAGCCTGTGTTAGTGTATTGATTGACTCTGTAATCCAAGTTCAGCATCCAAATCTACCTGTTAGGCTTTTTTGTAGGTGGGGAGGGGCAGGTTGAGGGCAGGCTTTGGTTTTAAAAAAAAAAAAATATTTTCTATTTGTGTCCCTTTCCCCTTTCCTGCATGGCTGATTTTTTAATCCATATTAATATAGAGTTGTGTGTGGGGAAATTGCTATGGTTGATCAGTTGGGTTGCTCTTTTTGGTAGGTTTTCCGTGCCTTGCATTTTATGTGGCTAAATTTTGTTGTCTGGAGGGGTGTTGGTTGGGACATGTGGGGTTGGGTGGTGGTGGCATATGGATCTGACTCTACTAGTAGTCTTTACCCAGCTGCTCATATATTTTGTGATCACATGATGGCTTCCTGTGGGCATAATACACTAGTATGGAATTACTGGGCAACCAGCTTTAATGTAACCAGGGGCGGACTGGGAACTTAAAGTGGCCCTGAAAAATATAATAAAAATGGCCCCGTTTTGTATTCAGGTCCAAATTGATGGAAGACAGGGCCAGCAATACCATATTGTGGCACCTTATACCACCCTAACAGAGCCAAATAACACAGCCCATCAGAAAATAAATCCCCCAAAACTTCCACTTGCTGGCTGTGAGGAGGGCACAGGCAAGCTCTCTGGGCATTGGTCCACTGGGAAATTTCCCTGTAAGGACTATGGCCAATACCTTGAACATAACCTAGTGTTTTCATTGAAACAAATGTATTCTTCAGATGTGGTGTGCTTTCTTGAAACTCATTTATTCCCACAGCAATCCCTTGCTTTCCATCGTAGATGGGTGGGATGGAAGCACCACTCTCACCACACTTGTCACTCTAGAGGAATGTCTCTCTTGATTAACAGATTACTTAGTCTCAGTGTAGTTCCGGGTTGAGCCAGATCGTGAGGTGCACTACATCTTTCTGATAGCTACTATTAATGACAACTGATATGTGTTCCTTTTTATTTATAACACCTCTCCACCTGTGAATTTAAGTCTTCTGAGATTGGCCCTGTTGTTTGTGTTGAATTTTCAGGCTTGCTTTGTGGTTTGCTCAGGGGACATTAATCTGGTGCCAAACCCTTCCCTGGATAGATTACCTAGATACTCTCCCACTCAGCACGCTACAAACTCATCGCCCATGTCGCAGTGATTGGAGGAGACTGAGTGGCGCAACGCCTGGAGATATTTGAACCCCACTGCCAACAGTACCCCTGCTATTCCCCTAAACATAGATCATTGTAGCTAGCCGGCTACAATGGTGGCTAAAAGTGTGAAGACATGGGGCAAGGAACTCTGCGAAGGCGGGATGACCCATAATGCCATGCATGCAGCCAATCAGCAGACAGCCAGTCCGGTGATGTCACAGCCCTATAAATACTATGAAGAAAAGGACCGGCACTTTGCTGTTGCAAAGAATCAGCAATGTCTTTATTGTTGCCATAAGCGACAACAAAGACATTGCTGATTCTTTGCAACAGCGAAGTGCCGGTCCTTTTCTTCATATTGTTTGTGGGACGCCAACCCTGGACTCGAGCACCTCGTGACTGATTGGAGTGCCGGCTGGACTTGTATGTTTGTAGCCCTATAAATACTGCGGCAATTCACAATCATACTTTGTTCAAGGACAGACGTGTATGCAGGCGCTAGGGAGACTAAAAGAATAAAAAAGCGATTTACTAGTGCAGGAAAAGGATAGTGAGAAGAATCATTTTACAGGCAGGGAGAGACGTGTGCAGAAGCTAGGGAGAGTAATAGGAAAATCCTCATTCTGAAAAAAAGCGATTTACAAGTTCAGAAACAGTACTTGGGGATCCAGATAGTCTCATAATACAGCTCTGTCATTCCAGGAATTAGTTATTGGGGTGCAAGTGCTATGTTGAAAAGCCTTTAGTGGCTTTTATCTGTGGAAAAAGATAAATATATACGCAGGTCACTTTTGCTGTTAACTGCGCAGATATAATTTAGTGGCCTATTTCCATACAATACGAGAAATATTTACGCAGGTCACTTTTGTTGTTATTTGCGCTAAAAGCATTTATTGCCATATTACTAGAGAAAAAGAGAAAAATAGACTGTTATTTGCGCTAAAAGCGTTTCTTGACGTATTTCACTACAATACGAGAAAAATAGACGCAGTTCACATTTGGTGTTATATGCGCTAAAAGTGTTTTTTGTCATATTTCACTACAATATGAGAAAAATAGACACAGTTCACATTTGGTGTTATTTGCCGTAAAAGCGTTTATTGCCATATTTCTAGAGAAAAAGAGAAAAATAGACTAGGTTCATATTTGCTGTTATTTGCCCTAAAAGCCTGTCATATTTGTCATATTTCACTACTATACGTGAAAGATAGACGCAGTTCACATTTGGTATTATTTGCGCTAAAAGCATTTATTGCCATATTTTAGTGCAATCTGAGAAAAATAGACGCAGTTCACATTTGGTGTTATTTGCGCTAATAGCGTTTATTGATATGTTTCACTCCAATACGAGAAAAATAGACGCAGTTCAGCTTTGCTGTTATTTGCGCTAAAAGCACTTCTTGTCATATTTCACTACAATAGGTGAATAAAAGTATAAATCTGAAGGTGTCGGCCCTTTAAAGAGTAATGAGGGGGGAGTTGCAGAGAGCGACAAGGAGAAAGCAAAGCTGTTAAATATTTTTGTCTCTAATGTATTCACTAAGGAAAATAAACTGTCAGATAAAATGCTGAATGTAAAAATAAATTCCCATTAAAAGTCTCCTGTCTGACCCAAGAAGAAGTACAACAGAGACTTAAAAAGATTAAAATAGACAAATCACCAGGACCAGATGGCATACACACCCGTATCCTAAGGGAATTAAGTAATGTCATAGCCAGGCCCTTATTTCCTATATTTGCGGACTCTATACTGACAGGGAATGTTCCACAGGATTGGCGCATAGCAAATGTGGTGCCAATATTCAAAAAGGGTCCAGAAACTTAGCCCGGAACTATAGGCTGGTAAGTTTAACATCTGTTGTGAGTAAACTGTTTTTCTGAGAGATGCTATCTTAGAGGATCTCAACGGAAATAAGCAAATAACGCCATATCAGCATGGCTTCATGAGGGATCAGTCATGTCAAACTAATTTAATCAGTTTCTATGAGGAGGTAAGTTCTAGACTTGACAGCGGCGAATCAATGGATTTCGTATATATCTGGACTTCTCCAAAGCATTTGACACTGTACCTCATAAAAGTTTAGTATATAAAATGAGGATGCTCGGACTGGGAGAAAATGTCTGTAAGTTGGTAAGTAACTGGCTGAGAGATAGAAAACAGAGGGTGGTTATTAATGGTACACACTCAGATCGGGTCACTGTCACTAGTGGGGTACCTCAGGGGTCAGTATTCGGCCCTATTCTTTTCAATATATTTATCAATGATCTTGTAGAAGGCTTGCATAGTAAAATATAAATTTTTTCTGATGACACTAAACTGTGTAAAGTAATTAACACTGAAGAGGACAATATACTGCTAAAGAGGTATCTGGATAGATTGGAGACTTGGGCAGATAAGTGGCAGATGAGGTTTAACACTAACAAATGTAAAGTTATGCACATGGGAAGGAATAATGCGAGTCACCTGTTAATACTAAATGGTAAAACACTCTGTAACACTGACATAGAAAAGGATCTAGGAATTTTAATAAAGAGCAAACTAAGCTGTAAAAACCAGTGACAGGCAGTTTCCGCCAAGGCTAATAAGATAATGGTTTGCATCAAAAGGGGCATAGGCGCCCGTGATGAGAATATAGTCCTACCACTTTACAAATCGCTAGTCAGACCACACATGGAGTACTGTGTACAGTTCTGGGCTCCTGTGAACAAGGCAGACATAGCAGAGCTGGTGAGGGTTCAGAGGAGGGCAACTAAAGTAATAACTGGAATGGGGCAACTACAGTACCCTGAAAGATTATCAAAATTAGGGTTACTCACTTTAGAAAAAAGACGACTGAGGGGAGATCTAATTACTATGAATAAATATATTAGGGGTCAATACAGAGATCTCTCCCATCATCTATTTATTCCCAGGACTGTCACTGTGACGAGGGGACATCGTCTGCGTCTGGAGGAAAGAAGGTTTGCACACAAACATAGAAGAGGATTCTTTACGGTAAGAGCAGTGAGACTATGGAACTCTCTGCCTGAGGAGGTGATGATGGTGAGTACAATAAAGGAATTCAAGAGGGGCCTGGATGTATTTCTGGAGTATAATAATATTATAGGTTATAGCTACTAGAGATGGGTCGTTGATCCAGGGAGTTATTCTTATTGCCTGATTGGAGTCGGGAAGGAATTTTTTATTTCTTGTCATATTTCACTACAACACAAGAAAAATAGACTCAATTCACATTTGGTGTTATTTGCCCTAAAGGGTTTCTTGTCATATCTCACTCCAATACGAGAAAAATAGACGCAGTTCACATTTGGTGTTATTTGTGCTAATAGCGTTTATTGATATGTTTCACTCCAATACAAGAAAAATAGACGCAGTTCACATTTGGTGTTCTCTGCGCTAATGGCGTTTATTGATATGTTTCACTCCAATACGAGAAAAATAGACACAGTTCACATTTGGTATTATTTGCGCTAATATCGTTTATTGATATGTTTCACTCCAATACGAGAAAAAAGACGCAGTTCTCATTTGGTGTTATTTACGCTGAAAGCGTTTCTTATCATATTTCACTACAATACACAAATAATAGACACAGTTCACATTTGGTGTTATTTGCGCTAAAAGCGCTTATTGGCATATTTCTAGAGAAAAAGAAAAACAGACAATTCATATTTGGTTTTGTTTGCGCTAAAAGCGTTTATTGCCATATTTCACTCCAATACGACAAAAACAGACGCAGTTCACATTTGGCGTTATTTGTGCTAAAAGCATTTATTGCTATATTTCACTCCAAAACGAGAAAAATAGACGCAGCTCCCATTTAGTGTTATTTGCGCTAAAAGTGTTTCTTGTCATATTTCACTACAATACGCGAAAAATAGATGCAGTTCACATTTGGTGTTATTTGCGCTGAAAGCATTTATTGGAATATTTCACTCCAATATGACAAAAATAAACGCAGTTCACATTTAGTGGCCCTGTGCCCTCAACTGTCCTCAACCTGCCGCTGTCCTTTTCTGTTCCGTCAATGCGAGAAGTAGTATATGCTGTAGGCTCTGCTCCACTTTTCAGCGAGGAACAGCTACTAGAGGACAGTCAGCTGTTACTGCCCAGCCAAGATCTGGAGGAGACATCCACTGCTTCCTCCGCTACTCGGCAAGTAGTGATAAGGAGAGTGGCATGGGAGTTTGTGCTGCGAGTGGTAAGGCTCCTGACACAGAGGCCGTGGAGGAGGACATAAGTGATGTGCAGACAATAATCAATGATGATGAAGCCGATCGCACTTGGGAGCCGGGAGCAAAAGGGGCTTCATCATCGTCAGGGGAAGAGGGTGTCAGCTTTGCTGTGAGGCAGCGGAGGAGCCAGCAAGGTGGTAGCATGGCTGGGAGTCAGCAGGGTGGTAGCAGTGAGAGGTCGAGAGCAAACGTGCCGGGGGTAGACCACCTGCTTCGTAGCAGCCTACCTGTCCGGGAAGTAGTGGTACAGGGGTTCACGGAGGCAGCGGCGGTAGCAATCAGTCAGTGCGGTGTGGCACTTTATTTTTAAAGGGCCAGAGGAGGTGAACATGGCCATATGTCTCATCTGTGGGCAGAAGGCGAAGCGTGGCAAGGGTGCCAATGTTGGTACCACAGCCCTGCGTCAACATATGCAGCGTCACCATAAAGTGGCCTGGGAGAACCGTGGCACTGATGTGGTGATCAAGCCTGCTGTTGCAACCGATACATCACCCAGTGGCACGCACCCAGTTTCAGCCAGTCAAGGCTCCACCACCTCAATTGAAGGGAGCTGTCTGTCTATAACATCTTTTGCTGGTCCGGATGCTCCTGCTCCTACTCCTCGACAGTCATTCCGTCAGCAATCGATCACCGAAGCAATTGCAAAGATACAACAGTATGCATGCATGCATCCAATGGCGCAGAAGATGAACGTGCTCCTGTCCAAGTTGCTGGTGCTTCAGTCTTTCCCTTTCCAAGTGGTGGACTCTGAACCTTTCAGAGAACTGATGGCTTGTGCTGAGCCGAGGTGGAGAGTCCCAAGCGGTCATTTCTTTGCGAAAAAGACAGTATTATCCCTGCACACACATGTAGAACAGAAGGTGGGCCAGTCCTTGAGCCTGTCGGTGTCTGCCAAAGTGCACGGCAGTGCCGACGTGTGGAGCTGTAACTACGCTCAGGCACAATACATGTCTTTTAAGGCCCACTGGGTGAATGTGGTTCCTGCACAGCCACACCAGCAACTTGGACAGGTCACTCCGCTTCCTCCTCCACGTTGTCACGCCGTTGGTCCTGCGATAATGTCCACCTCTGCCTCCTCATCCTCCACCATGTCCTCAGCTTCCACTGCAGGGACAAGTCACAGTGCCCCTCCAGCATATCACATGTGCAGGGCTCGGCCGTGTCGCGCTGTTCTGCACCTGGCTTTTCCTTGGCATACGGAGTCACACAGGGGAGCAACTGCTCCGTGTGATACATCAAGAAATCTAATCCTGGCTTTCTCCCCGACAACTCAAAATCAGAAATATGGTGACCGAAAATGGGAAGAACATTGTGGCGGGGCTGCGTCAAGGAAGTCTGAGCCATGCGTCCTGCATTGTACATGTGTGCAATCAGGTTGTCCAGTTGTTCCTGAAGTCTTCCTTCCATCTGCAAGACATCCTAAAAATGGCCAGGAAACTTTACATGCACTTCAGCCACTCGTATACTGCGAAGCACACCCTCCTTGAGTTGAAGCGCCAGAACGGCATCCCCCAACAAAGGCTGATCGGCGACGTTTGCACCTTTTGTAATTCCACCCACCATAGGTTGGACCAACTATACAAACAGAGAAAGGCCACCAATGATTTCTTGATGATGAAAGCGGATAGGAGTACTCCCCTATGTAACTTCGATGTCAGCAAGAGGCAGCTCATGCGTGACACCTGCCGTTTGCTTAGGTCCTTTGAGGACGCCACGTTATTTGTCAGTTGCCAGGACTACAGGATGAACAACGTCATTCCACTGCTTCATGTCCTGTAACAGATACTTGTAAATCTGGCTGGTCAGGGGACTGGAGACGTGGCGCCTACATCTCATGCCACATGAGCCCTGTGGGGGCTGATCTGGAGGAGGTGGAGAAGGACATTGAAGCACAAGCAATCTGTAACGAAATGGGTGTTTTTTTTACACAGGTGAAAGGAGAGGAGGAGCAGAAGGAGCAGGAGCAGCCAGAGGAGCTACAGGACGATGAGGAAGACGAGACAGAGGACTTGGACACACCGTGGCAGTATGCAGTGGAGACAGGGAGACCCTCCGAATCACTTGCACAAATGGCCCGCTGTATGCTCAATTGCTTGCGTAGTGACAGCCAAAAGGTCACAATTCGACATTGGGATGACTTCTGGCTCTCCACCTTGTTGGACCCTCGCTATCGGTCCAGAATGGGGGCATTTTTTACAACCACCGAGAAAGAGGACAAACTAAACTACTACAGAGACATCCTATGTAGTCAGATGGCCGCTATCTGCCCCATCATCCATCCTCTCGCAGGTCTGACCTGGGGGGGGGGGGGCGTCTGCACTCACATTCCACTGCTATGGCTGCTGGGGAGGGGTGGGGTGGCAGAAGCAGTACCAGCTCCATCAACAGCAGCCTGAGTCTAGAGTCGCTGATGAGTAGCTTTATTCACCAGCATAGTGAAGAAACTACTCACCAGCAGCAGGTAGACCTGGAGCAGGAACTGAACCAACAGGTGGTGGCATACTTGGACAGTACCCTGCCACCCCACATTGAAAATCCACTGATACTACTGGGTAGCCAAACTGGACTTGTGGCCGCAACTAGTAGAGTTTGCCCTGGAAAAGCTGTCCTACCCGGCCAGTAGTGTCGCATCAGAACGGGTGTTTAGTGCGGCGGGGGCCATAGTTACCCCAAGGAGAACTCGCCTGTCCACCCAAAATGTGGAGAGACTGATCTCTGTCAAGATAAATCAGGCTAGATCATCCATGGTGCCACACCAACACTTTGATACAAGAGACCGTTTTCTTTTGACTACCTGCCTCAGCTACTACTTTGATGCTGAAACCCGCCTGATGCCACATATATGATGCTAAGAGCTCCTTATTTCACCCACCTTAATCAGCGGGTACTGGTATTGCCACCTACCCACCTGCTGCTGCCATCTCCATTCTATGTCACCTTGCCACTCTATGGTATCCTCCTGGTGCTGCTGCTGCTACTGCCATCTCCACACTGTGTCACCTTGTCACTCTGTGAGATCCTGCTGCTGCCATCTCCTGACTATGTCACCTTGCCACTCTGTGGTCTCATCATGCTGCTGCTACTGCCATCTCCACACTATGTCACATTTCCCCTTTGTGGTCTGCTCATGCTGCTACCATATCCACACCATGTCACCTTGCCACTCTGTGGTCTCCTCATGCTGCTGCCATATCCACACTATGTCACCTTGCCACTCGTTGGCCTCATCATACTGCTGCCATCTACAGACTCTGTCATTGTGCCACTCGGTGGCCTTCTCATGATGTTGCTGCTGCATCTGCCACCTCCAGTCTCTGACATCTTGCCACTCTGTGGCCTCCTCATACTGCTTCCATCACCAGACCCTGTTATTGGGCCACTGTCTGGTCTACTCATGCTGCTTTCACCTCACCACTATGTCAAAAGTCCAAAAGTCCACTATGTCAAAAACTTCTCATGCTGTTCCCGCCCTCCCCACTTCTGCTCCACTATTTTGGCTTTCGGTCTGGCTAACATCATCATTTATTTGACCTTTCTTCTAATCTGTCAGAAGGAAGGAAAAATGAGACGCACGATGGATCCTGTCTGTGTAGCAGCTGTAAGGCCTGTATGGTCCCATCAGAATTGGCTTATGATTTGGTAGACAAAAGCAGTAGTGGGTACAAAACACAGAAGACATGCAAATATTCCATTCACGTGTCATCTCTGTTTTCGATCCACTCCTGTTTTTTTTTTTTTTTTTTGGCATTAGTAATACTGGTGGATTATTGAGCAAAAGCTGACCAAGTGAAGGCGTATGCTCCACAGACAGGATCCGTTTTTTGTGGGTTATTGTTCTGACGGATCAGAGGAAGGTTATTGTTCTGACGTCAACACAAATTTACTACTGACACCCTCTCCACTCTCTCAGGGGGCTCTACTTGTATAAGAGTTTAACAGAACAGGTTCTGTAGACTTCTATGTGGAATTAGCTGACCAGGGTGTAAAAGGAATGTGCTTCTTTTTTACACTAACATCAACCTGTAAGGCTGAATTAATATTTGAGTTATTTGGTCGGTTTTGGTGACTGTCTAAATAAGTGAAGTTTGCGGTGTGACTCTAATAGCGACGCCTGTCATCTGCATGTCATACTGACTGACAGTATTATTTCACTACCCCAGCCCACTCCCTATGAGTGTTACTGCAAGGCACAGTGTTCTACACCGCTCTATGCAGCCCGGAAATAGTCATTTTTTAATTGTAACTCGCCGCAAATATATTCGGATCAAAGCAATTTTTGGGAGAAAATTTTGCGAACCGGCCAAATCGATTTTTTTTAGAAATTCGCTCTCTAGTTCTGACCGTAAATGATTGCAATAATGATGCAGACAATTTAATTATTTTTTTGCTAAAAGAATGTATTAGTAACAATGAATTTGGTTTGAGTTGGTGGAGTGATTTGTGTGGTTCATTCCGATAACCTGCGACACTCCTCTGATATGCCAATCCAGAGGCCAGTTTTGATCCATCCAGCAAGTTCGACCCTTCCGGTTTTAACCCTAACACATGCTGAAAACAAAATACCATAAAAAGTTCATAATATATAGGGATCCTGGACCCTATGGAGGGACCCACATGACCTAAAATGTAATTGCACTGGAAACTGAAATAGAATTTGTTTAAAATGTGTCCTGGCTTTCAGAGTGACACAGAATATAATTTCCCATAACAGAACGTGGTAGCTAGTAATGATGAATTTGGGTCCAGTTGGTGAAGCAATTTGTGTGGTTCATCCCGATAATCAATGATACACCTCCCTTATGGCAATAATCCATCTGCCAGGTTGGATCCATCCAGCTAGTTTGGCCCATCTGGTTTTAACTCTAATCCAAGGAGCTATTCGATCCCAGGTGTTCGACGTCCTTAGTCGTAACAGAGTCGTGTTACGACCAAGGACTAGATTGTCCGAAACGCGTAAACTACCAGCCACTGTGTGAACACGACTGTATACTGAATCCCGAATAAAGGAAGCTTTTATTAAAAAATTAGGTGCCGGAACCAATCCATTTTTCTTCTGCCTGTCAGTTTTTACACTGAGTGAGTGCCTATGAGACCCAGCCTGGGGGCTGGATCTCATAGGCTTCGTAGAAGGTCCTCGTCACCGCAGTGCAGAGACACAATGGAGACGGGTAGGGAGCCCATACCCTCTGTAAGCCCCATGTATGCTGTAGTCAGAGCTGACTGTGGCATACAAGGGACTAATATGCTGGAATTTGGCCCTAGTTCCTGCACATGCCCGATCAGCACGTATTACCTGTATGGTGCAGGGACTCAACACATGTCGTACAGTATACAGGTTAAGTATTGAGGCTTGTTTTGTTGTAAACAATTGCTGTGTTACATGAAACATTTTGACAAACATGAAAAATCTCCAATAATTTTTTTTTTTAATTTCACCTCCATTTTGCATTCATTTCCATGGATTAGAGTGCAGTTTGTAAAATTGGATATTTATAGGGGTTTTATTTTATACTGGCCCCTCAAATTAACTTGAATTAGTCCCTAAATATGTGGGTTTAAGGCTACGTTCACACGACGACATTTGTCGTGCGACAAAAAGTCGCACTATTGTCGTGCTACAATTTTTATAATGGGAGTCTATGGTGTTGCATTGCGACATGCAACATGTTGCGACTGCGACGCGACAGTCGCAAAAAATTGATTCAAGATGGGTTTTTTACTGCGACTGTCGCGTCGCAGTCGCAGCATGTCGCATGTCGCAATGCGACACCATAGACTCCCATTATAAAAATTGTCGCGTGACAATAGTGCAACAAAATGTCACGCGACAAATGTTGCAGTGAAGTTGTACCCTATTTGTCGTTCGACAAATGTCGTCGTGTGAACGTAGCCTTAGACATTTTCTGCACCATTTGAAAAATTGCTGCTATAATTATAAGCTCTCTAAATCCGAAAAATAAAAGGAAGTTTACAAAATGATGCCAACATAAACTAGATATATGGCAAATATTAATTATGAACTATTTTGTGTGGCATTCATGTGTCTTAAAAGCAGAGAAATTTTCTGTAAATTTCAGAATCTTTTTATTAAATAGATGTAAAAAATATTGACCAAAATTTACCATTAACATGAAGTACAATATGTCACAAAATACATTATCATAACCACGTGTATAAGTAAAACATTTCAAAGCTATTGCCACATACAGTAAAGTGATGCTCGATTTGGAAAATTATGCTGTGTCAAAGTGAAAACCGACTGTCTGGAATGGGTTAATTTTTCATACAGTACATTATACATAATGTATAATTATGTAAATCTGCATCTGTTTTATCAAACAACTTTATTAAGACATAAAATTAGTTATTGTGTACATAAAACATTTACCCGGAGGAATGTTGGGAATCCTTGCCCATAGTATCCAACTGCAAAGTAATCTGGCTTCGGACGAAGAATTTTCATTATGTTTTCATAGAATTTTGCTTGCCGTGTCTGTCAATAAAAATTATATTACAATAAGCTGGAATATTTTTTGAGATAAGGTTTTTACTTGAAATATTTTTGGATAGCTGAGAAGGAAATTTGTTTAGCAGCTTAAAGGATAGCTATCCTTTTTGAACAACTTTATTAAAAACTGTTCTAAAAGCCCTATATTAAATTTTTGTAATATAGTTTATTTTTATTTTTTTACCATTTTACCCAAATGGCACACAAAGTTCAGGGTGTCTATAGTGTCAGTACAACACTGACCTAGCAGCAGTCTATGGGTGTAGGGATTCCACTGTACTGCATTCATAGAGGACACAGTGAGTGCTGTGCTGGCAGGCACACATTCTGAAGTTATTGCCACATAAAGTTTACAGATTTGTAAAATTAGTAAAAATGGCTATGTCTGGAAGGGGGTTAAGTGTACTGGGGGTGCAGTCTCACTGTGAAGAGCACTCTGCTCTCTGCATTACAGTTGATTCACAACCCCTGCATTCTGGGCTGACTGGCAGCTGTAGTGGTGTCCTGGCTGGAGGTTGTATACTCACTGTTCCAACCCCCCTCCATTCCAGCATTACTACTTCCTCCCTGCCAGGCTTTGTTTTTATGACGGCAGCAATGATGTGCCCATATAACTACACCTGCCTGATGCAGATAATCTCTGGCCTTAGCAGTCTTGTGCTGTATATCACTGAGGCCAGTGATTGGCTGCAGAAGGTACGTATGGTATATGGGCATCGCTACATGACCTCACGACAGCTGTGGAGAGGTTTTCAAACACAGGTGTTTTTTAGTATGTTCATACCTCCCATGCCTTTTTCAAATAAGAATTTAGCAACCAACCCCTTTAAATTATTCAAATCTGGAACTTTGGCTTCTTGCAGCATACCACATATACACTTATATTAATAATAAAGCATCATGCAGTAAGCGCACTCCCTCTACTGATGGCTGCTGTTAGTTGTAAAGGGTACCTATCATCATGAACATGCACTGTAATCTGCGGGCGCCATGTTACACAGCAGGAGGCACTGAGCAGAAATCTTAGCTCTTTCTATGCTTAGGAGTCTTGTGGAGAGTTCCAGTCAATGAAAGATAGTTCCATATGCATTGTTATAAAGGGAGGCTGTCAATCAGTAATAAGACCACCTACTTGGACTCCTAAGAACTGAAAGAGCACAGATTTAAAGTAATGTGACAAGTTATAATGAATCTTTTCAAACAAAACTAAATATCAATCTCCTCAGCATCTCTTGCATGATTTTATGAAAAAGATGATCCAATAATGAGGGATTGGGCTTCCAGAGTACAAGAGCATCCTCTGGAAGGTCCACACTCTGATGCCATAGTGGACCCTGAAGGTCCAGGAGAAAAAAAAAACATGTGGAGCTGCCTTTGAAGCTTACAATTGCCACAGTGTGTGTGCTACAGTACACTTATTTTAAAATGATATGATAGGACAAAGTTAGTGTTAAAGAAAATGTTCTTACCAAACACTGGCTTAGCAGCTCATAGTCAAACATTTCCATCTCGTACTGCTCTGCCAGTTGTTTGCACAGGAATATTGCTTCCTCCCACATCTGTAAAGTAATAACATAGTAAAATAGAAAATCGTACTCATTGGAAGTATTTTAGTAATTTGTCCTTGAAGGTCTCATTTTGTAGAGTAATGAAATGAAACAATGAGACAAAAAGTACAAGGAAACATGTCACCAAAAATTGTGTGTGCCGGACAGTAAAGCGTATACTTTTTCTAATTTATTTTTATTTTTTGATTGCAGATTTATGTATTCTTTTTCCTGAACATGATTATGTTCTTAACAGGATTTAGAAAGCATTAAGAAAATTGTTTTATGGCAGCCCCATTGACACTAGACACAATTGACAGAAGAGGACCTCATTGACTTCTATAGGAGAGTTATGTAGACATGCTCCATGACCTGTGCAGAGGTCATTGCACAAGGAAAGATTAGATAAGATTTGACAATCACCTATTGTGAATGGTGGATTATGTCTGATCTATATACAGATATGACTTTATTACAGGCAGGATTAGAATGAGAGATAAGCAGGTAACTGTAGTAAAGTGATCTGTACAGACCAAGAAGTGGTGCCAATTATTAGGCTTAGTGACCAGTGTGAAAACTACAGGATTTTATGTTTTTTTGTTTAACCCCTTCCTGACCATCGCTGTAATGGTACACCGTAACAACGAGACGTGACTTGTCGCCCAGCACAGTACTATTACAGCGCGTTGATCGGGCGGGTGCCGGAGTTGAGCCTGCCCGATCACCTGCAGGGGAACGGCTGTTCCCGTTAGCCAGACCCCTGCTGTATGTGTCGGCATTGGTGAAATCAAAGATGCTGGCAAATTGACCCCTTCTATGCCACGGTCAGCTGGGATCCGATGGGTGAGAAGGCAGCCCTATGCCGTGGCGAGGCTGCCCAATGCTTTGCACAGCATCGGGACCTGCCTTCTACGGGTGCCCAGGAGATCCAGCCTCATGCTGGGTTTCCTAGGCAACCTGTTGTTGTATTAGTCTGTGTAATACACTAACAGGCAATGCATTACAAAACAGATGTATTGTAATGCATTGCAGAGGGGATCAGACCCCCAAAAGTTAAAGTCAGAAATACAGTGTATAAAAAAAAACATTTTTAAAAAATCTAATAAAGTTTCACGTAAAAAAGAAAAAAACACCCCCTTCCCCTGATTTTATAATAAAAAATAGAAAACAAAGAAAAAAACACACATATTATGTATTGCCACATCCGTAATGACCGGCTCTATAAATATATCATATGATCCACCCTGTCTGATAAACACCATAAAAAAAAATTTAAACTGTGTTAAAAAAGCCAGTTTTGTCACCTTACATCATAAAAAGGTGCAACACCAAGCGATCAAAAAGTCGTATGTCCTAGAAACTGATACTAATAAAACCGACATCTTAACCCGCAAAAGATGAGCCCCCACATAAGAAAATCACTCAAAAAAATAAAAAAACTATAGCTCTCAGAACATGGAGACACAAAAACATCACTTTTTTTTTAAATATGCTATTATTGTGTTAAAGTGAAATAAAACAAAAAGTATACATATTTGTATTCCCGCCTCCGTAACAACTAGCTCTATAAAAATATCACATGACCTAACCCCTTAGGTGTACACTATAAAAATGAAAAACTGTATAAAAAAAGCAATTTTTGTCACCTTACATCACAAAAATTGCAACACCAAGCGATCAAAACAGTCACCTCATCCCGCAAAAAATGAGACCCAACCTAAGACAATCGGTCAAAATAAAAAAAAGCTATCACTCTCAGACAATGAAGACACTAAAATATGATTTTTTTTGCTTCCAAACTGCTATTATTGTGCTAAAGTGAAATAAATATAAAAGAGTAGACAAAAATAACACATGAACACCGTGAAAAAAATAAAGTGCCAAAAAAGCCATCACAAAATTGCAACTCCAAGCGATCAAAAAGACATATGCCCCTCAAAATAGTACCAATCAAACCATCACCTTGTCACGCAAAACATGAGACCATACCTAGGACAATCGGTCAAAAAATAAAAAGGCTATGGCTCTCAGACTATGGAGACACTTAAACATCATTTTTTTGTTTCAAAAATGCTATTATTGTGTAAAACTTAAATAAATAAAGTATACATATTTTTTGTTACCTTGCTTCACAAAAAAATGTAATATTGAGTAATTAAAAATCATATGTACCCCAAAATCGTACCAATAAAACTGGCACCTTATCCCCTAGTTTCTAAATGTGGTCACTTTTTGGGAGTTTCTACTGTAAGGGTGAATCGGGGGGCTTAAAATGGGACATGGCATCTAAAAACCAGTCCAGCAAAATCTTCTTTCCAAAAACCATATGGCGTTCCTTTCCCTCTGCGCCCTGCCGTGTGACCTTACATCAGTTTACGAACACATGTGGGGTATTTCTGTAAACCGTAGAATTAGGGTAATAAATATTGAGTTTTGTTTGGCTGCTAACCTTCGATGTTTTAAAGAAAAAAAATGGATTAAAATGGAAAATCTGCCAAAAAAGTGAAATGTCATCTCCATCTTCATTTAATTTTTGTGGAACACGTAAAGTGTTAACAAAGTTTGTTAATCAGTTTTGAGTAGCTTTAGGGGTGTAGTTTCTATAAGGGGGTCTTTTATCAGGAGTTTACACTATGTAAGCCCCACAAAGTGACTTCAGACCTGAACTGGTCATTAAAAAGTGGGTTTTGGAAATTTTCTTAAAAATTTTAAGAATTGCTTCCAAAAATTCTAAGCCTTCTAACGTCCTAAAAAAATAAAATGACATTTAAAAATGATGCCAACATAAAGTAGACATATGGGGAATGTTAACTAATAAATATTTAATGAGGCATCACTTTCTGTTTTAAAAGCAACTAAATAGAAATTTTGGAAATTGAGATTTTTTTAAACATTTTTGGTAAAAAAAAATTCATAAATAAAGGTGAAATATGTTGACTCAAGTTTATGACTATCATGAAGTACAATGTGTCACGTGAAAACAATCTCAGAATGGCTTGGATAAATAAAAGTCTTTCAAAGTTATTACCACATAAAGTGACACATGTCGGATTTGCAAAAAATGGCCTGGGCAGGGAGGTGAAAACTGGCCCGGGGTTGAAAGGTTTAAATATAGATATTGATATGGAAATTTAAAAGTAACACCAACAAAACTTTATTAAAAATACATTAAACATAAAAATAAACAATTGGTCAATTTCTACTGACACAGTCCTTTTAAATTATTAATCTGTCCTTCTGGCTCTGAAGAACACAATTCAAGATCAGAGCTGCACTGCAAGGGCATATTGTTAATAAATTAGTGAATAGCAAAACACATCCTCCAAAATGGTATAATGCTGGAATGAAGAATATCTGTTCGTTTTAACAAATGGATGGCAAGCTTTAGTTATATGGGTTTTGGTCCATCTAGTTACCATTTACACAAACATATTCTTTATAAGTATCTTCCAAAATCACCCCATCTTAACAACTGTTTGCATTTATTCCATAGAATAACTTATTAGGTGTGTCTAGACTTCAGGGTTCGGCCAAACTTCGCTGCAAAGTTCGAGTACAGGACTCAAACTTGACCCTGAACTCGAACCACATTGAAGTCAATGGGTACCAGTACTTTGGGGCACTAAAATGGCTCTAAAATGGCTCCAAAAGTAATGGAAAGTTCTAGAGGGCTACTGGGATCCATCCCTGGTTCATTTTAATGAACGTGAGCTTGTCCACATTGGCTGTGGACAGGCAGCTGCGCGTGTCTGTGATAACGCCCCCTGCCGAGCTAAACACATGTTCAGACAATACACTGGCTGCAGGGCAGGCCAGCACCTCCAGGGTGTAAAGGGCAAGCACAGGCCATGTGCCCAATTTGGAGACCCAGAAGTTGAGTGGGGCAGACCCATCTGTCAGTACGTGTAGGCGTGTGCACACATACTTTTCCACCATGTTGCTGAAATTCTGCCTCCTGCTAAGACGTTCCAAATCAGCTGGTTCTTGTGGCGTGCTGACAAAGCTTTTCCACATTCTGGCCATGCTAACCCTTCCTTCTGAGGTGCTGGCAGTGCCCCAGCTGCGTTAGCGATTTCTTTCTCTTCCTCTGCCTTCGCCTTGTGCTTCCACTGAGGCCCAATGTCAGGTGGTAATGCCAGCGTGCGCTTGTAGTTGCGCATCTTTAGATCACGCTCCAGTGAGGGAATTAAAGACAGGGTGGGCAGGGTGGCCATCCAGTAATTAGCACTGGTTAGAATGTGGGCAACTCGGTGGTCATTGCGCAGGCACAGCAGCATATAGTCGCTCATGTGTGGCAGGCTGCCCAGACGAAACGACAAGCTGTCCTCTGTGGGAGGTGTATCATCTGTGTCCTCCATATCCCCCCAGCCACGCTGCAGCGATGGCCCTGAGCTGCTTTGGGTGCCACCCTGCTGTGAACACGGTTCCTCCTCCTCCTCCTCCCCCTCATCCTCCAGAACTGTACCCTGGCTGGACAATTGTGTACCTGGCCTATGTTGGTGCAAGAACCCACCCTCTGAGCCACTTCTGAATGACTGACCTGATAACCGTGGAAATGATCCCTCTTCCTCCTCCTCTTCCTCCTGTGCCACGTCCTCTTCCATCATTGCCCAAAGCGTTTTTTCAAGGAGACATAGAAGTGGCATAGTAACGCTGATCACGGCGTTATCAGCACTGGCCATGTTGGTGGAGTACTCAAAACAGAGCAACATGGCACACAGGTCTCGCATGAAGGCCCACTGTTCCGCAGAGCGACCCACCCGTGCGTGTTGCAGCTGAAACTCCACTATAGCATGCTGCTGCTGGCACAATCTCTCCAGCATGTGCAAGGTGGAGTTCCACATTGTGAGCACGTCACATATGAGGCAGTGAGCGGGAAGGCCGAAGTTACGCTGCAGTGCAGACAGGCGAGCAGCAGCAGGGTGAGAACGCCGAAAGAGCGCACAAACAGCCTGCTCTTTCTGCAGCACCTCTGACATATCGGGGTAGTTTTTCAGGAATTTCAGGCAAGGGATGTGCGTCAAACTGGCTAGGCCCAGAGCAGCTACGAGATTTTGCCCATTATCGCACACCACCAGGCTGGGCTTGAGGCTCAGTGGTACCAACCACTTATTGGTCCGTTGTTCCATGCTCTTCCACAGCCCCTGCACAATGTGCTTTTTTCCCCCCAAACAGATGAGTTTCAAAACAGCCCTCTGTTGTTTCCCCCTGGCTGTGCTGAAGTTGGTGGTGAAGGTGTTACTCTGAGTGGATGAGAAGGTGGTAGAGGATGATGCGGATTAGGAGGAGGAGGCAACAGGAGGCAAAGAGAAATGCCCTGCAATCCACGGTGGCGGAAGGACATGCGGCAAACTGCTATCTGCCTCAGGCCCAGCCTTCACTGCATTTACCCAGTGTGCTGTTAGGGAGATATAATGTCCCAGCCCCTTCTTACTGGTCCACGTATCGGTGGTTATGTGGACCTTGCCACAGATGGCGGTGCGTAGTGCACACCTGATTTTGTCCACCACTTGATTGTGGAGGGAAGGGATGGCTCACCTGGAAAAGTAGTGTCAGCTGGGAACCACGTACTTTGGGACAGCCACCGCCATAAGGTTTTTGAAAGTGTCCATCTCCACAAGACGGAATGACAGCATTTCAAATGCCAGGAATTTTTAAATGCTGGCATTCAGGACCAGGCATCATGGGTGGGAAGGGGGGTACTTCCTCTTTCACTCTAGTGTTTGGGAGATGGACAGCTGAACGCTTCCATGGGAAATTTTGGAGATGCTTGGTAACGGTGACGGACGTTGTGGCGTTGCTGCCACATCCTCTGTTTGCTGGGTGGCAGGTGCCACTGTCACTCCAGGGGGGGGGGGGAAGAGGCCGAGACTGCAGCAGAAGAGGGAGCAGGATGAGCCTGAGACCTTTCGTGGTTTTTGAGGTGTTTACTCCAATGCACCTCGTGCTTTGCATTTAGATGCCTGGTCATGCAGGTTGTGCGTAGGTTTAGAATGTTTATGCTTCACTTCAGACTCTGATTGCACAGCGTGCAAACCACTCGTGTCTTGTCATCACTCATCAGCACATTGTCTGAAGAACTGCTAGACCAGGGATCTCCTTGGAGCTGGCTTTGGTGTGCTCGGTCCCTGGGTGCGATGGGCAGTAGCAGGCATACTGTCTAGGGGACGGCCGCTGTGCTTTTGCACACTGCTCCCTCTTTTGCTGTGCTGGTGGCTCTGCGAGACCACCACCTCTTCCTCTGAACTGCACACGTCACTCGCATGACCTTGATTCCATGTGGGGTCTAGGACCTCATCATCCTCCACATCATCTTCCACCCACTCTTCAACCCTGCCCTCCTTGTTGGTCTGCACACTGCAGAAAGCCACAGCAGTTGGCACCTGTGTTTCGTCATCATCAGAGACATGCTGCGGTGGTCCTCCCATGTCCACATCCTGAAACATAAGTGGTTGGGCACCGGTGCACTCAATCTCTTCCACTTCTGGGGAAGGGCTATGTGGATGTCCCACGAAAACCCTGCCAGCAGAGTCATCAAAAATCATAAGAGACTGCTGCATGACTTGGGGCTCAGACTGCTTGGTTGATTTGCAAAGGGGTGAGGTGAAAGACTGATGCCCATGGGCTGCAGGTGCCAACTAAGAGCTTTCAGCAGGGGACTGGGTGGGGGACAATGTCAGCCACCCAATCTACTATTGCCTGTACTTTTTCTGGCCTCACCGTTCGTAGAGCAGCATTCAGGCCTACCAAATAACGCTGAATCTTCTGTCGCCTACGAGCACCTGAGGAAGGTGTTTCATTTGGGCATGTAGCTGGCACAGATCGACCACGTCCTCTCCCTGCAACAGGAGCTCCACCACCACCAGCTGCACCACGACCAGGGCCACGTCCCTTATTTGAAGCTCTCCTCATTCTTTGCATTCACCCAACAAACTAACAGACAGATTTACAAAATTTATCTCCCAGTCAGGTATGCACTGCAGGGGTAGTTTGAAAGAAAAAAGGGGTACAGATCACCCAGCCAGCAATCTAAACTCCACAGAATTTACAGAATATATTTCCCAATCAGGTATGCAGTGCAGGGGTAGTGTGAAAGAAAAAAGGGGTACAGATCACCCAATAATCTAAATTCCGCCTAATTTACAGAATATATTTCCCTGTCAGGTATGCAGTGCAGCAGGAACGCACCCCCCAAGCCACTTGTGAATGACTGGCCTGATAACCGCGGAAATGTCCACCCACAATCCTAGAGCTAGAGTTACTGATTATATTTCACTCTCAGAAATGGAGTGTGGGCTGCAAATGTACTTTATGGCAAAAAAAAGTGATTTGTCCCCCCAGAATCTAACAGATGGATTTACTGAATTGATTACACTGTCAAATATGCAGCACAAGGGTACTTTACAGAAAAAGATGTGAATATGTCACCCCGAGTCCCTGAACTTACAGACGGTTACCAGTATTATTTTCCCTTCCCCTGGCACATATGCAGTGCAGGTGCACTTAAAAAATGGGTATATGTTGCCCACTGAACTACAAGAACAGGATTAAATTATTGTCCCTGGAACATATGCAGGTGCAAGTGCAGTGTAAGTGCAGTGCTGATATAGAGGCTGGGTCACATGCTGCACTGGCCAATCACAGCCATTAGTAGACATGGCTGTGATGGCTTCTAAGGGCACACATCTTAGTCGCGTGTTGATTGGCTGCCCTGCAGCCTTTCAACAAGCTAAATTAAACGGTCCGAACACGAAACTCGAACTTTTACGCGAAAGTTCGGGTTCGGGTCCAAAAAAGCCTAAAGTCCGGTACGAACCCAAACTTTACAGTTTGGGTTAACTCAACACTAGGTGTGTCCTAATATTAAGGGTATTGAACATACATCTATCACCTTAAAACATTTAGCCAACAACTTATTAGCTATAAAAATTTTGTTTCTCAGACCAACTAGATAATTTGTGAGTCAATGCCCCTTTCTGCTGTTCCTTCAGTGGTCTGGAATACCCAGTTGCCCCTTTGTTCCCAGCGTTTCTGAGCAAACTATCAGCACCTCCATATGGTAATACCATTTAACCCCTTCATGACATGAAGATTTGTCATTTTTTCACTCCCTACCATCCCAGAGCTATAACTTTTTCATTATAAATATATATAAAGGAGCGCCTCATTCACATTGTGGTACAATTGTTCAGGTAGTGGGACTCCTACACTCATAAAGCCTATGAACTAAGTGAAAGAGCTGCCAAAAATTACAAGGAACCAGCCCTACTATACACCCTTTATTACACATAAAGAAGGGCATCATACGCAGCCTTGAAAAATTATGATTGATGACCCTCAAAAACATTTGGAGCAAGGGCCTGCTGATCTGACAATCTAAAACATTAGGGGTGAGGGCCTGCTGCTGATCTGACCCTCTAAAACATTAGGGGTGTGGGTCTGCTGGTGAGCTGACCCTCTAAAAGGTTGTAGGTGAGGGCTTGCAGGTGAGCTGACCATCTAAAACATTATATGCGAGGGCCTGCAGGTGAGCTGATCCTATAAAATATTGTAGGTGAGGGCCTGCAAGTGAGCTGACCCTGTAAAACATTATATGCGAGGGCCTGCAGGTGAGCTGACCCTGTAAAAGATTGTAAGTGAGGGCCTGCTGGTGAGCTGATCCTCTAAAAGGTTGTAGGCGAGGGCCTGCAAGTGAGCTGACCCTGTAAAACATTATATGCGAGGGCCTGCAGGTGAGCTGACCCTCTAAAAGGTTGTAGGTGACGGCCTGCAGGTGAGCTAAACCTGTAAAACCATATATGCGAGGGCCTGCAGGAGAGCTGACCCTATGAAAGATTTTAGGTGAGGTCCCGCAGGTGAGCTGACCCTTTAAAACATTATATGTGAGGTACTGCAGGTGAGGTGACCCTGTAAAAGATTGTAGGTGAGGGCCTGCAGGTGAGCTGTGTAAAACATTATATGTGAGGGCCTGCAGGAGAGCTGACCCTGTAAAAGATTATATGCGAGGACCTGCAGGAGAGCTGACCCTGTAAAAGATTGTAGGTGAGGGCCTGCAGGTGAGCTGACCCTGTAAAACATTATATGTAAGGGCCTGCAGGTGAGCTGACCCTGTAAAACATTATATGCGATAGCCTGCAGGTGAGCTGACCCTGTAAAAAATTATATGCGAGGGCCTGCAGGTGAGCTGAACCTGTAAAAAATTATATGCGAGGGCCTGCAGGTGAGTTGACCCTGTAAAAAATTATATGCGAAGGCCTGCTGGTGAGCGGACCCTGTAAAACATTATATGTCAGGGCCTGCAGGTGAGTTGACCCTGTAAAAAATTATATGCAAGGGCCTGCAGGTGAGCTGACCCTGGAAAAAATTATATGCGAGGGCATTATATGTGACGAATAAGCATGTTGATATGCTGGAAGAGGAGGAGGAGGAGGATGAGAAAAGAAAGATTCGACCATATACCCTTTTTTGTGGTTAAATGTGCATGGGAATACAATGTATTCAGTACATTATAAACAACACATTTAAAGTGCCTTAATGTTCATCAGGTTTCCTCTGATGGAGTCGAGAAGTCAGGGGCAATCCAGGCCTTGTTAATTTTCAGTTGACAGGCGGATACGCTAATCTGTTATAATGCCACCAGCAGCACTAAATACCCGCTCAGACAAAACGCTGGCGGCAGGGCAGGCCAGCAGCTCTAAGGCGTAGAGCGCCAGTTCATGCCATGTGTCACAATCTGCTATATACTCCTTCACCATCTTCCAAAATGTTTCCCTACTTTTGACAGTAGGCCGCGCATCAGGGTGAGGATACTGGGGGGGGGGGGTCATGAAACTGTCCCAGGCTTTGGAGAGTGTTGCCCTGCAGCTGTTGGAGCTACTGTGTGTTCCACTCATCTCCCCGCCTCGGTTGCCCAAGGAACTACGGACTCTGCCGCCAGCGTTGTCAGATGGAAATTTTTCGAGCAATTTTTCAACAAGGACCTTCTGGTATTGCACCATTTTGCTAGTCTTCTCCACCACAGGGATGAGAGATGAGAAGTTCTCTTTGTAGAGGGGGTCGATAAGGGTGAACAATCAGTAATCCGTGTTGTCTAAGGCCTCTTTCACACTTGCGTTGTGTGGATCCGGCGTGCACTTCCGTCGCTGGAAATGCCTGCCGGATCTGTCACAACACAAGACAACTGAAAGCATTTGAAGACTGATCAGTCTTCAAAATGCTTTCAGTGTTACTATGGCAACCAAGACGCTACTAAAGTCCTGGTTGCCATAGTAAGTAGTGGGGAGCAAAGGGAGCAGATACTTACAGTACACGGACGGTATGTAGACTTCTCCCCTGCCTCCCCACTACACTTTACCATGGCAGCCAGGACTTTAGCATCCTGGCTGCCATGGTAACCATTCACAAAAGCTAAAAGTTGGATCCGGCGATGCGCCGAAACAACGTTTAGCTTAAAGCCGGATCCGGATTGATGCTTTTCAATGGGCATTAATTCCGGATCTGGCGTTACGGCATGTCTTCTGGATTTTTGGACGGAGACAAATCCGCAGCATGCTGCGGTTTTGTCAACATCCAAAAAACGTTAACATACTAAACGGAAGACATCCTGATGCATCCTGAACGGATTTCTCTCCATTCAGAATGCATTGGGATTACCCTGATCAGTTTCTTTCCGTCCTAGAGCCCCGAGGATGGAACTCTAGGACGGAAAGCAAAAGCGCAGATGTGAAAGGGGCCTAAAATGCGTATAACGTGAGGGTCGAGGGAAAGGCAGCCTAGCATGAAGATCAGCCATCTGTGCCAGAGTACCAACAGGCAAGAGTTTGCTGTTGTCATCTCAATCTCCTTCATCTTCCTCCTCCTCTTCTGCCCACCCACGCTGAACAGATGGAATTAAACTTCCATGGGTACTACTCTCTGCAGCGCAGGCAACCATCTTCTGCTCCTCTTTCTCCTCCCCTCCTCCTCCTCTTCAACATCCAATTTGCGCTGAGAAGATGAACTGAGGGTGGTCTGGCTATCACCCTGTGTAATGTCTTCCCCCGTTTCCACCTCTTCCACATGCAAAGCATCATCCTTAATTGAATTTGTGAGCAGGGAGCATTTGAGTAGACACAGAAGTGGGATTGTTACGTTGATAATAGCGTTATCGCCGCTCACCATCTGTGTTGATTCCTCAAAGTTTCTTAAAACCTCACAGAAGTCAGACATCCATGCCCACTCCTCGCTTGTGAATAGAGGAAGCTGACTGGAAAGGCGACGACCATGTTGCAGCTGGTATACCAGTTCCAGCGTGGGCTCACGCCACACAACAGCCGGTAAGCTGGCAACTTCAAGCACTGCTGCAGCGTTGACAGACCGGCTAAGGCTGTTGATGACTTGCGGAAATGTGCACACACGCGGCGCACCTTCACCAGTAGCTCAGGCAAATTGGGGGAGGTTTTAAGAAACCGCTGAACCACTAAGTTTAAGATGTGGGCTAAGCATAGGATCTGTGTGAGCTTGCCAAGTTCCAAAACCGCCACCAAGTTGCGCCAATTATCAGACACAATCATGCCTGGTTGTAGGTTGAGTGGCGAGAGCCACAGCTCAGTTTGATCTTTTATCCCTTGCCACAGCTCGGCAGCGGTGTGCTGTTTGTCCCATAAGAATATCAGCTTCAGCAGGGCCTGTTGCCGCTTCTGCAGTGCTACACTGCTTCCAGCTACCGACTGATGCTGCAAGCGGATGATTCAGAGGTGAAAGTGGAGGAGGAGGCGGAGAACTGGGAGTTGGAGCCACTAATGAAGGTGTTGGCAATTATGTAATTGTTAAATGTATTACTATTGCTCCTTTTTTTTTTGTATTTTATTAGTAAAAAAAAAAAAAAGATAAATAAAATAAAAAATGTAGGTGTTGGCGGAAACCCAGATCAACGTAGGGCCCGCAATCCTTGGCGTCTGTAGCACCTGTGCCATTCCAGGGTACGACTCGCTCACGGCCTCCACAACGTTCACCTAGTGTACCGTCCCTGGCCAAATGCTCTTGTCCATGTGTCAGTTTTTTTTAGCAAAGTGTCAGCAATGTGCTGACACTTTGCTAAAACTACTAGACACCAGGGAAGAATACAGAGGAGCCTCCTGCACCACCTCCCGCAACCACCCCCTCTGCACCCCCGCTGCCAAAATATGATTGGGGGCTGCAGGGGGGGGGGGGTAAAAATTAACACTTTGGGGGCATTTAGTCTCGGGATCAGAGATTGCACAAAGCGCTGCAAAACGCAGGTCTGAATTGACCTGCAGTTTGCAGCGATCGGCGATATGGGGAGGTCACAGGACCCCCCTTTGCATTGTAACAAGGTACCTGCTGAATGATCGGAAATACTCATGACGTACCGGTATGTCATGGGTCCTTAAGGACTCGGGAATCATGACGTACCGGTACGTCATAAGTCCTAACTCCCCTCACCATGCATACATATGCCCCCAATACCTGTTTTTCAAGTCTGATCTTTCCTTCTCCCTTAGAAGACATCACATTATGCTGGCAGATCTGTTTACTTTCTTCCCTTCTTGTTTTGTTGAATACATAACTTTATTTGCAGCACAAGCCTGTCTACACTGCACAGAGATGAGTCACAGGCTGGTCACGCCCCCCACACTGCCCTGCCTGCAGCTGCTACACTCATTACAACTCCTGTGTCCATCTTTCTGCACTGAGACGTGAATCTACTTCTCACCCAGTGTCTAAATCTCATCACTGACTGTCCACAGTCTAATCCTATCCTGTGCGATACAGCCTGCAGAGCTATGTATCTAATCCCATCACTGACATTGCTAAAATGTGTATCTAATCCAGTGTTTCTCAAATAGTGGGGCGTGCCCCCCAGGGGGGGCGTGAGGCTCCGTAAAGGGGGGCTCCAGGTCACAGGAGATGAACGCTTCCACTGTGGAAGCGTTCATCTCCATAGTGATCTGTATCGCCGTCCTCTGGACAGCGATACAGATCGCTGTGCTGTGCGGCAGTGGAGGGAGAGGCGTCTCCCTCCCCTGCTCCTCTGATAGGCTGCGGGCCTTGTGCCGGCAGCCTATCAGAGCGGTTCAGGCGGCGCGATGACGTGCGGGACACAGGCCGGAAGAGGCCTGCATCCAGCGCTTCCAGGGAGGTAAGTATTGGGGGGTTTAATGTAGCCTGCACATGATTGGGGAGGGGGGTTAATGTAGCCTGCACATGATTGGGGAGGGGGGTTAATGGAGCCTGCACATGATTTGGAGCCAAATGAGCCTGAAAAAAACAAAAACAAAAAAAAACTGTGCAGACAAGTATGGGACCATTCAACTTTCATTTTCTTTAAGGGGTTCACGAGACCCCCAGAAGAAGTTACGGCAAAATGTACTACAGGGTTAGACTTCCCTCCCTTTTTTGTAGGGGTTACTATTATATGTACGTTTAAGTTGGACACTACTTGTGAGGTGGCATTTTAGTTTATCCCACTGTGCTATTTTAGTCAGGACACTAATGTGCAATATAAGGTACCTTTCTTATGCAGTAGGTCCATTATTTGTGATGCGTTACCTACTATTTAGACCATATATGGTAATTTTTGGAGGGGTTATTTTTATATCTCTCTGTGTATGGACTGTGCCACATTTTAAAGGTTGTATCAATATATTAGTTATCAATGAAAATTATTTGCTTTTTGTAAGGTGTACACATGGTGATTATTTGTGGGAATCAGTGGTTGTCAAGGAAGCAGGAAGCAGTATATAATAAATGTTCTTTTTAGTGTATCTTGTTAAAAAGTATATGAAACATTGTTAATCGAAAAAGGCTGGGCAAAGTTTTTGCTAAACAAGTACCTGACTTATGCTTTTATTTTTTTCTACTACTATGATTTTTTGTTAATTTTTCATAGATAACCAGTTCAAGACTGAATAAATGCATTTTGCATTATTTTAGTACATGAGTCTTAAAAAGCCATGACTTTTTCCCATTTGGTTATATAAATCAATTGGGCTTTATTGTTACATAATTTTCTTTTTTTTTTATGTTTTATACGCAAGAAAAAGTTAAAATAAATGATGCCCCTTTTCCAAGATGGTTGTTTTGATGTAAAAAATGTATGAGTTATGGTTGCCAGGACTAGAAGCTGAGGTGAAGCATGTAGTGGCATTTTTTTTCATTTTGCCTTTATGTTACACTTTGTGCCCCTCCATAAGGTCATACAAAACCTTTGGGGGGCATTTAACTCTACATTTTTTTATTGCTGATCTCTTTTGTAACTGGGTATAACATATTAGCCCTCACTACAGTGGGAATATAGCTCCTGCAGGCTTTAACGACACTGTTGGGCCTTAGGCCTTCGCAATACATGGGCACCGGCCGTGTGCACCCTGCATCACAGATGCGGACCCATTCACTTGAATGGGTCTGCAATCCAGAAGGTCGGTGCGTAACGGAGGCACGGAACCCCACAGAAGCACCACGGAGTGTTTTTCATGGGGTTTCTGTCCGAGCCTCCACACCGCAAAAAAGTAGTGCATGCAATACGTTTTTAAAGTGCGGACCGTCGGATGTGGATCGGGGACCCCATTCAAGTGAATGGGTCCGTGATCCGCAAGCGGCAGCCCTACGGTCGGTGTCGGTGCATTGCGGACTTCAAAATGTGGTCTGCAGCATGGGCCCGGCCGGCACAAGTTTGCGTGCATAAGCCCTTACTGCAGAGCTGATGTGGGTTTGCTAAGAACCAGCAGCTCACATGATCACTGGGGACAAATTAGGAAGTGGCATTGCACTGTAAGTACAGTGCATCCTTAAAGCTTGTAAAAAAACGGGATCTTGACATAGGGGCCACTTAATATGGTGGATTTGGTTATCTCTGTAATGGAGACCCCCTTTGCTCGGTTTTCCTTCCTTTGAGGGATATCTGGCTTTCATTGTGTTGTAGACCCATAACTGGGGCTCCACATTTATTTTGCATATTACTGTTTCCCAGGGAGCTTTGCACTTCGGATTGCTGTGTTGAGACTCTTAAATGAGGCTCTGCAGTGTTTTTTGTAGCTGGTCTCCCTGAGATCAGCTATTGGTGTGTTTGAGTAGTCTCCAAGGCATTGCTCCCGGTTAGCCAGAATCCTACTCTGCACTGATGAGGGGCAACACCCGAAACAGCTGTCTGTGGATGGATAACTGGCTTAGGTTTTCCCCGTCACATCCTTAAAGCTTGTAAAAAAGCGGGATCTTGACATAGGGGCCACTTAATATGGGGGATTTGGTGATCTCTGTAATGAAGACACCCCTTTGCTCGGTTTTCCTTCCTTTGAAGGATATCTGGCTTTCATTGTGTTGTAGACCCATAACTGGGGCTCCACATTTACTTTGCATATTACTGTTTCCCAGGGAGCTTTGCACTCCGGATTGCTGTGTTGAGACTCTTAAATGAGGCTCTGCTGTGTTTTTTGTAGCTGGTCTCCCTGAGATCAGCTATTGGTGTGTTTGCTAAGAACCAGCAGCTCACGTGATCACTGGGGACAAATTAGGAAGTGGCATTGCACTGTACGTACAGTGCTCCTTGAGCATTGCATATACATCAAAAGCGAAGGTAGGGATGGTAAAATCCATCCTTGCTTTCCATATGGGGAGCCCAACTGTGACTGGCAGAAGGGTCCCCACTCCTGCAGCTACACAATTAGCATGCAGCTGCTAATGTCTCTTTCCCCTATATCTTATGTCTGTGGAGGCTCCAATCCTGGTTTTGGCTCATAATCACTGCTGGAAATAACTGACAGAACACTGATTTTGTGAATGAGACTTAACTCTGCAAGAATGTTCAGCAATATCCTTGCAGAGTGATATGCTGACCGCTTGGACGTTTAAAGCCAGTGATCAGAAAGTAGATAAATGATTACTTAGTTATAATAAACGGCATCTATCCAAGTTCAACCAACTTTTTGATCCAGAGGGAATCATATGAAATGCTATCCATCTCTGCAAAGGCAGAGGGTAATTTTAAAGTACCTGTAATTGAAAGTACCTGTAATTTGAAAGAAGGTCTTTTGGCTGGACTTTCATATCACTATTGGCAGTATGCCTACTAGAAAATAAATTGGCATATTCCACAAATAGATTGCTTTTGTATTGTTTTTGAAATTAACAATGAGAGACCATGCACATACATCTTATACCTCACCTTTCCTTTGTCAAAGTAGCCAATAATAACTCCATACAAGGTTTCCTTCAGTTGACGGTGAGTTTGTGAGCTTTGGAATTCCATCTGCATGACTTGGGGTGAACACTGCTCATCTGTCCACTTAAAGTGACAAATAGGACTTTTTAAGTTAAAAGTAATATGTTTTAGGAATAGACATTGCATATTTCAATGTAAAGACAAGTAAAGTAAAGCATATACAAAACCAACAGGGTATGATTGATAAATGTGTATACTAGGTACTATATATTGGTAGATTGTTTCCTGTAGGGCTCATACACACTACTATATTTTGGGTCTGCGTCCGATCCACATTTTTTACAGATTACACACAGATCCAATCATTTCCATGGGCCACAAATAATGTGGACAGCACAGAGATGTCATCCGCGTGCTGTCTGCCTCCATGCGACCATTCTGCAAATTATAGAACATGTCCTATTTTTGTCTGTTGTGTGGTCAAGAATAGGTAGTTCTATTGGATAATTGTGGCATGCTCATGGCTAGTATCCATATTTCATGGATCCATCAGTTGCAGACCTTTAAAATACATATGGTCATGTTCATTAGCCTTAGTTGAGTAATGCCCTGTGCAATACCTTTAAATTCAGGTAAGAAGAATGCAATCAGTAGATTTCCAGGTTTACTGGAAATGTGGTCAATAATTTTTCTACAACAAAATAATGTGCTACAACACATAAATAATGTTAGATGCAGAAATAAATATTCGCAGCATGGAGTATAATTGACTGAAGAAGAGCATACAGCATGTGATATTTCCAAGTACTCTCCCATTCAAGATCTAATTAGACCTAACCCTGCTTAGCTTACAAGAATTTACATACAGAGATAGCATTAGGTTATACTGTATACTGACCATCTGCTGCAATTTGTTCACACAGGGAGGTAGAACATTCAAAAGTATAAAATATGCATAAATAACTCAAATATGGTAATAATTAATCTATATATATATATATATATATATATATATATCTATATATATATATATATATAAAGGACATATATATATATATATATATATATATATATTCATTGATCACTCAGAAACGCAACCATCAATTTCAACAAGACTTGGTATACACATCCCTTGATACCTGGAAAGAAATATTGTGGGGGTCTAGGACAGAGATATTCCCAAAAAAATTACCTGCATTAGCCAATACACACACACGGTCACATGTCCCTTATCAGCCGATAAAAGCTCGCAGGCCCTTAGTATCCACATACACACAGTTTTACTCCAGGTTTCCATAACAACTCAACCATTTTTATTCCCTGCTGTAGGTCAGCTTTAGGCTAGGGCTGCATGACACATAGGGCACAACTACACTGCTACATGCATCCATCTTGCATGGATTTTTTGCGACTGTCGTGTCGCAGTCGCAGCATGTCGCAGTGCAACACCATAGCTTATCATTATAAAAATTGTTGCGCGACATTGGTATGACAAAATGTCGGGCGACACATGTCATCATGTAGCCCTAGCTTTAAAGGGGCAGGGCGCTGTTAAGGTCACTGTTGAGGGGGCAGGGGCACTATTTAAGGGGCAGGGCGCTATGGAGGACACTGTTAAGTTGGCACGGGCAAGAATTAAATGGGCAGGCTGCTGTGGCGTTCACTGTTAAGAGGGTAGGGGCCGCTTTTGAAGGGGCAGCTCCTGTGGAGGTTACTGTTAAAGGGGCGGAAACTGTAGAGGTCACTGTTATAGGGGCGGGCACTGTAGGTCACTGTTAAACTGGCGTTTACTGTGGAGGTCACTGTTAAAGGGGCATTCACTGTGGAGGTTACTGTTAAAGGAGCGGTCACTGTGGAGGTCACTGTTAAAGGGGCGGGCACTGTGCAAAGTCACTATTAAAGAAGCGGGCACTGTGGAGGTCATTGTTAAAGGGGCAGGCACTATCTAGGTCACTGTTAAAGGGGCAGGCATTGTGGAGGTCACTGTTAAAGGGGTGGGAACTGTGGAGGTCACTGTTAAAGGGGCAGGCACTGTAGAGGTCACTGTTAAAGGGACAGTGTACTGTGGGGGGGGGTCAGTGTTAAGGTGTGAGGGGCTGTGGAGTTCACAGTTAAAGGAGCAGGGTGCTGTAGGGGTCACTGTTATGGGGGATACTGTTGATATCTTTTAACGACACACACGAACATTAAGTGAAATAGATTAAATATACCCATGCGGAGCGGGGTCCTTCTGCAAGTACACAGATAAAAAAAGAGTAATTCATATAACTGCAAAGCAATGGTGAACTAAATAAAATCTTAACTGAAGCTTAATAAAATGGCAAAATAAGTTTGGAAAAATAAACCTATACAACCATAAACTATTCATATAAAACCTGTAAAAAGCAGAGGATGGAAAAAAAATAGTGTTAAAAGTCTCTTATGATTTTGAAGCTCCACAAAAGGACACAGGACAGCTTCCACCCCCTCTAAGGGGGTCATTTACTGTCATATATATGCCAGTTTTCTATCGTATATCTGTCACAGATTGCAGCGCAAGGGTTATTTGCACCGCAATCTGCGACTTTTCCCCGCTCACGCCAGGTCTAAAAGAAGGAGCATGGCATGGGTGGAGAAGGGGGCGCGCCGGCAGGTCCGTCTCATTTATTATTTTCTATGACTGTTTTAGGCATACATTTTTTTTTTCAATCTATGCCAGCAAGTAAGCTGGTATAGATTTAGTAAAAAAGATTTGGAGAATTGTAGACGGCTCTACTGCTTGGTTAAAAGTGGATGAGGTGCTGGATACTGCTAAAAACTGACTCACCCAGTCAGGTAGAAGAAAACATGTAGTATAAGAAGGATAGCAGGCACACTCTTATCTGGGAACAATAGTTGGTTTATTTATTAGTATTAAAATATGGTGACAAGCTGAATATTTGAGTTTTTAGGGACTGGGGTGGGGTCGGGTGTGTGGATGTGCTTTGTTTGTGGGGGGTGGGATGTAGGGAGGTGGTGTGGTGTGGGATTGAATCAAAACATTAGATCAAAAAGATAGTAGAAAAAAATAGTGATTGAGAAAGTACATAAAAACATATGGCAATTGAATAGAATATAGTCCTTTGTGCAAATAGTCCTTTTGGATAAAAAATGAAATAAGAAGGGAAAAAAATTTGGTGGGAAAAAAATTTGATAAGTAGTTGTAACCAAGGGGTTAAAAAGTTATTCTTCTGTCTTGTAGTATAAGATTGTTAAAAGTTCTTTAAAAGTTAATTGTTCGCTTAGGCTAGTTATCGATATTAAAATTAAGCAATGTGGAGCTCTTTTCCGTCAGATGCTATGTCTGCAGGCTTTTGAGTTCACTTTCACTTCTCTTCTCACGTTCTGTGGGTCTGCTTGGCGGCCGGGGATGTGGTCCGGGTAGGAAGAGGACGGCGTCCCTCGTGGTGAGAGTATCACGCTGGTTGGCGCGCTCTGCTGTGGACGTTACTGGGTCACGTGATCGGCGTGCTCTTCGTCCGATTCAGCGGGGACTCTTTCCTATGGGGCACTCCTATGTTGGATTGTGTTGCAAACGGTTTTGGAGGATTGGAGGATTGTCATCTTTACTGATCCATATTGCCCGTTTGCAACATAATCCAACATAGGAGCGCCCCATAGGAAAGAGTCCCCGCTGAATCGGACGAAGAGCACGCCCATCACGTGACCCAGTGACGTCCACAGCAGAGCGCGCCAACCAGCGTGATACTCTCACCACGAGGGACGCCGTCCTCTTCCTACCCGGACCACATCCCCGGCCGACCAAGAAGCAGACCCACAGAACGTGAGAAGAGAGGGTAAGTGGACACAAAGCCTGAGACAGTGCGGGACGCCACACTTAGGCTGAAGAGCATCGCTTATTCTCCTGCACAGTATGTACAACATAGCTCATCTTGACCACAGGAAAAGAGCTCCACATTGCTAAATTTTAATATCGATAACTAGCCTAAGCGAACAATTAACTTTTAAAGAACTTTTAACAATCTTATACTACAAGACAGGAGAATAACTTTTTAACCCCTTGGTTACAACTACTTACCAAAATTTTTTTCCCACCAAATTTTTTTCCCTTCTTATTTCATTTTTTATCCAAAAGGACTATTTGCACAAAGGACTATATTCTATACAATTGACATATGTTTTGATGTACTTTCTCAATCACTATTTTTTTCTACTATTTTTTTTGATATAATCTTTTGATTTCAATCCCACACCACACCACCTCCCTACATCCCCCACAAACAAAGCACATCCACACACCCGACCCCACCCCAGTCCCTAAAAACTTAAATATTCAGCTTGTCACCATATTTTAATACTAATAAATAAACCAACTATTGTTCCCAGATAATAGTGTGCCTGCTGTCCTTCTTATACTACATGGTATAGATTTAGACTGGCAGTGGGTGCACCGAAGTTATGTAGCGGCCGGTGCCTCTACATAACAACACGCAACGAAAAAAAAAACTTTTCTGCTACTGGGCAAAAAACATTTGTCCTATACTAAATCGATTGTGTGGATTTTAAATCCGAAGTCAGAATTGTTGTAACACGTCACAAAATTTTGCTATGCATAAGTATGCCTAAATGAATTAAGCACTTGGAAAGCATTGAATAATTTTGAACAGAATGAGTTTTTTTTCCAATAATTAACATCAGAATCATAATCAATTTATTCGGCCAAATAAGTTTGCACTTACAAGGAATTTGACTTGGCAGTTGCTTGACAGACACAAACAAAACAATACCAGGACCGACAGTATGGATAGTGCAGGACAAGGACAGTATGTAAGTTTTAGTGGCAATAAACAGGGAGAAGTGTTCATTTTTAGTTCTATGTTGTAATGCTTTCAAGTCATAGCAGGTTTAGCGTGGTTCTGCATTAAGCAAGGCAACTGCCTGAGGGAAAAAGCTGTTCCTGGAAGTTTTAGTAGCCACTAAACGGTATCTCATTCCTGAAGGCATAGGCTGGAAGATGGAGTGAGCAGGGTGAGAGTGGTCTGAGGCAATCTTAGCCACTCTCTTTCTGCACCTGATAGCGTGAAGATCTTGCAGGGAAGGTAAGCATACACACATATATTTATATATATATATATATATATCCTTCCTTACATACGTATATAGATTAATTATTACAATATTTGTCGATGATCGCGGTGTAGAACTGCAACATTAATTTTTGCGGTAGGCCAAACTTTTTCAGCTGCCGTAGGTGGTACATCCTCTGTTGCGCTTTCTTGATGATCGTGAAAGTATTGTTGTTCCATTTAAGGTTGTTGGAAATTGTGGTCCCAAGAAACTTGAATGACTCTTCTCGCGTTACTGTAGATCCATTTATGATTAGGGAGCTAAAGTCTATCATCATCGCCATGGTCTTAAGAACATTTAAGTTCCAAACTCTTGTTGCTGCACCAAGAGTCCCACTTCATGGCTGTATGTAGACTCATCCCCATTTTGTATGAGACCAACTACTGTTGTGTCATCTCCAAACTTCAGAACCTTAACAGTTGGATATGTAGAGATGTAGTCATTGGTGTACAGTGAATAGAGCAGTGGGGAAAGCACACAGCCCTGGGAATCTCCAGTACTGAGTGTCAAAGAGCTTGAGGTGTGTTTCCCAATTCTATCCCGCTGTCTTCCTATTGGTTAAGAAATTGGTTATCCATTTTCAGATGGATTCAGGTATGCGTAGGTGGAAGAGCTTGCTGTGTTGCAGCGATGGTATTACAGTGTTAAATGTAGAGCTGAAATCCACAAATAAAATTCTGGCATAGGATCCCGGGGAATCTAGATGTTCTAGTACATAATTACCTTATCTACATCAAAGTTTGCGTAGTAAACAGTGTATGAAAATGTAATGGAATAACAAAATTTCAAAAAGTCTTGTTTTTCAGTTTAAAAGTCTTACTTGAGCAAGGCCCAATACTGTTAAAAGTGCTTCAGGCATCTGCTTTTTGCTTTTGTAAACGGTCATTTTTTCCCGTTGCAAAAACCAGCAGTAGTCCCCATTAGGTTGGGATTCTAGCGGCCTTGATTCCTGTTCTCAATTGTAGAAATATCTTTATGGAACTGCTCTCCATGTTCGTCACTTACGTGTCCCAAATTGGGTGGGAAAAAGTCAAGATGGGAATGTAAAAAATGTACTTTCAATGACATTCGGCAGCCAAGTTGTTCATATGCTGTAAGCATGTTGTCTTCTAATTCAGCATAGTTTGCAGCTCGTCTGTTCCCAAGGAAGTTATGCACTACTAGCACAAATTTATCCCAAGCTGCAAGTTCCAGAGGGTTGAGTTTTGTTCTGAATGTGTCATCATGCATTAGTTTGTAGATTTTTGGGGCCAATAAAAATTCCGGCCTTTATTTTAGCATCAGTTTTCAGTGTGCTAAACTTCTCCTTCAAATACCAGAAACTATTTCCGTCACGATAAAGTGCAATTACAAAAATTTTGATTAAACCAAGTTTAATGTGAAGTGGTGGAAGATAAACTTGAAGTAGATCGACCAGCGATTTGTGTTGTACATTGTACTGAGCAACTGTGTGCTTGACTCTGAGAGGCCACTGTCTCATTTTGTAATGATTGCTTTCATCACGACTGTTTCATAGGCACAAGAAACACATATGCTTTGTGTACCCTAACTGTAGGTCAGCACAAATTTTTCATTTAAGTTCTGAGTATTTGATTATTTTCAAAATTAACTCCATAGATGCAGGGGTCTCTTTCATTCCAACCACATGAGCCAATGTAACAGATGTTTTTTTTTTTTGTTACCATTGTGCAACAAGACAGCTTTCAAACTTGTTTTGCTAGAGTCTATGAATAGTCTCCATTCATCGGGAACATGTGTACCCTCTAACTCCATCATAAGACCATTTACATCAGTACAGAAAAAGACATCGCTTTCCATTGCATAGTATGCAACTAACTTGGTGTGTCGATGACGAAAGTGTAAAGTTGTGGTGCCTCACTGTAGCAAATTCCATTCCTGAAGTTTAGAAGCTAGCAGTCCTGACTTTTCTTAAGATAATGACAGATCTCTTACTAGATCATCTAAATCTGATTGGCTCAGCAAGCGGCTGACCCTCCAGTTGTTCTGGATCAGGAAATACATTGTGACAATCAACATCTTCTTCTTCTTCATCAGGATTAGAACCGTCTGTTTCAATTGCTGTTCCTGCTGTGGGAGGGGCAGGCACTGGATTCTCTACAACGTGTGGTACTGGTTTAGCGTTAGCCTAGAGTAACACACAGTGCAACAAATATGAGGTGCCCATCTTTTATCTTGATCTCCAATTTTACAGTCAAAGTAATACTTGTAAGCAAGACGCACTAGCTTTGTCAGATTCTTGCGCTGATGATAAGTACAGGTGAAACTTGAAAAATTAGAATATCGTGCAAAGTTCATTTATTTCAGTAATGAAACTTAAAAGGTGAAACTAATATATGAGATAGACTCATTACATGCAAAGCGAGATATTTCAAGCCTTTATTTGTTATAATTTGGATGAATATGGCTTACAGCTTATAAAACCCCAAAGTCACAATTTTGAGGTACCCTTTGCTTAGGGGGATATGGATCAATTAGCTGATTAGAGTGTGACACCTTGAGCCTAGAATAGTGAACCTTTTCACAAAATTCTAATTTTAAACTGGATTAATGCAATTCCTTTTAATTTGCATTACTGAAATAAATGGACTTTTGCACGATATTCTAATTTGTCGAGTTTCACCTGTAGTGTATTGGCCACATATGTAGCAGAAATTGTCTGGATCGTTAACACATTTGCGTTTCAAAAGTTTCAAAACTGATAGCACTATAACAGATCACTTTATCAAAATCTGTCCAGCTTGCCTTATATCCTTACTGCTGACATCAGCCTGAGTGTGTCCAGACAGGTCTGGACATGTCCACTGGAATATTTCCAATATAATGCATTAATATTTTAACTGAATAGGCTTTGCATGTATAACTTAAAATCTAGACGTGTCAGGCAAATTCCGAGTTCAAATATGAAATTAGCGCGCTCATTTTAGTATAAATAACATGTTTTTCTCAGTAGCAAAATCATTGCTACGCGGCGTAATCTGTGGATCCACCAACAGGGCAGGGTTTATTAAGACAAGACACTATTGTCTAATGCCACCACCCTGCTGTTTGCCACCACTGGATGGCTGACAGCTACCATGTGTGTTGGTAGGGTGGGTGTCATATATAGTGTTGAGCGTGAATATTCGAATTTCAAAATTTTATCGCAAATATCGGCACTTAGAAATTCGCAACCCAAAATCTGAACCCATTACCTAGTATACCTACCTGCTTCTTGCTTGTGGGCCAAATTGAGAAGGCTGCAATATTGTAGTCTGTAGTGAATTAGAATATTCATTATTTAATTTTTTTCTCTTATGGGAAAAATTGGAATGTAATATTCGCGTAGTGCGAATATTCTAAAACATGAATATATAGCGCTATAGACTATAGCGCTATATATTTGCTTTTTAGAATATTCATTTTTTCCAATTTAATGTGAACAGTCATTGGCCCAAAAGCAACTTACGCAGGAAGGAATCATGACTTCAGATGGGAAAAAATTACGAATATTCTAAAAAAAGAATATATAGCACTATATTCCATAGTGCTATATATTCGGATTTTAGAATATTTGCATTACGCGAATATTACATTGCCGATTTTTTGCAATTAATAGAATAATCTCAAATATGAATATTTGCGAATATTACGAATATTCTAATTAATATTTGTGAAATATCGCAAATTTGAATATTGCCCCTGTCGCTCATCACTAGTCATATACAGTAGGGTCAACACTTATCTCCAGTATTCCTATTAATAATTTGGGAGCAGAGTTGACTTGTAAGTTTGCTCCCATAAAATTATTTTGGGAGCAGACTTTAGTTGCCACTCCATGTCTAATTTAATAATTTGTAAGTAGAGTTAGCGGTTGGTGCCGGCTGTATCATACAACAGGCACCTAGCCTCAAAGACGGGGAATAGCGGAACCCCATCATTTAATTCCTCAGATGCCACAATCAATGATGATCAGGGCACCTGTGAGATAAGGCAGAGGCATGTGGCTCTCACTTGCGATGGGAGCCTCCGCAGTGAAATTGCAGTGAAATATATGGCTCTGGGTAAATGTATGTTTGTGGTAGTAACAAGCAGCCTGTTTAAAAACATACTGTACTGTTAGATTTTTTTAAATGCTTTTTAAAATTAAAAGTAGTTCCAAAAGTTATCTCTTATTGGTGGCAGGCAGAGTTGAGCGAACACCTGGATGTTCGGGTTCGAGCAGTTCGGCCGAACTTCACAAAAATGTTCGGGTTTGGGAACCGAACTCGACCTGAACTTGAACCCGAACTCCATTGAAGTCAATGGGGACCCGAACTTTTGGGCACTAAAAAGGCTGTAACATAGCACTGGAAAGGGCTAGAGGGCTGCCAAAGGCATCAGAATGTATGTAAATCTCCTGCAAACAAATGTGGATAGGGAAATAACTTAAAATAAAATAAAATAAATAAAAATGAACCAATATCAATTGGCAACTTGGAGGAGGAGGTGGAATAGGAGGTTGGGGTGGCGTCAGGTGGGAATGCTATGGGAGTTTAAGTTCTCATACAAAAAGGATTCATGTCTGCCTGCAGTGCAACATGCCTCATTCACAGACTCAGGCCAATGGCAACCATAAATGAGAGTTGAAGTTGTCATCACAGCCAAGAAGGAATCATGTCTTCCTGCAGGGCCACAGGCCTCATTTAAACATTCAGGCCCACGGGACCCACGAAGAAGAGAGTTAAAATCACGCCAAGACAGTATTGATTTTACCCAGCACTGCTACAGGCCTCATTCACAGATTCAGACCCATGGCACCCACAAAGAGGAGAGTTACAATCATGCCAAATCAGTATTGATTTCACCCAGTAGTGCCACAGGCCTCATTCACTAATTCAGGACCATAGCACCCGCAAAGAGGAGAGTGGTCCCGTAAAAGCAACACAGGCCTCAGGTCAACCTGCAATAGAACAGGACATTATCATTTATGTAGGCTGTAAGCCTACATAATCATCATTTATGTAAGCAATGAAACAAAATATAGGCCCCTGACAACCAGACAATAAGGCGGTCATTTGACAGTAAAAAGAGGTTAATGTCTCCCACCAATACAGCAGGTGATGAAACAAAATATAGGCCCCTGACAACCAGACAATGTATAGGTCATTTGACAGTATAGACAGGATAATGTCACCCACCAAAGCAACAGGTGATTATCAGAAATGTAGACCCCTGGCACCCAGACAGAGGACGGAGGTCCCATAGCAGAAAATCAGGCTTCATGTCAACCAGCAATGGAAAAGGCCACTTTCAGTTATTTAGGCCCAAGCAGCCAGACAGAGGAGAGAGGTCCCATAGCAGAAAATCAAGCTCGATGTCACCCGACAAAGCAGCAGGCGATTAACAGAATTTTAGGCCCCTGATACCCAGACAGAGGAGAGGTTCATTCAACTTGGGGTTGCCGCCAAAATAAATCATAATGGTCCAATTAAAAAAAGAGGATTAAATAAAGAAGTGCCCTGGAGTACAAGAATGTATGGTTGAGGGAGAGGCAGTTATAAATGTCTATTCTGCACAAGGTACGGACAAGTCCTGTGGGAACCATGCCTGGTTCATGTTAATGAACGTGAGCTTGTCAACGTTGGCTGTGGACAGGCGGCTGTGTTTGTCTGTAATGATGCCCCCTGCCATGCTAAATACACATTCAGAGAATACACTGGCCGCAGGGCAGGCCAGCACCTTCAAGGCATAAAGGGCAAGCTCTGGCCATGTGGACAATTTGGAGACCCAGAAGTTGAATGGGGCAGAACCATCAGTCAGTACGTGGAGGCATGTGTACACGTACTGTTCCACCATGTTGTTGAAATGCTGCCTCCTGCTAACACGTTCTCTATCAGCTGGAGGTGCAGTTTGCTGTGGTGCAGTGACAAAGTTTTTCCACAGCTCGGTCATGCTAACCCTGCTGTCTGATGAGCTGGCCGTCACACAGCTGCGTTGGCGACCTCTTCCTCCTCCGCCTCTGCTTCCACTTGTCCCCCCGTATCAGTTGGGAATGCCCTCAGGGGCGCGTCTACCAGCGTGCGCTTGTAGTCGAGTATCTTCGACTTAAGGTGGGCACGTTTTCCTTGTACCAGGGATCCAGCAGGGTGGCAACCCAGTAGTCAGCACAAGTTAAAATGAAACCCTGTGAAATGCCCCCTCTTCCTCCATCTCCTGTGCCGGATCCTCTTCCATCATCGCCGTAATATTTTTTTCAAGGAGACATAGAAGGGGTATTGTAATGCTAACAATGGCGTCATCAGCACTGGCCATGTTGGTTGAGTACTCCAAAGACCGCAACAAGGTACACAGGTCTCGTATGCAGTCCCAGTCACTGGTGGTGAAGTGGTGTTGATTCGCAGAGTGAATGACCCGTTCATACTGCATCTGAAACTCCACTATCGCCCCCTGCTGCTCGCACAGTCTCTCCAGCATATGCAAGCTGGAGTTCCACCTGGTGGGCATGTTGCATATGAGGAGGTGAGCAGGAAGGCCAAAGTTACGCTGCAGCGCAGACAGGCGAGCAGCAGCGGGGTGAGAACACCGAAAGCACGCACATACGGACCGCACTTTCAGGAGCAGCTCTGACATGTCTGGGTAGTTTTTAAGTAACTTCTGCACCACCAGATTCAGCACATGCGCCAGGCAAGGGATGTGCATCAAACCGGCTAGTTCCAGAGCTGCAACGAGATTTCACCCATTATCGCACACCACCAGGCTTCACCGACAGCAACCACTCATCAGTCTGCTGTTCTATGCCCCTCCAAAGGTCCTGTGCAGTGTGGGGTTTGTCACCCAAACACGAGTTTTAAAATCGCCTGCTGACGTTTACCCAGGGCTGTGCAGAAGTTGGGGGTGAGGTTCTTACATTGACCGGATGTGCGGGTGGTAGAAGAGAAGGAGGATGATGCGGAATAGGAGGAGTAAGCAACAAGAGGCAACGAATAATGAACTGCGATCCTCGGTGGTGGAAGGACATGCCAAACTGCTATCCGCCTCGGGTCCAGCTGCCACTATGTTTACCCAGTGTGCAGTTAGGGAGATATAGCGGCCCTGGCCGTGCTTACTGGTCCATGTATCTGTGGTCATGTGGACCTTGCCACAGATGGCATTGCACAGCGCACACTTGATTTTATCCTCCACTTGGTTGTGCAGGGAAGTGACGACTCGCCTGGAAAAGTAGTGGCGGCTAGAACAACGTACTGGGGGACAGCCACCGCCATCAGCTGTTTGAAACAGTCCGTCTCCACCAGATAGAATGACAGCATTTCAAAGGACAGTCATTTTGAAATGCTGGCATTCAGGGCCAGGGCTCAAGGGTGGGTAGGTGGGTATTTCCTCCTTCTCTCCAATGTTTGGGAGATGGACACATGAATGCTGCCGTGTGACATGGTGGAGATGCTTGGTGATGGTGTCGTATGTGGTGGTGTTGGTGGAACATCCTTTGTTTGCTGGTCGACAGGTGCCACAGTGAGGCCAGAGGTGGAGGGAGAGGCCGAGACAGCAGCAGAAAAGGGAGCAGGAGGAGCATGAGAGAGTTCCTTGTTTTTAAGGTGTTTACTCCACTGCAGTTTATGCTTTGAATGTAGATGCCTGGTCATGCAGGTTGTGCTAAGGTTCAGAATGTTTATGCCTCGCTTCAGGCTCTGATGGCACAATATGCTAACCACTCGTGTCTTGTCGTCAGGACATTGTGTGAAGAAATGCAACGCCAATGAACTCCTTGGAGCAGGCCTTAGTGTGCTCGGTGCCTGGATGCGGTGGACAGTAGCTGGCATACTGTCTGGAACGGCCGCTGCGCTTTTGCACCCTGCTCGCTCTTTTTCTGTGCTGTAGCCTCTCTACGACCACCCCCTCTTCCTCAGAACTGCACGCCTCACTAGCACGACCTTCAGTCCAGTCTGGGTCTAGGACTTCATCATCCTCCACATCATTTTCCACCCATTCATGACCCCTGCCCTCCTCGTCGGTCTGCACATTGCAGAAAGCCACAGCAGTAGGCACCTGTGTTTCGTCATCATCAGAGACATTTTGTGGCGGTATTCACATGTCCTCATCCTGCAACAAAAGTGGTTGAGCATCAGTGCATTTAAGGTCTTCCTCTACTGGGGCAGCGCTAGGTGGATGAGCCGAGGACCACCACGACCATCCCCACATCCCGAAGAGAAATGCGCCCCTTGAGAAAGCTGACGGCGAAACACGCATCGGGGCGCGTTCTTTGGCGACATCGCTGTTATTTATTTCTGGTGGGTACTACAATCATGTTATTTACTTAGTGTGTATGCCTTTATGTCTGTTTATGACATCTTTATCTAGGATCAGACACGCCTTTCTATCTTAGGAGTTACATCTCCTATATATATGTGCATGAACTGGCTATGACATGAATGGTCTTAACCCTTATGCATAGTCTGTTCATCGACTTTGTGGCATTCACTTATAGATGTTACCCTTGTGATATATGTCCCATACCAGTTTCCATCAGCTGTACTTACTTTGATGGTTATTTGTGGTGTATCGCACTTTGTGTGTTTGTTTTTACTTGTTTTTAATCTATGTACCAATCATGTTTTCTATGTTGATTAATAAAAATGCATGAATTATCTATCACTCTATACTACATACAGCCTGGAAAAAGATCCTAAAGAACACCCAAAGATCTATAAGGTGCTATTTCACTTCTTACGCCTGTATTTGAGTCAAGAAATCAGACTATGGCACATACAGGATATTTTTAAATCTTCAGAATCAGAGTAATAAATGTTGAGTTTTGTGTCTTTGTTAACAAATGCTGTGTTATAAAAAATAATTGGGTAAACAATGAAATTCAGCAAAAACTGAGATTCCAGTTATTTCCCCTGAAACACCTAGTGGTAACAAATTTATTAAATGTTGTTTTGAATACTTTGAAGGGTGTAGTTTTTAAAACCGTCATTTAGGGCGGATCCTGCAAACAGGTAGAAAAGTTGTGCTGGCAAAGCTCAGGGCCGCACTTTTCACTACGTGACAATTTGTAACTGCCAGTCTAGTGTCCTTGCTATAAACAATGCACATCTAGATCCCTGAAAAAACTAATTGCTACAAACATACTACAAACATTTTATCTAACATGCTTCTAACAGTCCATTTTAAACAATTTAATGGGAAAATGTTAATAGATTAATATACAAGTTATTTAGTACTGGGGTCATTTATTATACTGAAACAAGCCTATATTAGCCACATTTCAGGTGCAGATTGCGTCACAATGGTTAGTTGTGCCACAATCTCTGAATTTTCTCCGTTCGTGCCAGGTCTAAAATTGTGGGCATGGCATGGGACAGGCCAGCCTTTTTTAGGCACAGAAAAAGGTCTAAATATAAGATAGCTAGGAAGATGTCTTACATTTGTAACTGGCGGAGGATCTGATGAAGTCATGTAGAGGCCAGCGCCTCTTCATAACTTCGGCAATCCACTGCCAGCTATAGGGCTTTATTAAGACCGGCGTCTAAAACGCCAGTCTTAATAAATGTGTCCCTAATTTATCAACAACTTGAGCGCACAGGGTCCTATTAAATATGTGAATTCCAGCCCCTCATCCCCTAGGGACTTAAAGGAAATCTGTCACCAGGATAATCGCTACTGAAGTAAAGCCATAGTCATAGTACTAATAGCACTTAGTACCTTATTTCCAGGTGTGCCTTTGTTTCAGCAATAGTTGTTTTCTATCTTCTGAAAATCCAGTTTATTTGGTAAGCAAATGAGCCAGTAAGGTGCCCAGAGGGGCGTTATTCTTGCAGGAAGGGGCCCAGCCAACTAAGGAAATAGATGGGAAACCACAGAGGTTTCCTAGAAAGTCTGTGTTGTTATGATTTTTTGAGTATAGGTTCCATAGTAACATAGGGGGAAATTTTTCAAACTGGTATAAAGTAGAACTGGCTTAGTTGCCCTTAGCAACCAATCAGATTCAACCTTTCATTTTCCAAAGGAGCTTTGAAAAATGAAAAGTGGTAACTGATTGGTTGCTATGGGCTTTACTCCAGTTTGATAAATCTCCCCCATAGTTTATAATGGCCCTGGGAGGTGGGACTGCTCTGCCAGCAATCAAAGAGTTGGAGTGGGTGAGCAGAGCAGCGGCAGCCATAGCCAAACCTGTAATGAAAATATTACCACAGTAGCCCACTTACTTTAGGGTGTTGAGAGGCGTCCAGTGCCAGCACATATTATTCACACTGGCATTTTTGCACATATAAAACAGTATCTATTTGGCTGATCTCCAGTGACTTACAGTAATACATATTAAGTTTAGTAATACGTATTTTTTGCAGATCAGAAAATACATACGGATGTGTGCATGAGCCCTTACTAGTGGTTGTTTTTATGCATCAATTGAGATTTTATTTGGTACTTACTCATTCCTTTTTTTTCTGTGCATAAATTGTTACCATATTTGAGTTATTTTCTACATATTTTCTAGGCGTCTTTAGAAGTACAAGTTATACATAGGCCACATACTGGCAATTTCGCCCCATAACCCCCGAACAGCCCCCTTCCTATAGGCTTTCCTTAGTGAATGATATTGTATGTTACTAATATTTAGGTCTTCTGTATCTTATACTAACAGCATTCTATTCTAAATATGTTATTTGAAGCACATTGATTTGTTGTAGAATAAGTAGTGACCATATAAGTCTGGAGAGCCATTGTTGCATTCATGTGGTATTTTGGATGAAATCAGTAACATGGATACAGTATGGGCCCCATAGACTAAAACTTGGCGATTGCTTGGAGCCATATTACACCCATCCACATGAATGCAGGGACAAACAGCAAACCCTTACAATGTGTTTAAAATCTGTATTAGCGATATCCAAATATTTATGATTAAATATACGGTATGCAGGACATAATGATAACAATATTCAAGTTTATTATTAACTTTCTTATGCCAGGAATGAAATAACAGAAAGAGATCTGTTCTAGTGCTAGCTTTAAATGGGATAAATGGGCTTATTACTATGACCAAGCTATTAGTTTATGCTCTTATAGAGTTTATGCTCTTATAGACAAAGTTATACACATATAGAAATCTTCAAATAATGTTGCTGTAAATAAAAGCTAACTATCTAGCTGGGAATTCTAAAAAAACTTTGTGTTGAATGACATAGATTAGACAGACAGACACGGATGGGGTGATTTATCGAACTTGTGTAAAGTAGAACTGGCTTAGTGGCCCATAGCAACCAATCAGATTCCACCTTTCATTTTCCAAAGGACCTTTCCTCAATGAATGGTGGAAGCTGATTGGTTACTATAGGCCACTAAGCCAGTTCTACTTTATACCAGTTTGATAAATGATCCCAAGAGACTTCTGTACTATTGCCAATGATTCTTTTAATTTACCCTTATTTCTAGTTACTTTCATTTGCTCTGTTAAATAAAATATTTTGTAAATATTCTAATAAAACTAAAATTTACAACCAAGAGACTTCTACACCAAGCACTGCCAATAAAACAATGTCCTTTTTAAACATGCAATCACCGTTAGGAGTCTTGTGTGGAGCAAAAGAGTATATGCAGCTTCTGTATAGTTCTCACAGTCCAAGTGGAGGTCTCTAAGCTTGTATAGGTATCTTGAAAAAAAAAGAAAAGAAAACATGTAACTTGGGTATAAGCATAAATGATATCTGTATATCTTTTTCACCTACAGATGTCTCATTTTATCAATCCATATACTCCCACAATTCAAACTAATGCATTTGCATTGTTGCATATATTACTTGTCTTAAATCAATACATTTTTGTGCAATAATTAAGATTAGCAGTTTGTACTGTATTTGGAGGTATGTCTGCCTAGATTTTGGCCATGTATTCCTAAAAAAAAAAATCGTTTCCACAAGTTCTTTTTAATTAGTGCTGTATGGACTGTAGCTGCTCCTGCTGAATTTATTTGTAGTCTATTGGCACAAGTAGAGAAGTCATTATAGAGTAGGGCCCCATCTAAAAGTGGTCACTCTGCCATGGTAGATGGGAACAAGAGATTTTTAAATATATTTGCTAATTAGCTGTCATTCATTTATAGTAAATATATGTAGCATTAGTTCATATATTCAATCTTTGCAGGGTGCTGTAGCATTGTTTGGTTTTAAAAGCAATTAAAAGCAATCTGTCATGTTTTTTTCTTTTTATATAATCTTCACAGACTACAGACAAGCTACAACATTTTTTTGAAGTTTAATATAGGCAAATGAGCCTCTGGGAGCAAAGGGGTTGTTTCTGTTGCACCTAGAGGCTCTGCTTTCTCTGCAGCTGCCGCTCCCTCTCCACTTTGATTGACAGCCAGGCATTGTAATATTTTCACACCTTGGCCCTGTCAAAGTAGAATTTGTTTCTAGAAACGCGGGCATATACAGTATGAACATGGGACACAGATGTCCCAACTGCCAAGGGCACATGCAACAGGTCAACCAGTTTCATAGGTAAAAATCTGCTGACAGATGCCCTTTAAGGCAAAAAACTCATCCTTAAGCCTGTTTTTATCTATAACACAATGATATATTTTCCATAAATTTAAATGCCACCAATTAACTATTATTGAATGTCAAAATAAAATACTCAGAATTTAAGTGAAGCTGGATTTATATTACAATTTAGGAAAATTCAATATACAGTTAAAACCAGAAGTTTAGATACACTATATAAAAAGACACATGTATGTTTTTTTCAATATCTGATATGAAATCAGAATAAACTTTTCCTGTTTTTGGTCAATTAGGATTACGATAATTATTATTATTTGCCAAATGCCAGAATAATGAGAGAGAGAGAGAGTGAGAGAGAATGTTTTAAGGCATTTTAATACTTTCTGCAAACTCAAAAGTTTACATACATTTCATTAATATCATCATCTTCACAAGGTCTTTTGCTTTTGTTCTTGGGCTGATATGCACATGTCGGACCAAAGCACGTTTATCGTTGGGACACAGAACCCGTCTCCTTCCTGAGCGGTATGATGGCTGGACATTCCCATCTTGTTTGTACTTGCGCATAATTGTTTGAACAATTCTTTAGACTTTCCCATGATGCAACACAAAGAAGCAGTGTGTTTCAGGTGTGCATTTAAATACATCCACAGGTTTGGTTCTAATTAACTTAGATGTTGCAAACAAACCTAACACATGACATCATCATATGGGCAGTCCAGAATTGTTTAAAGGCATAGTAATCTTAGTGTATGTAAACTTTTGATTTGCAGAACATTGCAGAAAGTAATAAGAATGTCTTAAAACATTCTCTCTTTCATTATTCTGGCATTTGGAGAATAATAATAATTATGGTAATCCTAATTGACCAAAAACAGGAAAGGTTTAATCTGATTTCATGTCAGATATTGAGAAAAACATGCATGTGTGTCTGTTTATATAGTGTATGTAAACTTCTGGTTTCAACTGTAACTAAGAAATGCCAGATCATTTACAATTTGAAAAATACAGAATATGCAAATGTGGTTTATAAAATTTTGAATTCTGAAAATGTTACGTATATAGTGCGAGACCCCAGAAAATACTATCTGAAACTAAATGTGCCCTTCACTGCTGGCTGAAAACTTGTTTGGCAATAATCTACATATCTATCCTGACACCCTCACATATATACATGGTCGGCTTGACCAAACATGTACAGTATGTGTTTTTGGAGAGGAGAGTAGATAAATCTGCTGCAAGCCAACCTCTGGCAGTGGCTTATCATTCAGGAAAACAAAAGGATCAGACATTAAAAATCAAAGTCCTTAATTTTTTTATTGTCTGTCTGACATCATCTGTTATGGTACAACTGAGAGACCTCCATACACATTAGTTAATTTCTAGTTTCGCCTTTTTATGTTGGCCCAGTCTAAGCACTGCACAGGTCTCCTGTGCACTGGAGACCGGGGGCTCGGCTCTCACATGAGAGCTGGACCTCTGCTCTAATGGCCTGGGTGGGTAGGAGTGCAAATCCGGGCATTTTAGCCCCTTAGATGCCGCAGACTCCCTTTGTCTCCCACCAGTAACCCACAAAATAAATCTTGGGGTGTCAATGTCCTGGCATTGCAGCCTAGGCCTAATATAGGCTCAGGCCTGTTTTCAGCATATTTCTCTGGCACAGCCTGCTGGTTCATGTCAGTATAGAACTGACATGATAATGCAGTATAATGCATTTTTATAAGCTGTACAGTGCATTGTTGAAGCGATCAAAATATTGCATATTTCTAACACTAATGTCTTCCCATGTACTAAAGATATTGCTGACATTCTTTGAATACCAGCTGATAAACAATGCAAAGCCTAAATCTCTAGCTGAAGAAAGAAAAAATATTAAAAGAATATATAAAAATGTGGCATGATCAATATTATAGTGACCCAAATAATGAAATTATTTTATTTTTACCACTCAGTGAGCGCTATAAATGAATTCCACAAAATAATGTAAAAATTGCTGTTTTTTATCTTTCTCCTAAAAATAAAATAATAAAAGTTATTTAATACACTATTATATACACCAAAATGGTTCCTAAAAAACCTACAACTAATCCCACAGAATAAAAAAAAAATTGAAGAAAAAATTAAAAAATGATCACTGGAACACAAAGGGGAAAAATTGTATTGGTCCTTAAGGCTAAAATTAATTATGTCATTAAGGGGTTAAAAATGCAATAGTTTCCCCTGAGTTGTGCGACAACAAGATTTACTGCAGACACACATTAAAAAAAGTTACTTTTTTGGAAGGGTTTTTACAATTTTAATGTGACTGTTAGTGTAACGTCCCTCTCAGACTCGAGGGTACAGTGCCACAGATACGGGTGGTGGCTCTGCCCCCAGCCCATTCTCGTCACTCAGGCACACCCCCAGCCGCGTCATAAGCACCGGCAAGACGTAAGTCTGGCGTTCTACCAACCCCGAGGTGAACGCCAGACAGAGGTTGGTGATAAGCACTGCCATTCCGCACACTGACCACTCACCTGACCCCTGGATTCACCACCTCCTCCGGATCCCTCCGGGCCTCCCAAGTGGACGACCTCCAGGAGTCCCTAACCGCAAGTATACTCCTGGGAGGTTGTATAGCGTGTTCACGCTTGCTGGAAGCTACTGTAACTGCCTTTGTATTGCTGTGTACTCTTGTGCCACCCGTTGGATCTGCTTAGTACTACACCCCACTGCATTGTTTGGTTCCACTTACCATTTGCTACATCACCACTGCCTCTGTATACCTTTCTGCTGCACAGCTACCCTCCTTGTGTCCGTATGTGACGTAACATACTAACCACCACCAACTACCTTAATCTCCGTCACGTCTAATACTAACGTAGGTGAAGTAACATAATTAATCGGTCACCTGCAGAAACTGACCCACCATGGAGCGTCCCGCACCCAGGATTCCTTTTCTCCTTTTTACTATTAGTGTAGTAAGCCAGGGCCAGGAGGCAGAACGATGATGCACTGAGAGTGTTTGGTTTGTTCCTACCTACCATCATGTACTCCTGAGCCAGAGCATGTGGGATCGTACGTGACTCCGCAGCTGAGTTCTGTCCTCCAATAGTAGGATCGTTACAGTTAGGAGGTTAAAGTCCTCTTGGGGGACTAGTTTATGGTTACAAATTGTCCAACAAAACACAAGACCTCATACGGCTATATCGACAGAAATATCAAAAAGTTATAGCTACTAGAATCCGTTGGTGAAGAAATGAAAAAAATTGCTCGGTCACGTAGGCCCAAAACAGTCTGTTTACAAAGATGTTAAAAGCTGTGTGGGGAGGTTAACAGTTGGCCAGGTATATTTGGTGTAACAAAGACACTCCTTGGTAAACTAAAATGAGCTCTTGCTCTGTGCGTGAATAAAAAGTGTCAGGTACTTTCCAAATTTCCCTGCTTTCAGGCTCAGTAATTGCACTAGCCATTAAATGTTCATGCAAGTAATGTAGATTTTTATTTTCAAATATCTAATAAACCAAATCCAATAATATTTTACCTTATGTACATTGCTTCTCGATTAATATCTTTGTAAAAGTTCTGAAGGAAAAAAAAATGCATTACTTTAAAACAATAACATTTTGCAATATTTATGACACATATTCAAGATAATAGTACACATTTTATCTGAATAACATATACCACAAGATTGGTTTAATAAATATTTACACTGACAAATTATCAATAAAATTCACTAAATGATAATTAGCCTGGCAAAGATCAAAAGAATTGTTTATCATTGATTTTGATAATTTCAGATAATCAGGTCATGATCCATGAGCCATATTTCCATGTCTGTTCAAAAATTAGTCCTGGTTTCATCCGCGAAGATGTCTGTCAAGATGTCTGTGAATGATGGCAGTAACAGCACAAGACAGTGGCAAATCACAGTAGAGGCGGCAGGTGTGTCTCATCAGGTGGGTGACAGCATCAGAATAGTGGTAGCAGCACATTGTCAGAAGTAACGGGCCATTTGTCACAATGTTCCAATGTGGCAGCACACTACAGTCATATCATTACTGTCAGAATGCACCATTGTCTGGAAACCCTGGTTGATCAACTCCTGATTGATCTTTATAAGGGTTAGTCTCTCAACCTTTTGAGAGATCGGCTACATCATCATCCACTACTGTCTAGTCGTCACTTATGTCACCCTCACCAGTCTCATGGTGATTTTAGACACTGGTCTTAATAAAGCCCCTGCACTGGCAGTGGATCGTAAAGTTATGAGGAAGTGCTGGCCTCTATATAACTTTAGCACATCCAGCGCCCATTCTAAATGTAAACCAGCTTTCTAGCTGGCTTACATTTTGACCATTTTCTGATGAATGAGATGAGCCTGCAGGCCCATTCCCTTCCCCACCCATGCCGTAACCCACTTTTTTATGCCTGGCATGAGCGGGGAGAAGTGCCAGCCTGCGTTGCCTGCTCCATTTGCGCATTCAGTTTATCTTTTATATCCTCAGTGATATTGGGAGGGCTATAGATCACACCAAGAATTATTTTTTCTTTATTTTCTTTCCTCTGTAATTCCACCTAATAAAGACCAATTGAAAAAATGTTTTTTTTAGACCAAAATTAGCAAAATGCAATCATAAAAAAATTGCCCTTGAAGATGTACATAACCTTTTAGTATGAATGCATATGAATGGCGCAGCAGGTGAACTAGATAAAGGCAACTATATATTAAACCGCCTGTTGAGACACACAGTTAGTCTATGTATAACAGAACAGATTAAGTATGAATGGTGCAGCAGGCAATCTTGAAAAAAGCCCCTATGTATTAGACCACCTGTTGAAAGCAAGTCTGATGCACAGTAAGTCTATGTATAACAGAACAGATTAAGTATGAATGGCGTAGCAGGTGAATTAGATAAACGTGCCATTATATTAGGCCGCCATTTGAAACAGTCTGACACACAGTTGGTCTATGTACTGTATAACAGTACAGATTAAGTATGAATTGCACAGCAGGTGAACGATATAAATGTGCGTATATATTAGACCGCCTGTTGAGACTGCATCTGCCACACAGTAAGTCTATGTATAAAAGACAGATTAATGAAGAATGGTGCAGCAGTTGAACAAGATGCACAGGGCTATTACAATCCGCCTGCACCATCCCTGCAATCTCCATATGTGCTCCCTACAGTGTCTAAAAACCCTTCTTATGATCTATAAACACTGTCCCTAGCGCTTGCCACTTCTCTCCCTATGCTCAGCTCACAGTGAAATGACAGAGACCTGAGCGGGATGAGGCTTTTATATGGCTGTGACATCACAGCCCTAGACTATGTGCAGATTGGCCGGCTGCATGGGTTTCTTACTTTCCCTTTGCAACATATGTAGTCACCATTTTAGAAAAAAAAATATTCATTACCATGAAGCGAGGAAATTCAGATTTGTTGCAAATGAAATTTTTCCTAAACTTCGGATTGAATTCCACTTCAGATGCTTCAATCGACAATAGTATTAATGTATCTGTGACCAACATGAATACACCACTAGACATTAAACATCTGATTAAGTCTAAGTTTCACAATTTCACTAAAACATTCCGGTAGGCTGTTTACAGCAGCGTTCATCTCATCCGACATAGCCTAATAATATATTTTCTCACAGGAGTCCATTGACTATAATGGGACTGAGCAGGGATCCAGCCTGTTTCCAGTATTAGTGCCAGGATTCACCCAAATGAAAAATGCTGCAAACACCAACTGCATAGTCATTGGGCTCCAAGGTAGTATCCTGCTATGCCGAAAATGATAAACTCTAGCAGTCTGCCAGAACTCCCTGCCTGAACATTTTTGTGCTAGTGTAAAATTAGCCTAATTTACCCAGCTTCTCGCTACTAAAGAAATGATAAATGTTGGATAGCAAATCTAACAATAGACTGTTTGAGCATTGTGCAATAATAAGGGATGTTCGGACAGTGTGAGTGATGAAAGATCAGAACACATCCATTGGCGCTGGTTTGTAGCGGCCTCCTGACACAGGCCGATGCAATCTGAATGTGGGAAGAATGATTTCTACCACAATCAGTCCTCCATTATTCAGTTATATTGAGTATTGGCATCACAGGAAGATGTGCTGCTGATAATAAGGCACTTTTCACCCTGATGAATGATGGCCGATTGATTATACAGTCAAAATATTGGACTGAGGACACTTGTTCTCAGTAATTAGCCTGATAATCATACAGCCTAATAGGTGTTTTACATTTACTTTTCAATGCAAACAGATCTATGTATTCTGCTGGGAAAGTGGCTTCAGTGGTATGGAGGAAATTATGATTAACACAAAAGTTATTACAGTTATATGTGTATTAGAGACTAATATAGCGTTCCCATGATTAATACAGCAGGGAATTAAAAAATTATATTCTGTTTTCAAAAGTCTCCTTAGAACATCAAGACCATTAATTTGGCTGCTCAGTACCAGTCTATATGACATTGACCTGAACTGAATAAAAGTCATCACGGATACTGATTTCAAAAATGTACTATTATTTATATGTCTACTGGTATTGTATCTACAATTCATTGGTGTGCTTACACTTTGTATTATTGTATTACTTTTCTATTTGTATGAACTTTAAAATTCAATAAAATATTTTGTTCCGCAATAGTCTACTTATTCACTGTTCATTAAATGTAGCTACTGTAACATGCTATGTACTGAACTCCTCTGTCTCTTGCACATTTCACAGTTGCCTCTTTACTTACTGTACTTTGAATGCTTTGTTATGAGAGTTTGTTAATCTTTCAGGCATGCATGAAAAATAATACCACTCACCAATAAGTTGACTGTGCAGCTCATCCAGTTGTCTTTGCTCTCATCAGTCACCACTGCTCTGTAATCCAATAACCTCTCCAAAAGGCCTTTTATCAAAGTCACAAAGCTTTCTACCATCTTAAAGATGTAAGGATGGTTTGTTGCATAATCCAGCAATCTATAGGAACATGGCAACATATTACAAGCAAACATATTTTGTTAGCTGAAGCTATACAAGGCCCGCGTATTGCAGACAATATTTTTTATTTTATTTTTACTATGCTTTGCATTTAAATATATTTTGCTTATAAAACCTTATCTATCTTCTCTTTTTAGTACATGGATGTCGATAACCTACCTACGACTATCAATTAATTCCCAAACACACAAATATGTGCTATTTTATTAAATGAATCCATATGGCATTAACATTTTGAATTCTATTATGTTGTTCTTCAACTATTACAAACTGCAAACACTTCTCCTGGCTTTTAGCCATTAGTTTAAATTGTCTGGCTTGCTGATGTATTTTTTGCACATCATTTGTACCTTATTCACAATTTTAAAATTGATGTCACAATACTCCATAAAACATAGAAGATAATGATGAAAATTAAACGTGCTAAGATGAGTAATTACTGTTACAGTTGTCACGTTGAAACCAACAAAAGGGGAGCAAACATGCATATAATTCAAATTTTCTGCATTCCCTTGAATGTTGAAATAGTTTATTACTTTAAACTAATTCAAAAGTAATAATTTATTTTAGCTCAATGAGAATATGTAACATAAAACCTGTGGAATCCATGAAAGAGCAACAGGGGCATAACAAGCTCAGACAGGGAAGGAGGCCCAAGGCGCATCACAGCTGCAGGGCCCATGGAGAGTGAAGATAGCACACAGCTATAAGAGCCTCAGGACTCCCTGCCCCTCTGGGGACCTCACTCAGGCAGCCCTCAAGTTGACAGCTTTGTACTGTCTTCACTCTCCATGGGCTCTCCTGCTGGCAAAGGAATGTGCAGGGGGTTTAATAGTTTTTGCTTAATGATGGGGGATGCTGGTCCCAAGTTTCAAGTGAGGCCCATAGGAGTCTAGTTACACCACGGGTGAGCAAACAATCAAAATCCTCTCTAAATGTATCTGAGTTCATATTTAATACACTGCCTGTCCAAAAAAAAAGTCGCCACCAAAAAGAAAAAAAAAGGTCACACACTCTAATATTTCGTTGGACCGCCTTTAGGTTTGATTACGGCACGCATTCGCTGTGGCATTGTTTCGATAAGCTTCTGAAATGTCGCAAGATTTATTTCCATACAGTGTTGCATTCATTTTTCACCAAGATCTTGCATTGATGATGGTAGAGTCTGACCACTGCACAAAGCCTTCTCCAGCACATCCCAAAGATTCTCAATGGGGTTAAGGTCTTGGGTCTGTGGTGGCCAATCCATGCTCCCTGAACCACTCTTTCACAATTTGAGCCCAATAAATCCTGGCATTGTCAACTTGGAATATGCCTGTGCCATCAGGGAAGAAAAAATCCATTGATGGAATAACCTGGTCATTTCGAATGTTCAGTTAGTCAGCTGACCTCATTCTTGGAGCACATACTGTTGCTGAACCTAGATCTGACTATAACTGCAGCAAGATCATAGCACTACCCCCATAGGCTTGTACAGTAGGCACTAGGCATGATGGGTGCATCACTTCATCTGCCTCTCTTTTTACCCTGATGGACCCATTACTTTGGAACAGGGTAAATCTGGACTCATCAGACCACATGCCTTCTTCCATTGCTCCAGAGTCCAATCTTTATGATCCCTAGCAAAGCCTTTTTTTCTGGTTTGCCTCACTGATTAGTGGTTTTCTTACAGCTACACGGCTGTTTAGTCCCAATCACTTAAGTTCCCTTCGCATTGTGCATGTGGAAATGCTCTTACTTTCACTACTAAACATAGCCCTGAGTTCTAATGTTGTTTTTCTTCGATTTGATTTCACCAAATGTTTAAGTGACTGCCAATCACGATCATTAAGGATGATCATTCCGGCCACATTTCTTCCTCGAATATTATGGGTCCCCACTATTCTTCCAGTTTTTAATAATGCGTTGGACCGTTCTTAACCCAATTTTAGTAGTTTCTGCAATCTCCTTAGATGTTTTCTCTGCTTGATGCATGCCCATGATTTGACCCTTCTCAAACAGACTGACATCTTTTCCACGACCACGAGATGTCTTTCGACATGGTTGTTTAAGAAATGAGAAGCAACTCATTGCACCAGTTGGGGTTAAATAACTTGTTGCCAGCTGAAAGATAATCGCCCATGCAGTAATTATCCAATAGGCTGCTCAAACCTATTTGCTTAGTTAAATCCAGGTGGCGACCTTTTTTTGGACAGGCAGTGTATAATGTTATGGTAGTAAGGTGCCAATAAAATGAAATGATTAAAAAGCTATGCAAGCAAGTAAGGGTAAGCTAATTCAGCAGTTTCCTTGCACACATTTAATTAAACATATACTGTAGGCCCACATTTACTAATCCAGCTAAATAGGGAACAAAGTAAATATAGACAGTCTGAAAACATGCCAAATTTATCATTATGGCTGATGCAGGATGATAAATCTGGTTCATCTTTATTCCCTTCATGACATAGCCATTTTTCACCTTAAGGACCAGGCCAAATTTTGGAAATCTGAGATGTCACTTTATGTGATAATAACTTTGGAACACTTTTACTTATCCAAGCCATTTTTATTTATAAAAAATATACCAAATTAACCAAAAATTTTGAAAAATTAGCAAATTTCCAAGTTTAAGTTTTTCTACTTTATAATGCATAGAAATACCTCCAAAAATAGCTATTACTTTACATTCAATGTATGTCTTCTTGATGTTTGGATCATTTTGGGAATGCCATTTAATTTTTTGGGGATGTTACAAGGCTTAGAAGTTTAGAAGCAAATCTTGAAATTTTTCAGAAATTTTCCAAAACCCACTTTTTAAGAACCAGTTCAGGTCTGAAGTCACTTTGTGGGGCTTACATAATAGAAACTACACACCTCAAGGTATTCAAAACTTTGTTAAGCCTTTAGGTGTTCCACAAGAATTAAAGGAAAATGTAGATGAAATTTCAGAATTATACTTTTTCCAGTAACAAAGCAAGGGTTAACAACCAAACAAAACTGAATATTTATTGCCCTGACTCTGTAGTTTTCAGAAACACTCCATATGTGGCCGCAAACTGCTGTACGAGCACATTTCAGGGCGCAGAAGGAAAGGAATGCCATATGGTTTTTGGAGGGCAGATTTTGCTGGGATAATTTTAAGCTGCCATGCCACATTTGAAGCCCCCTGATGCAGCTCTAGAGTAGAAGCTCCAAAAAATGACCCCATTTTAGAAAACTATGGGATAAGATGGCAGTTTTGTTGTTACTATTTTAGGGTACATATGATTTTTGGTTGCTCTATATTACACTTTTTGTGAGGCAAGTAACAAAAAATAGCTGTTTTGGCGGCGTTTTAAATTTTTGTTATGTACAGTGTTCATCTGACAGATTAGATCATGTGGTATTTTTATAGAGCAGGTTGTTACAGACGCGACAATACAAAGCATTTACAGTTTTTTTGGTTGTTTGTTTCAGTTTTACATAATAATAAAGCATTTTTGAAAAAATGACTTTTTAGTGTCTCCATATTCTGAAACCCATAGTTTTTTTTTGGGTGACTGTCTTATGTAGGGGCTCATTTCTTTTGGTATGAGATGATTGTTTGATTGGTACTATTTTGGGGTGCATATTACTTTTTGATCGCTTGGTATTACACTTTTTGTGATGTAAGGTGACTAAAAATGCCTTTTTTGTTTTACACATTTTTTTTTTTTTTACGGTGTTCATTTGAGGGGTTAGGTCATGTGATATTTCTATACAGCAATTTCTTACGGATGCGGCAATACCTAATATGTATTATGTATTAAAATATATATGTATTATATGTATATATATTGGTATGATTTTGGGGTGTGTATGAATTTTTGATCGCTTGGAATTACACTTTTTGTGATGTAAGCTGACAAAAAATGGCTTTTTTGACACACTTTTTATTTTTATTTTTTTACGGTGTTTACCTGAAGGGTTAGGCCATGTGATATTTTTATAGAGCTGGTTGTTACGGATGCGGCAATACCTAATATGTATATTTTTTTATTTATTTCACTTTAACACAATAACAGTATTTTAGAAAAAAAAAACATTTTTGTGTCTCCATTTTCTGAAAGCCATATTTTTTTCATTTTTTGGGCGATTGCCTCCTGTAGGGGCTTATTTTTTGCAGGATAAGGTGACTGTCTGATTGGTACCATTTTGGGGTACATACAACTTTTTTGATCACTTTTAATACCATTTTTTGGGAAGTGAGGTGGGCAAAAATTTCAATTCCATCATAGTTTTTCTTTTTCTTTTTTTTTATGGCATTCACTGCTAAAGTAAAATGACTTTTTCATAGATCAGGTCGTTACAAATATGATATCAAACATGTGTAGAATGCATATTTTTTTTAAAATGTTAAATCAATTATTAATGTGGGGCTATAAGAAGAAATTAAATTTTATTTTTCACTTTTTTTTACATTTTTTTTTTTACCCAGACCCACTTGGTTCTTGCAGATCTAGTGGGTCTGATGCCTCTATAATGCATTGCACTATACTATATAGTGTACTGCAGTGTATTGTGACTTTGCACAGCTTGATCAGCCTCCTGCCTTTAGCTTAGCTATACCATGGCAAGCCAGAAGCCTGTGAAGGCATCTGGTTGCCATGGTAACCATCGGGACTGCTGCCACAGCAGTGCACCGCCCGGTGGGGGAGGAAGGGAACCCCCTCCCTCTGTGAACCAGTCAAGCATGGGGTCACTGCAATGACACAGCAGTGGCCCCATGGGAGAGAGCGCCCTCTCTGTTAACCCTTACCATACAGCAGTCCTTATGGACCGTGGCATGGAAGGGGTTAAACGGCTGCGATTAGTGCCAGCACCGATATCAGTCGTTTAAAGCAGAGTGCCAGCTGTGTGCTGACATTCTGCTAACCACTCGGCCATCTTGGGGCACATCAGAAGCTGCGGGTTTGGGGTTAAATAACTTATATATATATATATATATATATATATATATATATATATATATATATAACAAGGTTCTGATGCCCATAGTCAGCCAGCATTAGAATCCTCTGATTGGCTAGTTTGTACAGACTAGCTAATCGGAGCGATCGCCGGCCGGGGCCCACCCTCATTGGTCCCGGGCCAGTTAGCTGAGATTCCTGGCTGTGTGTAACATCCGGGGTCTCAGCGCTGTTACGATGTCTGCAGACATGGTGACAGTTTAATGCCATGACGTGTATACTTTTCATGGAGCGCCAAGTAGCAGTGCTCCATGACGAGTATACGCATCAAATAGCGCTAAGGGGTTAAACTGTATACTCTAGTTTATACCACCTATTTCTTGGTGTGATAAAATATCTCTGAGCCAGAAACAAAAACTGTAGACCAACTCTACGTTGGTCTAATCTGTGCCATGTTTGTGCACCAGAAACATTGACTTCAGCTTCATAAATATGCTGTATTCTTACATGCTGTTACAGTTTTGTATAAAGCAATCTAATAAAAATTTATTGAAACCTGCATTACTCCAACGACTGGCTAGAGTAGATGTCTGTCATTATTTAACACCTGGAAACAGGCATAAATGGTGAATTTGACAGCACCAAAGGCTCCACTCCTGCTATCACCCCAGCCTGTCCCCATCAAATCCCAGTTTAGAGAATGGTGTAAACCAGGGATGCTCAACCTGCGGCCCTCCAGCTGTTGTAAAACTACAACTCCCACAATACCCTTCTGTAGGATGATAGCTGTAGGCTGTCAGGGAATGATGGGAGTTGTAGTTTTGCAACAGCTGGAGGGCCGCAGGTTGAGCATGCCTGGTGTAAACCATTGTGTGGGCCTAATTGTAGGAGCATGAATGTTTAACCTCTTACGGACAGAGGGCGTACAGGTACGCCCTGATGTCCGAGTCCTTAAGATGTCCGAGTCCTGTACATGTATGCCCTGTGTATTTCCGATCATTGCCACGCGGCGGGCGGTGATCGGAACAAACTGCCTGCTGAAATCATTCAGCAGACACTCTGTGACAATGTCGAGGGGGGTCCTGTGACCCCCCCGTATCGGCGATCGCAGCAAACCGCAGATCAATTCAGACCTGCGGTTTGCTGCATTTCCGGGTCATTCAGGTCTCCGGTGACCCGATAAACCCGGAATAGGAGGGTGATCGGTGGTTTTAATATACACCACCAATCACCCTCCATAGATCCTGTGAGGCGAGCGAGTCGGCGGGCTAGTGGGCAGACGGGCGCGCGATCCCCCGCCCACAATACACTGTCTGCGATTTCCCGCCCCCCCTCTCATTTTCAGGATGGCCGAGCGGTGTAAGCAAAGTTTCAGCACATCGCTTGCACTCTGCTTGAAACTGCGGACATCTGTGCTAGCACAGCTGTCAGCTATTTAACCCCTTCCATGCGGTGGTCCATAGGGACCATTGGGGGCTGCTGTGTCATTGTAGCCACCCGATACTTGAGCCAGAGGGAGGGGGCCCCCCTCCCTCCTTCCCCCATCAGCCGCAGCTCTGTTGTGGCAGCGGCTGATGACTACCATGGAAATCGAATGCCTTCACAGGCTTCCGGATTGCCATGGTAAAGCTAAGATCAGGCTTCTGCTAAAGGTAGCAGCAGCCTGATCAGCCTGTGTGTAAAGTCACAATACACTACAGTACACTATAAAGTGTACTTTAGTGTATTATATAGGCATCAGACCCACTGGATCTTCAAGAACTAAGTGGGTCTGGGTAAAAAAAATGTAAAAATAAGTGAAAAAAAGTAAAAAAAAAAATGAATTTCTTCTTATAGCCACACATTTATCACTGATTAAAAAAAAAAAAAGAATACGCTACACATGTTTGATATCAACGCGTCCATGACGACCTGATCTATAAAACAGTCATGTTACTTTCCACGTACGGTCATGAATGCCATGAAAAAATAAAAATCAAAACTATGATGAAATTGAAATTTTGCCCACCTCGCTTCCCAAAAAAGGTAATACAAGATCAAGATCAAAAAAGTTGGATATAGGCCAAAATAGTACCAATCAAACCATCACCTCATCCTGCATAAAATGAGCCCCTACATGAGACAATCACCCAAAAAAATTAAAAAAATATGGCTCTCAGACTATGGAGACACTAAAATATTTTTTTTTTCCTAAAATGCTTTTATTATGTTAAAGTAAAACAAATATAAAAAGTTCACATATTAAGTATTGCCACGTCCGTAGGAACCTGCACTACATAAATATCACATGATTTAACCCCTTAGGTGAACACTGTGCCAAAAAAGGCATTTTTGTCATCTTACATCGTGTGATACCAAGCGATCAAAAACTCATATGCACCCTAAAATAGTACCAATCAAACCGTCCTCTCATCCCAAAAAAAAAAATGAGCCCCTACATAAGACAGTTGCCCCCAAAAAAATTAAAAATTATGGCTTTCAGAATAAATGCTTTATTATGTAAAACTGAAACAAACAACATGGATGTTTTCTATTATGTAAGCCCCACAAAGTGACTTCAGACCTGAACTGGTCCTTAAAAAGTGGGTTTTGGAAAATTTCAGAAAATTTTCAAGATTTGCTTATAAACTTCTAAGCCTTGTAATGTCCTCAAAAAATAAAATGGCATTCCCAAAATGATCCATACATGAAGTAGACATACGGTGAGTGAATGTAAAGTAATAACTATTTTTGGAGGTATTTCTATGCATTATAGAAGTAGAGAAATTGAAACTTGGAAATTTGCTAATTTTTTAAAATGTTTGGTAAATTTTGTATTTTTTTATAAATAAAAATGATTTATTTTTTTTACTCCATTTTACCAGTGTCATGAAGTACATTATGTGACAAAAAACAGTCTCAGAATGGCCTGGATAAGTAAAAGCGTTTTAAAGTTATTCACAAATAAAGTGACAGTGTTCAGATTTGCAAAAAATGGCCAGGTCCTTAAGGTGAAATGGGGCTGAGTCCTTAAGTAGCAAAAACGGCATATAGGGTCATGATAAATCATAACTCATAAATGTCTAAAATAAGGTGCACTATAATTTTGTTGTAAACACATTTGGTGGTGCACTTATCATAGTAGATGTTGTCCATAGCGTCTTAGTTTGTCTTATTCATCAAGTGTTTTGAACTTTGGTGTTTATAAGGTATGAAGGTATCAGATAACAATGGTCCAAATTTACTAATCCTGTCTAATTTATTGACAAAGGAAATGTAGATTGTCTAAAAAAATGCCAAATTTCCCAGTGGCTGATGCGGGATCATAAATCTGGTGCATATTTAGATAGTCTAATCTTGTTTATGACACTTATTTGTTGGCTTAGTTTACACCAACAATCTGTCCCAATGTGCCCAAATTCTGTCCACCGAAAACTTTAGCCCAACAGTTTTGTCAGTACCACTTTTATGCACCACAATAGTGGATTTCAGCTTCATAAATGTAGTTAGAAGGTAGATAAAGGTCATGCTCACATTCTAGTTTACAATCCTGTCAGAAACATCAAAGATGTCTTTATAACAAATGTGTCTAACATGAAGTGTGCTAGAATTTTGGAAAGTGGTGCACTTAGAGTACATGTAGGACATGGTGTTCACTAGTGTTGGGCGCGAATATTCGAATTGCGAATATTAATCATGAATATCGGCACTTCGAGAATTCGTGAATATTTAGAATATAGTGATATATATTCGTAATTTCGAATATTCTATTTTTTTTTTCCATAAGTAACCTCCCTTATTGCTTGTGGGCCAATGAGAAGGCTGCGATCTCTTTGTCTGAGCTTAGCAACATCCCTAGCAACCAATAGGAAAGTTGCCTACCCCTTTACTATATAAGAACCTCCCCAGCATTGTATGCAGTATTTTGAAGATCTGTGATAGACAGCAGTGTTACTGCTGTGCTCTCTGCTTTCCTGTGTCATGACATTAGATAGATAGGTAGGTAGTTAGTTAGTCAGTGTAGGTTAGATAGTAATATAGTGTAGCTGAGTTTTGCTGTCTATACATACATGCTACATACATAGTGCTGTATTAATGTATGTACATAGTGCTGTATGTATGTATGCTACATACATACATACATAGTGCTGTGATGTCACACGTTCACAACAATATTTAGTGCACCAATCACTAATATGTAGTCAGACCTGATAAAATGTGAAGTTGCACGTATTGCGCCAAAATATTTGTATCATTAGTGCCGATTTCGCACTCGCGAATATATTGGAGCACAGTATCTCCATATAAAGCGATTGTAATGTTCTGCCGTGCCAACCATTTTCTACAGTCTCTAACAGCTTGAAAAATATAGCTATAATGACCCAAACCTGTATTTGGGACGCATTACGCGAATATTACATTGCCGATGTTTCGCAATCAAGAAAATAATCTCGATTCACGAATATTTGGTAGAATATTCGTCATATATTCGCGAAATATTGCGAATTCGAATATTGCCCGTGCCGCTCATCACTAAGTGTTCACTATTGTCTTATCTGGTAAAAGCCCGTTCATATATTATACACCAAGAACATATCAATTCCAGGAGAAATAACCGAGGGATGCCCCAGCATATATTTCTAAGAATAGAAACCTTAATTGGAGATTCATGGAGTAAAAGAAAGAATGTAAGTATTTACTAAAATAGACATGTCAGTACTGTTGGCAGATCTTTAAAGTAGACCTTTTCATAACCCCACCCCCTTTACCTGAATCCCCGAAAGGTAATAATATGCCCTGACTGAATACTGCTTTTTCTTTGTTCAGGCGTCTAAAAAAAAAGATGACATCCCCATACTCTCTGACTCTTTTCTCCTCCCATTCCAGTTCTTCCTCAGTCCTGCACTTGCTTGTAAAAACTTTAGAAAACATGTGTAGATCAAGTGCATAATACCAGCAAGGGAATCAAAGCCCCTTTGTATTTCAGATTATGGGGGATGTTTTCCAACACTAGAATTTTTTTTTTTTTAAGAAACAATTCCATAATTATTGCTTCATTTTAAAATGATCACATGTCAAGAACTGGAAAATAAAAGACTTCTGCTTGGAAAATATTAGTATGTACATGTACTAAGCCATCATTTTAAAGGGTAACATAAAAAGGAAAGTAATATAACGCAGATTCTAACACTCTCGCACTATTATAGCTGTTATTTTACTCATTTATCTCAAGATCAGCAATTTTGTTCACTTTTCATTAAGATAACGTTATTAAAGGACAGTTGTAGTACTGCTAACCCACCAATTACTATTTTAAATAAAATATAATGATCTGGTTGTTAAAAGCTGGTCACGTCTAGACCACGTTTAGTACAAGTACGTATTGATTAAAGAGATGCATATTTTTTGCAACACTTCAATTTACTTGTTGGGGTCTTCTTTCATCGCTAGCCAAAAAAACACATGACAGATGTATTCGGCAATATTACGCCCATTACTAATATTGGCTCACTCCATCCAGTTAATAGAATGATATACAGTATATATAGTCTTACTTACATAGTTTCAAAAAGTTGCATGTACTGCCAGTCACCTCGCCCTCCTTCAACTTCATGGTCCAGTTTCAGTATTATTTCATTCTCAAACTGCACGAGTTAAGAAGATTGACATGATTATGGAGGACTAATCACATACCTACTATATTCAGTACCTGAAAATCAGGTTTCATCATCATTAGGGACAGCATATCGGCAGGTAGTGTACTGTGTGTCCTACAGTCAGGCGGAATGCTGCACTGCTGCACAGAGATGCTTAACCTCTTAGTGACCAGCCTGTTTTCTGCATTAGAGACCAAGCATATTTTTTATTTATTTTTTCATTGTCACATTCCAATCACTATAACTTTATTATTTTTAGTCTATATAGCCATATGAGGGCTAGTGTATTGCAGGACAAGTTGTAATTTTTAATGGCACTATTTTGGGGTACACATAACCTACTGATTAATTTTTATTAATCTTTCTGAAGGGATGGGAAAAAGCAGCAATACCACCACTGAGTTTTTATGTTATAAATTTTGTGGTGTTTTTCAGTATAACATTATAACTTTATTCTCTGGGTCAATACTATTTCAGAGATACCAAAAAGATAGATTTTTTATGTTTTACTATTACACAATAAAAAATAAGGAAAATGTTTTTTGCATTGTTTCATCCCAAGACCCATAAACATTTTTTTTCTGGTTTATTTCTAAACAGCTGTATGAAGGCTTGAGTTTGGCAGGACAACTTGCAGTTTTCATTGGTATAATTTTGGGGTACATAACACTTTTTGATCATGTATTTATTTCTTTTTTGTGGCAAATAAGCAAAGAACAGCAGTTCTCGCATTGATTTAAAAAAAAATGTTTATGTCAAATTATATAATAATTGTCTATTGCTAGTTATTATGGACTTGACTATACCAAATGTGTAAATGGGATTTTATTTTAGCAACGTTTTTCATTGAGAAGCTTTTTTTCCTATGGAAAAATGTGTATTTTTTTACTTGGAATTTTTTTATTTAAAGGGCTTCTGTCACCCCCACTTATGCAATTTTCAGTAGCTGACATTAGCTACTTGCTAATGTCAGCTGAGTTCAAACATATGTTTCATACCTTTATTTGAGTTTTCTATCTTCTAAAAATCGTACTTTTATAATCTGCAAATTGTCTTCGCTACCAGCAAGTTGGGCGGATACTTGCTGGTAGCCGCCGCATTCTCATGCTCTGGGAACGCCCCCTCTGCTCTTGATAGACAGGGCCAGCACGCTCTCCTCCTCCCGCTAGCCCTGTCTGCAGCCTAAATCCCGCGCCTGCACCGTATCGGTCTACAGTCGGCGCAGGCACTCTGAGAGAAGAAGCAGCCAAGCGAGCGTCCTTCTCTCAGAGCGCCTGCGCCGACTGAAGACCGTTACGGCGCAGGTGCGGGATTTAGGCTGCAGACAGGGCCAGCGGGAGGAGGAGAGCGCGCTGGCCCTGTCTATCAAGAGCAGAGGGGGCGTTCCCAGAGCATGAGAATCCGGCGGCTACCAGCAAGTATCCGCCCAACTTGCTGGTAGCGAAGACAATTTGCAGATTATAAAAGTACGATTTTTAGAAGATAGAAAACTCAAATAAAGGTATGAAACATATGTTTGAACTCAGCTGACATTAGCAAGTAGCTAATGTCAGCTACTGAAAATTGCATAATTGGGGGTGACAGAAGCCCTTTAATAAAACAGTTTTTTTTATTAGTCCGACATGGGGACTTTGATAAGGCTATCTTTTCATCTTTTCATGCAAGCAATGTATTATTTTGTCAGAGGACATCTAATTGAACCTTTTTTCCAAAAAACCTATTGCAATTTTTCTCTATATACAATATACACAATTAAGCATAGTTTAGTGCGTCAATTGCAGTCTAATAGTGTGGTCGTAGCCAGGGGACGTCTAATTGGATTTCTAATTTCTCCAAAAAACCTATTGAAATTTTGTCCACCATACATAAGTGCGCAATTAAGAACATTTTTGTGTGTCCATTGTAGTGTATAATGTGGTCGTAGCCAAAGGAAATCTTATTGGGCCCATAGTTTGTCCAAAAAAATCTGTTGCAATTTTTCTACCATATACAGTATAAGTGCACAAATTATCTTATTTTAGTGTGTCAATATAAGTCTATAGTTGGACACAGATATGTGTCGTTCATTTCGACTTCTGTTTTTCTTCTACATACCTGCTGCAATTTTTCTACTGTATAGAAGTGCACAAATAATCTTATTTTAGTGTGTCAATAGCAGAATATAGTTTGGTTGCAGCCAAATGTGTCTGTATTTTTTCCCATAGAATCTGTTACAGTTTCCTTATTTAATATCAGTGTACAAAGCATGCAACTTGTCATTGTTTAAATAAACTTCATAATAAAATGTCTAGTAAACAGCCAAGTGAAAGACCTGTGTATCGTCAACCACAAGTGAGAATGTAGGTGGTCGTAGTAGTATTCAGCAGTAACAGCAGAGTACAGTCAGCACCACACGTGCTGCCTGCAGTAGTAGTAGCAGCAGCATTCCACAGTTCTCCCTCACGTCCAGTAAGCAACAGATTAATATTGGGGACAAAGAGGCAGACATAATGAATTGGGTGGCTCATTCATCCTCTTGGTCACAGCAGGATTATGTTGATGTCACCTCTGAGTCTGATACTAAGGCTCTAAGCCAGGGGTCAGAGCATTTTTCCTGCTCCTTCTGCCTGCCTGCCCAGAGAAGCCTCTCATTTGCATCATCTCCATCTTCAGTTAAACCTCCTAGTGGAGTGTATTTATTTCCCTAAGAAGAACCAGCAACACTCCATGTGCGATGGAAAATAATCAAGATAGCCTTTCTGCTGCTGAGTTGTGTGAGTACAGTCAGCAAGCAGACTACCATGAGGGGAACCAATTACTCAAATGCATAGTTGTGTTGGTGGTGTTGGCAGTAGTAGTGACGAAGTGGAATTGAATCCGAATTTCAGGAAAAATTTGATTTGCACCAAAGCCGAATTTCCTCAAACTTCGTGGTAACGAATCACATTTTTTCCTAAAATGGCTGCTGCAGGTGTGAGGACATGGGGCAAGGAACTCTGGGAAGGCGGGATAACCCATACTGACACGCATGCAGCCAATCAGCAGTCAGCCAGCCCTGTGATATCACAGCCCTATAAATAGCGGCAGCCATCTTAGATTCTGCCACTCACCAGCATACTTAGTGCAGGGAGAGGCATGTCTGCAGGAGTTAGGGACAGCGATAGGAAAGACTTGATTGTGGTGAAAAAAAAATTCAAGTGCAGGGTAAGATTATTCAAGGTGTAGGGATAGGATAGGGAGGAATCATTCCACCAGCATTTCTGTTGAACAGGGTTCAGTCGGGGAGGCGACAGCCTGGGTAATAGGAGCAATCCTATTACACCTTGCTGCACTGACTGGGGATCCACATTGCCATTATACAGCTCTGTAATTCCAGCAAACCGTTCTTATTAGGGTGCTGTTTGATACAGGCATTAACAGGGTTTATTACAAGGAAATATTTCTACATTTTATTTGCCCTTGTGTGGTGCAATTATTTGTTCCAAAGCATTTTTGGCTTGTATTAGTGGAAAAAAAGGGCTTATTAGTCGTTGTGTGGTGAAGTGCGAAAATTACAGCACTTTTTGTTGTGTATTTTGTCAGTAGTGCACTTATCTGTTTTAAAGCCCTTTTTAGTGTGTATTAGTGGAAAAAGGAAAAATATCTTTGCCACTAAGCAGTGCAGTTATCTGTTTTAAAGCCCTTTTTCCCATGTACAGTATTAGTGGGAAAAGGAAAAATATATTTGCCGCTCAGCAGTGCAGTTATCTGTTTTAAAGCCCTTTTTTGCGTGTATTAGTGGGAAAAGGAAAAATATATTTGCCGCTCAGCAGTGCAGTTATCGGTTCTAAAGCCCTTTTTTCTGTGTATACTAGTGGAAAAAATATATATAAATTTGCCGCTCAGCGGTGCAGTTATCTGTTCTAAAGCCTTTAGTGGCCTGTATTAGCGGAAAAAGGAAAAATATTTTTGCCACTCAGCAGTGCAGTGATATATTCTGAATCCCTGTTTGCCATGCATTAGTAGTGAAATAAAAATATATTCGACCTTCATCGTTGCACTTATCTGTTGAAAAGCCTTTTGTGTAAAAGTAGAAAAAAATTTGGGTCTAATTGCCGTTCTGCGATGCTGTGATATATTCTGAAGCCCTGTTTGCCGTGTATTAGTGGCGAAATAAAAATATATTCTCGATTCAGTGTTGCACTTATCTGTTGCAAAGTGGAAAAAAATTAGGGCCTAATTGCCGATCAGCGTTGCAGTGAAATATTCTAAAGCCCAGGTTGCTAGTATAGTAGTGGCAAAATAAAAAATATTTGATCTAACATTTGATTATTTGATCTAAAAGTATGTCAGACAGAGAAGTGCCAGGCCGTGCACAGGGGAGTGGCAGAGGCCTAAATGTTTCTGCCGCAGGCAGAGGTCGCAGCAGAGTAAGCAGCTGTGGCAGCAGGGGTAATTTCAAAAGGCCTAAGCTCCCAGTGTCAGCGGTCGTGACCTTTGTGAAGATGAATCAGGCGTGAATCAGCCAGGATTTTCACCCACCAATGCCTGATACATCAGATTAGATCATCCATGCTGCCTCACCCAAACCTTGACAAAAGAGACCCGTTTCTTCTGGCTACCTGCCTCAGCAACTATTCTGATGCTGCCACCCGCCTGATTCCACACATCTGATGCCAAGTGCTCCTTCTTACACCCACCATCATCAGTGGGTACTGTTATTGCCACCCACCTCCACACGTCGTGCCACTCTGTGGCCTCTTCCTGATGCTGCCGCCACCTCCACACTCTATCATTGTGCCACTCTGTGGCCTCCTGATGATCCTGCCCCTCCGCAATCTTTCATTGTCATACCACTCTGTGGTAACTTGTAACTTGTCACTCTGTGGCCACCTCATGCTGCCGCCACCTCCACACTCTGTCATTGTGCCACTCTGTGGCCTCCTCACGCTGCCGCCACCTCCAGAATCTGTCATTTGGCCACTCTTTGGTCTCCTCATGCTGATTCCACCTCCCCACTATGTCACTGGGCCATTCTGTGGACTGCTCATGCTGTTCCCACCCTCCCCACTTCATGACTGGGCCACTATTTTACCTTTTTGGATGGGCTGATATCATCTTTTATTTGACCCTTTTTCTAATCTGTCAGAAGGAAGGAAAAATTAGACGCACAATGGATCCTCTCTGTGTAGCAGCTTTAAGACCTGTATGGTCCTATTCGAATTGGCTTGTGATTTGGTAGCCAAAAGCAGGAGTGGGTACAAAACACATAAGACATGCAAATATTGCGTTCACATGTCATCTCTGTTTTGGATCCACTACAGTTTTTTGGGCATTACCAATACTGATGGATTACTGACCAAATGCTGACGAGTGAAGGCGGATGCTTCACAGACAGTATCTGTTTTTTGTGGGTTATTATTCTGACGGATCAGAGGAAGGGCAAAGTAATCAGTGACTTTAACACAAACTTAGTGGTGACACCCTCTAAACTTTTAATAGAACAAGTTCTGTAGACATCTATGTGGAATCATCTGACGACGGTGTAAAAGGAGTGCACTTCTTCTTGGCGCTAACATCGAACTCTAAAGCTGAGTTCATACTTGAGTTGTTTGGTCAGTTTTGGACACGTGACTGCCCAAATAAGTGAAGTGTGCAGTGATTCTAAGGTTGACGCCTGTCATCTTCATGTCATACGGACTCACAGTATTATTTCAATACCAAAACAGACTCCCTCTATGTGTTACTGCAAGGCACAGTGTTCTAAATCACTATAAAGGCTCTTAGCAGACAGGAAATAGCAGTTTTTTAACGCAATTCGGCGTGCATATATTCGGACCGAACCAAATTTTTAACAAAAATTCAGCTAACCGGCGAATCGAGTTTTTGAAAAATTCGCTCAGCTCTAGTAGTGACAATTGTAGCCATGCTGAACAAGGACACTGGTAGCCATGGCAACTTGGGGCTAATACACAGGAGAGAATCATGAGGAGGGCAAAGGAGCCCATGATGATATATCACAGTCTAATTATAGTGTTGGAGTGGGTGAGGACTATGATGATGATAATGTGTTGCATAATGTATGTCTGCGCCAGTCTTGATAATGTCTCTGATTTTGTAGTATAAAATAATAGCTTTACAGTATAGGAATTGGATAGATGTACAGGAAGAACAGGATTTCAACCAATGTTTATTATATGTTTATTGTATATGTCAATATTCACTTAGTCACATTTTACCTTTCTGAAATTTCCATGATGTTGGTATTCACATAGCATCATGTCAAAGAAGATTGGGATTGTAGCTTTCCGTAATTCATCTTCGGGTATGAGTGTCATTTCTAGAATTGGTCCAACCATTCCAGGAATAAAGCAAATTTTGTTCTCACCTACCACAAAATGAAAACAAATATTATAGATATGCAATACAATTTGTAGTAAAACATTTAAAATGGTTCTCCGCATTTCCTAGTTTGGTGACTTATTCTAAGGATATTTGAAGGCGACTGTAGATACACATTAACAACCATTTTATTGTTACAGTGCATTTTAAATTAAAATGAAACAACTTTTCAAAAAGACATGATGAACAATATCAAACTATTTTATGTACATAATAACTTCTGTACAATACAGACCGCTGTTACATCTACAAACAAACCCTGTACATAATCTGATCTCGCTGTTATGCATTATTTTCTTATAGGCAATTGATAATTATTTCTCACTGGAATTCTGTCAAAAACTGTTTTCAGTGTGTGTATGTATGTGTAAATATATAAGGTATATTTTCGCCCCATAAGACACATTTTTCCCCCAAAGTGGGGGAAAAATGTCCCAGCTAGTGTTGATCGAGCACCAAAGTGCTTGAGTGCTTTGGTGCTCGAGTAGAACACTTTGGGATGCTCGGTCGCTCTACAGAGCACCCAAGAACAATGGAAGTCAATGGGAGAACTAAAGCATTAAAACAAGCTCCCCCTGATCTGAAGAGGGGAGGGTGCCAGGTCCCACTGAGGTCTATGCAGAAGGTCACTGTACAGTGAGGGAATGCCCCAGTGTGAGTTCGCTGCTTAGGAGTCCATGCTGTGACTGAATATATAGTTATGTCCACATATGGAGTCAGTGCTTGGGGACACCCAGTGCATTTTAACCTCTTAAGGAAGCAGGGTGTACATGTACGCCCTTGTGTCCTGGTACTTAAGGAAAAATCATTTAGCAGGCACCTTGGCAAAATGCCCAGGGGGTCTTATGACCCCCCCATGTCGGTGATCGCAGCAAAGCGCAGGTCAATTCAGACCTGTGGTTTGCTGCGCTTTTAGTAGTCTCTGATCCACGCGGTCTAGCACACAATCTAACCTGTCAGTTCTACGATGTAAATAACAAAAAATAATGACGGTCCGAAAACAGCTTTTTTTTTTGCAAATTTTCCATTTTAATCCATTATCCCAGTAACAAAGCAAGGGGTAACAGCCAAACAAAACTCAATATTTATTGCCCTGATTCTCTAGTTTGCAGAAACACCCTATATGTGGTCGTAAACTGCTGTATGGCAAAACGGCAGGGCGTAGAAGGAAGGGAACGCCATATGGTGTTTGGAAGGCAGATTTTGCTGGACTGTTTTTTTGACACCATGTCCCATTTGAAGCCCCCCTGATGCACCCCTACAGTAGAAACTCAAAAAAAGTGACCCTATTTTGGTAACTACTGGATAGGGTGGCAGTTTTTTTTGTATTATTTTAGGGTAAATATGATTTTTGGTTGCTCTATATTACACTTTTTTTGAGGCAAGGTAACAAAAAATTGAAATTTGGAAATTTAATCTCCATTTGCCAATAACTCTTGTGGAACACTTAAAGGGTTAACAAAGTTTGCAAAATCAGTTTTGAATACCTTCAGGGGTGTAGTTTCTTAACTTTCTTAAATGGAGTCACTTTTTTGGAGTTTCTACTCTAGGGGTGCATCGGAGGGCTTCAAATGGGACATGGTGTCAAAAAGTCCAGCAAAATCCGCCTTCCAAAAACCATATGGCGTTCCTTTCCTTCTACGCCATGCCGTTTGGCCATACAGCAGTTTATGACCACATATGGGGTGTTTCTGCAAACTACAGAATCGGGGCAATAAATATTGAGTTTTGTTTGGCTGGTAACTGTTGCTTTGTTATGGGAAAAAATTGATTAAAATGGAAAATTTTCAAAAAAATCGAAATTCTGAAATTTTATCTCCATTTGCCTTTAACGCTTGTGGAAAATCTAAAGGGTTAATGACATTTGAAAAATCAGTTTTGAATACCTTGAGGGGTGTAGTTTCTAGAATGGGGTCATTTTTGGGTGGTTTCCATTATGTAAGCCTCACAAAGTGACTTCAGACCTGAACTGGTCCCTAAAAAGTGGGTTTTTAAAAATTTCTGAAAAATTTAAAGATTTGCTTCTAAACTTCTAAGCCTTGTAACGTCCCCAAAAAATGAAATGGCATTCCCAAAATGATCGATACATGAAGTTGACATATGGGTAATGTAAATCAATAACTTTTTTGGGTGGTATTACTATGTATTATAGAAGTAGAGAAATTGAAACTTGGAAAATTGCAAATTTTTGGTAAATTTGGTATTTTTTTTATAAATAAAAATGAAATTTTTTGACTTCATTTTACCACTGTCATGAAGTACAATATGTGACGAAAAAACATTCTCAGAATGGCCTGGATAAGAAAAAGCGTTTTAAAGTTATCACCACATAAAATGACACTGGTCAGATTTGCAAAAAATAGCCAGGTCCTTAAGGTGAAATAGGGCCGAGTCCTTAAGGGGTTAATCTAATTTAGGCTCTATTTCTGAAAAGTTTCTGCCATACAGTGTTCATTTTAGGACATGGTCAGATATCATAGTCAAGTATCAAAATAATGCCAGTGTGACACCTGACCCTGACAACTGACTCTGACAACTGACCCTGACACCCGACACTGACAACTGACCCTGACATCTGACCCTGACAACTGAGTTTGAATTATGCTCTTCATAGGTCAGGGTCAAAGTGAATTATACTATATATATTATTGCAAGATCGCATAGATGAATAAAATCACAGGTTAACCATAAGTAAGCTAATAGCTCAGTGGTAATGCCCTTGCCTTGAGTCTATGTGGCCCTGTGTTCAAGATGCCTTTCAGCCTCTAAAAAATGTAACATTTTATTAAGCTCTAGATATAAGGCAAATTCAAGTCATGTGTGACGCTGATATCTGACTACTGACCTAAGTCAGGCGTCAGCCTCGCTCTTAAATTTAGGTTTATTTTACTTTTTATATGCTGAATGGCATAGATGAATAAAATCCCAGGCTAACCCTAAGCAAGCTTATAGCTCTGTGGTAATGCACTTGTCTTGAGTCCAGTGGGCCTGGGTTCAAGACCCCTTTCAGCCTTTAAAATATTTTTACATCTTATTAAAGGGAGTCTGTCACCTGGAACATCAATATTAAACCAAACATAGGTCGTTATAGCTCTTCATACCTTCATATGTCAGAGACACTTGTGATTTTTTTGGACAAGATTTCCAAGGTTAAGGTACCACACAATTGTCTGGTGGCCTCTTTTGATGTCACCAGTCTTTACACGTCAATTGACCATGAACGGGGCATTTCAGCAGTACGTAGGTGCCTTGAACATGGTCAATGTTCAATGCTCAATGTTATTGAGGCAGAATTACTTTAGATTCATGGACCGCTTCTTTCTCCAGGTACGAGGGACCGCCATGGGGTCTAATGTGGCGCCCACTTATGCCAACATCTTCATGGCGGCCCTTGAGGACGACCTCGTCTATGTGTCCCACCACTTCATGTCTAATGTATTGGGGTGGTGGCGATACATAGATGATGTCTTCCTCATCTGGAGAGGCGATGCTGAGTTTTTGGAACAGTTCCACCATTTTTTGAATGATTTGGATCCTGACATTTCATTTACACTAACGTACTCACATGAACGTGTCCAATTTCTAGACACAACTGTATACATTGTGGGTGATAATTTGGTTACGGACATCTTTACTAAACCTACTGATTGCAACACCCTATTGAGATTCGATAGCTGTCATCCGAGGTCCACTATTAAGTCTCTTCCTTACAGCCAACTCTTAAGAGTCAAATGTATAATGCAAAATGAAGATATCTTGCCCAGACGTTATCAACAGATGACCAATACGTTTTTACAGAGGGGCTATCCATCCCGGTTGGTGCATAACTGTGTTGATAAGGTGAACAATCCACATAGCCCGATCACTCCTGGAGCTTCACCAAAACCTAAACGGATCTCTTTCATTTCTACTGGCTCATATTATCAAAAAACATTGGGCCATTCTGAAAAGTAACCTCCCACAACTGGAAGAATTCTCTATACCTCCCTTGATGTCCCACAGGCGCCCCCCTAATTTGCGGGATAGACTGATAAGGGCAGATGTGCCCATTAAAAAAATGATTCAAACATACAGTGGGTTTAGAAAACTGGCAGTTTTCCTTACCTTAACTGTGTGAACTGTATGCTCATGATTAAAGGTGAAAGGTTTATCCATACATCTACTGGTAAATGGTATGATATCAGTGAATATTTAACTTGTGATAGTTCATTTGTCATATACGCGTTACAGTGCCCTTGTGGTCTCCTCTATGTAGGGGAGACCACATGTGACATGAAGACGCGTCTCAATAATCCTAGATTTTCCATCAGACAGAAAAGAAAGGATCTACCTGTTCCTAAACATTTTACAGAACAGGGTCATCGTGAGAGGGATCTTAGATTCACTATTCTAGACCAGGTTCCTATACCTCGCCGAGGTGGTGACCGAGTACTGGCTCTCATGTGGTTTGGACATCTGGCATATTATGTCAGCAGTCTGATCCACATAAGTGGCCAGCGGTTATGACCACCTGAAAGGGTACGACCGCATGGCCCTTTCCGATGCAGGGTCTATTTCCCTGCTCTCTACTTTATAGTACACTTGGACCAGTGTTTCCATTAAGGCTATTTTACATCGCAACCATTTATAAATCTATCATGTGTGATAATCATTCCATTATCCTGGTGTTTTGGCTCTTATTCTATTTTATTCTTCCCCTATAGTTCTGCACTGCTCCTGGGACTTGAGGCGGCCAGCGGTATGCGGGCAGTGTCTTTGTGTTTGGACGCTATGTGGTTGCCTGGGTTGCAGCACTCCTGACTTGTCATGTGATGCCGGAAGCTCTGGCATGCCCGCTCCTTCACTGTAGGCATTGCCTTGCATCCGTGGAAGGTTTGGCGTCCCTGGTTTTTAGGGAGATCGCATGTGGACATGTGATCTGTTTGACGTCAGGTGACGCTGATCCTCATTGTGCCGCCCCTCGTCTGTGCGAGCCTGCGCAGTAACTGTGGGAGAACGCTCACTATGCCGCCATGCATCCCTCCCCTGTGTAAGTTTTAGGAATTAAGATAATTTTATACACAAAGGTGTTTTCACTTTTGTTAATGAGGCACTTTAGCACTTTTATGGCTATATGTTTGCACATTAATCAATACGATATTGTACAATACCGCTTCGAGATATTACACATTGTTTTACTATGGACACTATTTTGAAAACATCGATCTTGTGTATATATTTATATCATGTTTTAACTTAATTATTGTCAATTACATTGCTATGCACCATTGGTATTTAAACCCACATCTGACACCAGTTTGTATGCTTGAGAAAGACTGCATTGTGCGATTGAAACGTTGCAAGGGGAATAAAAAGGGCACCATTTTTTCACTACCACGGAGTGCTGCTTCTGTCTTTGGATTCTTACCTATATATATAGATATACGAAAAGAATGGCAGCACCGATGAAACTTAAATATATATATATATATATATATATATATATAGAAACGGAAAGAATTGGTGAACCGCACCGCCTGCAAGTCGCTTGGTGTGCCTGTGGTACAGAGAGGGACTTCAGCTCTCTGGACACATAGAAAAAAAGCAAAGTCCACGGCACCACCTATAGTAATCTGTGTCTTTATTTCACCAAAGGCAACGTTTCGGTTTTCCCAATGAAACCGTCCTCAAGCCAGTGATACAACAAATGCCGTGTTACAAATATTTATAGGGGTGTGTTCATTACATGATTAAACAAAATCAATTAATTGTGCAAACCATACAAAAATCATTAAGTGAAATATATAAAAAAGTAGTCATACAAATTCATAAAAAGTTCATGAAATGGTGCATGATAGATGTATCAAACATAAAAAAGGCATATATATTATGCCAAGTGTAATATATCCATATTTAAAAGAGTATATCTATACCTCTACCTAAAGTGCATAATCAATCACAGGTGCCGATAGTTAAAACATGATTAAAAACAATATATAGAATCTGACCGGGTCTTGTGGCGTACATGATGCATTGGCGTGGAGTGGATCATTGTGCGCATGCGTTAATTTGCATCGCGCGTTCACTTCAGGTCAACTAGTAACACGATAGTACGTATTTCCTGTCAATGGAACGCAACAATGTACGTACATCCTGTGTAAGGAACGCAAGCCTATTATGCGACCGGCGGCGCCATTTTGGGATATATCAATGTTTAGTTTCAATGCGCAGCCATATTTGTGTAGCCTCGAGCGCTAGGTCACATATAGAAAAAATAAGTTTTTTAGTTTCTTCTGTAAATATGGTTATGGGAGGAGCGCAACAAATTATTGGTAAAAAAGTAGTGAAAAATTATATATATATAAAAAAAATTAATTAATACAAATTTCAATGTAACAAGATCAATGCCAGATCCCTCATCCAAAGAAAGCGGAGGAGGAATATCATAGATTGGAGATGGTTGTCACATCTCGAGTGTGTACAGAATATGCACACACTCAAGATGTTGCCACACATATCCACTGGCATAGAATCAAAATAATTATACTTTCCTTAATGTGAAACTACATAGTGGTAAAATACAATAATGTTGCGATCATCACATGACCAGAAAAAATATCAGCCTATTCCAAGGTAACAGCTCTGCATCATGTATTCCAAATTCCCGGGTATACAAAAGGTTCATGGTTTCATATAAAGTCTTGTTCTATAAGAAAAAAAGGATAATCATATTGTCACGGTTGTATCAATATATACACACAGTAATGTTGGTGGAGAGAACAATGGATGGAAATCAATACTAACATTTCAACAGATCCAAGGTCTAAATTCTATGTTTAAGCCATTCGGCTGTAGTGAATTCAATTTAATAATCCATTGCATCTCTTTCTTTTTAAGGACTGGACCGGTCCTCCTCTCGGCCAATGGGACATGGTCACCAGCATCCACTTCAAATCATTCTCACCATGACCAGACTCAAGAAAGTGTCTTGAGACAGGTAGATCTTTTCGTTGTTTTCTAATAGTGTAACAATGGTAATTTAGACGTGTCTTAAATTCTGTGGTGGTCTCACCAACATACAATAAGTTGCATGGGCACCACAGAACATAAATGACATATGTTGATTGGCAAGTAAGGTAATGGTTAATGTTGAATCGTTGTTGGGTATTAGGGTGTACAAAAACAGACCCCTTGTGAATAAGCTTACAGTTTACGCAGCGTATACATGGAAGCAACCCTTTTAGGGGCCTTCAAAAATGTTTGTTTGATAGATCTGAGCGGGCCAACATCTGCCCGAACTAGTCTATCAGCAAGGTTGTTAGAACGTCTATAAGACATAATCGGTGTTGCTTTAAAGGCTGAAATATTACTTAGGCCATATCTCAAAATTGGCCAATGTTTTAGAACAATGTGTTTCATATGTCCACTATCAGTGGACATATAAAACACATTGTTCTAAAACATTGGCCAATTTTGAGATATGGCCTAAGTAATATTTCAGCCTTTAAAGCAACACCGATTATGTCTTATAGACGTTCTAATAACCTTGCTGATAGACTAGTTCGGGCAGATGTTGGCCCGCTCAGATCTATCAAACAAACATTTTGAAGGCCCCCAAAAGGGTTGCTTTCCATGTATACGTTGCGTAAACTGTAAGCTTATTCACAAGGGGTCTGTTTTTGTACACCCTAATACCCAACAACGATTCAACATTAACCATTACCTTACTTGCCAATCAACATATGTCATTTATGTTCTGTGGTGCCCATGCAACTTATTGTATGTTGGTGAGACCACCACAGAATTTAAGACACGTCTAAATTACCATTGTTACACTATTAGAAAACAACAAAAAGATCTACCTGTCTCAAGACACTTTCTTGAGTCTGGTCATGGTGAGAATGATTTGAAGTGGATGCTGGTGGACCATGTCCCATTGGCGCGGAGAGGAGGGGACCGGGTCCAGTCCTTAAAAAAGAAAGAGATGCAATGGATTATTAAATTGAATTCACTACAGCCTAATGGCTTAAACATAGAATTTAGACCTTGGATCTGTTGAAATGTTAGTATTGATTTCCATCCATTGTTCTCTCCACCAACATTACTGTGTGTATATATTGATACAACCGTGACAGTACTATTATAATATGATTATCCTTTTTTTCTTATAGAACAAGACTTTATATGAAACCATGAACCTTTTGTATACCCGGGAATTTGGAATACATGATGCAGAGCTGTTACCTTGGAATAGGCTGATATTTTTTCTGGTCATGTGATGATCGCAACATTATTGTATTTTACCACTATGTAGTTTCACATTAAGGAAAGTATAATTATTTTGATTCTATGCCAGTGGATATGTGTGGCAACATCTTGAGTGTGTGCATATTCTGTACACACTCGAGATGTGACAACCATCTCCAATCTATGATATTCCTCCTCCGCTTTCTTTGGATGAGGGATCTGGCATTGATCTTGTTACATTGAAATTTGTAATAATTAATTTTTTTTATATATATATAATTTTTCACTACTTTTTTACCAATAATTTGTTGCGCTCCTCCCATAACCATATTTACAGAAGAAACTAAAAAACTTCTTTTTCTATATGTGACCTAGCGCTCGAGGCTACACAAATATGGCTGCGCATTGAAACTAAACATTGATATATCCCAAAATGGCGCCGCCGGTCGCATAATAGGCTTGCGTTCCTTACACAGGATGTACGTACATTGTTGCGTTCCATTGACAGGAAATACGTACTATCGTGTTACTAGTTGACCTGAAGTGAACGCGCGATGCAAATTAACGCATGCGCACAATGATCCACTCCACGCCAATGCATCATGTACGCCACAAGACCTGGTCAGATTCTATATATTGTTTTTAATCATGTTTTAACTATCGGCACCTGTGATTGATTATGCACTATAGGTAGAGGTATAGATATACTCTTTTAAATATGGATATATTACACTTGGCATAATATATATGCCTTTTTTATGTTTGATACATCTATCATGCACCATTTCATGAACTTTTTATGAATTTGTATGACTACTTTTTTATATATTTCACTTAATGATTTTTGTATGGTTTGCACAATTAATTGATTTTGTTTAATCATGTAATGAACACACCCCTATAAATATTTGTAACACGGCATTTGTTGTATCACTGGCTTGAGGACGGTTTCATTGGGAAAACCGAAACGTTGCCTTTGGTGAAATAAAGACACAGATTACTATAGGTGGTGCCGTGGACTTTGCTTTTTTTCTATATATATATATATATATATATATATATATATATATATAGCTGTTTGGACTCTGGGTGAATAAACCATGTTTTCCTTGACATTTTGAGTGCTGCTGGCTTTCTTTCCTATGGACTATTGAATTGAACCGCGGTGCTGGTTCTGTGTTTGCTGGATTTTTGCACCCCTCTTTGTTAAACAGTGTGCTGCATCCTCCTTCTCTATATCTATCTATCTATCTATCTATCTATATATCTATCTATATATATATATATATATATATATATATATATATATACATATATAATATATTTACATATATTATTATATATTTAGAATATATAATATATTATAATATATATAAATATATTATGGCTAAAAACATCAGCAGTAGTTTCACACATTATGCATTCATATATATCAGAAGTATGATTTTATCTATCTCTCTCTCTCTAAAAAAATATATGTAATTACAAAAAAATAATATATATACATATATATATATATAGATATACGGAACGAATGGCAGCACCGAGCAATTTATCGTGATGTATCTGCCTTCTGTTAAAGTGTGGTTCCATAATAGGTCACGGATTCAGACTCCAGAGTCCAGTGAGTTTGCTCTGAGGAGTCTCAATCTGTCTACTAAGAGTTGTTTCATACCTCTCATTAACAAACTTTCTGTTGATGCATTTATGTCAGCGGTGAAATTGGATATTGCTTCTTTTAAATCGACATGTTCGCACAGTGGGTTTAAACATTCAAATCTAGCTAGATCTGAAGTTGAGGCATTGCAACAATTGAGGCATAATATGTCAGTTACAGTTAAACCCGCTGACAAAGGTGGGGCCGTAGTGATTTTGGATACTCAAGTACATTGCCAAAGTTATGCATCAGCTTAGTGACACAGAAGTATATAGTGCCATTAAGGCCGATCCTAAATTTCACATTGCACGGCTGATCAAGCATTGCTTGACCGAAGCTGTTTCAGCTGGCATTATTGACAATGATCTGTGTGAGTTTCTTACCGTGGTCCACCCTGTCACTCCAGTGATTTAAGTGTTACCCAAGATACATAAATCCCTAATTGATCCTCCGGGGCGTCCCATTGTGTCTGGCTCTGATTCTATCTTCTCCAACATTGTTAATTTTTCTAGACAAAAATTTGCATACTTTTGCCATTGGAGCGTTGTCCTACATACAGGACACAACTGATTTTCTGTGCAAGTTGGAGTCAATAGATCTAGGTGACACACATGCTGTATATCTAGCATCTTTTAAAGTTCTAACCTTATATACTTCTATTGACCATGAGTTGGGCATTCTTGCCATCAGAAAGATGTTGGACATGTCTTCCTTATCAGCATCAGCCTGTGACTTTATTATTGCTCTACTCAACATCATCCTGAGACAGAATTATTTCCTGTTCCAGGATGTTTTTTTACATTCAAAAACGGGACATGGCTATGGGTTCGAATGTGGCGCCTACCTATGCCAACATCTTTATGAGACGTTTTGAGGAGGATGTCGTCTATGTGTTACACCACTTCAGATATGTCGATGACATCTTCCTCATTTGGACAGGCAGTATAGCACAGATGTTTGATTTCCAGAATATGTTGAACAATGTGAACAGGGATTTAAAATTTACTTTGGTATACTCTGATTCAGAGATTCAATTCTTGGATACTACTGTTAGAGTACTTGATGGTAAGTTGAACACCTCTATATACACTAAACCCACTGATAAGAACACTTTTTTACGTTATGATAGTAATCACTCTAAGAAGATGGTAAGACACCTTCCTTTTTCATAATATCTTAGGGTCAAACGTATTGTGTCTGATCCTACGGCTCTGGATGGCACCCTTGATATCATGACTGACAAATTTTTACAAAGAGGATACCCATATGGTCTATTACAATCACAGATTAGTGAGGTCTGTGATATAGACAGGAGAACCTCCCTGACTAGGAACTCTTCAAAGGATGTACAGAATAGAATTCCTTTCATCTCCACATACTCTGAGCACAGTACAGATATCCAACGTATTATCATACGCCATTGGGGTATATTAGGTGATTGCCTGGGTATGATACCTGAATTTAAATCACCACCACTCTTTTCATATTGCAGATCCAGGAATCTGTGGGATCAGCTTGTCCATGCTGACATAGGCCCCAAAACCAAATTGATACAGAGTTCATTGACACAGCATAGTGTGGGCAGTTTTCCCTGCCTATGCTGTGTCAATTGTTGACATATCTGCAGAGGTAGCATCTTCAAACACCCCGCCACAGGGGTATCCTTTCTTATTCGGTATTATCTCACATGCAATTCCAATTTTGTTGTTTATGTTCTAACATGTCCCTGCAAGCTTTATATATATATATATGTTGGTGAGATTTCTACCGACCTTAAGACTTGCCTTAACAACGATCGTTATACGATCCGTAAAAAACGTTATGATATAGCTGTACTTAAACACTTCTTGGATTTGGGGCACGCCGAACGTGATCTTAAATGTTGGATCATTGATCATGTCCCCTTATCCAGGAGAGGTGGTAACAGATTACTTTTATTGAAAAAAAGAGAGATGTATTGTATACTCTGAATAATCTTAAACCTCATGGTCTTAACAATGAATATAACCCTTGGAGTGTAATTTGATTGGTGGCTTGCCATTTCCCTCTGTGTGCTCTGTTCTGTTCTGCTTCTGTATAGTGGTATAGTGGTTGGAACTTTTGATGTTAATATATTATTTCTATACAGAAATGTAACGTTCTTTTCTCTTTTTTCTAGTACATATGGACTATGATGTGGAGAGCTGGGTGATGAGAGCATGATGCGTACCTAGCAGACGGACCATTTTAAACTCTCCTTTTATTGTTATCATTCTTTTGTTGTCAGTATGTTTCTATTCAAGTTGTTGTTATGGAGGTTTCAATTCGCACACACGTTGGTTGTTTATTAGGAGACCCCTTAGTTTGGCTGCGATATACAGGTACCACTGGGTACACACACTCAATGTATGCAGCATTAACATGTTGTTTACGTTGGTTTTAGGTACCCATTTTGGAGAGGTTTCACCCCTCTGATGAGGCGTGTCCTCCCCTTTACTTGTTAGCAGTCATATTTGAGCCTTATGAGTTCCATATTGGCTCGCACTCACACTTTGGGCAGCTCACCAGATTCCAATATGACGAGGCTGTTCTGTCGTCCTTATGCGCATGCGCACATCACCACCTAGTAGACACCATACATAAGATGACTGTGTGGATGGTGGGCATGAGGTGCACATGCTCTGAACATTGTTGCATGTCACTTACTGCTTCCACATACCGGTGACGTAACCTGGAGCATGCGTACTGTTACTAACTACATGCTGTGTGTGGCGTTACAACACGCGGGACTTTGGTCCACCTGTCAGGTATGATTACATGTTTTCATCCCCTTTGCTCTCCGCCTCTTGATTATGTTTTTGTGATTGGGGTATCCACACAGCTATTTACCATTATGCACATATGCAATTTATGATTCTGGTATATATGAATTTTGCACATCATACTGCACTGTTATTTGTAGCACTGTCTTATATATTTTCCCCTATCTTATATGTAATTGTGCACTGTTTTGATCATGATATTACATTTTATATTTGTATATTGATCATTTATGTTATCAATTATACAGTGATATTTTGTATCATGTGATTTGATGAATTGTTTGGCCTATATATACTTCACTTTGCACTGATGTTTCTTGCTTGAGAAAGGCTCTATTGTTGAGCCGAAACAACGCTTTTTTGCAACATGGGTGAATAAATAAATTTAATTTAGCCTCTATTACTGAAATGTTTCTGCCAGGATTTGAACGCACAACCTTCTACATTAGAGCCAATAACCTTAACCACTACGCTATATATATATATATATATATATATATATATATATATATATATATAATTACATATTTATATACAGTATATATATATATATATATATATATATATATATATACATACAGAGAGAGAGATAGATAAAACCATACTTATGATATGATATGATACTGATATATATGAATGCATAATGTGTGAATCTACTACTGATGTTTTTAGCCATAATATATTTACATATATTATAATATATTATATATTCTAAATATATCATAATATATGTAAATATGTTATGGCTAAAAACGTATATATTTCTGAAAAGATTCTGCCGGGATTTGAACTTACAACCTTCTACATTAGAGCCAAAAGTCCTAACGCTATACAGCTACATGTTCACCTGCAATGAAATATAAAATGATACTTCTGCTGTGTAGGAATTCTTACTACATGACAAACTACTATGAGGTTTTTCTGACACAGTTTATCATTCAGCTTTATAGCTGAGCTCGTCTGAGTGCTCCACTGAGTGGTTAAGATCCTTGCCTCTAATGTAGAAGATTGGGAGCTCAAATCCCAGCAAAATCTTTTCAGAAATAGAGGCTAAATTAGATTTAATTACACTGATTCGAGCATCGCGCTCGAGTACACGCAGTATTTGGCCAAACACAGCGGTGTGCTGAGCATGGCGATGCTCGCTAAACACTAGTCCCAGCATCTTATGGCACATCGCAGTGTTCAGCCGAATACCACGTGTGCTCGAGCGCAATGCTTGAGTCTCCTAAACGTGCGGGGAGGCACTGCCACTCACTGTAATGCTGTAGCCATGTTGGTTACTGGCATTACAGTGATTGGCTGGCCAGAACACGTGGTTCAGCTCAGACTTAGACAGGGCGAGCTCAGCAGCAGAAACAGAAAGTGTAGGGAGAGGAATTGTGTTTTTTTAGGGAGTTTTGAGTGTTGAAACTTTGTTAGAGGACTATTGTTTTGAATATATAAGAGCGCTAAATTGCATGCAATGGTTTGGCTTCTGGTAAGAGCAGCAACAGTACCTGCGCTACATCTCCTGTATAACGTTAGTCGCTGGTGACAGCAGTGATATCACCTGCGCTACATCTCCTGTATATTGTTAGCCGCTGGTGACAGCAGAGACATTACCTGCGCTACATCTCCTGTATAACGTTTGCGCATCCCAAATAGCTGTGACATTCCCTGTAATTTTTTATTAGCCGCTGGTGCCAGCAACATTACCTGCTCTACATCTCCTTCCTGCTCTACATCTCCTGTATAACGTTTGTACATCATAAGTATCAGTGACATTCAGTTAAATTTTTTCGCCGCTGGTGACAGCGGCATTACCTGCTCTACATCTCCTGTATAACGTTTGTACATCATAAATATCAGTGACATTCATTAAAATGTTTGACATTAGAAGTGCTACATCTCCTGTATACAGTTTGCACATCCTAAATATCGGTTACATTCAGTGTAATTTATTTGCACATACACTTACCAAACCTGCGCTACTGTACGCGTGACATACTTGGAAGCATATACACCATTTAATATGCTCAAGGCGAGCAGCAAGGGACGGGGAAGTGGCCATGCTGCTGATGGTGCATGCAGAGGCCGTGGCCCTGGGCACAGTGAAACTGTGCTTGCTGCCAGAGCACAAGAAACACACTCATCCATGATACCTAGCTTCATGTCCCAGTTTGCAGGGCAGTGCAGGACACCACTCTCGCAGTCACACCAGGTGGTCGGTGTGATTGCAGCAGATAATGCTTCCATTCGTTTAAGCACCACCCTGTCTTCCACAAAGTCCAGTCTCTGTACCCAAGAGTCTGGTCAACAGAATACTCACTCTGATCCTCCTTCCTCAAACCATGGAAAGTCTTCGCAAACAAGTGATCCCACACTCAGATATTCCGAGGAGCTCTTTTCATTGCCATTACTTGTTTTGGCCCTCTCGCCAAGCGCACTTGAAAAGGAACATGAGCAGATCTTGTGCACTGATTCCGATGCCTACCCTATGTCCCAGATAGACGAGCTCCTAGACAAAATGGCCAGGTGCCAATACCTCACCACAATAGATCTTTGTAAGGGGTATTGGCAGATTCCCCTAGCCGAAGATGCCATCCCTAAGTTGGCGTTTGTCACCCCGTTTGGCCTGTACCAGTTTAAGGTCATGAAATTCGGGATGAAAAACGCTCCGGCAACTTTTCAGAGGATGGTGGATCGGCTATTGGATGGGTTCCAGGAGTACGCTTGCGCCTATCTATCTTCAGCCGCTCCTGGACAGAACACCTGACCCACGTAAGAGGCAGGATTAACTCTGAAGTCCAGTAAGTGCCATATAGGGATGGCAGAAGTCCAATACTTAGGACACCAGTTAGGGAGCGGCCAACAAAAACCCGAACCGGCTAAGGTAGAGTCTGTAGCCAAATGGCCAACCCCTCGTACCAAAACTCAAGTACTGGCATTCCTAGGGAACGCAGGATACTACCGTAAATTTGTACCCGACTACAGTACCCTGGCCAAACCCCTCACCGACTTGACCCACAAGAATCTCCCTAAGATAGTAGTCTGGGCCCCAGAGTGTGAGCAGGCATTCCAGCAACTAAAAATGTCTCTTGTAAATTCACCTGTACTTGCCGCGCCTGATCCAACAAAAGGCTTCTATGTTTGGATTGGGAGCAGTGCTGAGCCAAGTCGGAGCAGATGGCGGCGAGCATCCAGTGGCTTACTTAAGCAGAAACCTTTTACCCCGGGAAGTAAGCTACACCGCCATAGAAAAAGAATGCCTGGCCATGGTGTGGGCCCTTAAAAAGCTGCAGCCCTATTTGTATGGACAACCCTTTTCCTTACTCACAGATCACAACCCGTTGGTGTAGCTGAACAGGGTGTCAGGAGACAATGCCAGGCTGCTGCTCTGGAGCTTGGCGCTGCAGCCTTTTGACTTTACCATCCACTACCGCCCTGGGAAGCAAAATGGCAACGCCGACGGGTTATACAGACAAACTGAACTTGAAAAGTGATCTGTGAGTATTCCTCCGGACATCCCCAAGCCGATCCGACTGTGTATGCCGGCTTGGTTCTGGGGGAGCATTGTGGCAAACCTAGCCACTTCCAGAATGTCTTTGTATATATCTTGCTATTACTGTAATGTTATTACCTATTGTAGCAGAATGGATACTCTGGCTACGTTGCTATTCCCCTTTGTTAGGCTGTCTGTACAGCTCAGTTTGTGTATGGTTTACTATGGTAAATGCATGGCTGTTCTGTGCCTCTTCCCCTCCCCCTTTTTTCTACCCCATTGTATGTAAATGAGGCTGTTGGGGGGTTTAGAGGTATGTTTGCTATGCCTAGAAAATAAAGTGCAGTTGACTTCCAAGCTTTGTGTCGTCTAGTCCTTGGGAAAAAGGGATCATTGTAACGCTACCTGGATTATTGTATGCTGTTTCGGTCTACCAGCGGAGATATTGTGGAGCATACCGCCTCTCTGCTACAATTGGTGGCAAGCGACGGGATTCAAACCGCACAGCAAAGCAGCAGTTCGTTAAAACAGCCATTTGGATATACCAGAGTTCGAGAATATGTGCAGTTATACGAATGAACGGTGAATGGAAACGAATTATGCAACATTGAAATGAACTATGTTAAAGGAATTATTGGAAGCAAGGGGAAGAATAGCCAGCAACAAAATGAAGGCTACTCTTCTGGCCGAACTCATGGAGGGGGACAGAGCAACCACTACGGCAGCTCCACAGGAGACAGAGCCAACGGAATTTACAAGAGAGCTCAATAGCAGGTTAGCTTTTTACCTAACCACCCCCTATGGTAAATGCATGGCTGTTCTGTGCCTCTTCCCCTCCCCCTTTTTTCTACCCGATTGTATGTAAAAGAGGAGGTTGGGGGGTTTAGAGGTATGTTTGCTATGTCTAGAAAATAAAGTGCAGTTGACTCCCAAGCTATGTGTCGTCTAGTCCTTGGGAATAAGGGATCATTGTGACGCTACCTGGATTATTGTATGCTGTTCCGGTCTACCAGCGGAGATATTGTGGAGTATACCGCCTCTCCGCTACAGACAAAGTTGTCAATAAGTGAGGTTCTTGTTAGGTCAACAAGTTAGGAGGATGAGCAGAGTGAGGAAGTGGAAGAGGAGGTGGTGGACGATGAGGTCACTGACCCAACATGGTTAGGTTAAAAGCCGAGCGAGGACAGCAGTACAGAGGGGGAGGGAATCGAAGGAAACCGCAACAGGCTGGAAGAGGCAGTGGGGAGGAAAAAGGGAGAAGGAGAGCCACACCAAACAGGCCCGCAACTGTTCCCCGGAGAACCCCCTTGCGGCAATCTCCTTGCCAAGGAGCAGGTGTTCCGCAGTCTGGCGCTTTTTTGAGGAAAGTGCAGACGATAAAAGAATTGTCATTTGCAACCTGTGCCGTACCAAAATGAGCAGGGGCATGTACACTAACAACCTCACCACCACCAGCATGATCCGCCACATGGCATCAAAGCACCATAATAGGTAACCCAAATGCCTGGATCCACAATCAGTGTCTGCGGGTAACACCACTGCCTCCTCTTCCCCTGTGTTACTTGCTGGCCAATCCCCTTTCCAAGAAGCAGGCCCGGATGCCTCCCGTCCTGCACCTGGACCTTCACAAGCAACATCAGCTAGCACATCCACTTCTGTGTCCCATCGCAGTATACTCTGTCCCCAGCCGCCAATATTTTTCACGGTGTGCAATCCCAGCCTTACAACAGCATGTGTCCCGTAAAATCACCCGTGCCCTGACCAATGCAGATATTGGGGAGGTGCACTTAACGACTGATACATGGACAAGTGCTTGTGGGCAGGGACACTACATTTCCCTGACGGCACACTAGGTGAACGTTGTGGAGAACGAGAGCAAGTCGTACCCTGGGATGGCACAGGAGCTACTGACGCCAAGGATTGCGGGCCCTACTTCCATCAGGATTTCCACCATCTAAATTAGTAGCTGCAACCCCCCCTTCTCCTCCTCCACTTCCACCTCTAAACTCTCATCTTGTAGCACGAGTTAGCCATCAGTCAGTATTTGGAAGCAGTGTAGCACTGCAGTGGTGAAGCGGCAACAGGCCGTGCTGAAACTTATTTGCTTGGGTGACAAACAGCACACCACCGCTTTGGCAGGGTATAAGGGACCAGACTGAGCTGTGGCTCTCGCCACTCAACCTACAACCAGGCATGGTTATGTCTGATAATGGCCGTAACTTGGTGGCGGCTTTGGACCTCAGCAAGCTCACACACATACCATGCCTAGTCCACGTGTTCAACTTAGTGGTTCAGCGGTGTCTCAAAACCTAACCCAATTTGCCTGAGCTACCGGTGAAGGTGCGCTGCAAGTGTGCCTATTTCTGAAAGTCACCTACAGCTTGAAATTTCCAGCTCACCGACTGTTGTGCGACGTGAGCATGTGCTGGAACTCCACATTCCACATGTTGGCCAGGATTTGTGAGCAGCAGAGGGCAGTAGTGGAATACCAGTGGCATTATGGTCATCGCCTTTCCAGTCAGCTTCCACTCTTCACAAGCGACGAGTGGGCATGAATTTCTAACCTCTGTGATGTTTTACGCAACTTTGAGGAATCAACACAGATGATGAGCGGCGATGCCGCTATTATCAGCGTAACCATCCCACGTCTTTGTCTACTGAAATGCTCACAATGAAGGCAGACCTTTTGTATGTGGAAGAGGTAGAAATGGGGGAAGACATTACAAAGGGTGATAGCCAGACCACCCTCAGTTTGTCTTCTCAATGCGAATTGTATGATAATGATTCGGAGGAGGAGCAGGAGATGGTTGCCTCCACTACAGAGGGTAGTACCCATAGCAGGTTTATTCCATTGGTTCAGCATGGATGGGCATAAGAGGAGGAAGATGATGAGGAGATTAAGAGTCATGATGAGCACAGCGAAATCTTGTCTGTTGGGACTCTGGCACACATGGCGGACTTTATGTTATGCTGACTTTCCCGTGACCCTCGCGTTGTACACATTTTAGTCAACACTGATTACTGGTTGTTCACCCTTCTCGACCCCCGCTACAAAGAGAACTTCTCATCTCTCATTCCTGTGGTGGAGAGGACTAGCAAAATGGTGCAATACCAGAAGGTCCTTGTGGAAAAATTGCTCCAAAAATTCCCAGCTGACATTGCTGGCGGCAGAGTACGTAGTTCCTTGGGCAACCGAGGAGGGGAAACGAGGGGAACACACAGCAGTTCCAACAGAGGCAGGGGCAGCACTGTCCAAGGCCTGGGTCAGTTTCATGACACCCCACCAGCACCCTCACCCTAATGCACGGCCTACTGTCACAAGGAGGGAAAAATTTGAGTAGATGGTGAAGGAGTATGTAGCAGACCGTGGCAGTCGTCCTCAATGATTTCTCTGTGCCTTACAAACTGGACACATGATACAAACTCTACGCTTTGGAGGTGCTGGCCTGCCCTGCCGCCAGCGTTTTTCTCAGAGCGGGTATTTAGTGCTGCTGGGAGCATAATAACTGATAAGCGCATATACCTGTCAACTGAAAATGCTGACAGGTTGACTTATAAAAATGAACAAGACCTGGATTGCTCCTGACTTCTCTACTCTACCAAAGGAAAGCGGCTGAACATAAAGGCACTTTATTGTGGCTTTTATGGTGTATTGAATACATTGTATTTCCATGCACCCCTTCTACCATAAAAAAGGGTATATGGTTCAATCTTCCTTTTCTCCTCCTCCTCCATCATGTCAACATGCTTATTAGGCTTCCCTCGCTTCTAATGTTTTAGAGAATCAGCTCAGCAGCAGAACCTCACCCCTAATCTTTTAGAGGGTCACCAGTAGGCCCTTGCCCATAATGTTTTAGAGGGTTAGCTCAGCAGCAGACCCTAGCCCATAATGTTTTTGATGGTCAGATCAGCAGCAGGCCCTCGCCACTAATGTTTTAGATAGTCAGCTCAGCAGCAGGCCCTCGCCCATAATGTTTTAGATAGTCAGCTCAGCAGCAGGCCCTCACCCCTAATGTTTTAGATGGTCAGCTCAGCAGCAGGCCTTCGTCCATAATGTTTTAGATGGTCAGCTCAGCAGCAGGCCCTCACCCCTAATGTTTTAGATGGTCAGCTTGGCAGCAGGCCCTCGCCCATAATGTTTTAGATGGTTGGTCAGCTCAGCAGCAGGCCCTCACCCCTAATGTTTTAGATGGTCAGCTCGTCAGCAGGCCCTCGCCCATAAAGTTTTAGATGGTCACCAGCAGGCCCTTGCTACTAATGTTTTTGAAGGTCACCAGCAGGCCATCAAACACAATTTTTCAAGGGTGTATATGATGCTATCCTTTATGTGTAATGAAGGGTGTAGCGGAGTTCTGGTTCCTTGTAATTTTTGGCATCCCTTTCACTTAGTGCATAGGCTTTATGAGTGTAGGAGTCCCACTACCTGAACAATTGTACCACAATGTGAATGAGGCTCTATGTGATATACAGGTTGCATTGGAGTGCCTTTTCCTTGTAATTTTCAGCACTTGCACTTTATATACAAGTAACTATACCAAAAAAGAATGTTTCCTAACAATGTTTCCTCTAAAATCGATTTTATCTTCGGTTTTGTGCGTATTATTGTCAGTCTGTATAAGTGACGTAGTACTCGGACAACATCGTTCCCAGCAGCGACATGGGAGTCCAAGATGCATCCAGACATCCTCCCCATGCTGTTCCCGAACCATTTCAGTGGTGCTTCCATACATTTCTGACCTTTTCCTGTGAACCAGACACCCTCCCCTCTTCAGAGCAGGGGGTGCTTGGTTTAATGCTCAGGTTCTCCCATTGACTTCCATTGTGCTCAGGTGCTCTGTAGAGCACTCGAGCATCCCAAAGTGTTCTACTCTAGCACCTGAGCACTTTGGTGCTCGATCAAAACTAGTGAATACTAATGAGCACTTCCATTATGGAAGCGATCATTAGTACTGGAGCACCGGGAAGAGGTGAAGGCTCTGTACTCACTGCTTGGCTGGCAGCTGTGCTGTGGCTGCGCACAGCGTGAGGGTGCTCTGTGCCCTCTGTGTCTGAAATATTTCTAATAAGACATATGTCAGCTTCATAAAAGACCTCCTTAGTTATCCAGTCTGTATTCCTGCCAAGTTTATGTATAAGTTTTCCTAGTCTGTCGGCCCTGTCTGTTCTTTATCCTGAAGCCCTGCCTGCCTTGTTCCTGCATCTACCATTACCCTACCTGCAAGCTCTCCTAGTGTCTCCAGTTCAAATATTGTCAGATATCTGCAGTTCCAGTATTAGATACTGTTCCGACTGTGGTTCAGTTTCCCTGCGTCTCAGCCATCTAGTCAAGTTTTGCCAAAATCCTCATAATCAGTAAAGGAGACTGTTCAGACTCTATCTGCAGTTTTTGTGCATTTTTGGTGGGTTTTGCTTCAGTGTCCCTGATGCCAGTTCGTCAGCTGCCAACTACACTGGTACTATTCCAGGAGATAGCAGTCTGGTTGCTATCCGCAGCAAAGTCTAAATCCCTGTATAGGCGTTAAAGATATAATACCGGGGAAGCACCAGAATGACACCCTTAGGGTTAGCCCTACATCAAACCACTTAGCGTGCACAGTGGGTTCACCCTTACTGATCCATAAAACACACCTTACTTTTTGACTCATTCACTAAGTATAATTTTAATATTTATGAATATTATTTTTACAGACCTATGACTAATGGGGCTTCGGGATCCATTAGAATTATTTTGTTGTGAATCTTCAAGGCTTTATTTCCCCATATTCCCCTATTAAGGTTAGGTGAATTACTTTTCCATACAAGGTATCTGATAAAGCATAGTGCATACAATATATTGGTACATAATTAGACATAAAAACCCTCTACAGGCATTAACTATCACGGTTCCATAATCTTTTAAACTTACAGTAAAAAAAAAACTCCTATGCCTACTGTCATGTGAAACCTTCAGAAGAAAATGTATTTACATGATTTCTGGAACGGCAATTAACTTTACTCCTTCTACTATATCTTATGAACACAACAAGTTATCTCTTACAAATTTCCCTTTTAAAATTTGAAAAAAATAATAAATTAGACCTTTTGTACTTTACATAGTGCAGTCAACAAATCTGCATGTGGCTTGCCAAAAAGATAACGGGAAATTGTGTTATCCCTAATCATTGTTTTTTTCTGCAGTATTATGTGGGTGTCTCGTAGATTTCTATAGTAATTGGACTACTGAATGTGCAATTAGTAAAGCTGATATAGTAAATCCCAAGTACAGCAAATTAATAATAATAATTAATAAAAAAATAATAATTATAATTTCCCAAGACAAAAGCAAGCTCTACAATACACTTTTCAAAATACAGAATATGTTATTTTTTAATATTACAGAATAAGCAGTCAATGAATTCCTAGGGGTTTATTTTTTTCAGTTTATGGGGAAAATGTATAAATTGTTTTTGAAGACATAAAACTGACATAAAAAAATTTATTTTTATTTTTACTTACAGGTATTTAAATGTTAATGATTTTTTTTAATATTGGCTATTATAGGTTATCTCCAGTTGTTAAAGGGGTTTTCCAGTTATCATAAATATAACTTATGTTTTAGACTAATTCATCATCAATAATTACCTAATTTAATGTAAATTTCACATATTTACCATTCAGTAGTTATAAAACTAGTTTTCTTCCTCTGTTACCCACTATGTTTCCTCATAAGTTACCATGGCACCGACCTTTAGTTCTGAGCCTTTATTAGGTCGGGCATGCTCAGTGTATTGCTATGAATTCTCTAGCTAAATGTCTTGTGAAACAAAGGTAGTGTTAGTGCGCTGGTGATTACTGAGTAGAGGGGGTGTGGCGACTGTATATCAGGCAGCCAATCAATAAACATCAACACTCACAGCAGGAAAGCTAAAGATTGTGGGGATTATAGTCTTTAAAGTTTTGTCAGGGTGATGCCGGTGTTCCGTGAAAAGTTGGTACCTGTAAAAAGTTGGTACCCTCGTCACTTCGGGTCCTGACGTCAGGTTGAAACAAAGGTGTGAGCTGAGAGCTCGGCTCCTCATTGGCTGGCGCGAAGGTGTGTTGGTGCCTGCGCAAAGGCAACATTGGTACCATGATTTAACATGTAGCGGCTGTGAACGCGCAGAGGGAGGGAACCTTGGATTTACGGCCCACCGTGCATGTGCGAATAACAATGGTGTGTGAACGCGCGGAGGGTACCATGGATTTACGGGCCAATGCTCATGCACGAATAACATTGCTGTGTGAACGCGTGGAGGGTACCATGGATTCACGGGCCAATGCACATGCGTAAACCGCATTGCCCTGTGAACGCTATTACTCTGTGAATGCTCGGAGAGTTGAGCGAACACCTGGAAGTTCGGGTTCGACGGGTTCGGCCGAACTTCACGAAAAAGTTCAGGTTCGCGATCTGAACTTAACCTGAACTTCACCCAGAACCCGAACCCCATTGAAGTCAATGAAGACACAAACTTTTGAGGACTAACGGCCCTAAAAATTAATGGAAAGGGCTAGAGGGCTGGGACAAATAATAAAAAAAAAAAAATCTAAGAATAAGTGCACTTGAGTACAAGAATGTATGGTTGAGCCGGGTATAAATGTCTATGCACAAGGTACAGACAAGTCTTGTGGGATCCAAGCCTGGTTCATTTTAATGAACGTGAGCTTGTCCACATTGACTGTGGACAGGCAGCTGCGTTTGTCTGTAATGACGCCCCCTGCTGTGCTAAATACACGTTCAGACAATACACTGGCTGCAGGGCAGGCCAGCACATCCAAGGCATAAAGCTCAGGCCAGGTGGACAATTTGGAGACCCAGAAGTTGAATTGTGCGGACTCATCAGTCAGTACGTGTAGACGTGTGCACACAAACTGCTCCATTATGTTGCTGAAATGCTGCCTCCTGATAAGATGTAGCATATCAGCTGGGGGTGCTGGTTGTTGTGGCGTGGTGACAAAGCTTTTCCACATGTCGGCCATGCTAACCCTGCCTTGTGAGGTGCTGGCCGTGACCCAGCTACGTTGGCGACCTCTTCCTCCTCCTTCTCCGCCTCTGCCTTCGCCTTGTGCTTCCACTTGTCCCCTGGTGTCAGTTGGGCATGCCCTCAGGAGCGCTTCTACCAGCGTTTGCTTGTAGTCGTGCATCTTCCTATCACGCTTCAGTGAAGGAATTAAGGACAGCACGTTGTCTTTGTAACGGGGATCCAGCAGCATGGCAACCCAGTAGTTAGCACAAAAGAAAATGTAGGCAACTCTGTGGTCGTTGCGCAGGCACTGCAGCATGTAGTCGCTCATGTGTGCCAGGCTGGTAAGGATAAGCTGTCCTCTGTAGGTGGTGTATCGTCTATGTCCTCCGTATCCCCCCAGCCACGCTCCAGTGATAGCCATGAGCTGTGTTGGGTGCCACCCGCTGTGAACCCGATTCCTCCTCCTCTACCTCATCCTCCTCATCCTCCAAAACTGTGCCCTGGTTGGCCACATGTGTACCTGGCCTCTGCTGGTGCAGGAACCCACCCTCTGAGCCACTTCTGAATGACTGGCCTGAAACCCTGTGAAATGACCCCTCTTCTTCCGCAACAAGGCACACAGGTCTCGCATGGAGGCCCACTCATTGGTGGTGAAGTGGTGCTGTTCCGCAGAGCGACTGACCCGTCCATGCTGCAGCTCGCACAGTCTCTCCAGCATATGCAAGGTGGAGTTCGACCTGGTGGGCATGTACCATATGAGACGGTGAGCGGGAAGTCCGAAGTTACGCTGCAGTGCAGACAGGCGAGCAGCAGCAGGGTGAGAACGCCAAAAGTGCGCACAGACGGACCACACTTTCTGCAGCAGCTCAGACATGTCTGGGTAGTTTTTAAGGAATTCTGCACAACCAAATTCCGCAACTGGGCCAGGCAAAAGATGTGTGTCAAACTGGCTTGTCCCAGAGCTGCTATGAGATTTTTCCCATTATTGCACACCACCAGGCTGGGCCTGGGGCTCACTGGCAGCAACCACTTATCGGTCTGTTCTTCTATGTCCCTCCAAAGCTCCTGTGCAGTGTGGGGTTTGTCCCCCAAACACATGAGTTTTAAAACCGCCTGCTGACGTTTACCCCTGGCTGTGCTGAAGTTGGTGGTGAAGGTCTTTCGCTGACCAGATGAGGGGGTGGTAGAAGAGGAGGAGGAGGAAGCGGAGGAGGAGGCAACAGGAGGCAAAGAATAATGCCCTTCGATCTTCGGTGCTGGAAGGACATGCGCCAAACCGCTATCTGCCTCGTTCCCAGCCGGCACTACATTTACCCAGTGTGCAGTTAGGGAGATATAGCGTCCCTGCCCGTGCTTACTGGTCCATGTATATGTGGTTATGTGGGCCTTACCACAGATGGCCTTGCGCATTGCACACTTGATTTTATCCTCCACTTGGTTGTGCAGGAAAGGGACGGTTCGCCTGGAAAAGTAGTGGCGGCTGGGAACGACGTACTGTGGGACAGCCACCGCCATTAGCTGTTTAAAACAGTCCGTCTCCAGCAAATGGAATGACAGCATTTCAAAGGCCAGTAATTTTGAAATTCTGGCATTCAGGACCAGGGATCGAGGGTGAGTAGGTGGGTATTTTCTCTTTTTCTCTAGTGTTTGGGAGATGGACAGCTGAACGCTGGCATGTGACATGGTGGAAATGCTTAGTGATGATGATGCAGGTGGTGGTGGTGTTGGTGGCACATCCTCTGTTTGCTGGGTGACTCCAGAGATGAAGGAAGAGGCAGAGACAGCACCAGAAAAGAAAGCAGGAGGAGCCTGAGACCTTTCTTGGTTTTAAAGGTGTTTAATCCACTGCAGTTTGTGCCTTGTCGTCAGGACATCCCTTGGTGCGGTGGGCAGTAGCAGGCGTACTTTCTCGGGGATGGCAGCTCCGCTATTGCACCCTGCTTCCTCTTTTGCTGTGCTGTTGCCTCTGTGCGACCACCGCCTCTTCCTCAGTACTGCACACATCACTAGCATGAACTTGAGTCCAGTCGGGGTCTAGGACCTCATCGTCCTCCACATCATCTTCCACCCATTCCCTGCCCTTCTCGTCAGTCTGCACACTGCAGAAAGCCACAGCACCTGTGTTTCGTCATCATCAGAGACGTACTGCAGTGGTATTCCCATGTCCTCATCCTGCAACATAAGTGGTTGGGCATCAGTGCATTCAATGTCTTCCACTTCTGGGGCAGGGCTATGTGGATGGGCCAGGGAAACCCTGCCAGCAGAATCATCAAAAAGCATAAGATTCTGCTGCATGACGGAGCTCAGTCTGCTTGGCTGCTTTGTAAGCGGGTGAGATGAAAGACTGATGGGCATGGGCTGCAGGTGCCAACTCTGAGCTTTTTGCAGAGGACTGGGTGGGAAATACTGTGAAGGAGCTGGCACCACTTTCAGCCACCCAATCTACTATTGCCTGTACATGTTCTGGCCTCACCATCTATAGAGCGGAATTCGGGCCTACCAAATAACGCTGAAGGATCTGTCACCTACTCACACCTGGGAAGGGGTTTCACTTGGACCTGTAGCTGGCGCAGAATGGGCACATCCTCTCCCATGTGCGATGTTCGATCCGCCCCCTATACGTCATCATTGAGCAAACTTTGACCCTGTACCTCACAGTCAGCAGACACATTCCAGCCAATCAGCATATCCTCCCTCCCAGACCCTCCCACCTCCTATCAAAAAGCAAGGACAGTATCCATCTTAGATTCATTCTAAAGCAGCAGTGTTAGTTAGAGCAGGGAGAGTGCTGCTGCTGCTGAATTAATAGGGAAAGCGTTAGTTAGGCCAGTGTTCTGTGTCCACTCCAGTCCTCAAAGACTCATCTGCTGTAAGGACAGCATCCTGACAGCACCCCAAAAAGCCCATTTTAGGGCTGGTACATCAGTCTGCTTTTATTTATTTTTTCTATATATATATTGCAGTTGCCATGCCCGTGTATGAGAGGCTGCAGGCCCACAGACTGTAATGTGTGCACACCACTCATATAGGGTGGCACAGTACCTTGCAGATAAAGAAGTCATTTAATTTTTACCCTTTAATATAATTGCAGTTGCCTGCCAGTGTGTGTCAGGCCCACTGACTGTACTGTGCCCACTGCCAGTGCCCACCACACATATCGGGTGGCACAGTACCTTGCAGATAAAAGTCATTTAATTTTTCCTCTGAAATATAATTGCAGTTGCCTGCCAGTGAGTGTCAGGCCCATTGACTGTACTGTGCCCACTGCCCACCACTTATATAGGGTGGCACAGTACCTTGCAGATAAAAAAAAGTCATTTAATTTTTCCTCTGTATTATAATTGCAGTTGCCTGCCAGTGAGTTTCAGGCCCACTGACTGTACTGTGCCCACTGCCCACCACTCATATAGGGTGGCACAGTACCTTGCAGATAAAAAAGTCATTAAATTTTTACCCTTTAATATAATTTCAGTGGCCTGCCAGTGAGTGTCAGGCCCACTGACTGTATTGTTCCCACTGCCCACCACTCATATAAGGTGGCACAGTACCTTGCAGATAAAAAAAAGTCGTGGTCCGTCTTGGTCGTGGTGCTGTGATTTCCTTTGGCCCTAAAATAATGCCCAGTGTTCAAAGGCCACGTACCCTGAACTCGAAAAATTCTTCTGCTCCGAACATTGATGCACCATCCTCCTCCAGCTCAGCTTCGAGTACTTCTCAAGTTACCACTCGCCCGCCCGCCGCCACCAACACTAGCACCACAGCCGCTTCACTTGATCTGTTAGAGGAGTTATTTAAACATTAGTTGGAAGAAATGGGTGATGCGCAACCATTATTGCCAGAGGATGTAGATAACAGGGATATGTCTCAGTCAGGCAGCATTACACACATGGACGTACGTTGTGATGATGATGATGTTGTACCTGCTGCTGCTTCATTTGCTGACTTGTCAGATACAAGTGAAGCGGTTTATGATGATGATGTGTCCGTGGGTGTCACGTGGGTGCCTGCTCGAAGAGAAGAAGAACAGGGGGAAAGTTCAGGTGGGGAGACAGAGAGGAGGAGGAGACGAGTTGGAAGCAGGGGGAGGTCGTCGCAAAAAGCTAGTGGCACAATCAGACAGCATGTATCGGCACCCGGGGTCAGCCAGACAGCACGCCAATCAACGCATGCTGTTGCCACCACCAGAATGCCGTCATTGCAAAGCTCAGCAGTGTGGCATTTTTTTTGTGTATCTGCCTCTGATAACAACAATTCCACACAAACTCAAAGACACCATCCTCTTCCTGGTCCAGCATCTTCAGCCACTTCAACCACTGCTGTCCTCCTTGCCCTCTCTCAACCACCCGCCACTCCGCCTCCCACCTTCAGCAGTTCCTTCTCATCTGCCCACAGTCAGGTGTCTGTCAAGGAAATGTTTGAGCGTAAGAAGCCAATGTCACAGAGTCACCCCCTTGCCCGGCATCTGACAGCTGGCTTGATGGAACTCTTAGCCAGCCAGCTTTTACCATACAAGCTTGTGGAGTCTGAGGCCTTCAAAAAAATTTGTAGCTATTGGGACACCGCAGTGGAAGGTACTCGGCCGAATTTTATTTTCACAAAAAGCAATCCCCAACCTGTACTCTATTGTGGAAAAGGAAGTCATGGCATGTCTGGCACACAGTGTTGGGGCAAGGGTCCATCTGACCACTGATACCTGGTCTGCAAAGCACGGTCAGGGCAGATATATCACGTACACTGCGGATTGGGTAAACCTGCTGACGGCTGTCAAGCATGGAATGTGTGGCTCTGCAGCGGAGTTGGTGACACCGCCACGACTTGCAGGCAGGCCTGCTGCCACCTCCTCTACTCCTCCTACTCCATCCTTTTCGTTAACCCCCTTCGCTGAGTCCTCTTCTGCTGCTGCGTCTTGCTCCATATCAACTGCACCCCCCAGCTCCCCGGGGGCTATTCCACATCCCGGATACGACAGTGTCACGCTGTCTTGGGGTTGACTTGCCTAAAAGCAGAGAGTCACACCAGAACAGCACTCCTATCTGCCCTGAACGCACAGGTGGATCAGTGGCTGACCCCGCACCAACTGGAGATCGGCAAAGTGGTGTGTGACAACGGAAGCAATCTGTTGGAGGCATTGAATTTGGGCAAGTTGACACATGTGCCGTGCATGGCACATGTGTTGAATCTGATCGTACAACGCTTTGTGTATAAGTACCCAGGCTTACAGGATGTCCTGAAGCAGGCCAGGAAGGTGTGTGGCCATTTCAGGCGTTCCTGCACGGCCATGGTGCACTTTTCCGATATTCAGCGGCTAAACAACATGCCAGTGAGGCGCTTGATTTGCGACAACCCGACACATTGGAATTTAACACTCCTAATGTTCGACCGCCTGCTCCAACAAGAAAATGTCGTCAACGAGTATTTGTATGACCGGGGTGCTAGGACAGCCTCTGCAGAGCTGGGTATTTTTTGCCACGTTACTGGACGCTCATGCGCAATGCCTGTAGGCTCATGCATCCTTTTGAGGAGGTGACAAACCTAGTCAGTAGCACCAAAGGCACCATCAGCGACCTCATCCCATTTGTTTTCTTCCTGGAGCGTGCCCTTTGAAGAGTGCTGGATCAGGCCGTAGATGAGCGTGAAGAGGAAGAGCAAGAGTTGTGGTCACCATCACCACCAGAAACAGCCTTATCATCATCGCTTACTGGACCTGCGGCAACGCTGGAAGAGGAGTCAGAGAAGAAATGTGGCTTTGAGGAGGAGGAAGACCAACCACAGCAGGCATCCCAGGGTGCTCGTTGTTGTCACCTATATGGGACCCGTGGTGTTGTACGTGGCTGAGGGGAAGAACAGACCTTCAATGAGATCAGTGAGGACGAGGAACGGGAGATGAGTAGCATCCAACCTTGTGCAAATGGGGTCTTTCATGCTGTCATGCCTGATATCGACACTCTGAGAAGCGATGAACCCGTTGACTACTGGGTGTGCAGGCTTGACCTGTGGCTTGAGCTATCCCAATTTGCGATCGAACTTCTGGCATGCCCCGCTTCAAGTGTCCTGTCAGAAAGGACCTTCAGCGCAGCAGGAGGTATTGTCACTGACAAGAGAATTAGCCTAGGTCAAAAAAGTCTAGATTACCTCACCTTTATTAAGATGAATGAGGCGTGGATACTGAAGGGACTGACAGTGGGGATACATTTGACTAAAAAAGGCCTGATGAGATGCCTTGGGCTAAAAATGGTCCCCACGCTGCTGTATTTAATCTCCGCATGCCGGATGACTTGCGTGACTTCTCCGCCACCAACTATTTCAAGCCGCAATGTTTTTGTTCACTTTCTGCCTGGATAACATCAATTTTTCCGGCCGCTGCTATAGCAGTGTCTGCAACAATACCTAATTTTTCAGGCATGTGTACATGCCTAATTTTTCTGGCCTCTGGTGCTGCACTGTGGCTGCAAAAACAAAACAAAAAAAAAGGCACATACATGTGTCAATTTCCCTTCGTGATCGTTACCTTGTTGTGGTGAAGGGGTTTTCGTATCACAATGAAGTGAACACCTCTATGAGTGTGTTGGCAATGTTGGCACACCCCAGATGATAAGGTCGTTGCTTCATTGTGAACAGACCAAAAGCGATCGGCTGGATAATCTTTCAAAGAAAAAACATTAATTTTCTTTGTGATCATCTAAGGTGATCATTAAAGCCTACTAGGCCAACAATGGGCCCACACTGCAGAATCATTGTTTTCTGGGTCACTTAACTGTCACTGAACTACCTCAGCACGACCATAGGCTTTGAAAAACCGCCTTCGCCTGCCATCTCTCAAATGTGCGCACGAGCACAGTCATCACTCCACCAAGATTGACGCATAGATGACAACTCTTTGCGGTTGTCTAAAATCTATTCGATACACGTCCCCTGATAAGGGACGTAACAGGGATTAAACTGATAAGAATAGTACTACTTAACACACCACTCATATGGGGTGTCACAGTACATTGCACGGCGCACGAGCAGTGACCTAAAATTCAAACGAAGCGGACCGAGCATGTGTCTTTTCCATCTCCCGGTTCGAAAAATCTATTCACTACACCGACCCTTGCCCTGAAAAGGGACAAAACAGAGATTAAACTGATAGGAATAGTACTTAGTTAACACTAGTTGCATTGGTGGCAAATTCCATTGCAAGTGCCCAAAATTACAGAGCAAGCTTGTTTTATCTCCCGATGCAAGCATTCAATTCAATACACGTCCCCTGAAAGGGGACTTAACAAAGATTAAAATGGTAAGAATAGTAGTTCACACTATTTGTATTGGTGGCACAGTACATTGTACGGCGCACGCGCAGTGCCCCGGATTGAAAGTAAGAGGACCGACCAATCATCTTTTTCCATCTCCCAGTTCCTAAAATCAATTAGATACATGTCCCCTGATAGGTGATGTAACAGGGATTAAACTGATAGGAATAGTACTACCTAACACACCACTCATATAGGGTGGCACAGTATATTGCACGGCGCACGCGCAGTGCCCCGAATTGGAAGGAAGAGGACTGACCAACCATCTTTTTCCATCTCCCGGTTCCTAAAATCTATTTGATACACGGCCCCTGATAGGGGACAAAACAGAGATTAAACGGGTAAGAACAGATTTTTTTGGCCGCGTTACTGAATGCTCATGCACAATGGCTGTAGGCTCATGCGTCCTTTTGCGGAGGTGACAAACCTGGTCAGTCAAACCCAAGGCAACATCATCGACCTCATCCCATATGCATTTTTTCTGGAGCGTGCCTTGCGAAGAGTGCTGGATCAGGCCGTAGATGAGCATGAAGAGGTAGAGTTCTGGTCACCATCACCACCAGAAGCAGCCTTGTCATCATCGCCGATTGCTGGACCTGCTGCAACGCAGAGAGAGGAGTCTGAAGAAGAGGAGTCAGAGGAGGAAGGTGGCTTTGAGGAGGTGGAAGACCAACCACAGCAGGCGTCCCAGGGGGCTTGTTGTCACCTTTCAGGGACCCTTGGTGTTGTACGTGGCTGGGTGGAGGAAGAGACCTTCAATGACGTCAGTGAGGACAAGGAACGGGACATGGCTAGCTTGGTATCCAACCTTGTGCAAATGGGGAGTTTGCAGTTGTGCAAATGGACTGTTTGCGGTGCGTTAAACGGGGAGTTTGGCCTGTCAGAGTTTGTCACTGTGAAGCGGTCGTAACCCTTACACTACCTGATCGATACAACATCATACCTGTTCATATACACACACTGGATGTTTTAAAGCATGTTATTTCAAACAATTTAGGAATGTTAGGTGATTTATGCCCTTTATGGATTAAAACTCGACTCTGCGTCACCTACGTAATTTTCCATGGGAGTTTTGCAATGGTTCCCCCTCCGGCATGCCACATTCCAGGTGTTAATTCCCCTTGAAACAACTTTTCCATCACTATTGTGGTTAGAAAGCATTCCTGTGGGTTTTAAAATTCGGCTGCCAATTGAAGTCTATAGCGGTTCGCCCAGCTCGCCCGTTCACGAACATCTGCGGAAGTTCGCATTCGCCTTTGGCGAACGGAAAATTTTATGTTCGCGACATCTCCACTGTCTACATTGAACTAGTGGTGCAGTGTAATTACAGCTTTTCCCCATTATCTTGAGTGGATTCGATACAAGCACATTTCATCAGCCCCAAGTGCAGTGGGCAACGCTGAAAGCAGAACACAATGATGAGGATCAGATGAGAGAGGATGGATGGCTTCTTATAGCCATGGCCACATAATATATGGCACTGCTACGGGGCGATATCCCCAAAATTATACTAATTAATCAGCATGAGGAGAAAGACCAAAGAGATGAGGCTAAGATACAGCCTGGAACAGAGTCAAACCCCACTGGCCACCTTATTAGATGACATCTCAAGGAGAGAAGTTGTTTCTCGTTGTGTCTCAAAGCAAAATAACTGCAGAACTTCTGATCACAGGATTTGGGCAAATCAAAATCAAAGTACATATATCAAATGTATCTTTGTTAAGGCTTTGCCTAATCTGGGTAAACGCTTGCAAATGAAACAAAATTATATTTTTTATGAGAATTCCCCTTTAAAACACAGTTTTGCTTCAGGATTTTTATCCACTTTTCTCCTACCCTTTTATCCAGTTATGGCAAATTCTGCTTATAGCCATTTTCGACTTGCAGATTTTGATCAGTAATTTGAATCAGCATTTATAAGCCAAAAATGAAAAAAATGTATGAGCCTGGAAAGACACATGCAATTTTTGATTCATAAATGGTTCCAGCATTAAGGGTACATTCATATCCTAAAAATGGATGTTAAAAATGTATGAATTTAAGAAGCTTTTTTTTTTTTTTTAAATACCCCCAACCCCTGCAATGCCCGTAGTATATATTATGCACCTCTGTAGTGCCTCAAGTACATAAATTCTCCCCCAATAGTTCCCCCAGTATATAAAAACTGGTCCATTGATTTCAATTGGGTCTGTTTGGCTGTCAAAAAGGGGAGAAATAGGACAGTTCCTATTTTATTAACCCCTTAAGGACACGGCCATATTTCACCTTAAGGACCAGGCCGTGTTTGCAAAATCTGACCAGTGTCACTTTATGTGTGAATAAAATGCTTTTACTTATCCAGGCCATTCTGAGATTATTTTTTCGTTACATATTGTACTTCATGACACTGGTAAAATGGAGTACATTTTACAAGTTTCAATTTCTCTATTTCTATAATACATAGTAATACCGCCCAAAAAAGTTATTAATTTACATTCCCCATATGTCTACTTCATGTATCGATCATTTTGGGAATACTATTTTATTTTTTGGGGACGTTACAAGGCTTAGAAGTTTAGAAGCAAATCTTGAAATTTTTCAGAAATTTTCAAAAAGCCACTTTTTAGGGATCAGTTCAGGTCTGAAGTCACTTTGTGAGGCTTACATAATAGAAACCACCCAAAAATGACCCCATTCTAGAAACTACACCCCTCAAGGTATTCAAGACTGATTTTACAAATGTCATTAACCCTTTAGGTGTTTCACAAGAGTTAATGCCAAATGGAGCAGAGATTTCAGAATTTAGATTTTTTCACAAATTTTCCATTTAATCCATTTTTTTTCCAGTAACTAATCAAGGGTTAACAGCCAAACAGGCAGATTTTGGACTGGTTTATCTACACCATGTCCCATTTGAAGCCCCCCTGATGCCCCCCTGGAGTAGAAACTCCATAAAAGTGACCCCATTTTGGAAACTACAGGATAATGAGCCAGTTTTGTTGGGACTATTTTTAGGGTACATATGATTTTTGGTTGCTCTATATTACATTTTTGTGACGCAAGGTTACCAAAAATAGAATTTCTGAAATTTTATCTCCATTTGCCATAAACTCTTGAGGAACACCTAAAGGGTTAACCAAGTTTGTAAAATAAGTTTTGAATACCTTGAGGGGTGTAGTTTATTAGATGGGGGTCACATTTATGGAGTTTATACTCTAGGGGTGCATCAGGGGTTCTTCAAATGGACCATGGTGTCAAAAAAAAGGCCATCAAAATCTGCCTTCCAGAAACCATATGGCATTCCGTTCCTTCTGTGCCCTGCCATTTGGTCATACAGCAGTTTATGACCACATATGGGGTGTTTCTGTAAACTTCAGAATCAGGGCAATAAACTTTAAGTTTTATTTGGCTGTTAACCCTTGCTTTGTTACAGGAAAAATTGGATTAAAAGGGAAAATTTGCCAAAAAATTGCTGTTTTGGCACAGTCTTTATTTTATTTTTTTGACCGTGTTCATTTTAGGGGTTAGGTCATGGGGTATTTTTATAGAGCAGATTATTATGGATGCATCAGTACCCAATTTGTCTACTTTTTTTTACATTTATTTAGGTTTAACACTATATTATCCTATTTAAAACAAAATAAAAAACATTTAGTATGTAAGCTGTCTAAGAGTCAGTTTTCTTAAAGTTTTTATCCGATTGTCTTAGGTAGGGTCTCATTTTTTGCGGGATGAGAGGACGGTTTTATTGGCACTATTTTGGGGGGAATAAGACTTTTTGATTGCATGCTATTACTCTTTTTGTGATGTAAGGTGACAAACAAATTCCTTTTTTTCCACTTTTTTTTTTTTTATCGTGTTAATCTAAGGGGTTAGGTCATGGGGTATTTTTATAGAGCTGATTGTTATGGACACGGTGATACATAATTTTTCTACTTTTTTTTATATTTTAGTTTTACAAACTGAGAACCACAGTTTTTAATCCGATTGTCAGTGGCTAAATGGAAAAGGGGATAATAAATTTAGTACTCCATGGAAGTGTGGTACTCCCTGAAGCAACCAATAATGCGGAGGGACGGGGCACGTCGTATTCAGTCGTATTCAGTGAAGCCCACTGTGGGAATCTGGATTCCTGGTTGACCAACAAAATCAGGAATCACGGGCTGAAAATCATCTGGGGTACACCATCCAAGTTCACCGGTAGGGGTCTCAGGTGAACTTATCTGGTGGGCCTGAAAACTAGTACGAGCCCCAGAGCTGCTCGTACTAGTGTGGGACACAGGGTCCCTGGCATGGCGGTCCCCTTGCTCCGCCTGGCGGCGTATCATTGCTAGATGATGATGAGGACGCAGATGACAAAAGGAACGTGGGGTCATCCTCGTTCTCACTGGGGCTCTCGGACTAGGAGGCAAGCTGGGCGTATGCCTCCTCGGCCGACAACTTCCGGCGGGCCATAGGGTAGTGTGTTTGTGTGTGTGCATGCGTGGAAAACTTTATTCAGTGTGCGTGTGAGGGCATGGGTGTTCCTGGACTTTTCCCTAAACCTAACAGGAAAAAAAAAAAAAAAAACTAACAAAAAAAAATATATAGCCAAGAAATATGTGAAAAAGAAAATTCAAACTTGCTGATCAGCCGTCCGAAGCTGATCAGCAGTGGGGTGGGCGACGCGCTAACAGTGGCCGGACGCTAAAGAGTGCCGGCCACTGTCAGAGTACACAAAAAAATAAAGGCTGGTGCCCCAAAAAAAAGGGTTGGGGTGGTCAAGGGAGCAAGCTGCAGCACCCCTGGGGGAGTCTAGGGTCACACCACAACAGTTAAAAATTGTGATGCAACAGTTAAAAATTCTAAGCTCTCCATAATGTCTCCCTGCCTGAACTAAGCCTTTCCCTAACTTGTCCCTAACCTACCTTTTAGTGCCAGATGGCACTTTGGAGGATCTGAGGGTGCTGGGCTCTCCTGATGCAGGCTCCTCTCTCCTCACTCCACCAATGGAAAATGGAGGAGCAGAGGAGAGCAGAGGGGACTTAACCCCCGCCCGCCCGTGCAGCCAATAGGAAGCGATCCTGTGAGGTGATGTCACCATCACCTCACAGGATCTAAGCATGGTGATTGGTGGTGTATTATAAAACCACCGATCGGCATCCTATTTGGGTTATCAGGTCACCAGTAACCCGAATAACCCGGAAACGCAACAAACCGCAGGTCTGAATTGACCTGCGGTTTGCTGCGATCGCCGCTGCAGGGGGTCACAGGATCCCCCTAGGCATTGTGACAGAGTGCCTGCCGAATGATTTCATCAGGCACTCTGTTCCGCTCACCCCGCGCTGCGCTGCGGTGATCGGTAGTACACATGATGTACCGATACGTCATGTGTCCTTAAGTACCAGGACACCATGATGTACCGGTACCTCATATGTCCTTAAGGGGTTAACAGCTGCTAGTTTCTTTAACACCAATGTGAAAAGCCCCATAGACTTTAACTGATTCTGAAAATAGCCGTGTGCCGGCTGTTACAAAAACAGCCATCACACACATTCGTGTGAATGTACCCTTCAGAGACGTATAAGTAATTAAGTGTTTTTGCATGGCAAGACCACTTATTGTTATTTCAAAAATATATTCTTATTATAGCCAAATTTACCACCCTAACTCCTCCCACAGTTTTTAACACTACATAGACAGTAATATACCAAAACGTGCGGATTGTTCCCAATTGGTGTGCTATTACTTTGTGGAACGTTTTGCCAAATGATTTTTGATATATCAAAGTTTTTGTGGTGAAATTGGTCCCATAGGAATGAATTGCGGAATGTTCAAAACTAGAGTGGGAGCTGACAAAAGCTAGAGTGTGAGCTGAAAAATCAGGACATAATTTTTAAACTGCCACCACTCCCTCATTTTCAAGCCCCCCTACACAAATCTTATATCAAAACGTTCAGCTATCCCTGTTGCCACTAAACATCCACAGCTAAGCCATAGTCCTCATAATTTTCACAATATGACCATTTGTTTGCAACTCACGCTGCCCTTTGTCATTCATTAAAACTCCACTCTAGCCATCTCAAATTTGAAAGGCAATTTCTAAACTGCGACTGTGCCTTCATTTTTAATATTTCAGAGACATACTATGCATCGAAATGTAGGTCTGGGTCTTGTAATTCTCACAATATAAATCTCTTCACTGTAGGATTTATAATTTTTAAACCATAACTGTTTGAAGATGGCAACAGCCAGTGAAGTGAGCAAGTTGGAGCAGTTTATTTTTAACCACTCTTCTCTGCCCTTGCTGTAGAGTGAGATGCCACAGGAACCCAGGTGTGTGAGCAGCCAGCAGAGTGACAAAAGCTAGAGAGTGAGCTAAAAAATCAGGACATGATTTCTAAATTGCCACCACTCATTTTCAAGCCCACCTACACAAATCTTATATCAAAACGTTCAGCTATCCCTGCTGTCACTAAACATGTACTTGGCTAAGCCATACTCCTGATAGTTTTCACAATATGACCATTTGTTTGCAACTCACGCCATCCATTGACATTCATTTAAACTCCACTCTAGCCACAATCAGTTGGTTAGAGTAATGTTTACTATCTTTACTCACTCCAAACACTCCACACAGTTACTCTGCCCACTCCATAAAGTTCCTTTGCCCAGTCCAACCTTTCCACAGTTACTCCAGCCACTCCAACCACACTACAGTTACTCAAGCCCCTCCACCCAGTTACTCTGCCCACTCCAGTTGTAGACTACTGGTGGAGGCAAGAACACTTCACACAATTTCCCCAGAAATTGTAGCTTTTCTAGTTAAGTATATTTCTATTCCATTTGAATCTGCACTTGTCTTTAGCTAAAAGCACTATATAAAAAAATGTTTCATTTTATCATTACGTAAAGATTTGCACCTCTTTCATGATTTGGCCCCACTTCTAGCTTTGGCTTTACTTTTACTAATGCAAGAAACTAACCAAAATCTGACAATTTTAATGCGGCCTTAGGCTACTTTCACACTAGCATTTTTGCTGGATCCGATAATTCAACCATCTGCATCCTTTATGAACGGATCCAGTTGCATTATCTTTAACATAGCCAAGACAGATCCATCATGAAAGCCAATGGGGACATATCCATTTTCTATTGTGTCACATTGTGTCAGAGTTAAATGTAACATTTCGCATTAACTTGCATTGTGGGTCATGAAGGATCCGTCTTGCTCTGCATCCCATGGCAGAAAGAAAACCGCAGCTTGCTGGGAACACAACCAAATGGAACGGAATGCATTTTGGAGCATTCTGTTCTGTTCAGTTACGTTTTGTCACCATTGAGAATGAATGGGTACAAAATTTGAGGCGTTTTTCTCCGGTATTGAGATCCTATGATGGATCTCAATACCGGAAAATAGAAACTCTAGTGTGAAAGTAGCCTTGGTGTCATGTGGCTCCATTTATTTCCAGTTGCATCACCAACCCATGTACACTCCACCAGCCAACCATATACTGCTAGTTTGTATTCTTTAACATTGCTACTTTCATATATTTGGATAAAGAGTTTTCAAGAAAAAAATGTGTATACCACAAACCTCAATAGCTTACTTAAAGGGAACTTGTCACCTAGAAAACGCATATTAAACTGCCAGCGGTACCTTATTGCAGTCTATAGCATGATTATAAAGTTGTCTATGTCTTTGCTGTACAATGTCCCAAAAGTCTGTAAAGAGATTTTTATTTAACTGGCCGCGCTATGTAAACAATAGTCCTGAAGTCAAGTTGCCTGATCCTTATCTCCCCTGACTAGAGTTGAGCGAACTTCTATTTTTAGTTCGGCGTCCAAAGTTCGGGTTCGGGTTATCGTAGCATCCAGTTATGGATTCCGCTATGGCGGACCATAACGGCATTTGGAATCCATAAGGGGCTGCTTCATTGAACCCGAACCTTGGACAACCCTAAGGACCTGGGGTGACATCACCGTCATGTGATCAGTGCAGGGGGCGTGGCTCAGCACTGGATTGGATAAGAGGTGATCCAGTACTGAGCCACGCCCCCTGCACTGATCACATGACGGTGATGTCACCCCAGGTCCTTAGGGTTGTCCAAGGTTCGGGTTAAATGAAGCAGCCCCTTATGGATTCCAAATGCCGTTATGGTCCGCGGTAGCGGAATCCATAACAGGATGCTACGATAACCCAAACCCGAACTTTGGACGCCGAACTAAAAATAGAAGTTCGCTCAACTCTACCCCTGACATCATCCATCGGAGGAGAGTTTGGGAGGCCATCATAAATATTAGATGGTCAGCCAAACCTGCTAAAATCTAATGTATATGCCCAGCTTAAACCTCCTGATTTGTTTGTCAGTATCATACATACCAAGCTTGTACCACATATCACGTATTGCAAAGCCTATCAGACATCTCATGTCTTCATACCTGGAGAGAAAGCATACATCTCATTATTGTCTTTGAAAGAGTTACCTAAAATATGTTCATTACATTTATATCAGTCGTGAAATCTACTACATGCAGATTTTGCTATGGGATAAATCCACAGTAAGGATATAGCCACTCTTTGCAGGTCTGCTGTCGACCTCCCTCAGTGGAAAATCCACAGTGTATCTGGCTGAAATCAATTGATGCCAAATTGGTACCAAATCCTGCAGATTTTGCTGTAAATGTCAGTATATTACTGCTGCAGATTTCCCATGGATTTCGCAATTGCATTGGAAAGGGTGAAATCTACTGTGAAAATATGCAGCATAAATTGACATGCTGCAGACCTAAAATCCACACAGCATGTCACATTATGTAGGGATTTGATTGTCAAAAAATTTCTGAGAAAAACCACTGCATTTACATCATATAAAAAAGTCCAAAACTAATAGCGCACGCTAGTGATTTGAAAGCAATAACTGCATAGAATAGTAACAGAACAAGAGCACCAGAAAGTAGAATGTTTTCAGAAATGAGAATAATCAGTTGGGTTTATAAGGGGTAATTTTGACTCTCCCCCAACATTTTATTATCTGCATTATCTACTTTCCTAATGTTCTCATGACAGGCACTTGCTCTCTTTAGGGAGATCAGCTGTATACAGAGACTTAGCAATGCTCCATGGGAAATATGTTGTCTTTCTCTGGTACATACGGTTTTGCAAGCTTTGCTTCTTACACCCTATGCACACAGTGACTTTTGCAGAAAGAATTTTGCATGGATTCCAATCAAAAAGCCATTGAGTGACCATGCGACATCTGCTTCCTAATATTTTTTAATGAGAGTTCAATCATGGTTTAAGGCAGGGATAGGCAAACTGCGGCTCTCCAGCTCTTGTAAAACTACAATTCCCACCATGCCCTGCTGCAGGCTGATCTTTGCATGCTGGTAGTTGTAGTTTTGCCTCAGCTGGAGAGCATCAGTTTGGCCATCCCTGGTTTAAGGCATTAACCTTGCCAAGAGCGGACATGTCTGTCAGCTAATGGTGGCTTCTTATGGCAAATTCTGCATTGATTGCATTTGCAAAAGCTCCCATGAGAGCAGGGCCTCCATTGGTTCTCATGCCACAGGGCATATAGTAGCTCATTTAGAATTGAAAAAAATCATCACTTACTTGTCCAATATCTCATTGCGCTTGTCATGAGAGAAATTCTCCAGCTGTAGAGAATCCTGAGTAATGAAAGCCACTGACAGATGAAAATAATTGTTCCAAAGCTGGAAAGTGGAAAAAATTTATAGAATGTAATTCCTGAAAAGATACATCACACATACATAATTAATGTATACATACCCTGAAATGTAGCAAAAAAAAGTTACTTTTGATATCTTGTCAAAAAAGCAAAAAATTGGATGTTTACTGATAAAAGTCATTTTTTTCAAAGTGGTCTTTATTAAAAATAAAATAACCCCCCCCCCATTTTACACAAGGGTTAAAAATAAGTCTGTTTGCAGAGAATCACTTCTCAGAGTCTGGTCAGCTGATGACTCTTGTGAAGCCTTATCTCTGATCTCCTCATAAACACTCATTATAGCTAAACACTCATTATAGCCAAAAACTTCAAATATAGCACCATCACATGACCCACCAATGGAAGCTTGCAGGTCTTTCACTCATATCCTATCTGACATACACATGGTCACATGACCCTTATTGCCCAAAAGCTTGCAGGTTCTTCAGTCTTTACCTCACTGATGTACCTACCGTTTTACAACAGGTTTCCAAAACAACTCAGCCATTTTTCGTCACTGTTATAGGTAATTGTTAAGGGGGTCGGACACTGTGGAGGTCACTCTATTGGCACTGCAGAGGGAAGCACTTCGGCGGGGAGTATTACATTCTGGCACTACAGGAGGAGCATTATATACTGGCACTATGGAGGGGCAGAGGAGCAATATATACTGACACTACAGGGGAGAGTTACATACTGGCACTACAGGGGGGACAGGGGAGCATTACATACTGGCACTAAGGGGGGGGGGGGAGCATTACATATACTGGTACTACAGTGGGATGGGGGAGCATTATATATACTGGCATTGCAGGGCGGAGCATTATACATACTGGCACTATGGAGGGCATTATATATGCTGGCACTACATGCATAGGTACATAATAAATACAGAGGGCATTATGGTGGCATGATTGATACTGGGGTACTGTGGGGGCATGATTATTATTGGGTACAATATGGAGGGTATTGGCAATGAGGGCACAGGCAGGAGTTGTCACTGTGTCATCTGCTTCTGGTCCCTGATTCTTCTCCAGACATGACTAGCATAAGGCATCTCATTGAGTGAGTGCAGATAATTTGTCAGTGAAAACAAATAAAGTTATCTGGCTCCAGATAGTCTTACACAAGGCGTTATCCTATTTATTGCTACTCATCAGCCATGTGGAGGTCACAGGTTGGCATTATGTGACCTCAATCATTATACCACTGACTGTGTACACAGGTGCATTATAAACCCATATATAATACCGCTTGTGTGTATGATACAAAGGTATATACTGAGCTTGTGTTTATTATAGCTATACTGTATAGTGATTAATTGTCTATGACTCCCTGCCCTGCCATTCTCTTTATAGGGTGCAGGCTGACTTGGACACAAATTGGGCATTATTAGGGGCACAGAAGAACTATTATTAACTTCAAGTGCAAGTGGGACATTATTCATTTCTAAAGGTACAAAAGGGGATTATTAGGCTGGGTTCACAAAACGTTTTTGTCTTATATTTAATGTAAACCAAAAACGTGTATGTTAAACGGATGCATACAGTGGCATCTATCATAGTTCCATTGCAAAAAAAAAATTATATGTTAACGTACATGTTTTTGGAAAAGCATAGTGTACTACACTCTGGTATCCTTTTTTTTTTTTAAAAAAAGTGCATTTTAGGCCTGTTACACACCGGTGTCAATGGCTCCGGCAGGCTGTTCTGGCAGGAGAACAGCCAGATCTCCGCCGGTCCCCATTATAGTGAATGCAGCCAGACGGACTTCTGGCAGTGCATGGCTGTACACGGTAGTTACGGATCCGGCAGGCAGTTACCCTGCTGGAACAGTCTGTCGGCACAATTAACGCCAGTGTGAAACAGACCTTAAATGAAGGACAAAATTGTGATGTGGACCGAGCCTTACTGTATCATGGCAGAAAGCAGACATTATAAATGTGTAAGCTACATTATTAGGGTCTACAGAGAACAAAAGGGGTATTATTACTATATAGGGGGCACAAAGGTGAACAATTACTAAATGAGGCAATAAAGTAAGTTCTTGTATGATACTGCCTGTTAAGCTGTGTATTTGATCCTATCTTGTATGATACTGCCTGCTGGAGCGTGTATCTAAAGGTTCATGTCCACTACGATATCCGTTTTGTGGTTTGCAAGTTGTGATAGAAATCCTGATAAAGATGGCAACTGCCAGTGTAGTGAGCAAGTTGGAGCAGTTCATTTTTAACCGCTCTTCTCTGCCCTTGCTGTAGAGTAAGTTGCCATAAGAACCCAGGGGTGTGAGCAGCCAGTAGAGTGACAAAAGCTAGAGTGTGAGCTAAAAAAATCAGGACATGATTTCTAAACTGCCACCACTTTCTCATATTCAAGCCCACCTACACAAATCTTATATTAAAACATTTAGCTATCCCTGCTGCCACTAAAAATGTCCACGGCTAAGCCATAGTCCTGATAGTTTTCACAATATGACCATTTGTTTGCAACTCATGCCGTCCATTGACATTCATTGAAACTCCACTCTAACCACAATCAACTGGTTAGTGTAATGTTTACTATATTTACTCACTCCAAACACTCCACACAGTTACTCTGCCCACTCCATAAAGTTACTCTGCCAAGTCCAACCTTTCCACAGTTACTCCAGCCACTCCAACCACACTACAGTTACTCAAGCCACTCAACCCAGTTACTCCCTCCATTCCAGTTGTAGACTACTGGTGGAGGCAAGAACACTTCACACAACTTCCCCAGAAATTGCAGCTTTTCTAGTTTATATACGTGGTGCCTAGGACACGGGCACCCCTTGTGAGGTATCAGCAAGGGGGGGGGGGGGACGACGACAGGCCTTGATCCAGAAAAAAAGCGAAGTCCAGAGAAAGACAGGGATTAAGAGTAAGGAGGGAGGTGTTTAACACAAACATCTTTCCCTGTGTTAAGATGTTGATGACTATGCTTCTAGTTTCGTTTATTGATTTTAGGTTTTATTATGTTCTTTTAACCTTTCTCAGTCTGACACCCAATACCAGAAACAGTGGGTTGGGGTTAAATACCACTCCCTTGGAAAATATGGAGGTGAATCGCATTATGTGAACAGATCGTATGACAATATATACAGTACCATTGCTATCACAATCCATTATCCGTATAGTCACCTGGAACGTTAAAGGGCTCAGCTTCACAGAGAAATGGATTAAGGTCCTTCGCCATTTACAGGGACTGATGGCAGACATTGCATTACTACAGGATACGCACCTGGGTGAGGGGGAGTGGAGACGAATGCGCAAACTTTGGGTGGGCATGGTTCACGGTTCCCCTTACTTTGATTCATAAATCCTTGCCTCACAAGATATTGTCTGTGTAGCCAGATGAGGGCCACTGCTACAGATTACTATAGACACTCCGTGTGGTCTATTAGATGTATTTAATGTTTATGGCCCAAATAATGACAACAAGGAATTTTTTATGAAACTGGGGACTCGCCTGGTGACACAAACACCAAGAGTCAAGGTGTTAGGGGGAGCTTTCAATTCAGTCATAGACCAAGACATCGACAGAAATCAAGATCCAAAGACACAGAAACAAACACTCAAATCAAGTCAGGACAGTGTGTTCGGTCAGCTACTAGACACCATGGGATTAGTAGATGCCTGGAGGTATCTCCATCCAGAGGAGAGAGAATACTCCTACTATTCACATGCATCATGGTCAAGAATTGACTACACATTTATACAACACTCTTTGTTGCCCAGAGTCATATCGTCTGAACTGAGCGATATGGTGATCTCTGATCAATCCCCATTAATGGTAACATTGGCAGAGATTCAGAGAAAAGGAAGTGATATATTATAGAGATTCCCGACTCATTTGGCTAAGGAAGAAAATTTTGCCTTACTCCTCAGGGGATGTTGGGAGGAATATTACATGGTCAATACAGGGCACAAAACAAATGCTAATTTATTTTGGGACACTGCAAAAGCTGTCCTACGGGGCAGAATTATCTCTTATGTATCAGGGGAAAAAAAAAAATCTGGAATAAATACCTACAGTCTAGCCGGGCACTGGGAAATGCCTACTCTGAATATGTGGGTTCCCCCTGCCCGCCTTGAGATATGGATGGAATGGGCAGCGGAGAGGGAGAACTACTATTCAAAAGAATTGGGAGGCCACCTTGTATAGGTATGGAAACAAATCTGGGAAATTACTAGCAAATCTATCCAAAGATAGACCCCCAGTTACTTATATTGGGGCCCTGGCAGATGAGCGTCATAAAATAGCAACAGACCCAGAAACTATAAATAATATATTAGGAGACTACTATAAGAATACACTGATGATAATGATACTATACCAGAGCAAACAATTTTAGATCAAATCTCTCTTCCCGTGGTGTCCCAAGAAGAATTGGATCTAAATGCCCCGATAACAGATAAAGAGGTCTTGGGAGTTATTGGATCCTTACAGACCTGTAAGGCACCCGGTCCAGATGGGCTATCAGAAGAATTCAAAAAAATACTGAAGGACCAAACAGGGAACACTTTGACCACAGTATATAATACTGCCCTTGGAGAGGGAAGACTCCAGCAGTCCTCCTCTTTAGCATATATAAAGCTTCTGCTCAAACCGGGCAAAGACTCACTACAAAAAGGCCTATTTCTTTAATCAATGTGGATGCGAAGATATTATCAAAAATAATGGCTGATAGATTGGGAACCTTCATGCCATCACTGATCAGCCCAGTGCAGGTGGGCTTTACACAGGGTAGAGCAGCGGTGACCAATATCCGCACCGTGCCAGCAGTCCTAGATAGGGTCCGGCACCAGCCCAGTCAGAGAGAGGCACCAGCTCTGCTGACGTTGGATGCAGAGAAAGCATTTGATAATGTAAGGTGGGATTTGAGGGGTCTTTCCGTATCCTCATGAAAACTATCTGCTACATCATTGCAAGCAGTATCAGCCAACATAATCCAGTGTACCCAAAGATGTATAGACGTGAACAAGGATCACTTTCAGCATTTTTGTGACTTGTGGGTATTTAAAAAATTTAAAAAATCCACTAGCTCGTTCATCTTTTTATACTATCATTGGAGGCGGGCTATTTTTTCGTCGGCCACCCTGTATCATATAGTCAGTTCAGGTCAGGGGAGCCGCGATTGGCCTGAAAATGTGGCCGACACATGGACTGGAACTAGGGTTGCCACCTTTCCCAACAAAAAATATTGGCCAAAGCCATTGGTTGTGGGAGCGTGGCTTAACATGGGGTGTTAAGTCGCTATCATACTGTGGCTCCCAATAATAACCCATTAGTGCCCCCAGAATTAATAATGCCCACATTAGTGCCCCCAGGAACATTAATGCCTTCATTTCAGAATTGATACTGTCTACATTAGTGCCCCTAGTAATATTAATGCCCCCATTAATGCACCCCAGAATTAATACCCCCATTAGTGCCCCCAGTAATAGTAATGCCCCCATTAGTGCCCCCAGAATTAATACTATCCACATTAGTGCCCCCAGTAATATTAATTCCCCCATTAGTGCACCCCAGAATTAATGCCCCCCAGTAAAAGCAATGGCCCAATTAGTGCCCCCAGGAGGAATAATGCCCCTTTTAGTGCCCCTAGGAATAATAATGCCCACCTTAGTGCCCCCAAGGAAGAATAATGCCCCCCTTAGTGCCCCCCAGGAAGAATAATGCCCCCATTAGTGCCACCCAGGAAGAATAATGGCACCCATTAGTGCCCCGAGTTAGAATAATGCCACCCATTAGTGCCCCCAGTTAGAATAATGCCACCATTAGTGCACCCAGTTTGCTTCTGCAAAAGCAAAAAAAAAAAGCACTCATCTCCACTATTTGCTCACGCTTCGGTGAACGCCCCTGCTGACCTGCACTTCAGCGTGATGACGTCTCACAAGTCTTGCCCTGCACATCCAGTCAGCAGCGTGAGCAAATGGAGGGGGTGAGTGGCAGGGCCACTAAATTACCTGCCAGGTGGCAACCATAACCGGGACATGGATTCTGGGGCCGATCACAGTAGTTTGCATGAGCCCTATCACTATAGTGAGCCCCCATAACAGTGACATCAGCAGCTCCCCCATAACAGGGACATCACCAGCGGTCCCATAACAGTGCCATCCACAGTGCCCCCATGTGCCATCCACAGTGCCCCCATGTGCCATCCACAGTGCCCCCATGTGCCATCCACAGTGTCCCATTAGAGATCCCAGCACTGGCTTCTCACAGAAGCCTTCTGGTTAGCAGTGAATGGTGTTGTCAGCTATGACAGTCCGATCACAGGCTTCAAACTGAAGCCTTCAGCTGAACAATGACATCAGCATCCAGTTACCTAGTGCACAGGCTTTGGGGAGGAGGACGGCCTGCCCAGCAGCGCAGGAGGCGGGGATGTCAGTAATGACACTCCGTCTCCTGCTGAAGAAAGGAAAAGAGAAAACGGTGAGGGACAGAAAGTGCTGAAAAACCTAAAGATGTGGTCACGTGACCATGAAGAGGGTTCAGGAAATGCTGCTGCTGGTAAGTACTAGTCTCCCCATCTTCTCTCCACTACACTTTACCATGGCAACCAGGACTTTAGCGTCCTGGCTGCCATGGTAACCATTCAGAAAAAGCTAAACGTCGGATCCGGCGATGCGCCGAAACGACGTTTAGCTTAAGGCCGGATCCCGGATTAATGCCTTTCAATGGGCATTAATTCCGGATCCGGCCTTGCGGCAAGTGTTCAGGATTTTTGGCCGGAGCAAAAAGCGCAGCATGCTGCGGTATTTTCTCCGGCCAAAAAACATTCTGGTCCTGAACTGAAGACATCCTGATGCATCCTGAACGGATTTCTCTCCATTCAGAATGCATTGGGATAATTCTGATCAGGATTTTTCCGGCATAGAGCCCCGACGACGGATCTCTATGCTGGAAAACAAAAACGCAAGTGTGAAAGAGCCCTAAGAGAGAGGATTAACAAACACAAGAGTACAATAAGAAAGGGTGCATTGGACAAACCGGTTGCAAGGCATTTTATTGAACAGAATCATTCCAAAAACAGCTAAGATTTCAGGCAATCAATAGTGTGGGGTATCTGAGAAGGGGTCGTGATAGAAATAAGATCTTAAGGATTTTTGGCCGGAGCAAAAAGCGCAGCATGCTGCGGTATTTTCTCCGTCCAAAAAATGTTCCAGTCCTGAACTGAAGACATCCTGATGCATCCTGAACGGATTTCTCTCCATTCAGAATGCATGGGGATAAAACTGATCAGGATTTTTCCGGCATAGAGCCCCGACGACGGAACTCTATGCCGGAAAACAAAAACGCAAGTGTGAAAGAGCCCTAAAGGCCCATTTTCATTTATGGATTTTTATTTTTTAGCCATAACCTTTTTTAATTTTCCGTTCATATAGGACTTATTTTTTGCAGGATATTTTTTATTTTTCAATTGCACCATTTAAATTACAACGTCTTGTATTGGAAAATAGGAAAACATTTGTTGTGGGGTGAAATTGAAAAAAAAACACAATCCCAGCAAGGTTTTGGGGGTTTTGATATTACGTTTTGATATTACTTTGGAAAATGAAAGGAGGAATCTGATAGGTTGCTTTAGGCAACTAAGCCAGTTCTACATTACACCAGTTTGATAAGCGACACAATATATTTCTGATTACAGAGCTGTATGATAGCGAATTTTTTTGCTGAACAAAATGTAGTTTTTATTGGAACCATTTTTGGGTTACATACAACTTTTTGATCACTGTTATTCAAATTTTGGAGGGTGATAAGGTGACAAAAAAAGGCAAATTGCCTGTTTTTATTTATTTTTTTCTGTCATGGTATAAAATGTACAGGAAAAACATTTTTATATTTTAATAGTTCAGACATTTTCAGACATGGTGATACCTGTTATGTTTATTTTAAAATTGCTTTATATGTAAAATTGGGACAGGGAGTGGTTTGAACTTTTACAATTTTTTACTTTTTAGATCAGAAGGGAGATGGAGTCGCCTGCCTCTGCCTAGCTCCACAGATGCTGCAATCGCTATTGACCGCGCTATCTGAGAGGTTAAATGATGGGGTTTGGAATCACCCGCCATGTATGGAGCGGGTGCAGTAACCCACTCCATACATTGCCACAGCCACTATACCAGCAAAATATAAATGAAATCCAGAGGCTTAAATGAACCAGTCCCTGGCAGTAACTAATTAACTAAAAGATACAAGGCCAAACTGTTTCCAATGGTATTTTTGAGCACTGCCTTTGCAGGTCTTTAGTGTTCTGCCTTACTGAATTATCAGCATCATCTATAGCCAAAAGGTATACACATTCACTGTATTCATTATAAGCTACATAACTTTGTGATTAGAAATCCAACTGTGGACAATGTTAATGTGTCTACTAAACCTTATAGGTTAAAGAACAATACGGCCTATTAGTTTGTGCACATAAAGAAGAAGAAGAATAATGACATTGTAATTGTTTGTCAGCTTACAGTTCCAATCATTTTATTTCTTGGCACAGAAAATTAGCACACTGCACACAGAATGCCAAGTTTGTCTGCATTCTAATTTGTTTTTAAATTTGTATGTCACTAGCAGTTCTGGGGCCATTAACAACTCAAAAGCAAATCTAACCGGTGATCTAACACCCAATGAAATCTGCCAGCATAAAACAGCTACCAGTAAGACAAATTTTCTGAATTTGCAATTGGATAACTTCATCAGGTAAGAACAAAAGGATTGAAATACACTTTCACGAGCACCCTGGTGCTTTTGTGGAGATTAGGACAAACATAACCTTTTTTTTTTTTACATCAAATAACAACAGTATAAAGCTATTGTCCATCATGTTCTTGGTATAATGTTATTGTGGTGGTTTTCCCACTGACTCAGGGGAAAAAGATCATGTATACTATACTAGTATGTGCTTTGGCATCTAAACTATCAGCAACTTCTCTCCATTTCGGCTGACGTTGTGTCTCTAACCTTGGTAGTATGCAATCCAACATGACAGCACAGTCAGAATACAGATTCCCATTTTTACATTTCTCATTTACTATTCACTATTTGTAAGTTATAGGAGGGGATTTATCTGCTTTATTTGCTTGAGTCTGTAGTGGAGTACTTCACACCAAATTTATCAAAGGTTGCACTTTCTCTAACCCTTAAGCCTGTATTACACTGGCAGACAGCATGGGGATGAGAATTGGCACAGTGATCATCCTCCCCATGCTGTGGAGGAGATTGCTGCATGAATTAGCAGCGGTCTCCTCCGCTAGCGAACAGGCGATTGCCGGGAAGGAGAGCATGCTTCCGAGCAATTGCCTGCAGAATTGGGCTGTGTAATACAGCCTTAACACATTTGTCTACAAACACCACTTACTGGAGTAAGTTTGTAACTTTTTTTTTTACAACTTTTTAAAACAGTGATAAATCTATATTGAAACTTATTAACATAGCCAACCATGCCCACTTTTCAAAACTGGAGTGAGAGGTGTAAAAAATGCAAAAGTTCTATTTTGTAATTTTTTTAAGCTAGAATCTGGAGTGAAGGGAGTGAAACCCCCCCCTCCTCCTCCCCCCAAAAGGTGTTTATATCCTGTAATAACAGTCTACAATAGATTTTTGCCTATGTATTTAGATCAAATACTGTACTTTGACATTTAGGACATTACCCATTGCACAACCAACGTGCACTGAAATCCTGGAACTAACAGAACACTAAGGTCCTAAACAAAATGACTAGAGATGAGCGAATTACTCAAAAATTCTATTCGGTAGGTTCGCCGAATTTTCCAAAAAGATTTGATTCGATCAGAATTTATTTGTGATGAATTTTGTTAAAAAACAGCTATTTTCTGGCTGCAGAGAGCCTGTATAGCGGTGTAGAACACTGTGCCTTGCAGAAACATACATACGGAGTCTGTTGTGGTAGTGAAACAATAGTGTGAGTCACTATGACACGCAGATGACAGGCGTCGCTCATAGAATCACTTCACACTTCACTTATTTGGGCACTAAAACTGACTAAATAATTCAAGTGTATTGGGGACCGCAATTGTAGTCCCCAATATATGGGCAACAACCATGGGTACAAGGCCTTCTCCCGGGCAATGCCAACTAAGCGTTGTGTCGGAATCCACGACTCTTGGCTGGCTGTGTCTGATGTCACTTGCAACGAAATAGAAGACCGAGTGTATAACAATATCGGTTTACTGCAGAACGGCTAATAACACGTACTTATTTTTCCTACTAATACACCCCACCAATGGCTGTATGACAATGTAAATTCACCTCAGAACGGCTAATAACACATACCTATTTTTGCTACTAATGCACCCCACCAATGGCCATATAACAATGTCGGTTTACTGCAGAAAGGCTAATAACATGTACTTATTTTTCCTATTAATACACCCCACCAATGGATGTATGACAATGTAAATTAACCGCAGAACACTTATTTTTCCTATGAATACACCCCAAAAATTGCTGTATCACACAGGACTTGCACCCCCATAACAAGCACGGTTTGCTGGAATTACTGAGCTATAATATAGTGCAAACCTAAAAGCAACAGTATAACAGCAAGTGCAGCAAGGTGTAATAGAATCACTCCTATTACCCAGGCTGTACACTCCCCTATTGGGCCCTGTTCATTGCCTATAGTGTACATAATACCTTCCCATCCTTTCCCTACACTTTCCCTGAACTTCTAAATATTTTTTAGTTATTTTTTTGCAAAATAAAGTATTTCCTAGCACTGTCCCTAGCGCCTGTCACGTCTCTGCCTGCATTAAGTACACTGGAAATGGCAGAAACCAAGATGGTTGGGCTATTTATAGGGCTGTGACATCACAGGTGCTGTCTGGCTGCTGATTGGCTAAATACATGGCACTGTGGATGATCCCTCGTTCCCAGAGTTCTTAGCTCCATGTCCTAACATGTGCAGCAGCCATTTTAGGAAAAAATGTGATTTTTCACCACAAAGCAAGAAGAAATTTGACTTCGGTGCAAATCAAATTGTTCCTGAAATTCGGATCGAATTCCACTTTGTCAACTTCGAATCGCTCATCTATACAAATTACAAATACACCAGATTTCACTATTCATTCTGCACCTTGATTTCTTTCTATGCATTTTGGCACAAAATGTCGCAACCTATGTTTTACTCATTTTTTTTACCACACTAAACAAAGCAGAGCTTTAGAAATGTTACTATTAGTGAAACACTTGGTAACAGTGACCTTAATATAATTATATTGCAACTAAACTATAAAAAAACTATAAAAAATCTCAGTCTGGGAGGGCAAAATCACTTAATTTTAAAAAGGCCAATTTCTCTGGGTTGAGGGCAACATTTCACGGCATAGAATGGGAGCAGCTAATGTCCCATAAATAATACAAAGGGTAAATGGGAGAGCTTTAAATCTACATTGGGTAATTATACAGCAAAATCTATTCCTGTGGGCAACGAGTATAAACGGCTAAAATGAAACACCCCCCCCCCATGTAAACTGACGAACTAACTGACAAAAAATGCAAATCTAAGGGGTCAGCTTGTAGCCTTTGAAATGTACAAAGAGCTTAATTTAAAAGGTAAAAAATAAACAAAATCAACAAAAATGCAAAATTAATAGCAAGTGGTCAAAGAGCAAAACATTACTTACATATATAATTGCAGTAAAAAACCAAGGTCAGAACAGGTAGGTCTCCTAAATAATGGTAATGGGGGATGGTCACTGAAGATCAGGAACATCTGGCAGATCATTGTTAACAAACGTTCATAGGAATGCTCATTAGCGATAATCTGCCTGTGTAAGGGCTGTTTCACAGGAGCGAGTCCATTGCAGGTATTATGCTCCATGTTTGAGTGTGAACCTCCATTCTAGACTTGCAGGAGCGCACAGCATTATCATGATTTATAATGCTGTGTGCTTCTGCTCGACCTTACTTCTACAGGATCATAGTGACATATAGCTTTAAGTATGATTATGTAACAGTAAGGTCAAGAAGACGCACACATCATTATAAATGATGATAATGCTGTGCACTCCTGCAAATCCAGAATAAAGGATCACGGGAGGTCAAAAGAGTGAGCAAAAATTGTGTGAGACAAGACTTCAAGAGAGACACCAAAGAGATTGCTGCAGCTAAATAGTGTTGAGCGCGAATATTTAAATAGCAAATTTTTTTTTACCAATATCGGCAATTCGCTAATTCGTGAATATTTAGAATATAGTGCTATATATTAGTAAAAAACGAATATTCATATTTTTGTTTTTTTTTTTCAATCTGAACCCAAGATACAGTTAACAAAGATAGAGAATATAGTGCAATGTTCTCTATCTTCGTTAATTCTAGCAAGCCAACCAATAGGAAAGTTAGACCCTGTTCAAAGTTCCACTCGCAGTAAGTGAATATTACATTATGTAATATTTGCGTACTGCGAATGAAATTTTGAACGGGGTATAACTTTCCTATTGGTTGGCTTGCTAGAATTAACGAAGATAGAGAATATAGTGCTATATTCGTTATCTTCGTTAAGAATGAAGATAGCAAAATATTCTCTATCTTCGCTATTAACGAAGATAAAGAATTTAGAGCTATATTCTTATTTGTTATCTTTGTTAATTCTAGCAACCCAAGTAAACTTGCCTATACACAGCTCTAAGTTAGATGTGCAATGCGAGAATATTAAGTAATATTACTCGCATTGCACATCCAACTTAGAGCGGGGTATATGCAACTTACTTTACTATTGTTTGGCTGGGTAGAATTAACGAATATGACGAATACGAATATTGCCCTTCAAAAACCATATGGTCCTCTTTCCCTTCTGAGCCGTGCCGTGTGCCCATACAGTTTACGACTACATATGGGGTGTTTCTGTAAACTGCAGAATCAGCGTAATGAATATTTTGTTTTGTTTGGCTCTCAACCCTTGCTGTGTTACAGAAAAATGGATTAAAATGGAAAATCTGCAAAAAAAATTCTTGTGGAACAGTCTTGTGAATTCTTGTGGAACACCAAAAGGGTTAACAAAGTTTGTAAAATCAGTTTTGAATAACTTGAGGAGTGTAGTTTCAAACATGGATCATGGTATGTTTGGTTTCTACTATGTAAGTAGTGTTGAGCGAGCATGCTCGGCCGAGTACCGGTTCGGCTCGAGCATCGCTATCACTATGATCAGCAGATCCAAGCACTCGGCCGAGTACCACATGTGCTCGAGCGTCATGCTCGAGTCTCCTCCCCGCACGTTTGGCGCTTGCTAAGCAGCCAATAAACGTGCAGGTAAGTATTGTCATCACTGTAATGTCATTAGACATGTTTTCTACTGGCATTACAGTGATTGGCTGGCCGGTCACAAGGGTTCGGCTCATTGCGAGTCAGGGAGAGCTGCTGTTAGGAAGGGACAGTCAGTGTAGGGTGAATTTCATCAAAAAATTATCATTGAGAAGACGTTTCAAAGAACTAACAGTCCTTTTAAGGACTATTGTTAGAGGTGGCAGGCAGCCAAAATTGTTTTGGGGGAATTTTTTTTTTTTTTTGTCAGGGTGACCGTTAGTGACATTTTCTGTATTACACAAACTCTGTTTGCTGTGAGCAGTGAGACGCAAATCTACACTTATATCTACACTTATATCTACACTGTGTGCGGTCTATATTTAATTCAAAAATACCAGTGACAGACAGTCATTTTCTGCATTCCACAAACTCTGCTTGCTATGAGCAGTGAGACGCAAATCTACTCTTATATCTAGACTGTGTGCGGCCTATATTTAATTCAAAAATACCAGTGACAGTCATTTTCTGTATTCCACAAACTCTGCTTGCTGTGAGCAGTGAGACGCAAATCTCCACTTATATCTAGACTGTGTGCGGCCTATATTTAATTCAAAAATACCAGTGACAGACAGTCATTTTCTGTATTCCACAAACTCTGCTTGCTGTGAGCAGTGAGACGCAAATCTACACTAATTTCTAGACCATGTCAGCTTCCTCAGTGATCCATCAGTGCCTTACAACTACTGGGTGTCCAAGCTGGATACGTGGCACGAACTGGCACTCTACGCCTTGGAGTTGCTAGCCTGCCCTGCCACCAGCGTTTTGTCTTAGCGGGTATTTAGTGCTGCTGGTGGCATTATAACAGATAAGCGTATCCGGCTGTCAACTGAAAATGCTGACAGGTTGACTCAAATAAAAATGAACAAGGCCTGGATTGCCGCTGACTTCTCCACTCCACCAGAGGAAAGCCACGACTGAACATCAAGGCACTTTAAATGTGTTGCTCAGAATGTACTGAATACCCTGTATTCCCATGCACCCCTTCCGCCACAAAAAAGGGTATATGGTTGAATCTTCCTTTTCTCATCCTCCTCCTCCTTGTCCATCATATCTACATGCTTAATTGTTGCATATAATTCCATCGCTTATATGCCTTCTCATATAATTTTTCGGATGGTCAGCTCACCCGCAGGCCCTCGCATAAATAATGTTTTCGATGGTCAGCTCATCCACAGACCCTCGCATATAATTTTTCGGATGGTCAGCTCACCCGCAGGCCCTCACCCATAATGTTTTAGATGGTCAGCTCAGCTGAAGACATTCACCCCTAATGTTTTAGTGGGTCACCAGCAGGCCATCAATCATACTTTACCTCTCCTCTTGTAAAACGTTTCCTCATCCTAAATACCCATGACATTCCCTGTAATTTTTTTGTACTCGTTCCAATGACAGGCTTTCTTAAGAGTCCTGTATTGTTATTTATCGTCACTACCTTACTGAAGCAGTACTGGGAAATTGGAGCGCCCCCGCCTGCCTTTCTTGGAAGTGGTAGTCGTGGCCATCCCTCATGCTCCCTCTCCGGAAGCGAACCCTCATTCCCCATCACTCGTGGTCACCATGGTAGGCGCATAAAAGAACATCGAAAGTGAAAGAGCAGCTATCGATCGTCAACATCACGGGGACATGCGATCAGCTTAGAAGTTATCTAGAGTTAACCAAGCGGCAGCAGACCCTCACCTACAATTTTATATACACGGTCACTGGTCAGCTCAACGTCCGTTCCTCTTACAAGTTCATTATCATCAGATGATAGTCTGGTCAACACAATCAAAGCCACTGGCCGTCTCTCTTAGTCATGGCCCCAGTTCCGAAAATCATGAAAATTTTTGCCTGAACTTGCTATTTATATAAAAGTAAATATACAGGAAAGAATCTTTCCTAACAATTTTTCTTCGAAAATCGCTTTTATCTTTGTTTTTTTTAGTTTTATGGTCAGTCTGTAAGAGTGACGTACAACTCGGGCAACATCATTCCCAGCAGCGACATTGTAGTCCAAGATGCATCCAGACATCCTCCCCATGCTGTCCCCGACCCATTTTGGTGGTGTTTCCATCAATTTCTGACCTTTTCCTATGAACCAGGCACCCTCCTCTCTTCAGAGCAGGGGGTGCCTGGTTTAATGCTCTGGTTCTCCCATCCCGATGTGCTCGGGAAGAGCACCTGAGCATCGGGGTGCTCTATCATCACTATATGTAAGCCCACAAAGTGACTTCATAGCTGAACTGGTCCTTAAAAAAGTGGGTTTTGGAAATTATCTTAAAAATGTAAAAGAATTGCTTCTAAAATTCCAAGCCTTTTAATGTCCTAAAAAAATAAAATGTTTACAAAATGGTGAAAACAAAGTAGACATATGGGGAATGTAAAGTAATCACTATTTTATGAGGTATCACTATCTGCCTTTAAAGCAGAGCAATTGCAATTTTGAAAATAGCAATTTTTTCCCAAATTTTTGGTAAATTTCAGATTTTTTTTATAATTAAAGGTAAAACATATCAACTAACATGGAGTACAATGTGTCATGCGAAAGCAGTCTCATAAGGGCTTGGATAAGTAAAGCATTATAGAATTACCACATAAAGTGACACATGTCACATTTGCAAAAGTCAGCCTGGGGTTTAAGGTGAAAAGTGGCCCGGTACTTGAGGAGTTAAATGACAAAACAAAGTAGCATATTTACAATTAATATTTGGGGTGTTTTTGTCTAAAGTTTCTTTACCCTTACAACAAAGTTTTACATACTTTGCTTTGACTGTTAAGGTCTCTTTCACACGGGCGTCACGTTGTGCTTGATGGAAGCAGGTGATTGGACCATGTGACCCAGTGACATCACTGAAGGTCCTTCTGGGCCACCCCCCCCCCCCCCCAGCTGAAGACAGAACAGGAGACTGGCAGCTACGCGATCAAATGGAGGAGGTGAGTTAATTTTTTAATTATTTTTAACCCTCATTTGCCCTTTTTACTTTGCATTCTCTATTGAGTATACTATTATTTTCCTTTATAACTATGTTATAAGGGAAAATAATAAAGATCGGGTCCCCATCCCGATCGTCTCCTAGCAACCATGCGGGCGGGAAAATCGCACCACATCCACACTTGCTTGCGGATGCTTGTGATTTTACCACAGCCCCATTCACTTCTATGGGGCCTGCGTTGCGTTAAAAACGCAGAATATAGAACATGCTGCGATTTTCACACAACGCAAAAGTGATGCGGGAAAATCACCGTTCATGTACACAGCCCCATTGAAATGAATGGGTCCGGATTCAGTGCGGGTGCAATGCGTTCACCAATCACGCCCGTGTGAAAAGGGTCTAAATAATCTAGAATATTGCATAATATGGCCCCCATCAGGTACTCTAAATGTTGGATTTAAGACGTTTTAGTCTATTAAATAACTAAAAAATATGGAATCAGAATTTTTTTTAGTTTGGGTAGACATTTACTTAGTACGTGACATTATAATTGGGTCAGAAGTACAACTTTCTGTAGCTTATAGAGTATATGTCAAAAACAAATCTATACATTACTTTACCTGCACTTCAAAACTCTTGTTTTCTAAAAATTTCTGGTTCATTGTTCTGGCAAACTTGTCAATGGCTCTCAAGAAAACTCTGCAAAAGAAATTTACATGTAATTAAACAATGTATTTACACAAATGCACATATACATCAAGTACAGAGTACAGAGAAATCACAATGCAAAACTTTTAAGAATGGACAAATGAGACGACATCCAAATTTAGTATTTTTTTTATGAATTAAGGTAAGGTCCACTATAATTTGTGTAACATATCTTCATATTAGCTGTATGTCTGGTACGCAGTGTTCACTAGGTTGCTTACCTGTACACTGTATTGATGAATCAGGTGTAGGCTACAAACAACAAAAAGCAAAACAATGGCTGAAACTCAGCATAAGTGATTTTACCTTCTTAGCATGAAGCACAGTGATGCATGGACTTATTAAATATAGCATAATAGAAAATTCATGATAACATTAAACAATCCTCCTCTTAACCCTTTAAGGACCCCCGCCTTACATGTACGGCGCTGGTGGACGTGACTTAAGGACCAGTGCCGTACAAGTAAGGCGGGCTGTTCGGGTGGGTGCAGGAGCTGCGCCTGCCCCGAATAGTGGCACGGACCCGGTAGTCACTTACAGCCGGAACCCTGCTGCATATGCCGGCATCGGTGAAGACACCAATTCTGGCATATTAACCCCTTGTATGCCGTGGTGAAAGCTGCAGTGGCGGGGACCTGATGGCAGAAAAGGCATCCCGATGCCTTCCATAGTCATCGGGGGTTGCCTTCTATGGAAGCCTGGGAGAGCCAGCCCTTAGGCTGGATGTATTGTACTACATTGAAGAGGGGATCAGATCTCAGAAGTTGAAGTCCCAGAGTGGGACAAAAATAAAAAGAAAAAAAAGTTAAAAAAGTGTTTTTCTTAATAAAAAAAGGTTTAAGTAAAAAAATAAAACACAAAAAATTGTAAAAAAAAGAAAAAAAAAACAGACATTTTGGGTATTGTCAGGACCATAACAACCGGCTCTATGAAAATATCACATGATCCACCCCCTAACCTGAACGCTGAAGAAAAAATAAAATAAAAACTGCTAAAACAATCATTTTTTGTCACCTTACATAACAAAAAGTACAACACCAAGTGATCAAAAAGGCATATGCCCCCCAAATAGTACCAATCAAACAGTATTTTTCATCTCGCAAAAAATGAGCCCCTACATAAAATAGGGCAAAAAATAAAAAAACTATGGCTCTCAGAATACAGAGACAATAAAACATGATTATTTTCTTCTAAAATGCTTTTATTTTGTTAAAAGTGAAAAAAATAAAAAAGTAGACATATTTGGTATCACCGTGTCCGTTGTTACAACCAGGTTTAATAAAATATCACATGACCTAACCCCTCAGGTCAACACCGTAAATAAATAAAATAAAAACTTTTTTTGTCACCTTACATCACAAAAAGTGTAATGCCAAGCGTCATATGCACCCTAAAATAGTACCAATCAAACCGTCATCTCATACTGAAAAAAATAATTAGCCCCTACATAAGACAGTCGCCCCAAAAAATAAAAAAAAACTATGGCTTTTTTCAAAAATGCTTTATTATGTAAAACTGAAACAAACAACCAAAAAAAGCTGTCATATTTTGTATTGTTTTGTCCGTAACAACCTGCTCTATAAAAATAGCACATGATCTAAACTGTCAGATGAACACTGTAACAAAAAAACTGCTATTTTTTGTTACCTTACCTCACAAAAAATGTAATATAGATCTACCAAAAATCATATGTACCCTAAAATAGTACCAACTAAACTGCCACGGCTTTCTGCAGTGTGCAAAAGGATAAGGAGGGCAGGGGTGAAGACTGGGTGGAAGATGATGTGGAGGACGATGAGGACCCTAGACCCCACATGGAATCAAGGTAATCCGAGTGATTTGTGCAGTTCGGAGGGAGAGGTGGTGGTCGCACAGAGCCACCAGCACAGCAAAAGAGGGAGCAGGGTGCAGAAGCAGAGCTGCCGTCTCCTAAACAGTACACCTGCTACTGCCCACCGCACCCAGGGACCGAGCACACCAAAGCCAGCTCCAAGGAGTTCCCCGGCATGGCAGTTCTTCACACAATGTGCAGATGACAAGACACGAGTAGTTTGCACGCTGTGCAATCAGAGCCTAAAGAGAGGCATAAATGTTCTAAACCTGAGCACAACCTGCATGACCAGGCATCTAAGTGCAAAGCACGAGCTGCAGTGGAGTAAACACCTCAAAAACCAAGAAAGGTCTCAGGCTCCTCCTGCTCCCTCTTCTGCTGCAGTCTCGGCCTCTTCGTCCACCTCTGGAGTGACAGTGGCAATAGCCACCCCGCAAATGGAGGATGTGGCAGCAACGCTACCAACAAGCAGCACCACAATGTCCCAAGGAAGCATTCAGCTGTCCATCTCCCGAACACTAGAGCGAAAGAGGAAGTACCCCCTTACCCACCCACGATACCTGGCCCTCAACGCCAGCATTTCAAAATTGCTGGCCTTTGAATCGCTGTCATTCCGTCTGGTGTAGACAGAGTTTTAAAAACCTTATGGCGGTGGCTGTCTCACAGTATGTCGTTCCCAGCCACCACTACTTTTCCAGGTGAGCCATCCCTTACCTGCACAACCAAGTGGGGGACAAAATCAGGTGTGCACTGCACAACGCCATCTGTGGTAAGGTCCACATAACTACTGATACGTGGACTAGTAAGCACAGCCAGGGATGTTATATCTTCCTAACAGCACACTGGGTAAATGCAGTGGGGCTGGGCCTGAGGCGGATAGCTGTTTGGTGCATGTCCTTCCGCCACCGAGGATTGCAGGGCATTTTTCTTTGCCTCCTGTTGCCTCCTACTCCTCTTCTTCCTCTGCCACCTCCTCATCTGGTCAGCGTAACACCTTCACCATCAACTTCAGCACAGCCAGGGGGAAACGACAGCAGGCAGTTTGGAAAATCATCTGTTCGGGGGACAAACCCCATACCGCGCAGGAGCTTTGGACGGGCATTGAACAACAGACCAAGAAGTGGTTGGTGCCACTGAGCCTCCAGCCCGGCCTGGTGGTGTGCGATAATGGGCGAAATCTCGTAGCAACTCATGTGCTGAATTTGGTGGTGCAGAAATTCCCGAAAAACTACCCAGACATGTCAGAGCTGCTGCAGATAGTGCGGGCCGCCTGTGCGTGCTTTAAGCGTTCTCACCCTGCTGCTGCTCGCCTGTCTGCACTGCAGAATAACTTTAGCCTTCCCGCTCACCGCCTCATATGGTGCCCAAAAGGTGGAACTCCACCTTGCACATGCTGGAGAGACTGTGCGAGCAGCACCATGCGATGGTGGAGTTTCAGCTGCATGCATGGGTGAGTCGCTCTGCGGAACAGCATCACTTTACTGCCACTGAGTGGGCCTCCATGTGAGACCTGTGTGCCTTGTTGCGCTGCTTCGAGTACTCCACCTACATGGCCAGTGCCAAAGACGCCATTCTCAGTGTTACTATCCCAATTCAATGTCTCCTTGAAAAAACGCTTCGGTTGATGGTGGAAGAGGATGTGGCACAGGAGGAAGAGGATGTGGCACAGTAGAAAGAGGAGGAGGAAGAGGGATCATTTCCACGGTTATCAAGCCAGTCATTCCCAAGTGGCTCAGAGGGTGGGTTCCTGCACCAACATAGGCAAGGTACGTAATTGTCCAGCCAGAGCACAGTTCTCGATGAGGAGGAGGGGAGGAGGAACAGTGTTCACAGCAGGGTGGCATCTCTAACAAAGGACAGCTTGTTGTTGCCTCTGGGCAGCCTGGCACACATGCGGGGGCTCAGTGGAAGCACAAGGCGAAGGCAGAGGAGGAGGAAGGGGTCACCAATGCAGCCGGGGCACCGCCAGCACCTCAGAATACAGGGTTAGCAACGTCTTAGCAGGAGGCAGCATTTCAGCAACATGGTGGAGCAGTATGTGTGCACACGCCTACATGTACTGACTGATGGGTCCGCACTATTCAACTTCTGGGTCTCCAAATTAGACACATGGCCAGAGCTTGCCAGTGTATTGTCTGAACGTGTGTTTAGCATGGCCGGGGGCGTTATCACAGACAAGCGCAGCCGCCTGTCCACAGCCAATGTGGACTAGCTAAAATGAACCAGGCATGAATCCCACAAGACTTGTCCGTACCTTGTGCAGAATGGACATGTATACCAGCCTCACACAGCCATTGTTATACTCCAGCGCACATTCTCTTTGTGTTATTTTATATATTCCTCAATGTTTTGTGGTAAACCCAAATTAAATAAAAAAACAAAACTGTGTTGGCTACCTCCTTCTCCCCCACCGCCGCTTTCACCTACACCGCCAGGTCCACCACCTCCTCAACCTCCTACTCCATATGGACCTCCTCCTAGTTCAGGATTATTATTTTTAATTTGTATTTATTTTATTTGAAGTCATTTCCCTATCCACATTTGTTTGCAGGGCACTTACCCACATTTTCCTGCCTCTTGCATCCCTCTAGCCCTTTCCTTGGCTCTTTTAGAGCCATTTGTGTCCAAAAGTTCGGATTCCCATTGACGTCAATGGGGTCCGGGTTCGGGGTCAAGTTCGGGTCCCGAACCCAAATTTTACTAACTCGGGGAACCCAAACTTCCAGGTGTCTGCCTTAACATCCCCCCAAAAAAATAATATCATTTACAAAATGGTCCAAACACGAAGTAGACATATGGGAAATGTAAAGTAATAGCTATTTTAGTAGGTATCACTGTCTGTTTTAAAGCAGAGAAATTGAAATGTTTAAAATTGCGCATTTTTCCTAATTTTTGGTACATTTTGTGTTTTTTTATAAATAAAAATGAAATAGTTTGACTCAAATTTACCTCTGTCATGAAGTACAATATGTGACAAGAAAACAATCTCTGAATGGCTTTGATAAGTAAAAGCGGTTTAAAGTTATCACAACAAAGTGACATGTCAGATTTGCAAAATATGGCCTGGTCCTTAAGTTGAAAAATGGAAGTGTCCTGAAGGGGTTAAAGCTTCAAATCCCCTGCTTTCATTCACTTAGTAAATAATAAAACTCTGGTGTCTGTGGGGGGAGCTGTGGATTTGCAGACAATGTAAGAAAAAGGAACTGTAAATAACTCTATACGGTGAGCTCCCATTAGTGACAGCTGAAGGAAAATGATGTGACTAAGGGCTTATTCACACAAACGTATGGGTTCCGTCTCTTTATTGCGGATCCGCATATGCGGATCCTCAATAAATGGACACCGTTCCGTGTACATTCCGCATCAAGGATGCAGAATCATTCACTTCAATGGGTCCGCAAATCAGGAACAGAAGCATGGAACGGAACCCTACGGAAGCACTACAGAGTGCTTCTTTGGGGTTCCGTACTTCCATACCGCAAAAAAATACATGTCCTATCTTTTTGCGGAACTGAGGGATGCGGACCCATTTAAGTTGAATGGGTCTGGATCCGTCCCGGAGGCCTCACGGACATTCCCCGTGCATTGGGGACACCAATGCACAGAACAGAGCACATACGTTCGTGGGAATGAGTCAGGAAGCAGGAGAGCAATTCATTGCAAGACTTCCCTTCTGAACCCAGGCAACATGGCAGTCAGTTGAAGCCTATATCAGTGTTTCCCAACCAGCGTGCCTCCAGCTGTTGCAAAACTACAACTCCCAGCATGCCCGTGCAGCTAAAGGCTGTCCGAGCATGCTGGGAGTTGTAGTTTTGCAACAGCTGGAGGCACGCTGGTTGGGAAAAACTGGCCTATATAATTGTCTGTTCATGCCTGCATTGATAGACTCTGCTGTGGAATCCATCATATTTGCACGCAGTGCTATTTTTTATTTTTATCAAAATGGTGGATATCTTCACAGGACCCGATGGACCTTGTTATAAGTCAATTAAGCAATTCAGGCACCACTGGTGTCCAGCAGAGTGTTTTGGTCTCCATTATAAACAAAATCCACCAAACTGATTCGAAAAGAGCCATACTAAAGAGCTCTGTAGGTGTTTAAAGGGGTTTTCCCAAATTTTGATATTGATGACTGATCCACGGGATAGGTTATCAGTGTCTGATTGGCGGGGGTCAAACACCTGGGATCCCCACTGATCAGCTGTTTGAGATGGCACTTGTGCTCCTGTGATTACCTCGGCCTTCTCGTAACTTACAAAGCACAGTGCCGTACATTGTATGGTGGCTGTGCTTGGTATCACACTCAGTCCCATTCCCTTCTATGGGCCTGAGTGCAATACCAAACACAGCCGCTAAACAATGTATGGCACTGTGCTTGGTGAGCATTGAGGAGGCTGCAGCATTCACAGGAGTGTCGATGTGTTCTCAAACTGCTGATTGGTGGGGTTCCCAGGGGTTGGACCCCCACGATCAGATACTTATGATCTACCCTGAGGATAGGTCTTTTGCAGGTTGCCAACCGTCTGTAGATTCATTGAAAGTCCATAAAAACAGGGTGCTTTGTTCTGCTGCCCACAGCATCCGGCAGAAAAAAAGCCTTCAATATTCACGGCACATTTGCTGTGAATGCTGTGCATCTGTGCCGTTGCCCATTATGAAATACAGTAGACCACAGGACTCTTCCAGGCCAGCCTGCAGCCTAATGTTACTAGCACTATCTCTGTCCTGGCACAAGTGGCACGCTGCCGTCATCACATCTGCGTGTTTGCGGTGATGTCCTTGCACGGAGTGCTCCTTGTGCCAGGACAGAGACAGCTCAGGCTGCCTCACGGAAAGCAGCATGAAGAAGGAATCAGGTAAGTATTTAATTTTTCTTTTCTTTTCACAGCTGAGCTACAGACCACAGGGGCACTATAGGGGTCTATCTAAACTACTGGGGGCACTATGGGGTTTATCTAAACTACTGGGGCACTATGAGGGCTATTTAAACTACTGGGTACTACATAGTCTATCTAAACTACTGGGAGCACTATAGGGGGCTATCTGAACTATTGGGGCACTATAGTGGGCTATCTAAACTACTGGGGGACTATAGTGGGCTATGTAAACTACTGGGGGCACTATGGGGGCTATCTAAACTACTGGGTCACTATAGGGGGTTATCTAAACTACTGGGGCACTAGAGGGGTATTATAATTACTGGGGGCACTATAAAGGATATTATTACTGGAAGCACTATAGTACAGCTTTTTTAATTCTGGGAGCACTACTAGAGGCACTATGAAAAAAATTATTTCTATTTGGGGAATTATTACTACTACTGCAGGTACTATCATAGGAGTTATTATTTGTTACAATAAGGAGGGCACTACTGCTAAGAGGACACTATTACTAATGAGGGCACTCTGGGAGAGAATTATTAGTATTAGTAAGACTTTTGGGAGCACTGTTAGGCTACATTCACACGACCATGAATGTGTCCGCATCCGTTCCGCAGAATCCAGGATCCATTAATTCTCTGTGGGGCCGGACGAGGTGCGGAGAGCACACTATGTACTCTCCGCTTCCGCATTTGCGGAGCGCGGACCCAAACTTCTGGTCCGCAGCTCCGCAAAAGATAGAACATGTCCTATTCTTGTCTGCAGCTTGCGGACAAGAATAGGCATTTCTATGGGGGGTGCGGCTGGGTGTATTGTGGATCCGTAATACACTACGGTCGTGTAAATGTAGCCTTACTCTAGGAAGCCTACCTATATGGCACTGTAATTTCTACACTATAGTATTTGGAGACATTGGGGAGCACAGCATGCACAGTATTGAGGGTAGCAGCAGGATAACACTGTTGGGACACCAGGAGGAGGAGGATGATAGAAAAGTGGGGAATCTAAGGTGTCTTTGTGGCAAAATCTGCAAAGAGAATATGTGGATGAAAGGATGTGGTTAACTTGGTTAAGGGGAATGGTTTGTGCTCCCAGGTGCTATTAACCGCTCTAGGACATAGAACGAGAATGCTCGTTCTAACTTGTGGCTACTTAATGCACTAGAACAAGCAATACAGATGGATTGTGCTGTATTTAAACAGGGATCAGACCCTGAAATCCTGAAGTCCCATAGTGGGACAAAACCTGAAGTGAAAAAAGAAGTTAAAAAATTAAGTTAAAAAAAATATATATATATTAAAAGTTTCAAGTTAAAAAAAAGCGCCCATTTCCCAAAATAAAGTAAGAAAAAAATTGTAAAAAATAGGAATAAAAAGAAAAGTAGACATATTAGGTATCTTTGCGTCCGTATCGACCGGCTATATAAAAAATAAAAACGCTGTAAATAAAGCCATTTTTTTGTCACCTTACATCACTAAAAGTGCAACACACAGCGATCAAAAATGTGTATGCCCCCCAAAATAGTACCAATCTAACCGTCACCTCATCCCGCAAAAAATGAGCCCCTACACTAGACAATCTCCCAAATAATAAAAAAAAAGACTATGGCTCTCAGACTATGGAGACACTGAAATATGATTTTTTTTGATTAAAAGTGATTAGGTATCGCCGCGTTCATAAGACCTTGCTGTATAAAAATATCACATGAACCAACCTCTTAGGTGAACACCGTAAAAAAAAAAAAGTGTAAAAAAAGCAATTTTTTGTCACCTTACATTACAAAAAGTGTAATACCAAGCCATCAAAAAGTCATACACACCCCAAAATCATACCAATGAAATTATCATCTCATTCTGCAAAAAATAAGACCCTAACTAAGACAATCGCCAAAAAAAAAAAAAAATATGGCACTCAGAATATGGAGACAATAAAATATGATTTTTTTTAGTTTAAAAAATGTTCTTATTGTGTAAAACGTAAATAAATAAAAAGAAAGTATACATTTTAGGTATCGACTCGCCCGTAAGAACCTGCTGTATAAAAATATCACATGAACTAACCCCTCAGGTAAACACCGTAAAAAATAAAAAATAAAAACTGTCAAAAAAGCCATTTTTTGTCACCTTACATCACAAAAAGTGTAATAGCAAGCTACCAAAAAGTCATATGCACCCCAAAATAGTGACAATCTAACCGTCATCTCATCCCGCAAAAATGATACCCAACCTGAAACAATCAACTAAAAACTGAAAAAACTATCGCTCTCAGACTATGGAGACACTAAAACATGATTTTTTTTTGTTTAAAAAATGATATTATTGTGTAAAACTTAAATAAATAGAAAAAAGTAGACATATTAGGTATCACCGCTTCCATAACTACCTGCTCTATAAAAATATTACATGATCTAACCTTTCAGTTGAACACCGTAAAAAAAATAAAAAAATGGTGTAAAAAAAGCCATTTTTTTGTCACCTTACATCAGAAAAAGTGTAATACCAAGCGATAAAAAAGTCATAAGCACCCCAAAATCATACCAATCAAACCGTCATCTCATTATGCAAAAAATAAGACCCTAACTAAGACAATCGTCCTAAGAATATAAAGACTATGGCTCTCAGACTATGGAGACACTAAAACATTTTAGTTTTTTAGTTTTTTTCTCCGACTGGAGAAGAATAAGTTCTGTCTCCAGAAGCGTCAAAACTTCTTTACTGTAAGAACTGTGAATCTATGGAATAGACTTCCTCAGGACGTGGGCCCAGCAGGAACAGTGGACAGTTTTAAAAAGGGTTTAGATAAATTCTTAAAAGTAAATGACATTAATGCTTATTTATTACAGAAATGCTGTATTATGTAAAACTGAAACAACCAAAAAAAGTACACATATTTGATATTGTCGCGTATGCAACAACCGGCTCTATAAAAATGCTACATGAACTAACCTGTCAGATGAACACTGTAAATAACAAAAAATAAAAACGGTGCCAAAACAGCTATTTTTTGTTACCTTGCCTCACAAAAAGTGTAATACAGAGCAACCAAAATCATATCTACCCTAAAATAGTAGCAATAAATCTGCCACCTTATCACATAGGTTCCAAAATGGGGTGTTTTGGGGAGTTTCTACTCTAAGGGTGCATCAGGGGGGCTTCAAATGGGACATGGTGTTAAAAAAACAATCCAGCAAAACCTGCCATCAAAAACTGTATGGCATTCCTTTCCTTCTGCGCCCTGCCGTGTTCCTGTACAGCAGTTTACGACCACATATAGGGTGTTTCTGTAAACTGCAGAATTAAGGCAATAAATATTGAGTTATGTCTGGCTGTTAACCCCTGCTTTGTTACTGAAAAAAAAAATATTAAAATGGAAGATCTGACAAAAAAGTGAAATTCTGAAATTTCCTCTCCATTTTCCATTAATTCTTGTGGAACACCTAAAGGGTTAACAAAGCTTGTAAAATCAGTTTTGAATACCTTGAGGGATATAGTTTCTAAAATGGGTTCACTTTTGAGTGGTTTTTATTATGTAAGCTCCACAAAGTGACTTCAGACCGGAACTGATCCTTAAAAAGTGGGTTTTGGAAACTTTCTGAAAATTTTCAAGATTTGCTTCTAAATTTCTAAGCCTTGTAACGTCCCCAAAAAATAAAATAGCATTCCCAATAAGATCCAAACATGAAGTAGACATATGGGGAATGTAAAGTAATAACTATTTTTGGAGTTATTATTATCTATTATAAAAGCAGAGAAATTGAAACTTGCAAATTTGCTAATTTTTATAATTTTTTATAAATTTGGTATTTTTTAATAAATAAAAATGAAGTCATGAAGTACAATATGTGACGAGAAAATTGTCTCAGAATGGCCTGGATAAGTAAAAGCATTTTAAAGTTATTACTACATATAGTGACACATGTCAGATTTGCTAAAAATGGCCTGGTCCTTAAGGTGAAAAATGACTGGGTCCTTAAGGGGTTAATTGCACTGCTGGACTCACCCTGAGCTCCGTCTACTGGGCTTGCTGCAATAAGTGGGCTTCTGAATAAGGGGAGTTTAAAGGGATTCTCTGGGAAACTAAACTTATTTAAAAAAAGAAATATGTCAGAGTAAAAACATTAATAAGTACCTTTATTTATCAAAAGAAGCTAGTTTTCCCTAGGGTTATCATTGTGGGACCCTAAAAGGGTCGAACGCGCTGTAAAACGCATAGCCGATGCAAACCAATGCTTCCCTATGGGACTGGTTCACATTTTCGCGTTTTACAGCACGTTCGAACGCACTGAAAAATGCCCGACGCATAAACAAGTGCTTGAGCTTTTTTTGGGGCGTTTGTCGCGCGTTTTGGCCCATAGACTTCAATGGGAACGCACAGCGCTTGTATTTTGCGCGTTTTTGACACTGTGAACGCGCGTTTATGAATTTGCAACCTGCTGGAAAGGCCAAACTTCATATAGACAGGGATATTTGGTCATTGGACAACACTGCAGTCAATCACACAAACGCGCTTAAAACACGCGTTTACTATTGCCAAAAACGCGCACAAAAACGTGCGGAAAACGCTTGTCTCAGAAACGCTCAGGTCTGAACCCAGCGTAACGCTGGGTTCAGACCTGAGCGTTTCTGAGAGGCGCGTTTTAGTCGCGTTTTTGGCAATAGTAAACGCGCGTTTTACGCGCGTTTGTGTGATTGACTGCAGTGTTGGCTTTTCTCCAAACTGTGCCTAGCACCTGGGGTTTGGCCTTTCCAGCATGTTGCAAATTCATAAACGCGCGTTCGAACGCGCGTTTTCAGTGTCAAAAACGCGCAAAATACAAGCGTTGCGCGTTCCCATTGAAGTCTATAGGCCAAATCGCGCGACAAACGCACCCCAAAAAAGCTCAAGTACTTGTTTATGCGTCGGGAGTTTTTCAGCTCGTTCGAACGCGCTGTAAAACGCGAAAATGTGAACCAGTCCCATAGGGAAGCATTGGTTTGCATCGGTTATGCGTTTTACATTGCGTTCGAACGCGCTGTAAAACGCGCAAGTGTGAACTGAGGGTAAGGGTGGAAGTTCAAAGGGATATAAACACTGAAAAATAATACTTGGTGTAATCTATACACCCTCTAACATCCCAGAGGAGATAGAAGCTCAACTGTATAACCAAATAGAGGGGGCTTACATGGGGTTTCGTCCCGTACTTCCGTTCCACAAAAAGATAGAACATGTCCTATCTTTCTGCGGAACGGGTGGATCATGGACCCATTCAAATGAATGGGTCCGCGATCCGCTGCGACTGCCCCACGGTCGGTGCCCGTAAATTGCGGCCTGCAATTTGCGGTCCGCAGCACGGGCACGGGCCACCAATGGTCGTGTGAAAGAGGCCTAATACTGAGGATAAATTGGAGAGCTTTAAATCCACATTGAGTAATTGCACTAAAAAAATTGATCCTTCAGTCAACAAGTATAAACGGCTAAAATTAAACCCTCCATGGCTTACAGCTACTGTAAAAAGGGCAATATATTACAAAAAAGGCATCTAAAAATACAAATCTGTGGGGTCAGATGTAGCCTTTGAAGTTTACAAAGGGCTTAACAATATCAGTAAAAAGGAGATAAAATTAGCAAAAATACAAAACGAACAGCAGGTGGCAAAAGAGAGCAAAACAAATCCCAAAAAATTCTTCAAATATATGAATGCTAAAAAACCAAGGTCTGAGCAGGTAGGTATCCTAAATAATGGTAAAGGGTCACTGAAGATAAGGAAAAGGCAGAGTTTCTAAACATTTTTTTAGCTCTGTATATACAAAAGAAGAGCAAGCAGCTGATGTTTGTGGTGCTGGGGCTGTTAGTACATCCAGTAATATACTCAATTGGCTCATCTGGAATATGCAGTTCAGTTCTTGGCAGTCCAGTCCATAGAAAGGACGCACTGCAGCTGGAAAAAGTACAGAGGAGAGCGACTAAACTGATAAGGGGCATGGAGGGTCTTAGTTATGAAAAAAGATTAAAAGAATTACATTTATTTAGTCTTGAGAAGAGACGTCTGAGGGGGGACATGATGACCTATACAAATATATAAATGGCCCATACAAAAAATACAGTGAAAAACTGTTCCATGTAAAATGCCCTCAAAAGACAAGGAGGCACTGCCTCCGACTGGAGAAGAATAAGTTCTGTCTCCAGAAGCGTCAAAACTTCTTTACTGTAAGAACTGTGAATCTATGGAATAGACTTCCTCAGGACGTGGTCACAGCAGGAACAGTGGACAGTTTTAAAAAGGGTTTAGATAAATTCTTAAAAGTAAATGACATTAATGCTTATGAAAATGTGTACAAATCTGAGTCTCACTTCCTCCTGGGATTCGCGTCTCCACCTATCCCATGGTTGAACTTGATGGACTTATGTCTTTTTTCAACCGTATTAACTATGTAACGTGTCATGGCGGTCTGAGCCAAATAGAGAAGATGAAAAGAGAGAATGTTTACATCAGGGTACACGTCCCTGGATTTAAGAGGTATGTGGTGCTGTATCATCTTGTATGTTTGGTATTGGTGAATGTAATGTCCATCCAAATATGTCTCACCTATTTCTGCAATACCATTCTCTGTAGCTCTGGTCGGTTAACAAACTACAGCAAGGACTTGCCGGTATATGGCATGTTACTGCTGCAGCCAATCACCAATTAGTGGGCCCGTATGCGGAATCATTCACTTCAATGGGGCTGTAGAAAATACGGAAGTTAATCACTGTGCATTCCATTTCTGTTTGTCCGCATGGCTGTTCCGCAAAAAGTAGTGCATGTGCTATTATTGTCCATAAATCACGGTCCGAGGCCCCATTCAAGTCAAAGGGTCCGCAAAAAATGCAGATTGCACACAGAACACATCCGTATTTCATCCGTATTTTGCAGAGCCATACTGTAGAAATGCTATGCCCAGCCAATATTGCTCATGTGTTATTTTTATTTATAACTACTATAACAACAATCCATTTTATTCTGGGCTATTTTTGATTCAAGGACATTTTGAGGGCGTGGAAACACATATTGCTCATGTGTTTGGTGATTAATAAGTTACTGTTTCCGTTTCCGATTCGCAAAGAATGGATCGCATATGGAAACCATATGGTTATGTTTTGTGGAATAACGGAACGGAAGAGGACTTAAATCAGAGAAAAAAAACCCACAGATGTAGAACGACAGATCCGTAAAATTAGAACGCAAAACAACAACGGTCGTGTGCATGAGCCCAAATGCTGAGGACAGTCATTGGCTGCAGTGGTCACATGCCATACACCTGCACTTCACCAACACAGTGACAGATATGGACCCTTGCCAGTTATATCCCTGTCAGTCTTTGTTTACATGGTCGAAGCAAGGATGTCAGAAAGTCCAGCAGAACATCACAGGCTTCATCACTGCAGCCATATAAAGAAAGCATTCAGACTAGAGTGGAAAGGATGTAACAGCTTACAATTGTTGATTTTTTTTTTCAATATGCTGCTGCGATATTTTATTTATAACAACTATAACTACAATCCATTTCATTTTGGGCTATTTTTGATTCAAGGGCATTTTGAGGGCGTGAAAAGGGGGTGTGCCCTCTAAAAAGGGGTGGGGTATATGTCCGTAACAATTTTGGGGTCTCCATGAATTTTTGTTCAGTTGTCCAGGTTGCCAACCCTGGTCATCAGTAAAACAAATATTTGAAAACCCCTTTAACCCCATAAGGACGCAGGACGTATGGGTACACCCTGACCGTCCAGGCACCTTGACACAATGTCCTGTGACCCCCCCATGTCAATTCAGACCTGCGGTTTGGAGCGCTTTCTGTAGTCTCTGATCCCCACGGTCTGTGACCGCGGGGATAAGAGACTTAAAATATGCCCAAATCTATAATTTTTAACCCCCCCTGCACTTCGCAATATTACTGTCCCCGCGGGCAGTGCAGGGGGGGGAATTGCGAGCGTTGAGGCGGGCAGACCCGGAGTAATTGACTCCACGGTAAAGAGTCCACCATATTGTGTGGATGACTACTGCCATACATTAACAAAGTGTTTTTATCCGTAGGTTTTTGAAAAAGATCAGTTATGATCTTATGCTCCTGGACCAAGATCCGGACATCAAGGAACTGCAGTTCACTGGCCGAATGTGTCACCGTGAACTGCAGGCCCTGAACTCCAGTGTTTAAATGTACATGAAATTCATCAAGTTCAGATGTGGTACCGATGGCGCTACATCGACGACATATTTTGGATCTCCGGGTATGCCATATAGTGTCAGATGAAGATCTATTTGAACATAGAGTTGGGGAACTGTGCAATAAGTTTATAAATAGGGGTTACCCCAAAAAATTTATCCAACGTACGAGACAAAAAATTGTGACCACAGATCGTAACTCCACTTTCAATAGAAGACCCCAGAATAAGGAGGAGGCCAGGATTCCCTTTGTGTCCATCTATGGAGTAGATAGTGGCAATATTGCCAATATTCTCAGACAAGAATGGCAAATTCTCTATCGGGGATTGCCAAGTGTCAGAGAATTCAAGGTTCCTCCAATGATGGCATATAAGAGAAGTCCTAATTTACGTGACAGGATTGTAAAAGCTGATGTGGGCGGCAAAGATATGGAAAGACAAAAACGTCTGGCACCAATAAAATTTGGCAATTTCCCTTGCCTTTCATGCTGCAACTGCGGTTGCATCATGAAAGGTGACAGTTTTCCACACCCGTACTTTAGCGTCCTGGCTGCCATGGTAACCATTGAGAAAAAGCTAAACGTCGGATCCGGCGATGCGCCGAAACGACGTTTAGCTTAAGGCCAGATCCAGATTAATGCCTTTCAATAGGCATTAATTCCGAGTCCAGACTTGCGGCAAGTGTTCAGGATTTTTGGCCGGAGCAAAAAGCGCAGCATGCTGCGGTATTTTCTCCGGCCAAAAAACGTTCTGGTCCTGAACTGAAGACATCCTGATGCATCCTGAACGGATTTCTCTCAATTCAGAATGCATTGGGATAATTCTGATCAGGATTTTTCCGGCATAGAGCCCCGACGACGGATCTCTATGCCGGAAAACAAAAAGGCAAGTGTGAAAGAGCCCTAAGAGAGAGGATTAACAAACACAAGAGTACAATAAGAAAGGGTGCATTGGACAAACCGGTTGCAAGGCATTTTATTGAACAGAATCATTCCAAAAACAGCTAAGATTTCAGGCAATCAATAGTGTGGGGTATCTGAGAAGGGGTCGTGATAGAAATAAGATCTTAAGGAGAAAAGAACTCAAATGGATTCACACCCTCAAGTCTCTACAACCTTTTGGCCTTAACATAGAATTTAATGTCACCTCCATTGATTGAAATAGATCTGAGTTATGTCCTCACGGTAGTTGGACATCTTATGTGTGTTTTTTATATTTTTATATCTAAAGGAGGGTTGATCCCACCCTATATTTCCCGAGTGGTTCATATGCATACCTAGCTGGTCGTGTGATTTGCACTCTGGGAACATAGGCCATGATTTATCATACCTTCACTCCAGAATTCTGGCATCAAAAAGTCCTAAAATAGGGCATTTGCGACTTTTCACACTCATTTGTGCATAATTTTGCGACTTTTTTACATGTGTACACCACTCACTCCAGTTTTGTAAAAATGCGCGTGGTTAGCCATGTTAATGAATTTCACTCCAGATTTATCATTGAGACTTTTTTTAAAAGTCGCAAAAAAGTCCCAACTTCACTCCAGTGAGGACCATGCTTATCTTATGCGAATTTTTAATAGAACATGCGACTTTTTTGTAAATATGTGCGACTTTTGTAAAGCTGGTTACTGAAGGATGAACTGCTGCCATCAAACCACATTTATCACAGTGGCACATTTATCTGTCCCATAGGGTGCTACTCTCGGTGTAATACCCTTAAATGTTGGTGTTTTATATTTATATATTTGTTGTCTTGACCATATGCCAGATGATTAATACATTATGCGGTTACCTGATATCCTATGCACGTTGTCTATGTTCGCAGAATGATCGGGGCCCTCCATGCGATTAGAAGGGTTAATGATCCGAGCACTCGCTTTGGATCGTTCTCTGATAACAGCTGACTAGATGTGTCTTCACTGTGGATCTGATCTAGTAATGTCTGGTTACTATGACGCTGTAATGCTGTATCCTAGTGACGGCGAGCGGGATTGCATACTGCGCACTGAGGTCATCTGGTGCGCTTCGCGCATTCTAGTGACGTCGGCGGCCATGTCACATGACCGCGCACAGCAGTGTGGGAGTGAAACAGCCGATTGGCTGTACGGCTATGCGTCAACAGCAGACATCATGACTATGAGATGATCCGTGAGTGAATTCAGCTGTGCGCATATGTGCACATCGTATGGAGCAACGTCGTCATTGCGAATGATGTTCCTTGATAGGATCGGATGTTTTTTCTCAGGTGCAAGGTAAAGAAACATTAGGTGAATATCCAATCAACAGTGATTGGCCAGAACAAGACCAGCGGCAACGATTGGTTGCTATGAAGGGGTGGATTTTTGTATTTTTGTACTATTGTCTTGAGGTCACAATAAATGGATGATGTGAGATGCTGCCGGTGCCATTCGTTCTTCAACTGTTATGGAGGGCATCTATGGCTGACACTGATATGGGGGGGGATCTGTGAATGGCACTGTTATGGGGGGATCTGTGGAGGACACACTGTTATGGTGGATCTATGGCTGACACACTGTTATGGAGGGGATCTGTGGCTGACACGGTTATGAGGGGGATCTGTGGATGACACTGTTATGAGGGGGATCTGTGGAGGTCACTGTTATGGGGGATCTGTGAATGGCACACTGTTATGGGGGGTCTATGGCTGACACTATTATGGGGGATCTGTGGATGGGACACTGTTATGGGGGATCTGTGGATGGCACACTGTTATGGGGGTCTGTGGCTGACACTGTTATGGGGGATCTGTGGCTGACACTGTTATGGGGGTCTGTGGCTGACACTTATGGGGGCACTATGGATGTCACTGTTATGGGGGTTCTGTGGCTGACACTGTTAAGGGGGTGGTCTGTGGCTGACACTTATGGGGGTCTGTGGCTGACACTGTTATGGGGGTGGTCTGTGGCCTACACTTATGGGGGTCTGTGGCTGACACTGTTATGGGGTATCTGTGGCTGACACTGTTATGGTGGTAGTCGGTGGCTGACACTGTTATGGGGGTGTGTGGTGAGGTCAGGCGGCACTGCGTGTTGGTCGGTGGGTGCTCAGTGTTGCGGATGTAATCCCGAAGTCTGCACAGCGAAGAAAAAATGTCACTCCAATTTTCTTTACTCAAAAGGATTTATTGGTCACTCATGTTAAGGTGACGCATGTTTCGACACTCACAGGTGTCTTTTTCAAACAGAGAGTGGACAGCTAGTGTATGTGAAAGAACAAACAAACAGATTTAAATAGCCCATGACCATGACCATTGGAGTGCCGGTTTTTCTTCAATGCACTATTATGGGGGTGGTCTGTGGCTGACACTGTTATGGGAGTATCTGTGGATGACACTGTTATGTGGGATCTGTGGCTGACACTGTTATGGGGGTATCTGTGGATGACACTGTTATGGGGGATCTGTGGCTCACACTATTATGGGGGTATCTGTGGCTGACACTATTATGAGGGTGGTCTGTGGCTGACACTTATGGGGGTCTGTGGCTGACACTGTTATGGGGGTATCTGTGGATGACACATAGCATGTTATGCTATGTGTCATCCACAGATCCCCCCCATAACAGTGTCGCTGTTTAGTGTGATTGTAATGGCAGAGAAGTAATACTATGAGTAGCTGTAATAATAATAACAATTTTCTCTTCTTTACTTACTACTGGTGAGGAAGGAGGCTGGGCGGGCGGGCAGGCACTGGCAGAGTAACTCACTACGTAATGCGCCTGCGCTGCCTGCTTCATTCATGAAGTGGGCGGAGCAGGGCTGTCACTTAGTGAGTTACTCTGCCAATGACTGCCCACTGCCCGGCCTCCTGCCTCACCATGTAGTAGGTTAGGAAGAGAAGATCGTTATTATTATTACAGCTACTCATAGTATTACTTCTCTGAGCGGGGTCCGGTGCAACACAGTGACTGCATCTGGCCCTGTTGCCATTACAATAGGATGCCGCACCGTAGTGTGTGTGAAGTGTGTGCCGATTCGTCAGTGTGTCGCGCATGCTCGCTTGAGTATTCCGCACACATGCACGGACGCTACTCACACAACGGCTTTCATTAGTATAGATGGGGTCAGCAGGCTGTACATCTGCATCCAGAAGTTCCGGATTTGGTGAATTCCAGCGGTCAGTTCTCTGCCGGAACAGCCTGCTGGAATTCACAACACAGGTGTGAAACTAGCCTTAGGGCTCATGCACACAGCAGTTGTGCGGCTGTTCCGTGCATTGGGGACCGCAATTTGCAGTCCCCAATGCACGGGCAACATCTGTACAGCGGCCGGGACGGATCGAGACCCATTCAACTTGAATGGGTCCATGATCCGTCCGCACAGTAAAAGATAGAACTAGTTGTGGTGCGGAGCCACGGACAGAAACACCATGGAAGCAAGTAAATGGGTCCGCATTCATGATGCGGGGGTGCACATGGCAGGTGCCCGTGTTCTGCGGACCCCCCGTATGCGGGCCGCAATACAGCCACGGCCGGGCAACGACTGCGTGCATGAGACCTTAGTGTCACATAATCTGCTGATGTCAGGATACATCTCGCTTCCCTCAGGCATGATGGGACAGCAGTCACATGACAAACCAGGAAGTAGGATTCAAGCATGTGGGATAAGAGAAAACTGCAAATGAGGTAAAAAATAGTAATAATAAAAGTGCCCTGTCTGACTCAGGAAGAAGTACAACAGCGACTTAAAAAGATTAAAATAGACAAATCGCCAGGACCGGATGGCATACACCCCAGTATCCTAAGGGAATTAAGGGATGTTATAGCCAGACCTTTATTTCTGATATTTACGGACTCTATACTGACAGGGAATGTTCCACAGGATTGGTGCATAGCAAATGTGGTGCCAATATTCAAAAAGGGTCCAAAAACAGAGCCTGGAAATTATAGGCCGGTAAGTTTAACATCTATTGTTGGTAAACTGTTTGAAGGGTTTCTAAGAGATGCTGCTATTTTGGAGTATCTCAATGAAAATAAGCAAATAACGCCATATCAACATGGCTTCATGAGGGATCGGTCATGCCAAACAAATTTAATCAGCTTCTATGAGGAGGTAAGTTCTAGACTTGACAGCGGCGAATCAATGGATGTCGTATATCTGGACTTCTCCAAAGCATTTGACACTGTACCTCATAAAAGGTTAGTATATAAAATGAGGATGCTCGGACTGGGAGAAAATGTCTGTATGTGGGTAAGTAACTGGCTGAGTGACAGAAAACAGAGGGTGGTTATTAATGGTAGATACTCAGATTGGGTCACTGTAACTAGTGGGGTACCTCAGGGGTCAGTATTGGGCCCTATTCTCTTCAATATATTTATTAGTGATCTTGTAGAAGGCCTGCACAGTAAAATATCTATTTTTGCAGATGACACTAAACTGTGTAAAGTAATTAACACTGAAGAGGACAGTTTTCTGCTACAGAGGGATCTGGATAGATTGGAGGCTTGGGCAGAAAAATGGCAGATGAGGTTTAACACTGACAAATGTAAAGTTATGCCCATGGGAAGGAATAATGCAAGTCACCCGTACATATTAAATGGTAAAACACTCGGTAACACTGACATGGATAAGGATCTAGGAATTTTAATAAACAGCAAATTAAGCTGCAAAAACCAGTGTCAGGCAGCTACTGCCAAGGCTAATAATGGGTTGCATCAAAAGGGGCATAGATGCCGTGATGAGAACATAGTCCTACCACTTTACAAATCACTAGTCAGACCACACATGGAGTACAGTGTACAGTTCTGGGCTCCTGTGAACAAGACAGACATAGCAGAGCTGGAGAGGGTGTATTTTTTTATTTATTTATTTTTATTTTAGCAAAAGGGGGGTGATTTGAACTTTTATGTTTTTATATAGTTCCCATAGGGAACTATAACTTACAATCATTTGATTGCGATTATCATACATTCCAATGCAATAACATTGGAATGTATGAAAAAATCGCATATTTCCTATGAAGCCTATTACAGGCAAGGCTCCATAGGAAATACTACAGAGCAGCCTAGGTTTCATAGAGACCCAGGCTACTACAGGAGTGCTCCGGCTCCTCCAATCGCCACACGGGGGAGCCGGAGCGCAAACCGAAAGTAAAACTTTTGGTTTGTGCGCGCTCAGATGCCGTGGTCAGGATTGACCACGGCATCTGAGGGGTTAAATGTCCGCGATCAGCATCGCTGTGATCGCGGACATTAGCCGTGGGTGTCTGCTACAAGAACCATGCAGACATCCGCGGCTAAGGCACCCGCATGTGGCTGGTAGCGGGCGCCATCTTTAAAGACCGGACACAGGACGTACAGGTACGTCCTGTGTCCTTAAGAGGTTAAAACACTAGAAAAATATACAAATGTGGTATTGCTGTAATTGTACTGACTCTAACAATGAATGTAACATTAGTTTTACCACAAAACCTACAAAACTGTGGCTAAATTGTGATTTTTGCAATAATTCCACCCCATTTGTAATTTGTTTCCCACTACATTGTATGCAACCGTATATGGTGGCATTAGAAAGTAGAATTTGTCCTGCAAAAAACAAGCCCTCATACGGCTATGTGAATGGAAAAATAAAAAAGTTGGTTTTGGGAAGGCTTGTAGTAAAAAATTAAAATGAAAAAATGGAAGATCTTCTGGTCCTGAAGGGGTTAAAATATAGAAGCAAATATGTTATTGCATTAACATATTGCACTTTAGTTCAACACATGTAAGCTTTTTTTTTTTTATCAAGGATATGTCATGTCTTTTTATTAGATTAATAATAAAATCTTGATGTTTAATATTTTTTTCCATATGATTGTCGAAACCTTTATTTTTACCTCAAAGATTTCCAAAGGCGTTTTTCCAGGCAGTGGATTATATGGTGCATGAGATGGATATACTAATGGTGAGCTGACCATTTTTTTTTGTATTTGGAACTGTGCTCACGGTTGCAGCGCTGCTCCCATTCATTTCACAGGGAGCAGTACTGCAGTTGCGAGTGCTGTCCACTACAATGTTGATGTGCCGTATAGTACCAGCATTGACTTCTGGTGACGGAGCTACACAGAGCAGCTGGAGGACAGGGTGTTGGACCTCTGCCAAACAGCTAGTGATGGCTCAGCCTGAGGACTGGCCATCACTTAAAAAATGCTGTATTATGTATATTGCTGTATAATCCTATACTGTAAACCCAAGGATAATTCTAAAATTCATGACAATAAGGATTTCTTTACCTGTTCTGAACCATGCTCATAGTCATCCAGTCTGAAGGGTAAACATTCTTTCCAATAAGATCTTTAAACATTATAAATGTCTCCATTAAAAAGTCCTAGAAGAGATAGAATATATTTAAAACACAGAGTATAATTTGAAACTCAAATAAGTGATCTAAACAACAGCCAAGTCAAAACAGGAACAACAGTCGCAATTACTAATGCTATATACCATAGAGACAGCCTACACAAATATTATGGGAACCATGATGGATCCAGAACAGTTTGGACTGATCCCCTCTTCTATGGGTGATGTGAGCTCACCTATTACATAGTCAATCCAGTGTTGAGTCAAAAAGTGACAAATCCGAACAGTTAAGGAAAGGGTGACCAAGCACAAGGACCTCGTGATGAGGGTGGTTAGGGTTATAGTGGCATGAAACACAAAAAGTTTTTATTTTTATTTGGAGTTTCTTTTCCTTTAGTTCAAATGGACAATGTTAATGATAAACACTGAAATTCTCTCTGTAGTAAATAAAGACTTTTTTGTGCTGATATATTTTAAGGTAGACTGATTTCTTTGTCTTTCCCCCATCTACTAACCAACCAAAGTGCCTTTGCACACGACTGTATGCCCTCCAAGATATATGGTCCGTGAGCAGCCCATATGTCCCGAATAGAGTTGAGCGGACACCTGGATGTTCAGGTTTGACGGGTTCTGCCCCGAACTTGACCCCGAACACGAACCCCATTGAAGTCAATGGTGACCCAAACTTTTGAGCACTAAAATGGCTGTAAAAATGCCATGGAAAGGGTTAGAGGGCTGCAAATGCCAGCAAAATGTTAAGAGCATGGCAAATGTTCTGCAAACAAATGTGGATAGGGAAATGACTTTAAATAACATAAAATAGGTAAAAATAAAAAATAATAATCTTGATCTAGGAGGACGAGGTCCATATGGAGTATGAGGTTGAGGAGGCGGTGGAAGCGGCGGTGGAAGAGGAGGAGGTAGCCTACACTGCTTTTTGGTTTTAAATTTTATTTTTAAAATTAGGGTACACTCCAAAACATTGGGAAATTTAAACTGTGGTAACCACCTCCAGTCATACTAAACACACGTTCAGACAATACACTGGCTGCAGGGCAGGCCAGCACCTCCAAGGGGTAAAGGGCAAGCTCAGGCCATGAGCCCAATTTGGAGACCCAGAAGTTGCATGTTCCCAAGTAGTTAATGTATTTTTAATAGAGTGATTAATAAAGATTACATTTTACCTATTACTAGTCAGAGAGGTTACAAAGGTTACGCTAGATCCAAGTGACCACCTAACCCCTCCTCCAGAAGTTGCAGGGGCTGACCCCTGTCAGTCAGTTAGTGTAGGCGTGTGCACACTTACCGGCCCACCATGTCGCACGTCCCCGTGATGTTCGTGATCCAATTTGATATCTGCTCTATCAAGTTTCGATGTTCTTTTATGCGCCTACCATGGTGATCACGGATGGCGGGGAATCAGGGTTCCAGGCCAGAAAGGGAGCGTGAGAAAAAGAGACCAAATTTAAGGGAGATAAATGTATTAAAAAAATTGGGATCGAGCATAAATGTGTGAAAAGCTATTGAGGCGCAAATGTGGGACAAATTGCAGAAGCCCAAATGTGGGCCAAAAGAGTCAAGTCGAATTGTGGGAAAAGCTATTGAGGCGGAAATGTTGGCCAAAGAGTATAGCAGAAATGTGGGACAAAGTATTGAAGCTTAAATGTGGTACAACTTGTTTAAGTTTAAGCATTGAATCAAAGGAGGTGGCGTGCATCAATTAAAGAAGCATTTCTGAAATTTTATTCCCTTTCACCTATGCAGAGCAGGGGTTTATTCACGTCTAAAATTGTATAATGTCAACCCAAGAATGTAACAGAAAAATTACTGAAATTAATTAACCTGTCTATTTGGTAGAGCAGGGGTCTATGACAGAAAACAATTGTTTATTGTCACCCGAAAATGTAAAAGAAAAATTATTGAAATTTATTAAGCTGTCAACTAGGTAGAGGAGGGGTACTATACACCCAAAAATTGGTGAATTTGACCATAACATGTAACTGACAAATGTTTTTTTTTTTTTTTTTTACCGGTCTACTAGGTATAGCAGTGTTACTATACACCCAAAAATTAGCGAATTTCACCAGAAAATGTTAATGACAATTTGTATTTATTTTTTAACCGGCCTACTAGGTATAGTAGTGGTACTATACACCCAAAAATTTGTTAATTTCACCAGAAAATGTATAAAAGTGGTACTGTACACACAATACGTTTGGAGTTCCATATGGAGTAGGAGTTTGAGGAGACGGTGGACGCAGCGGAGAAGGTGGAAGCGGCGGTGGAGGAGGACGAGATAACCAACACAGGATTTTGGATTTAAAGGGAGTCTGTCACCACATTTGGTCATTATAGACCGAGTACACAGGGTTCTGGCTTAACTTAAGATGATTTAAATGGTACCTTTGTTAGTCACTAGTATCGCTCTCCTGCAGCAAAAACGAACTTCTATATATATGCAAATGCGGCTCGCAAGTGCCCAGGGCGGAGTTTACATCTTCGGAGCCCAGGCTGCTCTGCTTGAGATCCCCGCCCTCTCCTTTCCCTTGCGTCCTCCTCCTCTCCCTGTGAAAATCTGCGCCTGCGTTCTGCTTGACTGGGGCCTGCGCACTACAATGCCCACTGTGGTTATGGCATTGATGTAGCTACTGCGCATGCTCCGGCCAACAGCGCGATCTGTTGGCCAGAGCATGCGCAGTAGCTACATCAATGCCATAACCACAGTGGGCATTGTAGTGCGCATGCCCCAGTCAAGCAGAACGCAGGCGCAGGTTTTCACAGGGAGAGGAGGAGGACGCAAGGGAAAGGAGAGGGCGGGGATCTCAAGCAGAGCAGCCTGGGCTCCGAAGATGTAAACTCCGCCCTGGGCACTTGCGAGCCGCATTTGCATATATATATAAAAGTTCGTTTTTGCTGCAGGAGAGCGATACTAGTGACTAACAAAGGTACCATTTAAATCATCTTAAGTTAAGCCAGAACCCTGTGTACTCGGTCTATAATGACCAAATGTGGTGACAGACTCCCTTTAATTTAATTGTGTAAAATTAAGGTACACTCCAAAAGAGTGTGAAATATCCAAAATACAAACATGAGCAATTGCGCTGCAGTATAGCAATGGCTGGTTAGTGCCGGTATACATGTCTATTCTGCACAAGTTACGGACAAGTCCTGAGGGATCCATGCCTGGTTCATTTTAATGAACGTGATCTTGTCCACATTGGCTGTAGACAGGCAGCTGCACTTGTCTGTGATAACGCCCCCTGCCATGCTAAACACACGTTCAGATAATACACTGGCTGCAGGGCAGGCCAGCACCTCCAAGGCGTAAAAGGGAAGCTCAGGCCATGTGCCCAATTTGGAGACCCAGAAGTTGAAGGGGGCAGACCAATCATTCAGTACGTGTAGGCGTGTGCACACATACTGCTCCACCATGTTGGTGAAATGCTGCCTCCTGCTAAGATGTTCCATATGAGCTGGTGGTGCTGGTTGTTGTGGCGTGCTGACAAAGCTTTTCCACATGTCGGCCATGCTAACCCTGCCTTCTGAGGTGCTGGTGGTGCCCCAGCTGCGTTGGCGACCTCTTCCTCGTCCTCTGCCTTCGGCTTGTGTTTCCACTGTGCCCCCGCTGTGAGGTGGGAATGCCACCAGCAACGCTCTTACCAGCGTGCACTTGTACTCGCGCATCTTACGATCACACTCCAGTGATGGAATTAAGGATGGTACGTTGTCCTTGTAACGGAGACCCAGCAGCGTGGCCACCCAGTAATCAGCACAAGTTAGAATGTGGGCAACTCTGCGGTTATTGTGGAGACACCGCAGCATGTAATCGCTCATGTGTGCAAGGCTGCCCAGAGGCAACGAAACGCTTTCCTCTGTAGGAGGTGTATCGTCTGGCGTGTCCTCTGTAACCCCCCATCCACACACCAGTGATGGCCATGAGCTGGTCTGGGTGCTACCCTGCTGAACATGGTTCCTCCTCCTCCTCATCCTCCACCTCGTCATCCTTCAGAACTATGCCCTGGTTGGACAATTGTTTTCTGTTGGTTTGTGTGTGCAGAACCCACCCTCGGAGCCACTTGGGAATGACTGGCCGGAAACCCTACGAAATGATCCCTCTTCCTTCTGTGCCACATGCCCTTCCATCATCACCATGAGTGTTTTTTTTCAAGAAGGCATAGAAGTGGGATAGTAACGCTGAGAACGACGTTATCGGCACCATGTTGGTGGAGTACTCGAAACAGCGCAACAAGGAACACAGGTCTCGCATGGAGGTCCAGTCATTGGTGGTGGTGGTGGTACTGTTCTGCCAAGCGACTCACCCGTGCGTGCTGCAGCTGAAACTCCACTATCACCTGCTGCTGCTCGCACAGTCTGTCCAGCATGTGCAAGGTGGAGTTCCACCTTGTGGGGACGTCGCATTTGAGGCGGTCAGTGGGAAGGCCGAATTTACACTGCAGTGATGACAGGCGAGCAACAGCAGGATGAGAACGCCAAAAACGCGCACAGATGGCCCGCACTTTATGCAGCAGCTCTGACATGTCGGGGTAATTTTTAAGGAATTTCTGCACCACCAAATTCAGCACATGTGCCAGGCAAGGGATGTGCCTCAAACCGGCTAGTCCCAGAGCTGTTACGAGATTTCTCCCATTATCGCACACCACCAGGCCAGCTTGAGGCTGACTGGCACAAACCACTCATCGGTATGGGGTTTGTCCCCCAAACATATAAGTTTTAAAACTGCCTTTTAAAACTGAAGTTGGTGGTGAAGGTGTTACGTTGATCGGATGAAGAGCTGGTAGAGGATGAGGAAGCAGAGTAGGAGGAGGAAGCAACAGGAGGCAAACTGAAGCACTCTGCAATCCTCGGTGGTGGAAGGACATGCGCCAAACGGCTATCCGCCTCAGGCCCAGCTGCCACTGCATTTACGCAGTGTGCTGTTATGGAGATATAACGGCCCTGACCGTGCTTACTGGTCCACATATCTGTAGTCAGATGCCCCTTGCCACAGATGTCGTTGCGCAGTGCACACCTGATTTTGTCCCCTACTTGGTTGTGAAGGGAAGGGATGGCTCGCCTTGAAAAGTAGTGGCGGCTGGGCACGACGTACTGTGGGACAGCCACCACCATAAGGCCTTTAAAACTATCCGTCTCCACCAGACGGAATGACAGCATTTCAAAGTCAAGTCATTTAGAAATGCTGGCATTGAGGGCTAGGGATCGCGGGTGGGTAGGGGGGTACTTCCTCTTCCTCTCCAGCGTTTGGGATATGGAGAGCTGAACGCTTCTGTGGGACATTGTGGAGCTGCTTGGTGACTCAGGTGTTGGTTTTGCTGGCAGATCCTCTGTTTGTGGGGTGCCAGGTGGCTCTGTCACTCCAGAGGTGGATGAAGAAGCCGTGACTGCAGCAGAAGAGGAAACAAGTGGAGACAGTGGCTGCAGGGTAGGCCAGCACCTCCAAGGTGTAAAGGGCAACCTCAGGACATGTGCCCAATTTGATGACCCAGAAGTTGAATGGGGCAGACCCAGTGGCGTAGCTAGAAATGATTGGGCACCACAGCAAATTTTTGAATGGGGCCCCCCTCCCCCAGAATATTTTGCGCAAACCCCTTCTTTCATGCTGCCATGCCTGTGGCTACTAAAGATTGCTCTCTCAGACCAGGCTCAGCAGCTGTTCCATTTGCTTGCTACACTGTCTATACTGCCACTGTATATAATTTAATTGTATAATACTGTTAGTCCTCCTCCTCCTCCTGGTTGGGTCCTTTCTAGGTCATGGCCCCAAAGCAGTTGCTTCCACTGCTTCCCCTGTAGCTCTTCCCCTAGACAGACCCATCAGTCAGTACATGTACTGTTCCACCATTTTGCTGAAATGCTGCCTCCTGCTAAGATGTTCCAGATCTGCTGGTGGTGCAGGTTGTTGTGGCGTGATGACAAAGCTTTTCCACATTTTGCCCATGCTAACCCTGCCTTCTGAGGTGTTGCTAGTGACCCAGCTGCATTGGCAAATTCTTCCTCCTCTGCCTTCACCTTGTGCTTCCACTGAGTCCCCGGTGTCAGGTGTGAATGCTATCAGCAGCGTGTCTACTAGCGGGCTCATCCTCCTATTACACTCCAGTGAGGAAATTAAGGACGGCACGTTGTCCTTGTAACGGGGATGCAGCAGGGTGGCCACCCAGTAATCATCAAAAGTTAGAATGTGGCAATAACTGGGCAGTCGTTGCGCAGGCACTGCAGCATGTAGTCGCTCATGTCTGCCAGGCTGCCCAGAGGCAAGGACAAGCTATCCTCTTTGAGGGAGGTATATCGTCTGTGTCCTCTGTATCCACCCAGCGTTCCTCCTACTCCTGTTCCTCATCCTACAGAACTGTGCCCTGGCTGGACAATTGTGTTCCAGGCCAGGGCCTATGTTGGTGCAGATACCCACCCTCCGAGCCACTTGTATTTGGTTGGCCTTAAGTTAAGGATAAGGCGTGTATATAGTTTTGTTTCTTTATATGGTAAGTTTAGCTACCTTATTGTTATTTTAATATGTTTTTAAGTAAATTTGTAAATAGTTTGTTAATGGTTTGAGTGAAAGGGGGGGGGGTGTTGAGTGTGTAGGGTGTGAGGCTGTTTGGGTTTCTACACTGTCTATACTGCCACTGTATCTAATTTCATTGTATAATACTGTTGAGGTGCTGATGGTGACCCAGCTGCCCGTGACCTGGCTTGGGTGCCACCCTGCTGAGAACACGGTTCCTCCTCATCCTACTTATCCTCCTCATCCTCCAGAACGGTGCCCTGGCTGGACAATTGTGTTTCAGGCCAGGGACTATGTTGGTGCAGGAACCCACCCTTCAAGCCACTTGGATGTCACTGGCCTTAAGATAAGGCGTGTATATAGTTTTGTTTGTTTATATAGTAAGTTTAGCTGCATTATAGTTATTTTAATATGTTTTTAAGAAAATTTGCAAATAGTTTGTTAATGGTTTGAGTGAAAGGGGGGGTGGGGGTGTTGTGTGTGTTCGATTAACTGAATTGATTTTCACTGTCTGGTGTTTAGGAATTTCTGCACCCCAAATTCAGCACATGTGGCAGGCAGGGGATGTGTGTCAAACCGGCTAGGCCCAGACCTGCTAGTATATTTCGCCCATTAGCGCACAACACCAGGCCGAGCTGGAGGTTCAGTGGCACCAACCAATGGTCGGTCTGTTGTTCAATGCCTGTGCACAGCTCCTGCGCGGTGTGGGGTTTGTCCCACAAACACACCAGTTTTAAAACAACCTGCTGTCCTTTCCCCCTGGCTGTGCTGCTGTGGGTGGTGAAGGTGTTAAGCTGAGTGGATGAGGAGGAGGTAGAGGAGGAGGAAGCCGAGTAGGACGAGGAGGAGGTAACAGGATACAAAGAGAAATGCCCAGCAATCCTCGGGTGCGGAAGGACATTCACAAGAATGCTATCCGCCTTTGGGCCAGGCGCTACATTTACACACGGTGTTGTTGGTTATGTGGACGTTGCCACAGATAGCGTTGCGCAGTGCACACTTGATTTTGTTCGCCACTTGGTTGTGCAGGGAAGGGATGGCTCGCCTGCAAAAGTAGCTGCGGCTGGGATACACGTACTGTGGGAAAGCCACCGCCATAAGGTTTTTAAAACTGTCCACCAGACAGAATGACAGCATTTTAAAGGACCAGGAAGTTTGAAATAAGGCATTCAGAGCCATGGGTAGGTGGTTACTTCCTCTTTCTATTTCTTTTTATCTCCAGTCTTTGGGCGATGGACAGCTGATAGCTGAACACTTCCATTGGATTTGCTGGAGATGCTTAGTGACAATGACAGATGTGGTGGCGTTGCTGCCACATCCTCTGTTTGCTGGATGGCAGGTGCCACTGTCACTTACTTGGGCTCAAATTTAGAATGTTTATTTATTATTTTTTTGTATTTTATTTTAAGTCATTTCCCTATTCACATATGTTTGCAGGGCATTTAACTACATTTTGCTGCCTTTTGCAGCCCTCTATTTTACAGCCTTTTCAGTGCCAAAAGTTCGGGTCCCCATTGACTTCAATGGGGTTCGGGTTGGGGGTGAAGTTCGGGTCGAGTTCGGATCCCGAACCCGAACATTTTCGGGAAGTTCGGCCGAACTTCTCGAACCCGAACATCCAGGTGTTCGCTCAACTCTACACACCACTCATGCCGGGTGTCACAGTTCCTTGCACGCATAGCACCACAAATCAAAAAAAAAAATGACAGGCAGAGGCAGGCCATCCCACAGGGGCCGTCGTGGTGCTGTGATTTTCTTGGCCCTAAAATAATGCCCAGTGTTCAGAGGCCACATACCCTGAACTCGAAAAATTCTGAGGACATAGTTGACTGGCTTACACAGGACACCCAATCTTCTACAGCTTCGCTCGGAACCTTGACACACCGACCTCCTCCAGCTCAGCTTCGGGCACCTCTCAAGTCACCACTCGCCCGCCCGCCGCCACCACCAACACTAGCACCACAGCCTTTTCATTTGATCTGTCAAAGGATTTATTCACACATCAGTTGGAAGAAATAAGTGATGCGCAACCATTATTGCCAGAGGATGTAGATAACAGGGATATGTCTCAGTCAGGCAGCATTACACACATGGAAGTACGGTATGATGATGATGTTGTACCCGCTGCTGCTTCCTTTGCTGAGTTGTATATTCTTACATCATGTACATTCTTACAAACATTTTGGAGAACAAAATTAACGTGCAGCAAATATGTCTTGGCATATCGCGCCGCTTCATATACAATTCACCTGGCACAAACTAGATCCCCGCCGTAATCTGAGTCCATGACATAGAAAAGTTATTCCAATGTTTTCCTCTTATTTATCTATTCATTTATTTATTTATTTATTCAATATAGCAATAAAACAACCACAGCCAAAGAATCTGTCCGGCCAATACTGCACCTTCCCCTAAATATGTCCCAAATAGACCAAATATGTCTTCTAACGTACAATCTTCCCAGCACTTAACGTTCCGCAGGGACGATAATCTAGTTTTAATCATCCTACAGAAATACATCCCCTGTAAAAAAAAAAATCAAAAAACATCTGTCCAGGAACCGTGATCCTCTCCAGGGCCCACAGGTATTTAACCAATTTTATATCTATGTACATATTACGGAGCCTGAGTTGCCGTCATTGCCAGAATGCTGTCATTGCAAAGCTCAGCAGTGTGGCATTTTCTGTGTGTGTCTGCCTCTGATAACAGCGATGCCATTTGCAACCTGTGCCAAAAGAAGTCCAACACCCGTGGGAAGTCGTGGGAAGTCCAACACCCACCTAGGTACAACTGCTTTGTGAAGGGACATGATCTCACATCACAAACGCCTATGGGATCAACACATGAGTACAAGCAGTACACAAACTCAAAGCCACCATGCTCCTCCTGGTCCAGCATCTTCAGCCACTTCAACCACTGCTGTCCTCCCTGCCCCCTCTCAACCACCCGCCACTCCGCCTCTCACCTTCAGCAGTTCCTGCTCATCTTCCCACAGTCAGGTGTCTGTCAAGGAAATATTTGAGCATAAGAAGCCAATGTCACAGAGTCACCCCCTTGCCCCGAACTCTTAGCCAGCCAGCTTTTACCATACAAGCAGGTTGTGTCTGAGGCCTTAAAAAAATTTGCAGCTATTGGAACACCCCAGTGGAAGGTACCCGGCCGGAATTATTTTTCACAAAAGGCTATCCCCAACCTGTACTCTATTGTGGAAAAGGAAGTCATGACATGTCTGGCACACAGTGTTGGAGCAAGGGTCCATCTGACCACTGATACCTGGTCTGTAAAGCATGGTCAGGGCAGGTATATCACGTACACTGCGCATTGGGTAAACCTGCTGACGGCTGGCAAGCATGGAACGTGTTGCTCTGCAGCGGAGTTGGTGACAAGCCTGCTGCCACCTCCTCTACTCCTCCTACTCCATCCTCTTCGCTAACCTCCTCGGCTGAGTCCTCTTCTGCTGCTGCGTCTTGCTCCACATCATCAACTGCAACCCCCCAGCTCCCCAGGGGCTATTCCACATCCCGGATACGACAGTTTTGCGCCGTCTTGGGGTTGACTTGGCTGAAAGAAGAGAGTCATATCGGACCAGCACTCATGTCCGCCCTGAACGCACAGGTGGATCAGTGGCTGACCCCGCACCAACTGGAGATCAGCAAAGTGGTGTGTGACAACGGAAGCAATCTGTTGGCGGCATTGAATTTGGGCAAGTTGACACATGTGCCGTGCATGGCACATGTGTTGAATCTGATTGTACAATGCTTTGTGTGTAAGTATCCAGGCTTACAGGGTGTCCTCAAGCAGGCCAGGAAGGTGTGTGGCCATTTCAGGCATTCCTACACGGCCATGGCGCACTTTTCCGATATTCAGCAGCGAAACATGCCAGTGAGGCGCTTGATTTGCGACAGCCCGACACGTTGGAATTCAACACTCCTAATGTTCGTTCGCCTGCTCGAACAAGAAAAAGCCGTCAACGAGTATTTGTATGACCGGGGTGCTAGGACAGCCTCTACGGAGCTGGGTATTTTTTTGCCACGTTACTGGACGCTCATGCGCAATGCCTGTAGGCTCATACGTCCTTTTGAGGAGGTGACAAACCTAGTCAGTCGCACCGAAGGCACCATCAGCGACCTCATCCCATTTGTTTTCTTCCTGGAGCGTGCCCTGCGAAGTGTGCTGGATCAGGCCGTAGATGAGCGTGAAGAGGAAGAGTTGTGGTCACCATCACCAGCAGAAACAGCCTTATCATCATCGCTTGCTGGACCTGCGGCAACGCTGGAAGAGGAGTCTGAGGAAGAGGAGTCAGAGGAGGAATGTGGCTTTAAGGAGGAGGAAGACCAACCACAGCAGGCATCCCAGGGTGCTTGTTGTTGTCACCTATCTGGGACCCGTGGTGTTGTACTTGGCTGGGGGGGAGAACTTACCTTCAATGAGGTCAAGGACGAGGAATGGGACATGAGTAGCTCGGCATCCAACCTTGTGCAAATGGGGTATTTCATGCTGTCATGCCTGTTGAGGGACCCTCATATAAAAAGGCTGAAGGAGAACGACCTGTACTGGGTGGCCACGCTACTAGACCCCCGGTATAAGTAGAAAGTGGCTGAAATGTTACCAAATTCCCAGAAGTCAGAAAGGATGCAGCACTTCCAAAACAAGTTAAAAAGTATGCTTTACACAGCGTATAAGGGTGATGTCCCAGCACAACGGGAATCTAACAGGGGAAGAAGTGAAAGCAATCCTCCTCCTACCACCACCGCGCCGGCAAGGACAGGACGCTTTGTTGATAGAGGACATGCAGAGCTTCTTAAGTCCCACTCATCGCCACAGCCCTTCGGGGTCCACCCTCAGAGAACGACTCGACCGACAGGTGGCAGACTACCTCGCCTTAACTGCAGATATCGACACTCTGAGGAGCGATGAACCCCTTGACTACTGGGTGTACAGGCGTGACCTGTGGCCTGAGTTATCCCAATTTGCGATAGAACTTCTGGCATGCCCCGCTTCAAGTGTCCTGTCAGAAAGCACCTTCAGCGCAGCAGGAGGTATTGTCACTGACAGGAGAAGTCGCATAGGTCAAAAAAGTGTACATTACCTCACCTTTATTAAGATGAATGAGGCGTGGATACCGAAGGGACTGACAGTGGAGGATGCATTTGACTAAAAAAAGGCCTGATTAGATGCCTTGGGCTAAAAATGGTCCCCAGGCTGCTGTATTTAATCTCTGCATGCTGGATGACTTGCGTGACTTCTCCGCCACCAACTAGGCCCAAATGTTTAATACACGTTCTGTGGGGAAAACATCCATTATTCCGGACGCTGCTACAGCAGCAGCTGCAACAATAAACCTAATTTTTCAGGCATGTGTACATGCCTAATTTTTCTGGCCTCTGGTGCTGCACTGTGGCTGCTAAAAAATAAAAAAAAGGCACATACATGTGTCAATTCCCCTTCGTGATCGTTACCTTGTTGTGGTGAAGGGGCTTGCATATCACAATGAAGCGATCACCTCTATGAGTGTGTTGGAAATATTGGCACACCCCAGGTGAAAAGGTCATTGATTAATTTTGAACAGACCAAAAGCGATCGGCTGGATAATTTTTCATAGAAAAAACATTAATTTTCTTTGTGATCATCTAAGGTGATCATTAAAGCCTACTAGGCCAACAATGGGCCCACACTGAAGAATCATTGTTTCCTGGGTCAATTAACTGTCACTGAACTACCTCAGCACGACCATAGGCTTTGAAAACCGCCATTGCCTGCAATCTCCCAAACGTGAGCATGAGCACAGTCATCACTACACCAAGATTGACGCATAGAGGAATAAAATTTATGTCATGAGTGTGTCAACTATTGACAACTCTTTGCGGTTGTCTAAAATCTATTCGATACACGTCCCCTGATAGGGGACGTAACAGGGATTAAACTGATAAGAATAGTACTAAGTAACTGTCACCGACATTTCTGTGAGAAGGTCAGGCAGACGTTCTCTCCTACCTTTTGTATGACGTTCTTTGTTTTGGATTCACTTTGTCAGCTCCTTTCCTTCTGCCAGGTGTCACTTATTTAGACTAATCGTCTTCCTTTATATTCCCTCCCATGCTGCCTTACTTTGCGGTTTATACTACTTCCTGGATGAAGTGTTCACTGCTGGAGGCTGCTGCTGCTTGCTCAGGTAAGTGTTTTCCCTTTATTGTGTTTCCTTGCTGGCTTGATTCTAGGTGACCCTGACTCCGACAATATTCAGTGCAGGGAGCCGGTGGTCGTGTCCCCTCACTATTATAGGGTTTTCAGGTGTCACACAGTCTTAGGTACGTGGGCATGCAATCGACTACCATTGAGGCCTTTGCATGTGTGTAGCAGTTAGGGAGAGCTCTTAGGGTTTTATGGGGCTCACCTATATGCTCCTTAGTTTGGGATCAAGCCAGTCAGTCGTTTATTTATAAGTTCCAGCAATCTGCAACATCATCCGTGACTTTATAAACCGCCATATCGTCTTAAGCATGGAACCGATTTCAGCCTTGATTGACCGTATGCAAGGTCTTTCTCTGGAGGTAGCAGACCTCCGTAAAACTGTCTCAGTTTCAGGTTACCGGTTCTGCTGGCGTTCATGGAGTTTCTTCCGAGCCTAAGATCTCGCTTCCGGATACGTTCTCCGGGTGTAGTGAGAATTTTGTTTGCTATAGAGAGGCTTGCAAACTCCATTTTTGCTTACGTCCTCATTCCGCAGAGTGTGGGGATCATCTCGCTGCTCAGGGATAACGCTCAGTCTTGGGCCTTTTTGCTGCCAGTGGGAGCACAGCCCCTCTGTTCGGTGGATGAATTTTTTGTAGCCCTGGGGAAGGTATATGATGATCCGGATCGTATTGCTCTGGCTGAATCTAAACTGCGCCTTTTTAGAGGAGACAACTCTTTCATGTCATTTTCAGTCCAAGGACAGTGGGGCTATCTCAGTCAGTGCGCAGGGGTCTGTCTGTCTCAATCCCCTTTGAGGAGGAGGCCATGCAGCTACCTTTGGTTGCCTCTGATACTAGAGGATTCAGCTCTCAGAGTAGGGTTTGTTTCTGTTGTGGCGGAATAAATCATTTGGCTAATGTTTGCCCCTCTAGGAGGTTCATGGGGTATTCTGAGGGTAATAAAAAGAAAAAGATGAAGAAACCCTCTAAAAAATATCCATTTGACTGTGGGTGACGCTCATGTTGAGGATATGTCGTGTTTTGTCTTAAGCAGATTACCTACTCCTCTAGTGTTGGGGCGACCCTGGCTCACTAAACATAACCCCACCATTGATTATCAAGCAAGGCAAATAAATGGTTGGCGTTTTGCAGAGAGAATTGCCTCACAGCATCTCTTTCAGAGCTTTCTACCAAACTGTTCCTTCTTTTCTCTCTGAATTTTCTGATGTGTTTTCCGAGAGTGGTGTCCATGACTTGCCCCCTCACCGGGAGTACGACTGTCCTATTAATCTCATCCCGGGCGCCAAGCTTCCAAATCCATGATTATACAATCTCTTCCAACCTGAGAGAGTCTCCATGCATACTTATATCTCTGAGAGCCTGAGAAAGGGACATATCAGACCCTCAAAGTCACCTGTTGTTAAGAAAATAGACGCTTCTTTAAGACCTTGTCTGGATTTCAGGGAGCTTAACCGTATCACGATTCGTGACCCCTATCCGCTTCCTCTGATCCTGGACCTGTGTAACCAGATTGTTGGGGCTAAAGTTTTTTCTAAGCTGGATTTAAGAGGGGCATAAAACCTAGTCAGGGTCAGGGAAAGGGACGAATGGAAGACGGCCTTCAATACCCCTGAGGGTCATTTTAAAAATTTGGTTATGCCCTTTGGTTTGATGAATGCTTCGGTCGTCTTCCAACACTTTGTGAACAGCATTTTTTTTGTCATTTAATGGGGAAATTTGTAGTGGTGTATCTAGATGACATTTTGATTTTTTTCTCCTGATTTCAAGACTCATCAGGATCACCTATGCCAGGTCTTGCTGATTCTGCGGGAGAATAAATTGTACGCTAAACTGGAAAAATGTGTGTTTGCGGTTCCGGAGATTCAATTTCTTGGTTTTCTTCTCTCCGCTTCTGGTTTTCGGATGGACCCTGAGAAGGTCCGCGCTGTGCTTGATTGGGAGCTTCCCGAGAATCAGAAGGTGCTGATGCGTTTTTTGGGTTTTGCTAATTATTACAGAAAGTTCATTTTGAATTATTCGTCTGTTAAGCCACTCACTAATATGACTAAAAAGGGGGTGGATTTTTCCTCATGGTCTGAAGATGCGTTTAAAGCCTTTCTAGTATTAAAGAGTGTTTTGTATCCGCTCCTGTTTTGTACAACCTGATGTCTCTCTACCTTTTATTGTTGAGGTGGATGCTTCTGAGGTGGGTGTGGGTGCGATCTTATCTCAGGGTCCCTCTCCTGCCAAATGGCGACAGTGTGCCTTATTCTCAAGGAAACTCTCCTCTGCAGAGAGAAATTACGATGTGGGAAATAGGGAGTTGTTGGCCATCAAATTGGCTTTTGAGGAATGGCACCATTGGTTAGAGGGAGCCAGACACCATATTACCATGTTTACTGACCATAAGAATCTGGCCTACTTGGAATCGGCCAAGCGTCTGAACCCGAGACAGGCCAGATGGTCCTTGTTCTTTTCTAGGTTTAATTTTGTTGTTACATTCCGCCCTGGGGATAAAAATGTGAAGGCGGATGCCCTGTCACATTGTTTTCCGAGAGAGGGGAACTTTGAAGACCCAGGTCCCATTTTGGCTGATGGGGTGGTCGTCTCTGCTCTTTATCCTGATTTGGAGGCAGAGGTTCAGGCAGCTCAGGCAGAGGCTCCTGATCTTTGTCCTTCTGGGAGGTTATTTGTGCCTCTCGCTTTACGACACAAGGTTTTTAAGGAGCGCCATGATACTGTCCTTGCTGGGCATCTGGTGAGTAGAGCCACAGTGGACCTCATTGCTCGGAGATTCTGGTGGCCAGCTCTTTGTAAGAGAATTGAAGGTTTTGTGGCAGCCTGCGAGACCTGCGCTCGTGCCAAGGTCCCTCATTTACGGCCATCGGGATCTCTCCTCCCGTTACCTATTCCTTCCCGTCCTTGGACACATCTGTCCATGGACTTTATTACAGACTTGCCTCGCTCCTCGGGGAAGACTGTGATTATGGTGGTAGTGGACCGCCCTTCTGTTCTCGCTTGGGGGTTCGGTTGTCGTTCTCCTCTGCTTTTCACCCACAGTCGAATGGTCAGACCGAACGCGTCAATCAGAATCTGGAGACATATTTTCGCTGTTTTGTGGCGGAGAATCAGGAGGATTGGCATTCTTTTTTGTCCCTTGCTGAGTTTGCTTTAAATAACGGTCGCCAGGAGTCCTCTGATAAGTCACCATTTTTTGGTGCATATGGGTTTTATCCGCAGTTTGGGACATTCTCTGGAGAGGGGTCTTCTGGTTTACCTAATGAGGAGAGATTTTCCTCGTTCTTGTCATTTATTTGGCAAAAGATTCAGGGTAATCTAAAGAAGATGAGTGAGAGATATAAGCGTGTGGCGGATAAGAGACGTGTGCCTGGTCCGGACCTGAATGTGGGTGATCTGGTGTGGTTGTCTACAAAAAACATCAAACTAAAGGTTCCCTCCCGGAAGTTGGGTCCTAGGTTTATTGGGCCTTACAAGATCTTGTCACTCATTAACCCCGTTGCTTTCCGTCTTGATCTTCCTCAGACTTGGAAGATCCATAATGTTTTTCACAGGTCCCTATTAAAACCTTATGTCCAACCCACTGTACCCTCCTCTTTGCCTTCTCCTTCGATTTTAGTTGATGGTAATCTTGAATTTCAGGTCTCCAGGATTGTGGATTCTCGCATTAGCCGCGGTTCCCTGCAGTACCTCGTTCATTAAGAGGGCTATAGTCCTGAGGAGAGGATGTGGGTCCCAGAGGCAGACATTAAGGCCACTCGTCTCATCAGGGCTTTCCATAGGTCTCATCCTGAGAAGGTGGTTCTGAGTGTCCGGAGTCCACCCGTAGAGAGAGGGGTACTGTCACAGCCAGTTCTGTGAGAAGGTCAGACAGATGTTCTCCCCTACGTTTTGTATGACGTTCTTTGTTTTGGTTTCACTTTGTCGGCTCCTTTCCTTCTGCCAGGTGTCACTTATTTAGGCTAATCGTCTTCCATTATATTTCCTCCCATGCTGCCTTACTTTGCGGTTTATACTACTTCCTGAATTCCTGAAAGTGTTCACTGCTGGAGGCTGCTGCTACTCAGATAAGTTTTTTCCCTTTATTGTGTTTCCTTGCTGGCTTGATTCTAGGTGACCCTGACTCGTCTACCATTGAGGCCTTTGCATCTGTGTAGCAGTTAGGGAGATCTCTTAGGGTTTTATAGGGCTCACCTATATGCTCCTTAGTTTGGGATCAAGCCAGTCAGTCGTTTATTTATAAGTTCCAGCAATCTGCAACATCATCCGTGAGAGTAACACACAACTCATATAGGGTTGCACAGTACATTGCACGGCGCACGCACAGTGCCCCAAATTGAAAGTAAGAGGAACGACCAAGCTTCTTTTTCCAACTCCCAGATCCTTAAATCTATTCGATACACGTCCCCTGATAGGGGACGTAACAGGGATTAAACTGATAAAAATAGTACTACTGATTACTGAACACACGACTGATATAGGGTGGCACAGTACATTGCGCAAAGAAGAGGCCTTCAATGACGTCAGTGAGGACAAGGAACGGGAGATGGCTAGCTTGGTATCCAACCTTGTGCAAATGGGGAGTTTGCGGTTGTGCAAATAGACTGTTTGCGGTTGTTTGCGGTGCGTTACACGGGGAGTTTGGTCTGTCACAGTTAAGTCTGTCACTGTGAAGCGGGCGTAACCCTTACACTACCTGATCGATACAACATCATACCTGATCGTATACAAACACTGGATGTTTTAAAACACGTTATTCCAAACAATTTAGGAATGTTAGGTGATTTTTGCCCATTATGGAAAATGTTATGTTCGCCACATCTATATTTATGCCTCGCTTCATGCTCTAATTGCACAGCTTGCAAACCACTCGTGTCTTGTCGTCAGCACATTGTCTGAAGAACTGCCACGCCAGGGAACTCCTTGGAGCTGGCTTTGGTGTGCTTGGTCCCTTGCTGCAGTGGGCAGTAGGAGGCGTCTTGTCTAGAGGACAGCCACTCTGCTTTTGCACCCTGCTCCCTCTTCTGTTGTGCTGGTGGCTCTGTGCGACCACCGCCTCTACCTCCGAACTACATCTGTCACTTTAATGACCTTGATTCCATGTGGGGTCGAGGACCTCATTGTCCTCCACATCATCTTCCACCCAGTCTTCACCCCGACTTCCTTGTTGGTCTGCATACTTTCGAAGGCCCCAGCAGTTGGCACCTGTGTTTTGTCATCATCCGATACATGCTGCGATGGTCCTCCCATGTACTCATCTTGAAAAATAAGTGGTTGGGCATCGGTGCACTCAATCTCTTCCACTTCTGGGACAGGGCTAGGTGGATGGCCCTGGGAAACCCTGCAGGTGCCAACTGTGATCTTTCAGCAGGAGACTGGGAGGGAGACAATGTGAAGGAACTGGATCCACTGTCAGCAACCCAATCTACTATAACTTGTTCTTGTTCAGGCCTCACCATTCGTAGAGCAGCATTAGGCCCGACCAAATACCGCTGCAGGTTTTGTCGCACCTGAGGAAGGGGTTTCACTTGTGCCTGTAGCTGGCACAGATCGACCACGTCCTCTCCCTGCAACAGGAGCTCCACCAGCAGCACCACAACCTGGGCCATGTCCCTTATTTGACGCTCGCCTCATATTTTTTGAATTCAGGATCTTGCCCTAAATGGGTGCTTAATTAATAGTAGGAAAGAACGACCGTATATAAAGGGTGTATCTCACACGGCCTGAACCAGACTAGGCCTCAATTAAAGATTTCTTTGCACAAAATGGCTGTATTTGAAATGGCTATATTTCAAATGGCTGAATCAAACCCCTGTATGTATAGGGGGTATCTCACACGGTCGGAACCACTGTAGGCCTGAAGTAAATATATCTTTGCACAAAAAGGCTGTATTTCAAATGGCTGTATTTCAAATGCCTAATTCAAACCCCTGTATGTATAGGGGGGATCACACATGCCCTGAATCAGTGTAGGCCTGAAGTAAATATATCTTTTCACAAAATGGCTGTATTTCAAATACTTGATTCAAACCCCTGTATGTAGAGGGAGTATCTCACCCGGTCTGAACCACTGTAGCCCTGAAGTAAATATATCTTCTTACAAAATGGCTGTATTTCAAATGGCTGTATTTCAAATGGCTGAATCAAATCCCTGTATGTATAGGGGGGGGGATCTCACACGCCCTGAATCAGTGTAGATCTGACGTAAATATATCTTTGCACAAAATGGCTGTATTTAAACTGGCTGTATTTTAAATGGCTGAATCAAACCCCTGTATGTATAGGGGGGATCACACACACCCTGAATCAGTGTAGGCCTGAAGTAAATATATCTTTGCTCTAAATGGATGTATTTCAAATGGCTGTATTTTAAATGTCTGAATCATACCCTTGTATGTATAGGGGGGATCACACGTGCCCTGAATCAGTGTAGGCCTTAAGTAAATATATCTTTGCACAAAAGGGCTGTATTTCAAATGGCTGTATTTCAAATGCCTAATTCAAACCCCTGTATGTATAGGGGGGATCTCACAGGGCCTGAACCTCTGTAGGCCTGAATTCAATATTGGTGCACCAAATGGCGGTATTTATAATCTCTGAATGTAACCCAAATGTTTAGGCTGCCAACTAAATGTTTTGTGCCCAAACGACAGTATGTTTAACAATAGGGATGAGCGAACCCGAACGCAAAAGTTCGGGTTCGTTGTTCGCCGATTTCTATGGCGCATTTTGAAAGCCTGCAAAGCAGCCAATCAACAAGCGTCATACTACTTGCCCCAAGAGGCCATCACAGCCATGCCTACTATTGGCATGGCTGTGATTGGCCAAGTGCAGCATGTGACCCAGCCTCTATTTAAGCTGGAGGCACGTCGCGCAGCACGTCACTCTGCTCTGATTAGTGTAGGGATAGGATACAGCTGCTGTTAGGGCGAGATTAGGCAGGGATTAACTCCACAAAAACACTTAATGAAGTGATCGATCTACAGCTGTAATTCATTCAACTTCTGCTAGTTAAATGCTCACTGTTTTCAGGCTGCCCAGAGCGTTTTTCTGTCACTCTTTTCTGGGGTGATCGGCGGCCATTTTGTGTCTTATGGTGCGCTAGCACAAGCTGCCACCAAGTCCATTAATCCATCAATAGTATTTTTTTTTTTTTTGCTATATCCTACATCAGGGTCTTGGCTGTGCTTATTGTCACCCTTAGAAACTCAGGATAGAATTTTCAATATTTTATTGAGAGGTGAAATTCACTTCAAAAAATCTGGTGTTCCAGCTGTGGCTAGCCAAGTGTAATACTGTCAGGCAAAGAATATATATATTTTTTTCTGGGGTGAAATTCAATTTCCAAAATAGCAATACCCTAAATCAGTGGTTTCTGCTGTGGCAGGACAAGTTTCATAGTGTCTGTCAAAGGATATATTATTTTCTGGGGTGAAATTCAGTTGCAAAAATAGAAATACTGTAAATCTGGTGTTCCAGCTGTGACTGGACAAGTTTCATAGTGTTCGTCAAAGGATATATTATTTTCTGGGGTAAAATTCAGTTGCAAAAATAGCAATACCGTAAATCTGGTGTTCCAGCTGTGACTGGACAAGTTTCATAGTGCCCGTAAAAGTATAGCTTTTGTTCTGGGTTGAAATTCAATTACCAAAATAGCAATACCGTAAATCTGGTGTCCCAGCTGTAACTGGACAAGTTTCATAGTGTCCGTCAAAGTATATAATATTTTCTGGGGTGAAATTCAGTTGCAAAAATAGAAATACTGTAAATCTGGTGTTCCAGCTGTGACTGGACAAGTTTCATAGTGTTCGTCAAAGGATATATTATTTTCTGGGGTAAAATTCAGTTGCAAAAATAGCAATACCGTAAATCTGGTGTTCCAGCTGTGACTGGACAAGTTTCATAGTGCCCGTAAAAGTATAGCTTTTGTTCTGGGTTGAAATTCAATTACCAAAATAGCAATACCGTAAATCTGGTGTCCCAGCTGTAACTGGACAAGTTTAATAGTGTCCGTCAAAGTATATATTATTTTCTGGGGTGAAATTCAGTTGAAAAAATAGAAATACCGTAAATCTGGTGTTCCAGCTGTGACTGGACAAGTTTCATAGTGTCCGTCAAAGGATATATTATTTTGGGGGGGGGGGATTCAATTGACAAAATAGCAATACCCAAAATCTGTTGTTTCAGCTGTTGCAGGCCAAGTGTAAATCTGTCCGTAAAAGGGTTTATCACACTCAGCGTGCATCTCCAAGTGTATTTCTTTCCGTTAAAGGGTATATTACACAGTGTTAAAATACAAGTGCTGAAAGCATAATCCTATATATTTTTTCACACACTACTGTGCATCTTCAAGTGGAAATCTGTCCGTAAAAGGATACCTTTTATCCAGGGCCTAAATACTAGGCCTACAATTGATATTCCCCTAAATCTGTGGGTAATAATGTGCCTGGATTAGTGTAATATGGTACATAAATAGATAGCCAGATAGTGTTAGGTGCCTGTAAAAAAAAGGGCTGAATTTGAATTCAGTACATTGGGCCAAATAATTTTTTTCTTATTGTGGTGAACGGTAACAATGAGGAAAACCTCTAGTAAGGGACGCGGACATGGTAGTGGTGTTGTTAGTGGACCCTCTGGTGCTGGGAGAGCCACACGTCCTAGTGAACCAACTACCTCAGGTTCCAGTACCCGCCAGAATTTACAGCGATATTTAGTTGGGCCCAATGCCGGTCTAAGGATGGTAAGGCCTGAGCAAGTACAGGCGCTAGTCAATTGGGTGGCTGGCAGTGGATCCAGCACGTTCACAACATTATCTCCCACCCAGTCTTCTGCAGAAAGCGCACAGGTGGCGCCTGAAAACCAAGCCCATCAGTCTGTCACATCACCCCCATGCATATCAGGGAACCTGTCTGAGCCTCAAGTTATGCAGCAGTCTCTTATGCTGTTTGAAAACTCTGCTGGCAGGGTTTCCCAAGGGAATCCACCTAGCCCTTCCCCAGTGGTGGAAGACATAGAATGCACTGACGCACAACCACTTATGTTTCCTGATGATTAGGACATGGGAATACCACCTCATCAGAGTCCGCACGTCTCTGATGATGATGAAACACGGGTGCCAACTGCTGCGTCTTTTTGCAGTGTGCAGACCGAACGGGAGGTCAGGGAGGAAGACTGTGTGGAAGACGATGCAGGGGACGATGAGGTCCTAGACCCCACATGGAATGAAGGTCGTGCCACTGACTTTCAGAGTTCAGAGGAAGAGGCAGTGGTGAGACCGAGCCAACAGCGTAGAAAAAGAGGGAGCAGTGGGCAAAAGCAGAACAGCCGCCGCCAAGAGAGTTCGCCTGCTACTGGCCACCGCCACCAGGTACCGAGCACCCCAAAGGCAGCTTCAAGAAATTCCCTGGCATGGCAACTTCTTCAAACAATGTGCTGATGACAAGACCCGAAGGGTTTGCACGCTGTGCCATAAGAGCCTGAAGCGAGGCATTAACGTTCTGAAACTTAGCACAACCTGCATGACCAGGCATCTACATGCAAAGCATGAACTGCAGTGGAGTAAACACCTTAACAACAAGTAACTAACTCAGGCTCCCCCTGCTCCCTCTTCTGCTGCTGCCTCGGCCTCTTCCTCCGCCACGGGAGGAATGTTGGCACCTGCCGCCCACCAAACAGAGGATGTGCCACCACCACCTCCGTCACCAAGCATCTCCACCATGTCACACGGCAGCGTTCAGCTCTCCATCTCACAAACCTTGGAGAGAAAGCGTAAATTTCCACCTACCCACCCTCGAGCCCTGGGCCTGAATGCCAGCATTTCTAAACTACTGGCCTTTGAAATGCTGTCATTCAGGCTGGTGGACACAGACAGCTTCAAACAGCTGATGGCGATGGCTTTCCCACAGTATGTTGTTCCCAGCCGCCACTACTTCTCCAAGAGAGCCGTGCCTTCCCTGCACAACCAAGGCAGAGGAGGAGCAAGAGGTCGCCAACGCAGCTGTGTCATGGCCAGCTCCTCTGAGGGCAGGGTTAGAATGGCAGAGATGTGGAAAAGTTTTGTCACCACGCCACAGCTAACTGCACCACCACCTGATACGGAACGTGTTAGCAGGAGGCAGCATTTCACTAACATGGTGGAACCGTACGTGTGCACACCGCTCCACGTACTGACTGATGGTTCGGCCCCATTCAACTTCTGGGTCTCCAAATTGTCCACGTGGCCAGAGTTAACCTTTTATGCCTTGGAGGTGCTGGCCTCCTGGCGGCCAGCGTTTTGTCTGAACGTGTATTCAGCACGGCTGGTGACGTCATTTCGGAGAAACGCAGCCGCCTGTCCACAGCCAACGTGGACAAGCTGACGTTCAGAAAAATGAACCAGGCATGGATCCCACAGGACCTGTCCATCCCTTGTGCAGAATAGACATTTATAACTACCTCCCCTTAACCATATATTCTTGTACTCCAGGGCACTTCTTTATTGAATCCCCTTTTTTTAATTTTACCGTTATTTTGCGGGGCAACCCAAAGTTGAATGAACCTTTCCTCCATCTGGGTGCCAGGGGCCTAAATTTCACGTACTTGCTTGCTGTCTTGGGGGCAGACATTTAACACTTTTTACTGTCTAATGACCGCCCCATTGTCTCGGTGTCCGGGGCCTATATGTCGTTTAATCATTTGTTGTCTTGGTGGGAGATATTAAACTCTTTTTACTGTCAAATGACCTCTCCTCTGTCTGGGTGTCAGGTTGACCTGAGGCCTGTGTTGCTGTTACAGGACCGCTCTCCTCTTTGTGGGTGCCATGGCCCTGAGTCTGTGAATGAGGCCTGTGACACTGCAGGCAGACATGAATCCTTTTTGGCTGTGATGAGAACTTCAACTCCCATAGTATTCCCACCTGATGCCACCCCAACCTCCTATTCCACCTCTTCCTCCTCCAAGTTGCTAATTGATATTGGTTAATTTTTATTTATTTTATTTTAATTCATTTCCCCATCCACATTTGTTTGCAGGGGATTTACCTACATTGTGCTGCCTTTTGCAGCCCTCTAGCCCTTCCCTGGGCTATTTTACAGCCTTTTTAATGCCCAAAAGTTCAGGTCCCCATTGACTTCAATGGGGTTCGGGTTCAGGGTGAAGTTCGGGTCGAGTTCGGATCCCAACCCGAACCTTTTTTGGGAAGTTTGGCCAAACTTCTCAAACCCGAACATCCAGGTGTTCGCTCAACTCTATTTAACAACTGAATTTGACAGCAGTATATAAGCCTGAAATTTCACACATGCTGATGCTGCAAGGCCTGAAAATAGTGTTTTTTGTCCAAAAAGTGTTTTTTTTTTCAAACCCCAGAAAATGATGGTTGTATTTCTAGCTTAAATTGCACCCTGACTAATACAGATGTTGTAGATTGCCAAAAAAGTATTTTTTTGCTAACAGAATATTAATGCTGTATATATTAAACTTGAATTTAACACTTGCAGATAAGTGTGTTTTTTTTCAAACACCAGAAAACAATGGGTGTATTTCTAGCTTAAATTTGCCCCCCAAAAATGGTGATTTGCAATGTCCCAAAAGCTCAGATGCAGTGTTGGTGCACTGAGCATGCATAAAATGGCCGCCGCCACCCACCTAGCTAACAGAATTCTAAAAGTTTGTATTTTTTGGTCAATGAGCTCAGGGCAGGGTAAAAGGAATATTGCCCTGCACACACACAACTATTTCTAGGTAGATCGCTGAGTTAGATTCTTTCCTATTCTTTCCCTGAAATCACAAGTCCAACAGCATCCTCTCCCTACACTTGTAACAGCAGAGTGACGTACAGCGCTATGTGACTCAAGCTTATATAGAGCCTGGGTCACATGCTGCTCTGGCCAATCACAGCCATGCCATTAGTAGGCATGGCTGTGATGGCCTCTTAGGGCAAGTAGTATGACGCTTGTTGATTGGCTGCTGTGCAGCCTTTCAAAAAGCGCCAAGAAAGCTCAGAACACCGAACCTGAACTTTTACGGAAATGTTCGGGTTCGGGTCTGTGTCCTGAACACCCACAGATTCGGTACGAACCCGAACTATACAGTTCGGGTTCGCTCAACGCTAGTCCCGAAGGGGCATTGATCTTGCACACTGGAGAACACAGCATTATAGATTAGAATGATGCTGTGGACGTCGGGCCGCCCACAGGGCTATTGTCCCGCACTCATACAATGTCACTCCGGGACATATGGGCCGCTCTTGGACCATATATCTCAAAGGGCATACGGTCGTGTGCAAGGGCCCTACACTTGATATTTCAATTTCAGTCTGAGGTACTTTTATAACTCCTGGGTAGCACACCTGCTGTCTTGTGGTTATCTTTCACTTGGGTCTTTCCTTTGTTCCCCATTTCCAATCTCTTGCACACTCTTGTCTTTACTATACTTAACTGGGACCATTTTTTGTTTTGCATTTTCTTTTTTTCCTCCTCATGTTCCAATAGCTAAAAATCGCTTAAAAATCACGACGCTTAACCCCTTCACTACGAGAGGTTTCTTTCGTTTTTGCGTTTTCATTTTTATTCCCTATTTCCTTGAACCATAAAGTTTTTTATATTTCCGTTCACATAGCTGTATAAGGGCTTATTCTTTGCGAGACAAATTGTACTTTCTAATGTCACCATTAATTATGGATGGACAGATGTAGTTTTTCAGCCTTATAAACTGTTACTATATTGAGGTTCAAAATTATTAAGATGCACCTGTATTGTCTACGGTTGTCCCACTTTTAATTTTTCTCTGTTAATTGTCCAAGTTAGTTACTGGTAATTAGATTGTCTGTTAATTTCTGTAACGGCACAGAGTTTTCCTACTCTATTCTCTTTTGTTAATTAGACTTTTTTTTGTATGTTCATTATGTTGTGATTAAATTATTAAATTCTGAATTCAAAAGGTCACAAAAGAGAGCTTTTGCAATCTTTGGAAGTATTTGTGTAAAATATTTTTCGACTTTTTTTTATTTTAAGCAACTCATTCAAAAGTGGGCATGGTTAGCTATGTTAATTAGAGATGAGCGAATCGAATCCCACGAAGAGGAATTTGATCCGAAGTTCAGGAATTATTCGATTCGCCTAGAAGCCAAATTTCCTCATGTTTCGTGTCAGCGAATCAATTAATCCTGAAATTAAAACTTACCGCCTCCATTTGTGCGCGTAGGGGTGCGCGGCCGGCCTGTCGCGAGCAAATGGACGCAATAAGTTTGATGTAATGTCGTTTTTTTAAAATTAATTTCACACTGTTTGTACATTCAGATGCCGCGATCATGTATAAACGCGGCATCTGAGGAGTACAATGACGGGGCAGCGTTATCGCAGCTCCCTGTCATTGCACCCGCTACTTACAAAAAATGCGCTTCGTGGCAAATGAATTTGTCACAAACCAAATTTTTTTGCGAAATTCGCCGAATTGAATTTTCTAGAAATTCGCTCATCTCTAATGTTAATAATGTGTACACCAGATTTAAGAAATTAAAAAGTCACACAAATTGTCATGTTCTAGGGTCAAGCGGACCCCAGAACATCTCAGGCATACAGAAAAGCAAATGCTGCACCAGGAGACAAAACTAAAACTTTACACGCAACCCCAAGCAACCAGCGCTGACAGGAGACAGCCTGCAGCCAGTACGCACAGCGCACCAGCCTACGTGGCAGGCAGGGTGGCGTCATTAATTTTGTTTTCTGATATAAGGTCTGCAGGGATCTTGGGGGGCATTATTTTTGTGGTCTGATATGAGGTCTGCAGGGATCTATGGAGGGGCATAAATCTTGTGGTCTGATATGAGCTCTGCAGGGATCTAAGGGAATGGATGGGGGGTACATGGAACATGAATACTGGAGTCTTCAGGGATCTGAAGAGGGGTCTCATTAATTTTGTGGTCCAATATGAGGTTTGCAGGGATCCTGGGGGTGGAATGAATTTTGTGTACTGAGGCCTTTGGGGGGGGTATGAATTTTGTGGTTTAATCAGAGGTCTGCTAGGATTTGAGGAAGGGAGGGCGGGGGTGGCACAACATTTTGAGGTCTAAACTGGGGTCTGCAGAGATCTGAGGGAGGGAGCACATTATTTCTGGGTTCTGATTGAAGGTCTCCAGGGATCTGTGGGAGGAGGTACATGGATTTTGGGTCTGATCTGAGTACCCAATTAAGGGATGATGATGTGGAGGTTATAGGGAGCCACATTAATTTGTGGTCTGATCTGAAGGGAAGAAGGTTTTAGGAGGGTCACATGATCCTGGGGTCTGTATGAATGTTTGGTCTGTATAAATTTGGGGTCTTATTTGGGGTTTGTATGAATGTTGGGTAATCTAAGGTCTGTATTAATTTTAGTGTCTGTCAGGAGGTCTGTATTCATTTTGGGGACTGGTCTGGGGTTAGATACCTAATGTTTGCCCTTGGTACCATTATTTTCTAGTTCTGTAGCTGTCCTTTGGGGGGTTGGGCAGCACAGTCAGTACAGTAATGTGGGCACATGGGGCAGCAGTGGGCACAAGTAGAAAATGAGGAGAACGTATACTTCAGGGGTGATGTCTCTGGATGTACGAGGTATGCAGTGCTTTCTTCTCTAGTATGTTTGGTAGTGCAGGGAGGCAGTATGCTCTTGGTAGGGCTGACTCACTACTGTGGGTTGTGTCTCACTTTCTCAGCCCCCATATCGATATAATGATTAGAAACAACTGGAGAAGGAGGAGGACAGAGCATGGCAACAAGTGCTGGCCACCAAAGAGGGGCCACTGGCCACTTCTGGGCAGGTATTTTGCGCTGCTGTGGCAGTATATTATACTGCACTAAGGTATTTGGTTCTGCTGGGGCAGTATATATTGCTGAACAGTGGTGTTTGGTTCTGCTGGGGCAGTATATTGAGCAGCACTGTGGTATTTGGTTCTGCCGCAGAACAAAGTACCAAAGTGTGGCACAATATATTGCCTTTTAATGGTATTGCTGATCGTGTATGTGTTAGCCCCACCTTCTGTCAATTGGGCACCTACAACATGGGGTCACTTTTTCCTTTTTTTTTCCCAGGGCCACTTTAAATTCCCAGTCCGCCCCTGGTTATATCATAGTGATCTAGCAATTGCAGCAGCTTTGCCCATGAAATCACCTTGGAATTACGCATGTCATGTAACCAGAATATATGGCCTTACGCACACTGCCGTTGTGCAGCCGTTCCGTGCATTGGGGACTGCAATTTGCGGAACCTAATGCATGGGCAACATCCGTGCGGTGGCCGGGATGAATCGAAATGTTATTTTTTTTGTGGTGCGGAGGCATTGACAGAAACACAATGCAAAAACTCTGCAGTGCTTCCAATCCGTGCATCCGTTCTGCACCGCATCTCCCGGATTGCGGACCACATTCAATGCGGGGAGCACACGGCCGGTGCCCGTGTATTGCAGACCCGCTGTATGGGGCACATGAGGCCTAAAGCTCTGTTTTATTCTGACTTCAGTTGAACATGGGGGAGGTGTTATGAGTGATTGATAGCATTTTCTGTGTAAGTGTGTATAAGAGATAGCTTTCAGTCACTGGGGCAGTCTTAAAGGTAATGTGTCATCAGAAAATGACCTGCTGTTTAAATCACCACTATGTCTGATAATTGGCACCACTTCTTGGTTTATGCAGATCACTTTACTGCTATTAACTAATTGTAATCCTGCCTGTAAGGATATAATTTCTGTGTATAGATAAGACAGGATCCACCATTCACAATAGGTGATTGTCAAAGCTTTTCTATTCTTTCCTTGTACAATGACCTCTGCACAGGTCACAGAACATGCCTAGAAGACTTTCCCATGTACGGTAAGTCAATAGGTTCCTCTCCAGTCCATTGTGTCTATGGACTATGGGGCTGCGGTAAATCAATTTTTTAATGCTGTGTAAATGCTGTTAAGAACAGCTCAGGCAAGATGGCAGCCTCCATAATAGTTTTTAGTACATATAAGAAATAAATATGCAATCAGAAAATAAAAACAGATTAGAAAAAGTGATGTGTGCTAATACGTGTATCTGGTTTAAACTGGCAGATAAAAAATTTAGTGACACATTTCAAACTAATTTAACTTATATTGGCCAGAAAGTTCAGAAAAAGCAGAGGTTTATATGTATAAAGAGCCCTTGCACAGGACCGTATGCCCTCCAAGATATACGGTCCATGAGCGGGCCATATGTCCCGGTGCGGAATTGACCGTGCGCACGGGAGCACAAAGCATCAAAGATTACAATGATGCTGTGGACGTCTGGCCGCCGCGGGGCTATTGTGCCGCACTCGTATGATTTTTTTTCTTATATTTTTTTTTTTTTATTGTTTCAAAGACAAAGCACATTATATACTTTTTTAGGGACAAAATAAGCATACAATACAAAACAAAACTCAAACATGTCCTGCAAAGAAAACAATAATAAAGCCATCCATGGTTCAATAAATAAGTTCTCTAAGCACTTTTGTATCTGCAAATTTATTATTGCGGGATTCTTCTATGCTTTCTGTTGATTAAAGTTATAGTAGTGGCACAAAGTTGATGTCAGTTTCGACCCTGTTGCAGTCTACCTAGTCTACCCTTTAATTGTTCTGTCAAATACCACTGGGTGAACTCGAAGGGTTGCATTAGATTTTTAGAATCAGATAGATTTCTCACCACAACGCTCTTCCATTTCTTAAATAATTTTCCCACCTTACTCTCCTTAGATGGGTTCTCTGGAAGGAACCACAGTGTCTAGCCAATTTCATAGTATTGATCTTTTAGTTACCATACTCAAAGCATGGAATATAGCTGGCAACCTCTTTTCTGATGGGCCCTCCACTCCTGTCTCCTCCCAATAATGGAATAAATAAGTTATGGGTTGCAAGGGGATTTCAAGGTTGCAGATATCTTTAGTGATACTCGCCACTTGGTTCCATAGTGAAGTGTTCCGTGGGCACGCCCACAGACCATGGTATGAGTCAGTCTGTGGCGTGTGACATTTTGGGCAACTTGTCAGTCTGTTCGGTCTACTGAGGGCTGGAGGCAAGTTAAAAGCGTAAATGGCATTGTGCATTATTCGAAAGAGGGTATCTCTCCAAGTTTTGTTTAGTATAGACTTCCTCATCAACCACCACGCTTTTAATATCCTATCACCCGCTTCTTGATCCTACAATGTTCATGCCCATTGTCTAAAGGCCGGAAGGGTCAAACCATCTCCTAAAACTTCCCTAACGAGAATATAGGAAAGAGATGGACTGAGGGCCTGTTCCTCTTTGGAGAATCTTGTCAAAATTATTTTGCTTCGTTTCTCTCAAGGGGTCAGATAATCTATCTTTAAGGAACTTGTGAATTTGAGCAAACTGTATGGTTTGGAAGGGACTTAAGTTATATTTCTCTTTGACTTCCTGGCAAGCCAACCACCTGTTTCCTAAATCATTCATCATATGTTGAGCCGTAAGGATCCCCTTCTTTTTCCATTCCCTAAAGAGACTGTTGCATCTACCTTGCTCAAATTCTGGATGATTCCAGAGCGGCAAATATTTAGATACTCTATAACATAGTCAGAATTGCATTCTGATAGCTTTCCAGGCCACCCAGGTAAGTCTAAAAAGAACAGAGTTTCTAAGGTTCATGGGTACATCTCTTAGTCTTAGGTGCAATAGGGTACCAGGGTTCCACGGGGAGCAAATGTTTCTCTCCAGTGCATAGTCAGAGTGGAAACTTGTGTGTCTTATGCAATAAATAATGTACCTTAAAAGACAAGACAAATTATATAATCTGATATTTGGTATATTCATTCCACCTTTCCACTTGAGAGCCATGAGCTTCTTAATCCCTATTCTAGGCTGTTTCCCTTGGCACAGGAAGTGCGACATTTCACTATGTAGCTCAGTTATGTCCGTGTGTTTAACTAGGAGATGTAGGGTCTGGAGGGGGTACAGGAGTCTCGAAAAGCTCATCATTTTAATTAAATGAGCTCTCCCCAGCAGAGACAAGGGTAAATTATGCCATCTACGTAGCTCTTGCCCTACTTTAATTCCTAGATAGGTTATATGGTCCTTTGCTACAAGTATGCCACATAAAGTTGGATCTTGAAGAGCCCTCTCTCTCTTTTTCTGTAATTTTAAGAGTGAGCATTTGGATACATTCATTTTAAAACCCGAAAGTTTCCCAAAATCTTTGATGGTGTTCAACAACTCCTCAAGGTCTTTGTGGGGTTTTTCTAGAAATAAAATAATGTCACCCGCAAAGAATGCTACTTTTAGCTCCACCTCCCCAATCCTAATGCCTTTGAATTTCCCCCGGGAGCTTAAATATCTAACCAAGGGCTCCACCACCAAGTTGAACAACAGCGGGGACAGAGGGCACCCCTGTCTAGTTCCTCTGAAGAGTTCAAAGGGATCTGACAGAAAGTCTTGAATACCTATTCTAGCTTGTGGGCCTGATTATAATTTGTCCAAATATACCCAAAAAGAGCCCTTCACCCCCAATTTATCCAACACCCACCTAGCCACTCCCAGTGAATGTTATCAAAAGCTTTTTCCGCATCCAGTGTGATCAGGGCGGGTGTCGAGAGGCATTCGAAGAGTCTTGGTGGCACTAAATATAGTGAGTGGGAGGCACTCACTATATTTAGTGCCACCAAGACTCTTCGAATGTTTGTGACCGCAGATCTCCCCTTCACAAAACCAACCTGTTCCAGGCTGATCAAAGTCAGGAGTATCTGTCCCAATCTATTAGCCATTAATTTGGAGAAGATTATTATTTTCTGATTATTTAGGGAGATTGGGCGATAGGAGGCCAGATTTTCTGGAGATTTACCCTCTTTAGGGATCATTTTAATATGAGCCATATTCATTTGGGGTGTGAGACTCTCTCCTTTTAAAATCCCATTTCCCACAGAAGACAATAAAGGTGAGATCTGCATTTTTAGTATTTTATAGAATTTGCCTGGGTATCCATCAGGTCCTAGTGCTTTATCCCCTGGTAAGCTGGCGATCGTGTTTTGTATTTCTTCTGCTGTGATGGTCTTATTTAGGTTGGCCATCTGTTCTGGGGACAAGATTGGCAAGTCCAGCCTCTCTAAGAAGTCTGCCTCACCCTCTCTGCAATCACTAGGTTTGGAATATAAGAAGGAGTAATAGTCTCTAAATATTTTTAAGATTCCCATTGGAGTGGATTTTAAATCTCCCCCAGGACTACGTAGTTGGTAGATAGGGTTCAGCAGACGACATCCCTTAGCTAGATTAGCCAATAGCTTTCCCGGCTTGCTTCCATATTTATAGAGCTCTAGCTCCCTTTGAGACTTATGGAAACTCTCCCTCTTCTCAGCCCAATTTTCAAACTCCCTCCTTGCCGCTACCCATGCCTGTTAACTTTGGGGTGTCTGAGTCTCCATAAATTCTCTGTAGGTCTTTTGTACCTCCTTACTAGCTTTAACGTACTGCGATTTGGTAGCTTTCTTTAGCCCTGCTACATGAGAAATTAGACAGCCCCTCAGTATTACCTTTCCCGCCTCCCAGAACAGTAGTGGGTTTGTGACATGTTCTTGGTTCAAAGAGCTATATTCTAGACACCAGCCTCTCAGCAGCTCAGCAAAGGATTCATCCTTTTCCATAAAGGATGGGAATCTCCAAACATATTCTGTTTCCCTAGGGACCACGCCAAGCAGGGTCAAAATGACTGGCGAGTGGTCTGATATAACCAGGTCGCCAATGTGTACCTTTTGTACCCTAGGGAAAAGCTGGGTGCCTGCTAGCCAATGATCAATTCTGGACCACGAGTTCTGCGCATGAGAATAGTGGGTGTATTCTCTATCATCTGGGTGCGCGGTGCTCCACACATCCAGTGTAGTTGTGTCTTCCACAAAGGATGCTAACATCCCCTCCCTTTCTTAATGGTTGGCGACTTATTCATCTGTTTGAGATCCTCATTAGTGTGTATCACTGCGTTGAGGTCTCCCCCAGTAACTTATCTCTAGCAGGGTCTTGCAAAGGTTTGTCCCGCAGCGAAACAAAAAAATATTTTTGGGTTACATTAGGGGCATATACATTATATATATTCAGTTCCCCACCCGATTCTTTGAGACTCACCACCAATAGTCTAATTTCATCATCCACAATCTGACTTTTGACTCTACGTACTAGAGTTTTGTGTACTAATGTGATAACTCCCGCTTTACCCTGTACTGCCGGGGACCCAAAGACCTTCCCTACCCACAACTTAGCCATCCTTTGGAAATCAGATTCCACAAGGTGTTTCAAACATGTCCTCCTGTGAGGGAGCTGGCTGGAGATCGAGAGGCACATTAGTCTGGTCTTCAGTGCCTTGCTTCGTCGCCATCTTGGATGCGCTGTTCAGTTGCCTGCTGCACGTGTCTTCCCCTTCGTATGGTTTCCTCCCGCTCCTCACTATGTATCTCTCCATATAACTCAGTGAGTCTTGCGGGGGGACCCACACAATGACGGGAAAGTTGAGCCGTTAGGCGGTTTTGAGAGGGCTATTTTACTGGGAGATGTAGAGGAGCTCCACTAGCCACATCTCGCCATCCCAGTGCTGGAACCGGAAGTTTTATATGATCTTATGAGTGTGGGACAATAGTCCTGTGGGCGGCCCGATGTGCACAGCATCATTGTAATCTATAATGCTGCGTGCTCCTGTGTGCGCAATCAATGCCGATCCGGGACATATGGGCCGCTCATGGACCGTATATCTCTGAGGGCATACGGTCGTGTGCAAGGGCCCTAAATTACATGTTTTGGTGATTTATTTTCACAAAATTATATATCAATCTGCTCATCGTCTCCTGCTGCATAACATGCTGCCTGCAGATTGCAAAGCTTTTTGTGGTGCTAGATCATCTTTAAAAAAAGAAAAAACACATTTGGAATTCACCAAACAGCATGCGGCAGACTCCTCAAAAACACAGAAAAACATTCGCTGGTCAGATGAGATTAAAATTAAACTTTTATAGTCATCGTGGGAGGTGTAACCCAACGCTCTCGATCACCCAAGGAACCACATTTCCACAGTGAAGCTATATCCTCCTGCGGGGATGATTTTCATTTTTAGAACATTTAGTGAAAAAATTAAATGGAGCCTGTCACCATGAAAATTAATGTAATCCGCAGGCAGCATGTTATAGAGCAGGAGGAGCTGAGCAGATTGATTTACAGTTTTGTGGGAAAAGATTCAGTGAAACTTGTAATTCTTTTAAATTCCTGTTTATTCTGTGCTTTGAAGGAGGTGGTCCTATCAGTGATTGACAGCTATCTGTGTATACACAGTCACAAAGGGAAGGCTGTCAATCACTGATGGGACCACCTCCCTAACTTCAAAATCAAAAATGAGCACGAATTTAAAAGAATAAATTACAAGTTTTACTGAATCTTTTTACCACAAAACTTTAAATCAATCTGCTTGGTTACTCCTGCTGTATCATATGCTTCCTTTAGCTCAAACACCAGGTTCCCTTTAAGAAAACATCCTTAGGGTTCTATCTTTTTATAATGTACATGACATCCATTTCTATTAGTTCAAACAAGAATTGATTTTATAGGTTCCAAAAACACTATGAAATGTCTTCGGAACCTGTAAAGTGATATTTTATGACACCATTTTTATGGACAAATTTTTTAATACCACTTGAGTGATTTCATCTGGACTGCTTCATCCCAAATATAGGGGGAAAAAGTTGCAAACACCATGTTAGTGATTTTTTTTTTAGACACGACTTGCAAATAAATTTGTTGCAAGTGGCTTTTTTACACCTTCCTCACCACTTTCTCTTGTTTTCTACACAACATGCTAAGTCTCTATGGATCCACATTAGTAAGCCTTTTGTTACTGTTTCTCAACTAAAATAACTTTATCTTTGTATGGGAAACATGCTGGTATATAATAACATGGGTACACATGGTTTTTGGGTAACCTATTAAGGATTCATAGAACACAGAAGCATAATATGTTCTTGAAGAAGGAGGCCTACCACTAATTGCTGTTCTCACTTAGGGTACGGCCACAAAGTTAGGTTTTTGCATGCAGTTTTGGATACCAAAATCAGGAATGAATTGAAAAATGAGAAGTCGTATTTGTCTTTTATACTTTCTGTCTTTTTATGATCCACTCATCATTTTGTCTTCCAAAACTGTATGTGGAAACCTGACCGTGTGGCCGAACCAATTGGAAACAATCTGTTGCTGCAATTTTTAACTTTTAAAAACCTTTTGCATCTTAATTGCCCAGTGGGATTTCAGCATAACAATAAACAATAAAAGTCATGCAGAACTTACCACCAAGTCTGAACTTGACTGAAACATTCCAATGTAGTGAGTATAATGCTGGTCATCCATTTGCTGAAGAATTGCTGTCATACATGCCACAAAATGACTCTGAAAATATTACAATTAATGATTGGAATTTAGTATACATTTCAATAATGTGTTAGAAAACTATTTATTAATATAAACATATATGGGGTCATTTATCAAACTGGTGCAAAGTAGAACTGGCTTAGTTGCCCATAGCAACCAGTCAGATTCCACCTTTCATTTTCCAAAGGAGCTGTGAAAAATTAAAGGTGGAATCTGGTTGCTATGGGCAACTAATCTAGTTAAACTTTACACTAGTTTGATAAATGACCCCAACAGGAGTAGCAGTTTTTTTATCACTTTGAAGTCTGCCCTTGGATTCTTGTGCTGTGCCAAATTTGTGAGAGGGTGCATAGATTTAAAAATGTCAGCGCATGTGTAATGTGGTTTGGCCTTTTTAAGTGATTGTATGCCAGGGCACTACCTGACATACTTTGAGACTGGCTACGACATTTACCCGTGTTGCACATCATAAATGCACCTTAAAAGCGATCTATTTTCCAAAACAAATCAACTTCTCACTCTATGTACGTCTGAAAGTGATGCGAGAATCCAAAAGTCTTATAATTTTGCACAAATTGTGATGTGCCCCAAAATATTCAACAATTTAATGCCACAAACTGGTTTAACAGCTTTCTTAAATGTCCCCCTGAATATCCATGGTATGTGAATGTCAAAAAATGTTTATGTAATGAAGAACATTACATTCAAATCAAATGCCCACAAAAAAGAAAATAGTGAACTAACACCTCTACTATCTCCAACACAATACAAGGAACTATCAAAATAGATGAAAATTAAAGTTTATTGAAATACACGAGCCTGTAATCACTTTCAAATAATGAAATTGAACTCATATTGGCCAGTAAATCTGGTGGTTAGCTTAAATTTTCTTCTTCTGGGCTCTGTCCTGTGTGGTCTCGGTGTTGGAATCATAGTTACATAGTTGATACGGTTGAAAAAAGTCCATAAGTCCATCAAGTTAAACCAAGCGATAGGTGGGCATGCGAATCCCAGAAGGAAGTGAGACTCAGATTTCTACACGTTTTCATAAGCATTAATGTTGTTTACATTTAAGAATTAATCTAAACCTTTTTTAAACCCTTCTACTCCGGCCAGTTTTCACCTTCCTGCCCAGTCCATTATTTGCAAATCTGACGTGTCACTTTATGTGGTAATAGCTTTGGAACACTTTTGCTTATCCAGGCCATTCTGACATTGTTTTCTCGTGACACATTGTACTTCATGATAGTCATAAATTTGAGTCAATATATTTCACCTTTATTTGTGAAAAAATCCCAAATTTACCAAAAATTTCAAAACATTCCCAAATTTTCAAATTTCAATTTCTCTACTTTTATAATAGATAGTGATACCTCATATATTAGTTATTGCTTTACATTTCTCATATGTCTACTTCATGTTTGGTGTACTTCATGTTTGGGTCATTTTGAAAATGAAATTTTTTGGGGACGTTAGAAGGCTTAGAAGTTTAGAAGAAAATTTTTTAATTTTTAAGAAAATTTACAAAACCCACTTTTTAAAGACCAGTTCAGGTCTGAAGTCACTTTGTGGGGCTTGCATAATAAAAACCACAATAAATGGCCCCATTTTAGAAAGTACACCCCTCAAGGTATTCAAAAATGATTTTATTAACTTTGTTAACCCTTTAGGTGCTCCACATGAATTAATGGAAAATGGAGATGAAATTTCAGAATTTACCTTTTTTGGCAGATTTTACATTTTAATACTTTTTTTTTCAGTAACAAAGCAAGGGTTAACAGCCTAACAAAACTCAATATTTATTACCCTGATTCTGTGGTTTACAGAGACACCCCACATGTAGTTGTAAACTGCTGTATAGAAGGACGCAGAAGGAAAGGAACGCCATATGGTTTTTGGATGGCAGATTTAGCTGAATTAGTTCATGTCCCATTTGAAGCCCCCCGATGCACCTCTACAATAGAAACTCAAAAAGTGAACAGATTTTGGAAACTAAGGGATAAGATGCCAGTTTTATTGGTACTATTTTGGGGTACATATGATTTTTAATTTCTCTATATTACGTTTTTTGTGAGGTAAAAAATTGATGTTTTGGCACAGTTTTTTTTTTTTTACAACATCTATCTGACAGGGTAGATTGTGTGCTATTTTAATAGAGCAGGTTGTTACGGACGCAATGATATCAAATATGTCTACTTTCTATGTTTGTTTCAGTTTTACATATTAAATCATTTTTGAAAAAAAATTATGTTTTTGTGTCTCTATTTTCTGAACGCCTTATTTTTTATTTTTCTGCCGACCGCCTAGTGCAGGGGCTCTTTTTTTGCAGGAAGAGTCTGATTTTTTGTTTATTATTACACTTTATGGGGCAAGGTGACCAAAATTTTATTATTTTGGCGCAGTTTTTTTAATTTACTTTTCCAGCGTTCAGCTGAGTTAAGTCATGTGATATTTTTGTAGAGCAGATTATTACGAACGTGACAATAATTAATATATCTACTTTTTTTTTGCGGGATGAGGTGACATTTTTATTGGTACTATTTTGGGGGGTATATGCCTCTTTGATCGCTTGGTGTTGCAATTTTTGTGATGTAAAGTGACAAAAATGTCTTTTTTTTTTTTACAGTTTTTATTTTTATTTTTTTACGCTGTTCACCTGAGGGGTTAGGTCAAGTGATATTTTTATAGAGCTGGTTGTTACAAATGCGACGATACCTAATATGTCTACTTTTTTTATTAATTTCACTTTAACACCATAATAGCAGTTTTGAAGCAAAAAAGAAAAATCTAAATTTTCTGAGTGTGATAGCTTTTTTATTTTTTGACCGATTATCTTAGGTAGGGTCTCATTTTATTGCGGGATGAGGTGACTGATACTATTTTGAAGGGCATATGTCTTTTTGATCACTTGCTGTTACAATTTTTGTGATGTAAGGTGACAAAAATAGCTTTTTTTACACGTTTTTTTTATTTTTTTCGGTGTTCACCTGAGGGGTTAGGTCATGTGATATTGTTATAGAGCTGGTTGTTATGGACGTGGTGATACCTAATATGTGTATTTTTTTTTATTTATTTCACTTCAGCATAATATTAGCAGTTTTGAAACAAAAAAAATTATGTTCTGAGAGTAGTGTTGAGCGAACACCAGGATGTTCAGGTTCGAGAAGTTCGGCCGAACTTCATGAAAATCTTGAGGTTCGGGATCCGAACTCGACCCGAACCTGACCCCGAACCTGAGGCACTAAAAAGGCTGTAAAATAGCCCTGCTAACCCTGCCCTCAGAGTAGCTGGCCGTGACACAGCTGTGTTGGCGACCTCTTGCTCGTCCTCTGCCTTCGCCTTGTTCTTTCACTTGTCCCCCTGTGTCAGTTGGGAATGCTCTCAGGAGCGAGTCTACCAGCGTGCGCTTGTACTCGCTCATTTTTTCTATCACACTCCAGTGCGGGAATTAAGGTGGGCACGTTGTCTTTGTACCGGGGATCCAGCTGGGTGGCCACCCAGTAGTCAGCACACGTTAAAGTGTGGGCAACTCTGCGGTCATTGTGCAGGCACTGTAGTTTGTTGTCGCTCATGTGTGCCAGGCTGCCCAGAGGTAAGGACAAGCTGTCCTCTGTGGGAGGTGTATCGTCATCGTTCTCAGTTTCCCACCAGCCATGCACCAGTGATGGGCCCGAGCTGCGTTGGATGCCACCACGCTGTGAACATGCTTCATCCTCATCGTCCTCCACCTCCTCCTCATCCTCCAGTAGTGGGCCCTGGCTGGGCAAATTTATACCTGACCTCTGCTGTTGCAAAAAACTTCCCTCTGAGCCATTTCTAAAAGACTGGCCTGAAAGTGTTAGAAATGACTCCTCCTCCTCCTGGGCCACATCCTCTTCCATCATCGCCCTAAGTATTTTATCAAGGAGACATAGAAGTGGTATTGTAACGCTGATAACGGCGTCATCGCCACTGGCTATGTTGGTGGAGTACTCGAAACAGCGCAACAGGGCACACAGGTCTTGCATGGAGGCCCAGTCATTGGTGGTGAAGTGGTGCTGTTCCGCAGTGCCACTCACCCAAGCGTGCTGCAGCTGAAACTCCACTATGGCCTGCTGCTGCTCGCACAGTCTCTCCAGCATGTGCAAGTTGGAGTTCCATCTGGTGGGCATGTCGCATATGAGGCGGTGAGCGGGAAGGCCGAAGTTACGCTGTAGAGCAGGCAGGCGAGCAGCGTCAGGATAAGAACGCCGGAAGCGCGCACAGATGGCCCGCACTTTATGCAGCAGCTTTGACATGTCGGCGTAGTTATGAATGAATTTCTGCACCACCAAATTCAGCACATGCGCCAGGCAAGGGATGTGCGTCAAACTGGCTAGTCGCATAGCTGCAACGAGATTTCGCCCATTATCGCACACCACCAGGCCGGGCTTGAGGCTCACCAGAAGCAACCACTGGTTGGTCTGTTGTTCTATACCCCGCCAGAACCCCTGCGCGGTGTTGGGCCTGTCCCCCAAACACATGAGTTTCAGAACGGCCTGCTGACGTTTACCCGAGGCTGTGCTGAAGTTGGTGGTGAAGGTCTGTGGCTGACCGGATGAGCAGGTGGCAACAGGAGGCAAACAGGAGGCAAACACGAATCAGCTCTCCACCTGGGGCCCAGCCGCCACTACATTTACCCAGTGTGCAGTTAAGGAGATATAGCGTCCTTGGCCATGCTTACTGGTCCACGTATCTGTGGTTTGGTGGACCTTGTCACAGATGGCGTTAAGCAGTGCACACTTGATTTTATCCGATACTTGGTTGTGCAGGGAAGGCAAGGCTCTTTTGGAGAAGTAGTGGCGGCTGGGAACGACGTACTGTGGGACAGCCACCGCCATCAGCTGTTTGAAGCTGTCCGTGTCCACCAGCCTGAATGACAACATTTCAAAGGCCAGTAGTTTAGAAATGCTGGCATTCAGGGCCAGGGATCGAGGGTGGCTAGGTGGGAATTTACGCTTTCTCTCCAAGGTTTGTGAGATGGAGAGCTTAACGCTGCCATGTGACATGGTGGAGATGCTTGGTGACTGAGGTGGTGGTGTTGGTGGCACATCCTCTGTTTGCTGGGTGGCAGGTGCCAGCGTTCCTCCAGAGGCAGAGGAAGAGGCCGATGCAGCAGCAGAAGAGGGACCAGGAAGGGCCTGAGCCCTTTCTTGGTTTTGAAGGTGCTTACTCCACTGCAGCCCGTGTTTCGCATGTAGATGCCTGGTCATGCAGGTTGTGCTGAGGTTTAGAACGCTAATGCCTCACTTCAGGCTCTGATGGCACAGCATGCGAACAACTCAGGTCTTGTCATCAGCACATTGTGTGAAGAAGTGCCAATGCCAGGGAACTCCTTGAAGCTGCCTTTGGTGTGCTCGGTCCCTGGTGGCAGTGGCCAGTAGCAGGCGAACTCTCTTGGCGACGTCTGTTCTGCTTTTGCACCCTGCTCCCTCTTTTGCTACGCTGTTGGCTCGGTTTCACCACTGCCTCTTCCTCTGAACTCTGAAATTCAGTGGCACAACCTTCATTCCATGTGGGGTCTAGGACCTCATCGTCTCCTGCATTGTCTTGAACCCAGTCTTCCTCCCTGACCTTCTGTTCGGTCTGCACACTGCAGAAAGACGCAGCAGTTGGCACCTGTGTTTCGTCATCATCAGAGAGATGTGCTGACTCTGCTGAGGTGGTATTCCCATGTCCTCATCAGGAAACATAAGTGGTTGTGCATTCTATGTCTTCCACCGCTGGGGTAGGGCTAGGTGGATTCCCTTGGGAAACCTTGCCAGCAGAGTCTTCAAGCAGCATAAGAGACTTCTGCACAACTTGAGGCTCAGACAGGTTCCCTGATATGCATGGGGGTGATGTGACAGACTGATGGGCTTGGTTTTCAGGCACCACCTATGCGCTTTCTGCAGAAGACTGGGTGGGAGATAATGTGAAGCTGTTGGATCCACTGTCGGCCACCCAATCGACTAGCGCATGTACATGCTCAGGCCTTACCATCCTTAGAATGGCATTAGGCCCGACCAAATATCGCTGTAGATTCTGGCGGCTACTGGGACCTGAGGTAGTTGGTTCACTAGGATGTGTAGCTGTGGCAGAACGGCCACATCCTCTCCAAGCACCAGAGGGTCCACGAACACCACCTTGACTATGTCCGCGTCCCTTATTAGATGTTTTCCTCATTGTTACCGTTCACCACAATAAGGAAAAGCTTATTTGGTCCAATATATAGAGTTCAAATTAAGGCCTTTTTTTATAGGCACCTAACACTATCTAGCTATCTATTTATGTACCGTATTACACTAAAACAGGCACAGCGGAAACCACAGATTTAGGGGAATATCAATTTTAGGCCTAGTATTTATTCCCTGGCTGAAAGGTATGCTTTTACAGACAGCATTACACTTGGAGATGCACATTAGTGTGTGCAAATATAGAGGACTACGCTTTCAGAACTTGTATTTAGACCTTGAGGGCAATATACCCATTTACGGACCGAAATACACTTGGAGATGCACAGTAGCATGTGCAAATATAGAGGATTTAGCTACATTTAAAATGTAGTACATGTACATGTAGTAAGTAAACTACATTTCTGTGTTGCATGTCATTTTGCATTTATACACCTGTTGTATCCCTGTTTATAGGCTGGTTAGGTGTAATTTATACATCCCACCACTAGATGGGGATAGTACCACTCTGGGATGTCTATCCCAGCTCAGGCCTAGTCTGTAATCAGTTAGCAGTAGTTAGTGTCTGTGTGCAGATCAAGCAACAAGTCTGCTGAGGAGTGAAGTTTAGTCCAAGAAGAGACAAAGTGGAAAAGGACTTAAACCAAAGGGTAATAGCCGCTACCCAGGCACTAAAGACCGTTGGGAGTAAAGGTGAAGGATGCACTAGCCACCGGCAACCTTACCAGAATTTCACTGGATTCAAAAGGGACCAGAAACTGAGTCACCTACCAGTAAGTGTAAACGTACATCACCAAAAACAAGCAAATAACGCCATATCAGCATGGCTTCATGAGGGATCGGTCATGCCAAACAAATTTAATCAGCTTCTATAAGGAGGTAAGTTCTAGACTTGACAGCGGCGAATCAATGGATGTCATATATTTGGACTTCTCCAAAGCATTTGACACTGTACCTCATAAAGGTTAGTATATAAAATGAGGATGCTCGGACTGGGAGAAAATGTCTGTATGTGGGTAAGTAACTGGCTAAGTGACAGAAAACAGAGGGTGGTTATTAATGGTAGATACTCAGATTGGGTCATTGTAACTAGTACCTTAGGGGTCAGTATTGGGCCACATTCTCTTCAATATATTTATTAATGATCTTGTAGAAGGCCTGCACAGTAAAATATCTATTTTTGCAGATGACACTAAACTGTGTAAAGTAATTAACACTGAAGAGGACAGTTTTCTGCTACAGAGGGATCTGGATAGATTGGAGGCTTGTCAGAGAAATGGCAGATGAGGTTTAACACTGACAAATGTAAAGTTATGCACATGGGAAGGAATAATGCAAGTCACCCGTACATATTAAATGGTAAAACACTCGGTAACACTGACATGAAAAAGGATCTAGGAATTTTAATAAACAGCAAATTAAGCTGCAAAAACCAGTGTCAGGCAGCTACTGCCAAGGCCAATAAGATAATGGGTTGCATCAAAAGGGGCATAGATGCCCGTGATGAGAACATAGTCCTACCACTTTACAAATCACTAGTCAGACCACACATGGAGTACAGTGTACAGTTCTGGGCTCCTGTGAACAAGACAGACATAGCAGAGCTGGAGAGGGTTCAGAGGAGGGCAACTAAAGTAATAACTGGAATGAGGGATCTACAGTACCCTGAAAGGTTATCAAAATTAGGGTTATTCACTTTAGAAAAAAGACGACTGAGGGGAGATCTAATAACTATGTATAAATATATCAGGGGCCAGTACAGAAATCTGTCCCATCATCTATTTATCCCCAGGACTGTGACTGTGACAAGGGGACATCCTCTGCGTCTGGAGGAAAGAAGGTTTGTACACAAACATAGAAAAGGATCCTTCACTGTAAGAGCAGTGAGACTATGGAACTCTCTGCCTGAGGAAGTGGTGATGGTGAGTACAATGAAGGAATTCAAGAGGGGACTGGATTTATTTCTGGAGTGTAATAATATTACAAGCTACAGCTACTAGAGAGGGGTCGTTGATCCAAGGAGTTATTCTGATTGCCTGATTGGAGTCGGGAAGGAATTTTTTTCCCCTTAAGTGGGGAAAATTGGCTTCTGTCTCACAGAGTTTTTTTTGCCTTCCTTTGGATCAACTTGTAGGAAACAGGCCGAACTGGATGGACAAATGTCTTTTTTCGGTCTTATATACTATCTTACTATGTTACCACAGCCTGAGTCAGGACCTAGCAAAACCTATTAACAGTGGATCAACAGAATTCCTCTATATATCAAGAGACTGTATTCTATCTGGATGTTTATGCTGCAACCAAAACCAGTCACAGTAAAAGTTGTCAGTTATATCTTACCACTGTCTACCTCATTCTTCAATATTGCTACTATAATTGGTTGTACCACCATTAATGTTACTGGCGTCACGACAAATACCGTCAAGGGACCCAGCCGGGACAAGTACCCTAAGCACCATTAACATCAGGGCACCTCAACCACCATCTTGGCTGGTGCTCCCTCTCACAGAGTGTGCCCCGGAGGATCTCGTGCTGTCTTCCCCTTCACTGCGCTGTCGCCCAGGGAGGCTTTCTGCTAACCGTGAGTAAAACCTATGAACCGTCATTTCCCATCGGCCCGCCGTGTACCTCACGTGTATCCCCTGCAGACTGGCATGCCGCATATTTAGACACTTAGTGTAATATACCCTTTTATGGACAGAAATGCACTTGGAGATGCACAGCAGCGTGCGCAAATATAGAGAATTTATTTTTCAGGTCTTGAATTTAGACGCTGACACGCTGAGTGTAATATACCCTATTACGGACAGAAGTACACTTAGAGAGGAAAAGCACAGATGTTTAGGATTTCTATTTCAGGGATTTTATTTAACCACAGAAAAAAATCTATCCTTTGACGGACAGTATTGCACTTGGCCAGCCACAGCTGGAACCCCAGATTTAGGGGATTGGTATTTTGGCAACTGAATTTCATCCCAGAAAAAAGATCTATACTTTGACTGAAAGTATTAAAATTAGCCAGTCACAGCTGGAACAACAGATTCAGGGGATTGGTATTTTGGCAGTTGAATTTCACCCCATAAAAAATCTATCCTTTGACGGACAGTATTACACTTGGCCAGCCACAGCTGGAACCCCGGATTTAGGGGATTGGCATTTTGGCAATTGAATTTCACCCCAGAAGAAAATCTATTCTTTTACGGACAGTATTACTGTCACTACTAGAGCTTTGAGACGTTCTCACAGCTCTGTTTCTCCGCCCCTGTGATGATGTCTTTACTTTCTGTTTCCTTCCTCCCAGCTGTCCCTCCTGTGTTTGATTGCTCTGCCTTTAAATCACCCCTCTTCCTTTGTACGGTGCGGATTATACTTTTTCATTTGAGCAGTATCTCTCGCTTGAGTATCTTCACTGGTGTGATATCTTTTTCTGGACCTGTGTTCTGCTGAAGCAAGTACTTCGGATATTGTCTGCTGACTTTGGATCTGTTTTCACTGCTGCTGCAGCTCCTTCAGTTAAGTGTGCAGACATTGTGTGTTTCTGTTTGATTTGCTGACTGGATCCGAGGCGACCCCGGTTCCGTCCATATACTGAGCAGGGCACCGGTGGCCGTGCCCCTTCCACTATTGTAGGGGTTACAGTGGTCATCAGCCTTAGGTACGCGGGCATGTGTCGATCCACCATCTGGATCTGGACATGGGCTTAGCAGCATAGGGAGAGCTTTTAGGGTCTGACAGGGGTCACCCTTTATGTTCCCTAGTTTGGGTCCGGTCAGTAGCTAACTCACTGTGTATGCTCTTGTTGCTCACATACAGCCGTGACATTTACACTTGGACAGCTACAGCTGGAACCCCAGATTTAGGGGATTGGTATTTTGGCAATTGAATTGCACCCCAGAAAGAAAATCTATCCTTTTACGGACAGTATTACACTTGGCCAGCAACAGCTGAAACCACTTATTTAGGGGATTGGTATTTTGGCAATTAAATTTCACCCCTCAATAAAATATAGCAATTTCTATCCTGTGTTGCAAGGTGTAACAATAAGCACAACCCCTGATGTAGGATATTGCAAAAATAAAGAGCCTACTATTAAACCCAAAAATGTATGTTGAACTTGGTGGCAGCTCAAAACATGTGCTGGTGCACCAAAAGATCACAAAATGGCTGCCGATCACCCCAGAAAAAAGTGACAGAAAAACGCTCTGGGCAGCCTAAAAACCAGTGAGCAATGAACTAACAGAAGTTGAATGATTCACAACTGTAGATTGATTACTTCATTAAGTGGTTTTGCTGAGTCTTCCCTGCCTAATCTCACTCTCACAGCAGCTGCATCCTATCCCTACACTAATCAGAGCAGAGTGACGGCGGCGATACATGACTCCAGCTTAAATAGAGGCTGGGTCACATGCTGCACTTGGCCAATCACAGCCATGCCAATAGTAGGCATGGCTACGATGGCCTCTTGGGGCAAGTAGTATGACGCTTGTTGATTGGCTGCTTTGCAGCCTTTCAAAAAGCACCATAGAGATTGCTGAACACCGAACCCGAACTTTTACATAAATGTTCGGGTCCGTGTCCCGAACACCCCAAAATTCGGTATGAACCCGAACTATACAGTTCGGGTTCGCTCAACCCTATCTGAGAGCTATAGTTTTTTTTATTTTTTAGGCGATTGTCTTACAGTAGGTAGGGGTTCTTTTTTTGCGGGATGAGGTGACTGTTTTATTGATACCATTCTGTGGGACATATGCCTTTTTGATCGCTTGGTGTTGCACTTTTTGTGATGTAAGGTGACAAAAATGGCTTTTTTTAACGCCATTTTTTGTTATGGTGTTTATCGGACAGGGTGGATCATGTGATATATTTATAGAGCCATTATGAGTCATTATGAACTGGGCAATGCCTAATATGTGGGGGGGATTTCACTTTTGGGGGTCTGATCCCCTCTGAAGTGCTTTACAATACTTCTGTATTGTAAAGCATTGCCTGTTAGTGTACTACACTGAGTCATACACTAACAGGTTGCTTAGGAGACCCAGCCTGAGGCTGAATCTCCTGGGAACCCGTAGAAGGCAGGTCCCGGTGCCATGCAATTCATTGGGCAGCCTCTGCACGGCATCCGTCTGCCTTCTCACACATCAGGTCCCAGTCACAGCAGCAAGGGAACACAGCAGCAAACCCCTTATATGTCGCGGTCAGAGCGGACCACAGAATAGAAGGGGTTAATCTGCCAGCATCGCTGTAAACTGCGATGCTGGTGGATAGAGCAGGGGCCCGGCTACTAGGTATTGCCGGACCCCTGCAGTGATCGGGCGCGCACCGCTCCGGTGCCTGCCCGATCACCAAGACGTACTATTGTGTCCAAATGCGGGAAGGCAGTGTCTTCCATGACGTAATAGTAAGTCATGTGTTGGAAAGAGGTTAAAACTGTCCACTGTTCCTGCTGTGACCACGTCCTGAGGAAGTCTATTCCACAGATTCACAGTTCTTACAGTAAAGAAGCTTTACCGCTTCTGAAGACAGAACTTTTTCTTCTCCAATCGGAGTGAGTGCTCCCTTGTCTTTTGAGGGCATTTTACATGGAACAGTTTTTCACTGTATTCTTTGCATGGCCCATTTATATATTTGTATAGGTCAATCATGTCCCCCCTTAGACGTCTCTTCTCAAGACTAAATAAATTCAATTCTTTTAATCTTTCTTCATAACTAAGACCCTCCATGCCCCTTATCAGTTTAGTTCTAGTTCAGGTTAATTCAATTTTTACTGTTCAAAAAGGCTTCCAGTGACTTTGTAAGTGCAGACTGGAGGCACTTACTGTACTTCTGATGATCTAGGTTAGATGATTTCTAAATGACAGTCACAGCGACAATGTGCTTTGACAATTCTGTCAGAAAATCTACTCAGAATGTAAATGATTGCATTGTCAATCATCTTCTAAAATGGCTATAGGATGATTGACTACAAAAGTGATACTCCACATATCACTAGAATTATACTGCACCTCACTGCAGTCTGCTGATTAATCTTTATCTGCAATACCTTTTACACTATTAGAATATAACATACAACAGATCATGGGATACTTACTGTGCCACTGTAGGATCAGTCATCAGCCATGTGACATTAGTACTTTGTCACTCTGAAGCACACCATTTTGTACATCCTGCTGCCAAGCCTGCATTAATGTGTCGATTCCATGTACAGCCACTAGAGGGCTTCTCCTCTCTCTGGTGGATGCAGCTCAGTTTGTTCTGGGTTTTATTATTCCTACATGAGCAGCAGCAGACTTCTTGCATACAAACTGCTTTCCTTGCTGCTAAAGGACATTCTGAACCTCTTTTTAGAATCACATTACTGTTAGTCATATTAGTGACTGCTCTGAAAAAGGGGGGTATTTATATTCTCTGCAGGTGAACATTCTGCATCTTAAAGGTAAGGATATTTCTTCTGATGACAATATTGAAGCAATGTTGTGTATGCCCTGTTACAAAACCCCTTTGTTTGCATTTTGAGAAATATTTCAGGGGCTTCATTCATTCTTTGGTATTTGTAATATAAATTAAAATATGTGAAATCTTAATCTGCTGCATAAATGGCATTAGTGTTAACATTGTAACATAGTAACAGATTTAAAATTGGATCTAATCATTGCATGTGTTCCTGCGCATACATTAAAAAATGGCTATGGCCACCTATTTGGATCTCATTATAGGTATAGCCTCTCCACTAATTCAGGACTCCCAGTTCCAGCATCTAACATTCAGGTCAGGCATATATAATGGAGTTTGATCAGCTCTCTGTACCATGCACCTTAACTATGGCATCCCACAATGTAGCTGTGATTGAAAACAGACACAACTTGTATAATGACATTTGTGCAAACTCATTGCAAGGAGAGAGCTATCTCCTTTCTATTTCAATGACATGGGATGTTGACTGAACTGAGTATCTCCAGGGCGGAACAAACTTATCTGCTATTTTATAGACAAGTGTTTCATTGGTTTGTGGTATAATATTACTTAGGTGATGAAAGTTTTAATCTGTTCCCTAAGCATTATATTACTTGAATTGTTGTGCGCTATAGGTATGAATGACTATAAATACCATTATATAATAATCTATAGCCTCTGCAGATAGATTGATATACATCCAACATGGATTACAGAGCAATTTACATAAGTGTAAGCAAACGTGGATTTTAATCATACTTTGTGTTTCACATAGGGCAACCATCAGGGGCAACCTATATTATCAGATCCAGCTTCTTATGTGAATAGTTTTCATGGTGTAGAGCATTATTCAGCTTCTGTGAATTTTATGTGGTGTATTGATTAGTGATGAGAGAGCATGCTCGGCCGAGTACCGTTTCGGCTCGAGCATTGCTATGCTTGGCATATGGCGGAACTCGGCCGAGTACCTGATGTGCTCGAGCGAAATGCTCGAGTCTCTACCCCACATGGTTCGTGGGTTTTAATGCCTTATGGACCGGGCTCATTTTCGACCTAAGGACCAGGCCATTTTTTGCAACTCTGACCAATGTCACTTTATGTGTGAATAGCTTTTACTTATCCAGGCCATTCTGAGATTGCTTTTTTTCATCACATATTGTACTTCATGTCACTGGTAAAATGGAGTGAAAAAAAATATTTTTTATTTATAAAAAAATACCACATTTACAAAAAATTTGGAAAAATTTGCAATTTTCCAAGTTTCAATTTCTCTCCTTCTATAATACACAGTAATGCCGCCAAAAAAGTTATTAATTTACATTCCCTATATGTCTACTTCATGTTTGGATCATTTTGGGAATGCCATTTTATTTTTGGGGACATTAAAAGGCTTAGAAGTTTAGAAGCAAATCTTGAGAAATTTTAAAAAACCCACTTTTTAGGGACCAGTTCAAGTCTGAAGTCAAACTGTGAGGCTTACATAATAGAAACCACCCAAAAATGACCCCATTCTAGAAATGACACCCTTCAGGGTTTACAAACATTGTTAACCCCTTAGGTGTTCCACAAGAGTTATTGTCAAATGGAGATGGAATTTCAGAATTGCAATTTTTTGGAAAATTTTCAATTTTAATCAATTTTTTCCAGTAACTAAGCAAGAGTTAACAGCCAAACAGAACCCAATATTTATTGCCCTGATTCTGTAGTTTTCAGAAACACCCCATATGTGGTCGTAAACTACTGTATGGCCACACGGCAGGACGTAGAGGGAAATGAGCGCCGTGTGGTTTTTGGAAGACAGATTTTGCTGGACTGGTTTATCTACACCATGTCCCATTTGAAGCCCCCCTGAGGTAGAAAATCCATAAAAGTGACCCCATTTTGGAAACTCCACCCCTCAAGGTATTCAAAACTCATTTTACAAATGTCGTTAACCCTTTAGGTGTTCCACAAGAGTTATTGGCAAATGGAGCTAAAATTTCAGAATTTTGATTTTTTTGGCAAATTTTCCATTTTAATCAATTTTTTCCAGTAACTAAGCAAGGGTTAACGGCCAAACAAAACCCAATATTTATTGCCCTGATTCTGTAGTTTGCAGAAACACCCCATATGTGGTCGTAAACTGCTGTATGGTCAAAGGAGCGCTGTGTGGTTTTTGGAAGGCATATTTTGCTGCACTGGTTTTTAGACACTATGTCTCATTTCCTTGTGGAACACCTAAAGGGTAAACAAAGCTTTTAAAGTCAATTTTGAATACGTTGAGGGGTGTAGTTTCTTAGATGGAGTCACTTTTTTGGAGTTTCTACTGTAGGCGTGCATCAGAGGGGCTTCAAATGGGACATGGTGTCAAAAAAACAGTCCAGCAAAATCTGCCTTCCAAAAACCATATGGAGTTCACTTCCTTCTGTGCCCTGCCGTTTGGCCATACAGCAGTTTACGACCACATATGGGGTGTTTCTGCAAACTACAGAATAAGCGCAATAAATATTGAGTTTGCCTGTTAACCCTTCCTTTGTTACTGGAAAAATTTGCAAAAAAAATAACTGTTTTGGCATCGTTTTTATTTTTTGTTATTTACAGCGTTGATCTGACAAATTAGATTGTGTGCTATTTCTGTAGAGCAGGTAGTTACGGACACGACAATACCAAATATGACTACTTTTTGGGGGATTTTGGTTCAGTTTTAAATAATAAAACATTTTTGAAAAAAATGATTTTTTTGTGTTTCCACATTCTGAAAGCCATATTTATATATATTTTTCTTGGGTGAATGTCTTATATAGGGGCTCATTTTTGCGGTTTGCAACGATCGCCGATACGGGGGGTTGTGGGGCTCACAGGACCCCCCTAAGCAAAAAATTCTGAAAATTCGGCGAACCGACCAAATCGAATTTTTGAGAAATTTGATCATTACTAATAAATATCTGTGCCATGCTGTATCTGCTGATCTCCGGTATCAGGTGATAGACTGATCAAGCGTTGAGACTGTCAGATAGATCACAGGTACAGAAGACAGGTCTCAGCTCTTGTAGAGATGCAGAACACAAAACAAGCACAAGGAGAGCAAGCAAAAGGAGACATGGCTATACTTTTTGTCTAGCACTTCCAATCCAGGGTAAAGACTGAAGGTGAAGGTATGGAACAAACTGATGTTCAAAGGGTTTTGGCCAGCCCATTAATGCCCCAGTTAGGTCATTATTAATATAAGTAAAAATTTGTTTTTCTCAACAATTGGGCCACTATCTGTCTGTCAGGTTTAGCTTTGTCAGACAGTTATGTCTGGAAAGTCCTTAGTCATTTCCATTGACTTGTATTGCTGTGAACTGCATCATTGTTTCTGCTGTGCTTCTTTAGCTTCACCCATCCAACTTCTACAAGTCAAAAAACTGTATAAAAGTAAAGCAATCTGAGCCCCTCGTAATCTGCTGATAGGGACCAGTGTTTAATAGGAGAGACTCTGCCAGACTGCACAAGTGACCAGAAGAAGATACTGAGATGAGGATACCCTCCCAACGACTGAGACGCAGACTCAGGGTCCCCTGTTTTTTTCCTGGGAAGCCAGCCAGCCAGGGCACCAACCTTCAAAGAAGGAGAGGGACAGCTAGCTCAGGCTTTTCCTCAGCACAGAACCTTCTGCTATCAGAAGGAAGACTGTAGAAGCCAGCTCAGTGCATTGTATTGTTTTGCACCTTAATTCCTCTAGTTAAGAAGCACACTGGTTTGCTGAAAACCCTGACTCTCTGGGACTGTTTCCCACTGGAATGCCATCACAGCCATGCCTACTATTGCCATGGCTGTGATTGGCCAAGTGCAGCATGTGACCCAGCTTCTATTAAAGCTGGGGTCACGTAGCGCCGCACGTCACTCTGCTCTGATTAGTGTAGGGATAGGATGAAGCTGCTGTGAGGGCCAGATTTGGCAGGGAAAATTCAGCAAAACCACCTAATGAAGTGATCGATCTACAGCTGTGAATCATTCAACTTCTGCTAGTTAATTGCTCACTGGTTTTTAGGCTGCCCAGAGCGTTTTTCTGTCACTTTTTTCTGGGGTGATTGGCGGCCAATTTGTGTCTTGTGGTGCACCAGCACTAGCTGCCACCAAGTCCATCAATCCATCAAAAGTAGGATTTATTTTGCTATATCCTACATCAGGGGCTTGGCTGTGCTTATTGTCACCCCTAGAAACTCAGGATAGAAATTTCTATATTTTATTGAGGGGTGAAATTCAATTGCCAAAATAGCAATCCCCTAAATCTGGTATTCCAGCTGTGGCTGGCCAAGTTTAATAGTGTCTGGCAAAGGATAGATTTTGTTCTGGGGTGAAATTCAACTGCCAAAATTGCAATCCCCTAAATCTGGTGTTCCAGCTGTGGCTAGCCAAGTGTAATACTGTCTGCTGTCTGGCAAAGGATAGATTTTTTTCTGGGGAGAAATTCAATTGCCAAAATACCAATCCCCTAAATGTGGTGTTCCAGCTGTGGCTAGCCAAGTGTAATACTGTCTGCTGTCTGGCAAAGGATAGATTTTTTTCTGGGGTGAAATTCAATTCCAAAATACCAATCCCCTAAATCTGGTGTTCCAGCTGTGGCTGGCTAAGTTTAATACTGTCCGGCAAAGGATAGATTTTGTTCTGGGGTTTAATTCAATTGACAAAATAGCAATACCGTAAATCAGTGATTTCAGCTGTGGCCGGAAAAGTTTAATGGTGTCCGGCAAAGGATATTTTTTTTTCTGGGGTGAAATTTAATTGCCAAAATAGCAATACCGTAAATCGGTGATTTCCGCTGTGGCCGGCCAAGTTTAATGGTGTCCGGCAAAGGATATTTTTTTTTCTGAGGTGAAATTCAATTGCCAAAATAGCAATACCGTAAATCTGGTGTTCAAGCTGTGGCTGGCCAAGTTTAATAGTGTCTGGCAAATGATAGACTTTGTTCTGGGGTGAAATTCAACTGCCAAAATTGCAATCCCCTAAATCTGGTGTTCCAGCTGTGGCTAGCCAAGTGTAATACTGTCTGCTGTCTCTCAAAGGATAGATTTTTTTCTGGGGAGAAATTCAATTGCCAAAATACTAGTCCCCTAAATCTGGTGTTCCAGCTGTGGCTAGCCAAGTGTAATACTGTCTGCTGTCTGGCAAAGGATAGATTTTTTTTCTGGGGTGAAATTCAATTGCCAAAATACCAATCCCCTAAATCTGGTGTTCCAGCTGTGGCTGGCTAAGTTTAATACTGTCCGGCAAAGGATAGATTTTGTTCTGGGGTTTAATTCAGTTGACAAAATAGCAATACCGTAAATCGGTGATTTCAGCTGTGGCCGGCCAAGTTTAATGGTGTCCGGCAAAGAATATTTTTTTTCTGGGGTGAAATTCAATTGCCAAAATAGCAATACCGTAAATCTGGTGTTCAAGCTGTGGCTGGCCAAGTTTAATAGTGTCTGGCAAAGGATTGATTTTGTTCTGGGGTGAAATTCAACTGCCAAAATTGCAATCCCCTAAATCTGGTGTTCCAGCTGTGGCTAGCCAAGTGTAATACTGTCTGCTGTCTCTCAAAGGATAGATTTTTTTCTGGGGAGAAATTCAATTGCCAAAATACCAGTCCCCTAAATCTGGTGGTCCAGCTGTGGCTAGCCAAGTGTAATACTGTCTGCTGTCTGGCAAAGGATAGATTTTTTTTCTGGGGTGAAATTCAATTGCCAAAATACCAATCCCCTAAATCTGGTGTTCCAGCTGTGGCTGGCTAAGTTTAATACTGTCCGGCAAAGGATAGATTTTGTTCTGGGGTTTAATTCAATTGACAAAATAGCAATACCGTAAATCAGTGATTTCATCTGTGGCAGGCCAAGTTTAATGGTGTCCGGCAGAGGATTTTTTTTTCTGTGGTGAAATTCAATTGCCAAAATAGCAATACCGTAAATCGGTGATTTCAGCTGTGGCCGGCCAAGTTTAATGGTGTCCGGCAAAGGATATATTTTTTCTGGGGTGAAATTCAATTGCCAAAATAGCAATACCGTAAATCGGTGATTTCAGCTGTGGCCGGCCAAGTTTAATGGTGTCCGGCAAAGGATAGATTTTTTTCTGGGGTGAAATTCAATTGCCAAAATAGCAATACCGTAAATCTGGTGTTCAAGCTGTGGCTGGCCAAGTTTAATAGTGTCTGGCAAAGGATAGATTTTGTTCTGGGGTGAAATTCAACTGCCAAAATTGCAATCCTCTAAATCTGGTGTTCCAGCTGTGGCTAGCCAAGTGTAATACTGTCTGCTGTCTGGCAAAGGATAGATTTTTTCTGGGGTGAAATTCAATTGCCAAAATACCAATCCCCTAAATCTGGTGTTCCAGCTGTGGCTAGCCAAGTGTAATACTGTCTGCTGTCTGGCAAAGGATAGATTTTTTTCTGGGGTGAAATTCAATTGCCAAAATACCAATCCCCTAAATCTGGTGTTCCAGCTGTGGCTGGCTAAGTTTAATACTGTCCGGCAAAGGATAGATTTTGTTCTGGGGTTTAATTCAATTGACAAAATAGCAATACCGTAAATCAGTGATTTCAGCTGTGGCCGGCCAAGTTTAATGGTGTCCGGCAAATGATATTTTTTTTCTGGGGTGAAATTCAATTGCCAAAATAGCAATACCGTAAATCTGGTGTTCAAGCTGTGGCTGGCCAAGTTTAATATTGTCTGGCAAAGGATTGATTTTGTTCTGGGGTGAAATTCAACTGCCAAAATTGCAATCCCCTAAATCTGGTGTTCCAGCTGTGGCTAGCCAAGTGTAATACTGTCTGCTGTCTGGCAAAGGATAGATTTTTTCTGGGGAGAAATTCAATTGCCAAAATACCAATCCCCTAAATGTGGTGTTCCAGCTGTGGCTAGCCAAGTGTAATACTGTCTGCTGTCTGGCAAAGGATAGATTTTTTTCTGGGGTGAAATTCAATTTCCAAAATACCAATCCCCTAAATCTGGTGTTCCAGCTGTGGCTGGCTAAGTTTACTGTCCGGCAAAGGATAGATTTTGTTCTGGGGTTTAATTCAATTGACAAAATAGCAATACCGTAAATCAGTGATTTCAGCTGTGGCCGGCCAAGTTTAATGGTGCCCGGCAAAGGATATTTTTTTTTCTGGGGTGAAATTCAATTGCCAAAATAGCAATACCGTAAATCGGTGATTTCCGCTGTGGCCGGCCAAGTTTAATGGTGTCCGGCAAAGGATATGTTTTTTTTCTGGGGTGAAATTCAATTGCCAAAATAGCAATACCATAAATCTGGTGTTCAAGCTGTGGCTGGCCAAGTTTAATAGTGTCTGGCAAAGGATAGATTTTGTTCTGGGGTGAAATTCAACTGCCAAAATTACAATCGCCTAAATCTGGTGTTCCAGCTGTGGCTAGCCAAGTGTAATACTGTCTGCTGTCTGGCAAAGGATAGATTTTTTTCTGGGGAGAAATTCAATTGCCAAAATACCAATCCCCTAAATGTGGTGTTCCAGCTGTGGCTAGCCAAGTGTAATACTGTCTGCTGTCTGGCAAAGGATAGATTTTTTTCTGGGGTGAAATTCAATTGCCAAAATACCAATCCCCTAAATCTGGTGTTCCAGCTGTGGCTGGCTAAGTTTAATACTGTCCGGCAAAGGATAGATTTTGTTCTGGGGTTTAATTCAATTGACAAAATAGCAATACCGTAAATCAGTGATTTCAGCTGTGGCCGGCCAAGTTTAATGGTGTCCGGCAAAGGATATGTTTTTTTTCTGGTGTTTAATTCAATTGACAAAATAGCAATACCGTAAATCGGTGATTTCAGCTGTGGCCGGCCAAGTTTAATGGTGTCCGTCAAAGGATAGATTTTGTTCTGGGGTGAAATTCAACTGCCAAAATTGCAATCCCCTAAATCTGGTGTTCCAGCTGTGGCTAGCCAAGTGTAATACTGTCTGCTGTCTGGCAAAGGATAGATTTTTTTCTGGGGTGAAATTCAACTGCCAAAATTGCAATCCCCTAAATCTGGTGTTCCAGCTGTGGCTAGCCAAGTGTAATACTGTCTGCTGTCTGGCAAAGGATAGATTTTTTTCTGGGGAGAAATTCAATTGCCAAAATACCAATCCTCTAAATGTGGTGTTCCAGCTGTGGCTAGCCAAGTGTAATACTGTCTGCTGTCTGGCAAAGGATAGATTTTTTTCTGGGGTGAAATTCAATTTCCAAAATACCAATCCCCTAAATCTGGTGTTCCAGCTGTGGCTGGCTAAGTTTAATACTGTCCGACAAAGGATAGATTTTGTTCTGGGGTTTAATTCAATTGACAAAATAGCAATACCGTAAATCGGTGATTTCAGCTGTGGCCGGCCAAGTTTAATGGTGTCCGGCAAAGGATATGTTTTTTTCTGGGGTGAAATTCAATTGCCAAAATAGCAATACCGTAAATCTGGTGTTCAAGCTGTGGCTGGCCAAGTTTAATAGTGTCTGGCAAAGGATAGATTTTGTTCTGGGGTGAAATTCAACTGCCAAAATTGCAATCCCCTAAATCTGGTGTTCCAGCTGTGGCTAGCCAAGTGTAATACTGTCTGCTGTCTCTCAAAGGATAGATTTTTTTCTGGGGAGAAATTCAATTGCCAAAATACCAATCCTCTAAATGTGGTGTTCCAGCTGTGGCTAGCCAAGTGTAATACTGTCTGCTGTCTGGCAAAGGATAGATTTTTTTCTGGGGTGAAATTCAATTTCCAAAATACCAATCCCCTAAATCTGGTGTTCCAGCTGTGGCTGGCTAAGTTTAATACTGTCCGACAAAGGATAGATTTTGTTCTGGGGTTTAATTCAATTGACAAAATAGCAATACCGTAAATCAGGGATTTCAGCTGTGGCCGGAAAAGTTTAATGGTGTCCGGCAAAGGATATTTTTTTTTCTGGGGTGAAATTCAATTGCCAAAATAGCAATACCCTAAATCGGTGATTTCCGCTGTGGCCGGCCAAGTTTAATGGTGTCCGGCAAAGGATATGTTTTTTTTCTGGGGTGAAATTCAATTGCCAAAATAGCAATACCGTAAATTTCGTGTTCAAGCTGTGGCTGGCCAAGTTTAATAGTGTCTGGCAAAGGATAGATTTTGTTCTGGGGTGAAATTCAACTGCCAAAATTGCAATCCCCTAAATCTGGTGTTCCAGCTGTGGCTAGCCAAGTGTAATACTGTCTGCTGTCTGGCAAAGGATAGATTTTTTTTCTGGGGTGAAATTCAATTGCCAAAATACCAATCCCCTAAATCTGGTGTTCCAGCTGTGGCTAGCCAAGTGTAATACTGTCTGCTGTCTGGCAAAGGATAGATTTTTTTCTGGGGTGAAATTCAATTGCCAAAATACCAATCCCCTAAATCTGGTGTTCCAGCTGTGGCTGGCTAAGTTTAATACTGTCCGGCAAAGGATAGATTTTGTTCTGGGGTTTAATTCAATTGACAAAATAGCAATACCGTAAATCGGTGATTTCAGCTGTAGCCGGCCAAGTTTAATGGTGTCCGGCAGAGGATTTTTTTTTCTGTGGTGAAATTCAATTGCCAAAATAGCAATACCGTAAATCTGGTGTTCAAGCTGTGGCTGGCCAAGTTTAATAGTGTCTGGCAAAGGATAGATTTTGTTCTGGGGTGAAATTCAACTGCCAAAATTGCAATCCCCTAAATCTGGTGTTCCAGCTGTGGCTAGCCAATTGTAATACTGTCTGCTGTCTGGCAAAGGATAGATTTTTTTCTGGGGTTTAATTCAATTGCCAAAATACCAATCCCCTAAATGTGGTGTTCCAGCTGTGGCTAGCCAAGTGTAATACTGTCTGCTGTCTGGCAAAGGATAGATTTTTTTCTGGGGTGAAATTCAATTGCCAAAATAGCAATACCGTAAATCTGGTGTTCAAGCTGTGGCTGGCCAAGTTTAATAGTGTCTGGCAAATGATAGACTTTGTTCTGGGGTGAAATTCAACTGCCAAAATTGCAATCCCCTAAATCTGGTGTTCCAGCTGTGGCTAGCCAAGTGTAATACTGTCTGCTGTCTGGCAAAGGATAGATTTTTTTCTGGGGAGAAATTCAATTGCCAAAATACCAATCCCCTAAATGTGGTGTTCCAGCTGTGGCTAGCCAAGTGTAATACTGTCTGCTGTCTGGCAAAGGATAGATTTTTTTCTGGGGTGAAATTCAATTGCCAAAATACCAATCCCCTAAATCTGGTGTTCCAGCTGTGGCTGGCTAAGTTTAATACTGTCCGGCAAAGGATAGATTTTGTTCTGGGGTTTAATTCAATTGACAAAATAGCAATACCGTAAATCGGTGATTTCCGCTGTGGCCGGCCAAGTTTAATGGTGTCCGGCAAAGGATATGTTTTTTTTCTGGGGTGAAATTCAATTGCCAAAATAGCAATACCGTAAATCTGGTGTTCAAGCTGTGGCTGGCCAAGTTTAATAGTGTCTGGCAAAGGATAGATTTTGTTCTGGAGTGAAATTCAACTGCCAAAATTGCAATCCCCTAAATCTGGTGTTCCAGCTGTGGCTAGCCAAGTGTAATACTGTCTGCTGTCTGGCAAAGGATAGATTTTTTTCTGGGGAGAAATTCAATTGCCAAAATACCAGTCCCCTAAATGTGGTGTTCCAGCTGTGGCTAGCCAAGTGTAATACTGTCTGCTGTCTGGCAAAGGATAGATTTTTTTCTGGGGTGAAATTCAATTGCCAAAATACCAATCCCCTAAATCTGGTGTTCCAGCTGTGGCTGGCTAAGTTTAATACTGTCTGCTGTCTGGCAAAGGATAGATTTTTTTCTGGGGAGAAATTCAATTGCCAAAATACCAATCCCCTAAATGTGGTGTTCCAGCTGTGGCTAGCCAAGTGTAATACTGTCTGCTGTCTCTCAAAGGATAGATTTTTTTCTGGGGAGAAATTCAATTGCCAAAATACCAGTCCCCTAAATCTGGTGTTCCAGCTGTGGCTAGCCAAGTGTAATACTGTCTGCTGTCTGGCAAAGGATAGATTTTTTTTCTGGGGTGAAATTCAATTGCCAAAATACCAATCCCCTAAATCTGGTGTTCCAGCTGTGGCTGGCTAAGTTTAATACTGTCTGGCAAAGAATAGATTTTGTTCTGGGGTTTAATTCAATTGACAAAATAGCAATACCGTAAATCGTTGATTTCAGCTGTGGCCGGTCAAGTTTAATGGTGTCTGGCAAAGGATATTTTTTTTCTGGGGTGAAATTCAATTGCCAAAATAGCAATACCGTAAATCTGGTGTTCAAGCTGTGGCTGGCCAAGTTTAATAGTGTCTGGCAAAGGATAGATTTTGTTCTGGGGTGAAATTCAACTGCCAAAATTGCAATCCCCTAAATCTGGTGTTCAAGCTGTGGCTAGCCAAGTTTAATAGTGTCCGGCAAAGAATAGTTTTTTTTTCTATGGTGAAATTCATTTGCCAAAAAGCAACCCCGTAAATCTGGTGTTCCAGCTCTGGCTGGCCAAGTTTAATAGTGTCCGGCAAAGGATAGATTTTGTTCTGTGGTGAAATTCAATTGCCAAAATAGCAATCCCCTAAATCTGGTGTTCTAGCTATGGCTGGCCAAGTTTAATAGTGTCCGGCAAAGGATAGATTTTTTTCTACGGTGAAATTCAATTGCCAAAATAGCAATACCGTAAATCTGGTGTTCCAACTGTGGCTGGCCAAGTTTAATAGTGTCCGGCAAATGATAGTTTTTTTTCTATGGTGAAATTTAATTGCCGAAAAAGTATTACTGTAAATCAGTGGTTTCAGCTGTGGCTGTCCAAGTTTACTAGTGTCCGGCAAAGGATATATTTTGTTTTGGGGTGAAATTCAATTGCCAATATAGCAATACCGTAAATCAGTGATTTCAGCTGTTGCTGGCCAAGTGTAAATCTGTCCGTAAAAAGGTATATTACACTCAGCGTGTTAGCGTCTAAATACAAGGCCTGATAAATAAATCCTCTATATTTGCACATGGTACCGTGCATCTCCAAGTGTATTTCTTTCTGTAAAAGGGTATATTACACTAAGTGTTAAAATACAAGTGCTTAAAGCATAATCCTCAACATTTGCACACACTATTGTGCATCTCATAGTGCATTTATGTCGGTATAAGGGTATATTACACTTAAGGTGTAAATACAAGTGCTGATAGGGTCATCCTCAATAACTTCACACGCTACCGTGCATCTCCAAGTGTATTTCTTTCCGTTAAAGGAATATTACAGTAAGTGTTGAAATACAGCATAATCCGCTACATTTGCACACACTGTTTTGCATATCTAAGTGTATTTCTTTCCGTTAAAGGGTATATTACACAAAGTGTTAAAATACAAGTTCTGAAAGCATAACCCTATATATTTTTTCACACGCTACTGTGCATCTCCAAGTGTAAATCTGTCCGTAAAAGTATACCTTTCATCCTGGGCCTAAATACTAGGTCTACAATTGATATTCCCCTAAATCTGTGATAACTGCTGTGGGTGGATTAGTGTAATAGGGTACATAAATAGATAGCCAGATAGTGTTAGGTGCCTGTAAAAGAAGGCCTTAATTTGAATTCAATACATTGGGCCAAATAAATTTTTTCTTATTGTGGTGAACGGTAACAATGAGGAAAACATCTAGTAAGGGCCCATCACTGGTGCGTGGCTGGGGGGAAACGGAGGACAATGACGATACGCCTCCCACAGAGGACAACTTGTCCTTACCTCTGGGCAGCCTGGCACACATGAGCGACTACATGGTGCAGTGCCTGCGCAACGACAGCAGAGTTGCCCACATTTTAACATGTGCGGACTACTGGGTTGCCACCCTGCTGGATCCCCGGTACAAACACAATGTGCCCACCTTACTTCCTGCACTGGATCGTGATAGGAAGATGCGCGAGTACAAGCGCACGTTGGTAGACGCGCTACTTAGAGCATTCCCAAATATCACAGGAGAACAAGTGGAAGCCCAAGGCGAAAGGAGAGGAGGAGCAAGAGTTCGCCTTCGCAGCTGTGTCACGGCCAGCTCCTCAGAGATGTGAAAAGTTTTGTCACTACGCCACAGCTAACTGCATCACCACCTGATACGGAATGTGTTAGCAGGAGGCAGCATTTCACTAACATATGGTGGAACAGTACGTTTGCACACCCCTCCACGTACTGACTGATGGTTTGGCCCCATTCAACTTTTAGGTCTTCAAATTGTCCACATGGCCAGGGCTATGTTTTTATGCCTTGGAGTTTCTGGCCTGCCCGGCGGCCAGCGATTGTCTGAACGTGTATTCAGCACTGCAGGGGGCGTCATTACAGACAAACACATCCGCCTGTCCACAGCCAATGTGGACAAGCTGACGTTCATAAAAATGAACCAGGCATATTTCCCACAGGACCTGTCCATCCCTTGTGCAGAATGGACATTTATAACTACCTCCCCTTAACCATATATTCTTGTACTCCAGGGCAATTGGCCAAGTTGAATTAACCCCCCCCCCCCCCCGTCTGGGTGCCAGGGGCCTAAATATCGTAAAGTGGCCTGTTCCAATGATGGGTGACATGAAGCCTGATTCTCTGCTATGTGACCTATCTCCTCTGTCTTGGTGCCGGGGCCTAAATATCTGAAAGTGGCCTGTTCCAGTGGTGGATGACATGAAGCCTGATTCTCTGCTATGAGACCTATCTCCTCTGTCTGGGTGCTGGGGCCTGAATAAGTAAAAGTGGCCTTTCCATTGGTGGGTGACATGAAGCCTGATTCTCTGCTATGGGACCTCTGTCCTCTGTCTGGGTGATGGGGCCTAAATAACTAAAAGTGACATTCTCCATTGGTGGGTGACATGATGCCTCTTTTGCTGATATGGGACCTCTCTCCTCTGTCTGGGTGTCGGGGCCTACATATCTGAAAGTGGCCTGTTCCAGTGGTGTGTAACATGATGCCTATTTTTCCGCTATGGGACCTTTCTCCTCTGTCTGGGTGTCAGGGGCCTAACTTTCACGTACTTGCTTGCTGTCTTGGTGGCAGACATTTAACTATTTTTGCTTTCTAATGACCGCCCCATTATGTGGGTGTCAGGGGCCTAAATTTCACGTACTTCCTTGCTGTCTTGGTGGCAGACATTTAACTCTATTGGTTAATTTTTATAAATTTTATTTCAATTCATTTCTCTATCCACATTTGTTTGCAGGGGATTTACCTACATTTTGCTGCCTTTTGCAGCCCTCTAGCCCTTTCCTGAGCTATTTTATAGCCTTTTTAGTTCCCAAAAGTTCGGGTCCCCATTGACTTCAATAGGGTTCAGGGTGAAGTTTGGGTCGAGTTCGAATCATGAACCCGAACATTTTCGTGAAGTTCGGCCAAACTTCTCGAACCCTAACATCCAGGTGTTTGCTCAACTTTAGGGTGCACCACTTCTTACAATTCCTTGCAGAGAGCAGCAATACATGGTGACACTTTGACAGTGCCTGGGGAACTGAGCATAGCATAGCATTGGGGGCCATCTTAAACCCGGTCACTGCAAAAAACAAACTACCTTTTAAATGATTATTCAATTTACTCCACTCTGACCCAATTAATTCACTTTGGGAACTTGAAATTCATTGTAAAATAATGACTGTTTCTAGCAATAGTCAGTGAGCAGCAACCTAGGGCTGAAAATATCTTAAAGAATAATTCTGTAATCATCCTATATGTATCATTCTCCCAGTAAAATGTTAATTGCTTGCAGTGACAGACACACTAGGTATTCCTCAAATTTAATTTCACTGACAAATGACTCAATCTGTCTCATCTCTCACTTAAAATAAGCTCTGTAAGATGTAGGCAAGCTTGCCTTTTAGCTGAAGTATTTATAGGACTTGTCTTTGGATTCTGTACAATAATCTTGAGCATATTTATGATTATAATTACAGATGTAAACAAGGATGTAAACTGTAAAGCCCAGATGTGGTCATAAAATATATGTAAACTTTTATTAACCTTATACTTTGTCTGGCAAAGCAAGGACCATTTAGTGCCCATTGTAAGTTTCTGACTTTTTCCCCCCTCAAAATGTTCTATGTAAACATGAGTGAAATGTGATTAGTTAGAATATGTTCACTCATCCCTACTTAACCCCTTTTACCCCGGGCCAGTTTTCATCTTCCTGCCCATGCCATTTTTTGCATCCATTTTCCCTAAATCCCTCTGTATTATGTTCCTATGTTTTGATCACTTTACACAATTTAGGGCCATAAGCAAATATTGAAGTTCTACTTATCCAAGGGGTTTTCTGGACTTGGAGGTCTTCCCCTGCCCCCTGAACATAGCAATTCACACTCAACTGTTCACAGTCCCATCGCTGCTCCGTTCCTGGGCAGTCCTGATTCCCACAGGACCAAGAAGCTTGGTCTTGAGACTATTGTGGCCAATCACAGGCCTCAGTGGTCACAGCAGTTTGAACGCTATGTCACAGCAGCTTAAATGCTATGTCACAGCAGTGATGTATCATTTAAGCCAATGTGACAACTAGGGCCTGCGATTGGCCATAGCTGTCACAGGACCAAGCCGCTTCTGCTCCAAGGCTCAACAACTCCTTTAACATATTAAGCCAGCCATTGAGAATCCTATAGAATTATTTTTTTTTAGTTTGCAGGAGCTAGCAGCCCAATTTGTATCTACAAAAATCATATGCACTGGCTTCTAATGCGCTTGCATGCGCAATATGTCCCGGCAGCTTGGCGCTCCCGGAACTGATTTTCCGGTGATGTCACGAAGCAGCCTGCAGCAGTGCGTGCCTTCCTGGGATCTATTTCAATCAGAGGCAACACTGGACACGTTGCCGCCTCACATCAGTAAAACTGCGCTGCCACATTTTCTTCATTTGATGAAGGTAAGACATATGATCTCTGGGCATAATTATCCTTATGCTTGTTTTAGGGACTCAGTCTTCCCTGATAGAGTCCCTGGTTGTATCTTTACTGTGCCTCCATATCTATTTAGGATGCGCAGCTTCTAACATTTGGATATCTGTATTTTTCCCTTTAGGTTACCCCCCGTCCCTTGATGATTCTGAGGGGGACTTCACTATGATGAAACACATCGGGACTATGATTTAGATAACTTTCAATATTCCTACCTGAGTTGAGTCAGCCTGCATCGTCTAGGTAGGAGTTAGTTAGTACATTTCCCCTGTCCCCTAACAGGGCTGTATAGGGTAATATTAACAGGGATAGGTTCTGGACAAGGCCGCTCTTGTCAGGGCGATGACCCTGTATTAGCAGGATTTTCAGGGTAAAATAGACCTGACAGGGCTATACAGGGAAAGGATACACACCTGGTATCATATTTGGTTATCCCTTTTGGCATCTGCTCCATCCACCCTATACCCTCATTTAATTGACAGCAATACCTGACCACTTTTGACACCAAGCGAACAAACAGTGCGTTGCCAGTTACCAGGTTGGGTACAGTCGATTGAACAATTTTCACAATGGTAAGACTGTTCTGTTTTTTTCTTTGTAGTGTGTTTAGTGATCCTATTTTTTTTTTACTATTGATTAAAAGTTAAGGTTTAGGTTTCCTAATAATTTTTTCCCTTTTACATATATTTATGTTATAACCCCAAGGGATCAGTACGAGTGATCCTCATTTCAGATCATTCACACGTTGTTAGGGTACTTTCACAGTAGCGGCATAGCTATCTGGCAGGCTGTTCTGGCGGGTGAACAGCCTGCCGGATCCGCCATGCCGCAAGTACCCGTGCACTGCCGTGCTGCCGCTTCCCTCCCATTGACTATAATGGGCCAGAGATCGGCAGACTAAAAGTACTGCAGGTCCGACTTTTTAGTCTGGCGATCTGCGCCGTAGCCCCGCCTCATTATAGTCAATGGGGACGGAGCAGCAGCACGGCAGTGCACGGGTACTTGCAGCATGGTGGATCCGGCAGGCTGTTCATCCGCCGGAACAGCCTGCCAGATAGCTATGCCGCTAGTGTGAAAGTACCCTTACACAGATTATATAGCACTTTTCTAAAGTAACAAAATGCCAAAGCTTAGTGGGAGGGGCGGAGCCTCCACAGCCGCTAGATTTACTATGATTTACACCTGAAGCTGGCATAAGGTATAGCCCAAATCTATTCTAGTCCCTAGCATCTACCTCTTAATAAATTAGGGTTATCTCACATCAAGCCTGGAATAGGAAAATCCAGTCTTAATGAACCTCCCTATTATAGTGAATTCAGGCAAAAAAAATTAAACCAGTGGACAGATAACTTTATTTGTTTCATAGCTGCTCATCTTTTATTTATTATACTTAGAATGCTTAGCTAATTGCTGTGAGTTTTCAGCCTCTGGCTTTCCAGGAGACAAAATAACCACTTAAAAGCAACATGAACCAATCTTCTGAGTATTTTGTGCCTCAGGTTGGCAAACAAACCAAGAAATTAGAGGGAAAGATCAATATTTGTTAGTAGGACATTATATTGCTACCTCATTGATACAATGTCAAAGTACCATGTAACACAACCTCCAAAAGGCAGAAGAACAGTAGTGTTGAATAGTGAAATACATCTAATGATGGAATTTGTATCACTGTTCTGCTTATCCTGCCATATCCTGTAGCGGAGTCATTACTTGTTCTTGACATAACATAACCCTGGCAGCTGTAAAACAGGTGGCTCACGGTTTTATGGCCTGAAATAATAATTATTCAACAGCTGGCCTATGCAGGGGGGAGTAACGGTGTAATAGGGCTGTCTTGTGTTGGGCAGCAGAGAGTTACATCTGTTATGTTTTTGTACCTTGTCTGAAACCACTCCGTTTCCCCTGTTCACTGTTTTCCTCATGTGATCTTTTGTTGGTGTGTTGCCTATATTTGTATCCCTTTGTCTGCACAGCCAGCCTAATGGTTCTGGTGTTGTCCTTCTGCCTGAGGCGCATCTCGATTCTTCTCTTAGGCTACTGTTGTACAGCTGGTTAGGATGAAATAAGCTACATTTGAAGCTCAAGAGAACTTTAGTGCCACCATTTTGGTGGCACCTGGAAGAAAAGTACAATTTAGGGGTAAGGTCGGAAGGTGGAGAGAGACGGTGAAGATCATGCTAAGCCAAAATATAAAAGTCCCAGTGATGGGTCTCCTAGGCCGCTACACATAGAATATATAGACTGTTGCCGATAATTTGTAAGGCAAGTTGGTCAAGAATAGCAGTGAGACTGTCAATACAAACTGCCTTTTGTGATCAGTGTAGGTATGGAATATTTAGGTGAATTCTACACCACCTGCAGAACAGATCTTGTGAACTGCTCAGTTTGAAATGTCTTTAAAAGATTATACACGATTCACATTTTAGAATAATATGGACTTTACATGACACCGTTTTTGGCATTGTTTAGTAGTTTTAGCAATAACATTGTATTGGATTTCGCTATTATTTGAAATCAATACCTGTTTTGCTATTGCTAATCTTTCATCTTTCACCCAAATCCGTTTTTTATCAGATAATCTCACTTTCCTCATTTGTGATACAAAAAGAAGGAGCATATAGATCTTTCAGGCACACCCTTTCATCTGTACTGCCCTACAGTATATGTAGAGCTTTTTGGCTGTTAGTAAATACACTATGTAGCCTATAAAATAATGCACTAGACAATAATTGGGAACAAGGGGATGCAAATGAGCTGTTGGTAAACTTTGCATCTAATGCCACCAGATGTAAGGTAGCTATCCTATAATTCAATGTTCAACCTTTTAAACAAGCCTTGAGGCATGACTCAGATATTAAATAAGCCAGCACCTCGTCTGCAAATAGCTGTTTCGGCGTGATAAGCCCTCATCAGTGCAGAGAAGAGAGTACTGGCTTAACTGGGTGAGAGGCCTAAGTCAGGATATGGGGGATACTTTATCTACTTATGTAGAGAGCCTAAATGATAGGAGGAGTCTTATAGGCCAGACAACGCTCCTCTGGAATTCTGTGAAGAGAGTATGCAAATGAGCTCTCAGCAAGCTCTGCTTCTAATGCCACCAGATAATGGTAGCTATACTATAAGTCAATGTTCGACCTTTTTAACAGGCCTTGAGACATCTGCTGGCACTGGAGGAAGAGCTTGCCCAGAGCTCATTTGCATGCCCTCTTTCCAGAATTCAGAGGAGCGTTTTGTGGCCTGCTGTATAGGTACTCTCCATATGGAGATATTCACAATAATTGTAACTAAGCTTAATAGTAGTATGACTGTTTGCTTCCAGAAGTTTAGACATCTGACAAAAACACTGATAATTTAATTAAATGGGTTGTCCAGGCTACAGATATTGATGACCTATCCTCAGGATAGGTTATCAATATCAGATCTCGGGGAAAGGGGGGGGGGGGGGTTGACTCCCTGCACCCCCATTGATTAGCTGTTAAAAGGGGCCTATGGTGCTTATGCAAATGTTATGTCCTCACACTGTCTACTTTGTAGTGGCAGGGCAGTGTAATTACATATGTCCATCTCATTTATGGGGGAGAAATCTGTAATTACACTGCATCATCGCTACAAATGAGATGGCATGGAGGTAAACACTAATGAGGACACAGTGCTCGCAAGAGCACCACAGTCCTTCAAAACAGCTGAGTGGCATGGGTACTGGTAGTCAGACCCTCCCTCCCCACTAATCTGATATTAATGACCTCATGACAAGTTATGTATACCTGTAGCCCGGACAACCATTTTAAAAAGGAACCTTAGCATATAAAGGCTTTTGATGTGTTATGATATACCCATCAATATAAGTTACAGTATATTATGAAATAAAAGGAAATTCTTTCTATCTATATGCTGTAGTATCTATATGCTGTAGTATTTTGATTGACAAGAAGTGTTTAAGGTTGCTGCCTTTTAGAATGTATTCCTACAATTAATTTTGTAAATGAATAGAATTATCTAGTCACTGGCGATGGCTCAGTTCTGCAAAATGGCAATAATGAATGACCATGTCAGGGCCTGACTTAACCTTATAAACCCAGAGAAGCCACTTGGAGCTAGATAAGAATATGTAATAATAACCATTTTTTGTCCATGGAGATATATGCAGAATGCAATGAGTGGGACTTTTAAAGCAGGACAAAAGAGATTAGCAGTAGAATATAAAAATAAAAACTCAGGAAATATGAAAACATAAATGTAACATAAGCAGTAAAAATAATTTAGTGCTATAATATATACATGAATGGTATGTATAACTGAACATTTACATATTCCTGAAAATTAGTAAAATATGTTTTTTTTAAAGATTAAATTGGACTTAACTTTATTTTTATTATAAATCTATCTGCAGTTTATTTTTATTTCAAACTACATTCTTCACAGCTTCCACATGGAACATTGGGGAGGAATATAGCAGAATACTATCTGCTAAAGTTTTGTACACAAAATTACAGAGAAACTACATTTCCTATCAGTTGAAGCTTCCAGGGATTTCAATGGGAAGAACCTATGGGTGATTAATGTTTAAGTCTGATACTCCAAACTCGTTGTTCCCTTTACTTGGGTAATTGAAGAAATGTATTCATCCGTGGTTTCGCATTTTGTTTTTTATGTTTCAGTAGCTATAATTTTTTAATTTTCTGTTTATATAGCCATATGAGAGCTTATTTCTACAGGATAAGGCTAATTTCACACTAGCATGTTTATTTTCTGGTATTGAGATCCGTCATGGGGTCTCAATACCGGAAAAAAACGCTTCAGTTTTGTCCCCATTCATTGTCAACAGGGACAAAAAGTAACTGAACAGAACGGAATACTCCAAAATGCATTCTCTTCCGTTTGGTTGCGTCATGGGATGCGGAGTAAGATGGATCAGTCATAACCCACAATGCAAGTCAATGGGGATGGATCCGTTCTCTCCGACACAATCTGACACAATAGAAAACTGATCCATCTCCCATTGACTTTCAATGGAGTTTTGTCATGCCCTGCTCTGGTGAGGTGCAGAGGTCTGTCAGGTTGGCAGCATGTGTGTAGTTTTCTGTTTACATGGAGTGAGCTGTACCTGCCTCCCTTCAGGTGCATTGGGTGGGGTCATTTGTGTAAGTTTAAATCAAGCACCTACTCAGTGTCCCTTGCGGGTTATAGCTTCTTTCTCACTCTGAGGAAAGTTGGATTGCTGTTTCTGCTCTGCTTCAAAGATAAGTGTGTTTTTGGTTTCTATTTGTGAACTGTCTAGGTTCTTAGTTAGACACTCCAGGATTAGAGGAAGCATGCTGCCTTTTTTCCCCCTTGTCCACTATCTCAGGGACTATAGGGTTATTCAGTCTTAGGCAAGGTTCTCAGTTAGACACTCCAGGATTAGAGGAAGCATGCTGCCTTTTTTCCCCCTTGTCCACTATCTCAGGGACTATAGGGTTATTCAGTCTTAGGCACAGGGGCACGTTTATTCCCACCTTTGGGGTCTAACCGTGTGCACAGCAGTCTAGGGTCAGCTGATAGGATCTTGTCCGGAGGTGACCATTTTCCCCAGCTTTTGCCTAGATGCTTGTTTGTTGTTTCTTGTGTGTCTATTGTATCTTGTACCCTTCCCGACGTAACAAGTTTGTGACTTATCCGTCTTGGCAATGTTAAAGATAATACAACTAGATCCGTTTATAACGGATGCAGATAGTTGTATTATCAGTAACGGATCCAGCAAAAACGTTAGAGTGAAAGTACCCCAAGTTGTATTTTTAAGGGCACCATTTAATTTATAGTGTCTTATTAAAAAAATTCTCCCAATGTTTTGGGGATTTTTACATCCCATAATTCACTGTGCACTAAATATGACATGAAATCCTTATTCTGCATCTCAATATAAATACGGCAATACCAAACTTATATAGGTTTGTTTTTATTTTTCTTCTTAAAAAAAATCCTTTGGAAAAAAAATCTAAATTTTCTTTGCATTGACATTTTCAGCCATAAGATTTTTTATATTTCTGTCTAGAGAGCTGTATGAGGACTTGTTTTATGTAGAACAAACTTTAGTTTCTATTGGTATCATTTTTGTGGTATGTATGACTTTTTGATTACTGTTATACAATTTTTTTTTTTTTTGTTGGGAAGAAAAGTGACTAAAAAATGGCAAATTGTGTGGTTTTCATTTTTTTTCCGTTCCGTTCACCACACAGGAATTTTAAAATATTTTAATAGTTCAGACATTTTCAGAAGCAGAAATACCTAATGTTTATTTTTTTATTGTTGATATATTTTTATATGTTAAATTGTGAAACGGGGGTGATTCAATCTTTTAATATTTTAATAGAGATCTATTATGGTGAATATGATTCTGACACTATCCTTGCTGAGCTGTGCCTTGTGCACAGCTTCGCAGGGAGCTTACCACTGCAGCCTGGTAAGCTTTAGAAGCGTCTAGACTGCCATGGTAACCAATCGGTGCCCCACAATTTCACTGCGGGGGCTCCGATCAGAAAGCTGCATTCCTCTGTCTTGCCTCATCAGTGTTGATTGCAACATCTGAGGGATTCACCATTAGCTGTCAGTGCAGCCGATTGTCTGCTGTATGATACAGCCAGCATCCGCCACTTATGGAGTGGGCCCACCGCAGCAGCTCGCTCCATACATTCCCTCAACCACCATTGCATACCGGTATGTCATGGTGGTTGTAGGGGTTAATGTAGTATATTCTGAAAACATGCCAATTCTAAAACTGATTAGGAGTAAAGCTGCTCTGCTGTTAATGACATCTAAATATCAATGAAGGCTCTCTCATCAAAAATTAAATGCATTGATCAGAAGGGGTACACATAAATATTGTAGTTTATTAAATGGACCAGTTTGTGTTCAGAAGTTTGAACACATTTTTATTTTCATTTCTTGCAGACCCAACTTACTCTGTTCACTGGAGACTGAGTGGCAGACAGGGATCTGTACAAGGGCTATACTGTACTAACCACCTTAATGTTCTCTGCTTTCAAATACCAAATTTGCCATTACCCTTGATGCCAAGGAAGATGCTGAAATAAAAATAGTTGCTTTGAAACTTTGTCATTCTTAGCTATTTTGAGGATAAAAATAAACACCACCACACCAAATCACAAAGCGCAGCCTATAATAAGTAAAAAAAAATATATTTGATTTAATACATATAGGATAATGCACAAATAAGAGGTAGTGGCGGAATCTATACACAGGAAAGACAAGGACCACACACAATAGGTCACATATCAACCGTAAAGACTCCCTAGTTACTGATATTCATAATAATCCTTATATAATTGAAGAACATTTTAGGGTTAGTTTTGCTCTCTTTGGCAATTAATCATATTCATAATAATCCTTAACACTTGAAAATAGAAAAATAGTTGTGAAAAACACACACTAAAAGAGGTCAACTCCTAGTGATTTAGTGATTTATAGGAGAAAATGAATATCGCATAGCTAAAGCATCACAGTTTAAAGGGCTTCTGTCACCCCCACTGACGAATTTTCACTAGCTGACATTAGCTACTTGCTAATGTCAGCTGAGATCAAACATATGTTTAATATCTTTTTTTCTGTTTGCAATCTTCTTAAAAACTTACTTTTGTCATATGTAAATTAGCTTCGCTACCAGCAAGCTGGGCGGGTACTTGCTGGTAGCCGCCGCATCTTCATGGCCTTGGAACGCCCCCTCTTCTTTTGATAGACAGGGCCAGCGCGCTCTCCTCCTCCCGCTGGCCCTGTCTGCAGCTGCAATCCCGCGCCTGCGCCGTCTCGGTCTTTAGTCGGCGCAGGCGCTCTGAGTGAAGGACGCTCGCTTAGGCGCTCCGTCCTCAGTGCGCCTGCGCCGATGACGTCAGCGCTACACCCGGAAGAAAAGACGCCGGCATCGCCTGCTCCTTACAAGTGCCGAGTGGCATAAATAACTTATAGGTAACAAGAAGTACTGATTGTAATAAATACCAAATGACTGGACTGATCTTCACCAAATTTGGCAAAAGGGTACATCAGGTGGCCGGGAAGGTTTTAGACCAGGTCTCAGCTCTCTAGGACTTACCATTCCTGAGATGTTCCCCAAAAATGACCTGCATTATAGCTAACACAAGCCTGCAAGCCTTTCACTTAAATCCAAACTGTCATTTACTGCTCCCTGCCAGTTCGGTAACCATAACAACCCCCAGCCATGTTCACTGCTGTAGATGATATGAGGAAATCTGTCACCAGGATAATCACTATAGAAGTAAAGCCAGGGCCTAATAGCACTTAGTACCTTATTTCCTAAGGTTTCCATAACAACTCGGCCATTTCTCTGTTGACACTGTTAAGGGAGCGGAATGCTATGGACATCACAGTTCAGGGGGAAAGTAGGGTGGCCATTCAAGTCACCCTTAAAACCCCACCACCAGGTCCAGATAAGCCACACCTCTGATTCGGTTAGGCCATGCCCTCTCCCCTCCTGAGGTAGGAGGGATGGTAATTTTCTCCCTGCAGCTCACATTCAAACAGAACAGTGCTGCTGTCTTAGAGTGGGCTGTTTAAAAGGAAACGCCAACCATCCTGTTAGGCCATACCCCCTCCCACTAAGCAAACAGGGATTTAAAAAAATAAAGTTCAAAATCTACTTTTAGGTCCGCTAAGCCACACCCGCGATAAATTTAGGACACACCCCCTCTGCAGCCAATGAGTATTGACAAAATGAAGTTAAAAATCAATTTCTGTCAGCTGCAGAGGTGGGAGGGACTGTGACTTTCTCTTTGCAGCTCACACTCAGAGGACAGTGCAGCTGTCTTAGAGTGAGATGTTCAAAAGGACATGTCCAATCCAGCTCAGCCACGCCCCCTCCCACTCAGCCAACAGGGATTGAAAAAATAAAGCTAAAAATCAACTACTAGGTAGACAGCTCAGCAGACAGGATATGATTAGATACACAGCTCAGCAGACAGTATTATACAGGATGGATTAGATACACAGTTCAGCAGACAGCATCACAAAGGATAGTATTAGATACACAGCTTAGCAGACAGTATCACACAAGATAGGATTAGATACATAGCTCAGCAGACAGCCACTGTTATGGGGGATACTGTTGATATCTTTTTACGACACGGAAACATGAAATGAAATAGATGAAATATACCAGTGCGAAGCCGGGTCCCTCTGCTAGTCTCTTATTTATATATAAATGAAAATTGTAGGATACACTGATGAGTGGGAGGGCACTCAAAACATATGAAGACACAGCGGGTACAAATGCAATCAATAAGAGTAGAGGTGAGCGAACTCCTGGATGTTCGGGTTCGAGAAGTTCGGCCGAACTTTCCGAAAATGTTCGGGTTCGGGATCCGAACTTGACCCGAACTTCATCCCGAACCCCAACCCCATTGAAGTCAATGGGGACCCGAACTTTTGGGCACTAAAAAGTCTGTAAAATAGTCCAGGAAAGGGCTAGAGGGCTGCAAAAGGCAGCAAAATGTAGGTAAATGCCCTGCAAACAAATGTGGATAGGGAAATGAATTAAAATTAAATTAAAAAATAAAATAAATAAAAATTAACCACTATCAATTGGAGAAAGGTCCCAAAGCAGAGAATCATGCGTCATATCACCCACCACTGGAGAAGGCCAGTTTTAGTTATTTAGGCCCCAGCACCCAGACAGAGGAGAGAGGTCCCACAGCAGAGAATCAGGCGTCATATCACCCACCACTGGAGAAGGCCACTTTCAGTTATTTAGGCCCCAGCACCCAGACAGAGGAGAAAGGTCCCACAGCAGAGAATCAGGCATCATATCACCAACCACTGGAGAAGGCCACTTTCAGTTATTTAAGCCCCAGCACCCAGACAAAGGAGAGAGGTCCCATAGCACATATTCAAGCTTCATATCACCCACCACTGGAGAAGGCCACTTCCAGATATTTAGCCCACGGCACCCAGAAAGAGGAGAGAGGTCGCATGTCAGAGGTTCAGGCTTCATGTCACCCACCATTGTAACAGGCAACTTTCAGTTATTTAGGCCCCGGCGCCCAGATTAAGGAGAGGTTCATTCAACTTTGGGTTGCACCGCAAGATCATGGTAAAGTTAAAAAAATGAGGATTCAATAAAGAAGTGCCCCGGAGTACAAGAATACATGGTTGAGGAGGAGGCAGTTATAAATGTCTATTCTGAACAAGGGAGGCACAGGTCCTGTGGGATCCGTGCCTAATCTGGTCACGTGGACAATTTGGAGACCCAGAAGTTGAATTGGGCCGAACCATCAGTCAGTACGTGGAGGGGTGTGCAGACGTACTGTTCAACCATGTTAGTGAAATGCTGCCTCCTGCTAACACGTTCCGTATCAGGTGGTGGTGCAGTTAGCTGGGGCGTGGAGACAAAACTTTTCCACATTTCTGCCATGCTAACCCTGCCTTAGAGGAGCTGGCCGTGACACAGCTGCGTTGGCGACCTTTTGCTCCTCCTCTGCCCTCGCCTTGGGCTTCCAACTGTTCCCCTGTGACATTTTGGAATGCTCTCAGGAGCGCGTCTCCCAGAGTGCGCTTGTACTCGTGCATCTTCCTATCACGCTCCAGTGCAGGAAGTAAGGTGGGCACATTGTGTTTGTACCGGGGATCCAGCAGGGTGGCAACCCAGTAGTCTGCACACGTTAAAATGTGGGCATCTCTGCTGTCGTTGCACAGGCACTGCAGCATGTAGTTGCTCATGTGTGCCAGGCTCCCCAGAGGTAAGGACAAGCTGTCCTCTGTGGGAGGCGTATCGTCATCGTCCTCTGTATCCCCCATCCACGCACCAGTGAGGGTCTGAGCTGTGTCGGGTGCCACCCCGCTGTGAACCTGCTTCATTCTCATCCTCCTCCACCTCCTCCTCATCCTCCAGTAGTGGGCCCTGGCTGGCCACATTTGGACCTGGCCTCTGCTTTTTCTTAAAACCTTCCTCCGAGCCACTTCTAACAGACTGGCCTGAAAGTGCTAAAAATGACCCCTCATCCTCCTCCTCCTCCTCCTCCTGGGCCACCTCCTCTTCCATCATCGCCCTAAGCGTTTTCTCAAAGAGACATAGAAGTGGTATTGTGTAACGCTGATAACGGTGTCATCGCCACTGGCCATGTTGGTAGAGTACTCGAAACAGCGCAACAGGGCACACAGGTCTCGCATGGAGGCCCAATCATTGGTGGTGAAGTGGTGCTGTTCTGCAGTGCAACTGACGCGTGCGTGCTGCAGCTGAAACTCTACTATGGCCTGCTGCTACTCGCAAAGTCTCTCCAGCATGTGAAAGGTGGAGTTCCACCTGGTGGGCATGTCGCAAATGGGGTGGTGAGCGGGAAGGCCGATGTTACGCTGTAGCGCAGACAGGCGAGCAGCGGCAGGATGTGGACCCCGGAAGCGCGCATGGACGGCCCGCACTTTATGCAGCAGCTCTGACATGTCGGGGTAGTTGTGAATGAACTTTTGCACCACCAAATTCAGCACATGTGCCAGACAAGGGATGTGCGGCAAACCGGCTAGTCCCAGAGCTGCGACGAGATTTTGCCCATTATCGCACACCAGCAGGCCGGGCTTGAGGCCCACCAGCAAAAACCACTCGTCGGTCTGTTGTTCAATAACCCACCACAACTCCTGCGCGGTGTGGGGCCTGTCCCCCAAACATATGAGTTTCAGAATAGCCTGCTGACGTTTACCCCGGGCTGTGCTGAAATTGGTGGTGAAGGTGTGTGGCTGACTGGAAATAGCTGGTGGAAGCAGAGGAGGAGGAAGCCGAGTAGGAGGAGGAGGCTACAGGAGGCAAAGAATAATGACCTGCGATCCTTGGCGGCGGGAGGACGTGCGCTAGGAACTCTCCGCCTGGGGCTCAGCGACCACTACATTTACCCAGTGTGCAGTTAGGGAGATATAGCGTCCCTGGCCATGCTTACTGGTCCACGTATCTGTGGTTAGGTGGACCTTGCCACAGATGGCATTGCGCAGCCCACACTTTATTTTATCGGATACTTGGTTGTGCAGGGAAGGCACGGCTGTCTTGGAGAAGTAGTGGCGGCTGGGAACAACATACTGTGGGACAGCCATGGCCATCAGCTGTTTGAAGTTGTCTGTGTCCACCAGCCTGAATAACAGCATTTCAAAGGCCAGTAGTTTAGAAATGCTGGCATTCAGGCACAGGGCTCGAGGGTGGCTAGGTGGGAATTTACGCTTTCTCTCCAAGGTTTGTGAGATGGAGAGCTGAACGCTGCCGCGTGACATGGTGGAGATGCTTGGTGACGCAGGTGGTGGTGTTGGTGGCGCATCCTCTGTTTGGCGGGCGGCAGGTGCCAACATTCCTCCCGAGGTGGAGCAGGAGGCCGGGGCAGCAGCAGAAGAGGGAGCAGGGGGAGCCTGAGTGAGTTCCTTTTTTTAAGGTGTTTACTCCACTGCAGTTCATGCTTTGCATGTAGATGCCTGCTCATGCAGGTTGTGCTAAGGTTCAGAATGTTAATGCCTCTGATGGCACAGCGTGCAAACCACTCGGGTCTTGTCGTCAGCACATTGTTTAAAGAAGTGCCATGCCAGGGAACTCCTTGAAGCTGCCCTTGGGGTGCTCGGTCCCTGGTGGCGGTGGCCAGTAGCAGGCAAACTCTCTTGGAGGCGGCTGTTCTGCATATGCCCCCTGCTCCCTCTTTTGCTACGCTGTTGGCTTGGTCTCACCACTGCCTCTTCATTCTATGTGGGGTCTAGGACCTCATCGTCCCCTGCATAGTCTTCCACACAGTCTTCCTCCCTGACCTACTGTTCGGTCTGCACACTGCAAAAAGACGCAGCAGTTGGCACCTGTGTTTCGTCATCATCAGAGACGTGCGGACTCCGATGATGTAGTATTCCCATGTCCTCATCATCAGGAAACATAAGTGGTTGTGCATCAGTGCATTCTATGTCTTCCACCACTGGGGAAGGGCTAGGTGGATTCCCTTGGGAAACCCTGCCAGAAGAGTCTTCAAACAGCATAAGAGACTGCTGCATAACTTGAGGCTTAGACAGTTTCCCTGATATGCATGGGGGTGATGTGACAGACTGATGGGCTTGGTTTTCAGGCGCCACCTGTGCGCTTTTTGAAGAAGACTGGTGGGAGATAATGTTGTGAATGTGCTGGATCCACTGTCGGCCACCCAATTGACTAGTGCCTGTACCTGCTCAGGCCTTACCATGCTTAGAACGGCATTGGGCCCCACCAAATATTGCTGTAAATTCTGGCGGGTACTGGACCTGAGGTAGTTGGTTCACTAGGACATGTGGCTGTGGCAGAATGGCCATGTCCTCTCCCAGCACCAGAGGGTCCACTAACCCCACCGCGACCGCGTCCCTTACTAGATGTTTTCCTTATTGTTACCGTTCACCAAGCACCACAATCAGAAAAAAAATATTTGGCCCAATGTATTGATTTCAAATTCAGCCCTTTTTTTACAGGCAAAAAACACTATCTGCCTATTTATTTATGTACTGTATTACACTAATCCAGGCACAGCAGTAACCAGTGATTTAGGGGAATATCAATTGTAGGCCTAGTATTTAGGCCTTGGATGAAAGGTATCCTTTTATGGACAGATTTACACTTGGAGATGCACAGTAGCGTGTGAAAAAATATGTAGGATTATGCCTTCAGCAATTGTATTTTAACACTTTGTGTAATATACCCTTTAACGGACAGAAATACAATGGGAGATGCGCGGTAGCGTGTGAAGTTATTGAGGATGACCCTCTCAGCACTTATATATACACCTTGAGTGTAATATTCCCTTTTATAGACAGATTGACACTTGGCCTGCAACAGCTGGAACACCAGATTAAGGGTATTGCTATATTGGCAAGTTAATTTCACCCCAGAACAAAATCTATCCTTTGACGGATACTATTAAACTTTTCCAGTCACAGCTGGAACACCAGATTTACTGTATTTCTATTTTGGCAACTGAATTTCACCCTAGAAAAAAATTTACCCTTTTACGGACAGATTTAAACTAGGCCTGCAACAGCTGTAACACCAGATTCAGGGTATTGCTATTTTGGCAATTAAATTTCACCCCAGAAAAAAATATACCCTTTTACGGACAGATTTAAACTAGACCTGCAACAACTGGAACACCAGATTCAGGGTATTGCTATTTTGGCAGTTAAATTTCACCCCAGAAAAAAACATACCCTTTACGAACAGATGTAGATTAGGCCTGCAACAGCTGGAACACCAGATTCAGGGTATTTCTATTTTTGCAACTGAATTTCACCCCAGAAAAAAAATATACCCTTTGACCGAACACTATTAAACTTGGCCAGCCACTGCTGGGACACCAGATTTGTGGTATTTCTATTTTTGCAACTGAATTTCACCGCAGAAAATAATATATCCTATGACGGACACTATGAAACTTGTCCAGTCACAGCTGGAACACCAGATTTACGGTATTTCTATTTTTGCAACTAAATTTCACCGCAGAGAATAATATATCCTATGACGGACACTATTAAACTTGGCCAGCCACAGCTGAAACCACTGATTTATGGTACTGCTATTTTGGCAACTGAATTTCACCCCAGAACAAAATATATCCTTTGCCGGACACTATTAAACTTGGCCAGCCACTGCTGGGACACCAGATTTACTGTATTTCTATTTTTGCTACTGAATTTCACCCCATAAAATAATATATCCTTTGACGGACACTAGGGAAATTGTCCAGTCACAGCTGGAACACCAGATTCAGGGTCTTGCTATTTTGGCAATTAAATTTCACCCCAGAAGAAAATCTATCCTTTGACGGATACTATTAAACTTGTTCAGTCACAGCTGGAACACCAGATTCAGGGTATTGCTATTTTGGCGATTAAATTTCACCCCAGAAAAAAATATATTCTTTTACGGACAGATTTAAACTAGGCCTGCAACAGCTGGAACACCAGATTCAGGGTCTTGCTATTTTGGCAATTAAATTTCACCCCAGAAAAAAATGTACCCTTTTACAGACAGATCTAAACTAGGCCTGCAACAGCTGGAACACCAGATTCAGGGTATTGCTATTTTGGCAATTAAATTTCACCCCAGAAAAAATATACCCTTTTACGGACAGATTTAAACAAAGCCTGCAACAGCTGGAACAACCGTTTTACTGTATTTCTATTTTTGTAACTGAATTTCACCACAGAAAATAATATATCCTATGACGGACACCATGAAACTTGTCCAGTCACAGCTGGAAAACCAGATTTACGGTATTTCTATTTTTGCAACTGAATTTCACCGCAGAGAATAATATATCCTATGACGGACACTATGAAACTTGTCCAGTCACAGCTGAACCATCAGATTTACGGTATTGCTATATTGGCAATTGAATTTCACCCCAGAAAAAAATCTATCCTTTGCCCTACACTATTGAACTTGGCCAGCCACAGCTGAAACCACTGATTTACGGTATTGCTATTTTTGCTATTAAATTTCACCCCAGAACAAAATTTATCCTTTGCCGGACACTATAATACTTTGCCAGCCACTGCTGGGACACCAGATTTAGGGGATTGCTATTTTGACAATTTCATTTCACCACAGAAAAAAATCTATCCTTTGCCAGACAGCATTACACTTGGCTAGCCACAGCTGGAACACCAGATTTATGGCATTGCTATTTTGGCAATTGAATTTGACCCCTTAATAAAATATAGAACTTTCTATTCTGAGTTTTTAGGGGTGACAATAAGCACAGCCAAGCCCCTGATGTAGGATATAGCAAAAAAAAAAAAAAACTAGTATTGATGGATTGATGGAGTTGGTGGCAGCTTGTGCTGGTACACCACAAGACACAAAATGGCCGTCGATCAAAGTGACAGAAAAACGCTCAGTGCAGTCTAAAAAACTGTGAGCAATTAACTAGCAGAAGTTGAATCATTCACAGCTGTAGATCTATCATTAGGTGTTTTTGCTGACTTTTCCCTGCCTAATCTCGTCCTCACAGAAGCTGCGTCCTCTCCCTACACTAATCAGAGCAGTGTGACGTGCGGCGCTACGTGACTCCAGCTTAAATAGAGGCTGGGTCACATGCTGCACTTGGCCAATCACAGCAATGCGATTAGTAGGCATGGCTGTGATGGCTTCTTAGGGCAAGAAGTAAAACGCTAGCTGATTGGCTGCTGTGCAGCCCATCAGAAAGCGGGAAAAAAATCGCCGAACGACGGACCCGAACTCGAACTTTTTTGAAAATGTACGGGTCCGTGTCCTGAACACCCCAAAATTTGGTACGAACCCGAACTATGCTCGAACTGTTCGCTCAACACTACATAAGAGTAATATTTAATAGAACCAATATAAAACACACAAAGTATAAAATAAAGTATTCTGCACAGTATATTAAAAAAATATGTACTGTGCAGTACTCTGAACTTATGTAGGCTTAAAAGAAAACACTTGTCAATATTATAATCAACCAACTACAACGATGAATGCAAATTTAAACTGGTGCTTGATCAACATAGCCGTACTAAAAAATTATTTTGCCATCAAAAGGGCTTGACGGCTAGCGCCAGAAGTGCAAATATAATGTGAATATTATTCTACATTTATGTGTGATATTTAAGTGCAATTGAGAGACTGGTCACTGGGCTGGCCACCCAATGATTCAGTATTTTAAATAATTTGATTTATACTTTTTTTTATACTTTATATGTGTTTTATATTGGTTCTATTAAATATTACTCTTATTGATTGCATTTGTACCCGCTGTGTCCTCATATTTTTTGAGTGCCCTCCCACTCATCAGTGTATCCTACAATTTTCTATCCTCTTGAGCTCGGGGGAGCTTATTAGGGTGTGTGCACCTTATCCAGTCTTGGCAAACATTTGGTGAGCCGCCTAGAATACATTTTTATATATATAAATGAGTTCCTGTCTGTCTGTTTAGACGTTCTTTATGCGCAACCAAACAACTGGACCGATTTTCACCAAATTTGTCACACAGGTACATCAGGTGTCCGGGATGGTTTTAGACCAGCTCTCTAGGACATATCGTTCCTGAGATATTCCCCCAAAATGTCCTGCATTAGCCAATACAAGCCAGTAAGCCTTTCACCAAGTTAAATCCTAACTGTCATACACACTGTCACATGCACACGGATTTATTCAGGCTGAATGGAAAAAAAAAATCTCATTACCCGTATGCTCAATATAAGGAGAATCGCAGAAACTCCTAATGCTGGCCATACGTGTAATGATTGCGGAGACCTTCAAATGCCAGGGCAGTACAAACACCTCACATGTGACCCCATTTTAGAAAGAAGACACCCCAAGGTATTCCGTGAGGGGTATGGTGAGTTCATGTAAAATTTTATTTTTTGTCACAAGTTAGTGGAATATGAGACTCTGTAAAAAAAAAATATATATATATATATATCAATTTCCGCTAACTTGTGCCAAATTTTTTTTTCTTTCTGTGAACTCGCCATGCCCCTCACGGAATACCTTGGGGTGTCTTCTTTCTAAAATAGGATTACCTGTGGGGTATTTATACTGCCCTGGCATTTTAGGGGTCCTAAAGCGTGAGAATCCAAATGCGTAAAAATGCCCTGTGAAATCCTAAAGGTACTCATGGGAATTTGGGCCCCTTTGCACATCTTGGCTGCACAAAAGTGGCACACATGTGGTATCGCCGTACTCAGGAGAAGTAGGGCAATGAGTTTTGGGGTGTATTTTATATATACCCATACTTTGTGTGAGAAATATCGCTGTAAACGACAACTTTTTACATTTTTTTATACAAAGTTGTCAATTTACAGAGATATTTCTCTCACCCAACATGGGTATATGTAAAAATACAACCCAAAACACATTGCCCTACTTCTCCTGAGTATGGCGATACCACATGAGTGACACTTTTTTGCAGCCTGGGTGCGCAAAGGGGCCCAAATTCCAACGAGTACCTTTAGGTTTTACATGGCTGCTCACAATTTAGCCCCACCCAAAATGCCAGAACAGTACAAAATCCCCACAAATGACCCCATTTTGGAAAGTAGACACCCCAAGGTATTCACTGAGGGGCATAGTGAGTCGGAGAATTTTTTTTTTTTTTGCCAGAAGTTAGCAGAAATGGAAACTTTATTTTTATTTATTTTTCCTCAGAAAGTGTCATTTTCCGCTAACTTGTGAGAAAAAATGAAATGACACATGAACTCACCATGCACCATGTGTCTTCTTTCTAAAATGGTGTAATTTGGGGGGTATTTATACTATCCTGACATTCTAGCACCTGAAGAAACATGACAGGTGCTCAGAAAGTCAGAGCTGCTTCAAAATGCGGAAATTCACTTTTTTGCACCATAGTTTGTAAACGCTATAACTTTTACCCAAACCAATAAATATACACTTATTGGATTTTTATTTTTTTTATCAAAGACATGTAGAACAATAAATTTATAGAAAAATGTATATAGAAATGTAGTTTTTTTTTTTCAGGAAGAAGTACAGCGGCGTCTTAAAAAGACTAAAATAAACAAATCGCCAGGACCGGATGGCATACACCCCTTTATGCTAAGATAATTAAGTAATGCCATAGACAGACTCTTATTTCTGATATTTAAGGACTCTATACTGACAGGAAATGTTCCACAGGATTGGCGCATAGCAAATGTGGTGCCAACATTCAAGAGTCCAAAAACAGAGCCCAAAAACTATAGGCCGGTAAGTTTAACATCTGTTGTGGGGAAACTGTTTGAAGGGTTTCTAAGATATGCTATCTTGGAATACCTCAATGAAAATAAGCAAATAACACCATCTGCATGGCTTCATGAGGGATCGGTCATGTCAAACTAATTTAATCAGTTTCTATGAGGAGGTAAGTTCTAGACTTGACGGCGACGAATCAATGGATGTCATATATCTGGACTACTCCAAAGCATTTGACACTGTACCGCATAAAAGGTTAGTATACAAATTAGAATGCTTGGAATGGGAGAACATGTCTGGATAAGTGGATAAGTAACTGGCTCAGTAATAGAAAACAAAGGGTGATTATTAATGGTTCACACTCAGATTGGTTCACTGTCAAGTGGAGTACCTCAGGGGTCAGTATTGGGCCCTATTCTCTTCAATATATTTATTAATGATCTTGTAGAAGGCTTGCACAGTGAACTATCAATTTTTGCAGATGACACTAAATTGTGTGAAGTAATTGACACGGAAGAGGACAATATACTGTTACAGAGGGATCTGGATAGATTGGAGGCTTGTCAGAGAAATGGCAGATGAGGTTTAACACTGACAAATGTAAGGTTATGCACATGGAAATGAATAATGCAAGTCACCCGTACATACTAAATGGTAAAACACTGGGTAACACTGACATGGAGAAGGACCTAGGAATTTTGGTTAACAGCAAACTAAGCTGTAGAAACCAGTGTTAGGCAGCTGCTGCCAAGGCTAATAAGATAATGGGTTGCATCAAAAGGGGCATAGATGCCCATGATGAGAACATAGTCCTGCCGCTTTACAAATCACTAGTCAGACCACACATGGAGTACTGTGTACAGTTCTGGGCTCCTGTGAACAAGGCAGACATAGCAGAGCTGGAGAGGGTTCAGAGGAGGGCAAATAAAGTAATAACTGTACAATACAATGGACTACAATACCCTGAAAGATTATCAAAATTGGGGTATTCACTTTAGAAAAAAGAAGACTGAGGGGATATCTAATTACTATGTATAAATAGAGTTGCGCGAACACCTGGAAGTTCGGGCTCGCTGGGTTAGGGCCAACTTCGCCACAAAGTTCGAGTTCGGGCCCCGAACTTGACCCTGAACTTGAACTCCATTGAAGTCAATGGGGACCCAAACTTTGGGGCACTAAAATGGCTCTAAAAAAGTAATGGAAAGTTCTAGAGGGATGCAAAAGGAAGCAAAATGGGGGTAAGAGCTGGACTATTGTCCTGCAAACAAATACATAAAAATTAAAAATAATAATCTTGAACTAGGAGGAGGAGGTCCATATGGACTGGGAAGTTGAGGAGGCGGTGGATGTGGTGGTGTAGGTGGAAGCGGTGTTCGAGGAGGTAGTTGCCAGCAACACTGTCTTTTGTTTTCTTTTTCTTTTTGGGTAGACCTCAAAACATTTGGAAATATAGAAAAGAAAACAAAGAGAAAGTGCGCTGACTGTGATAACTCCCCCTGCCTTGCTAGACATAACTTCAGACAATGCACTGGCTGCAGGGCAGGCCAGAACCTCCAAGGTGTAAAGGGAAATCTCATGCCATGTGATTAATTTGGAGACCCAGAAGTTGAATGGGGCAGACCCATCAGTCAATACGTGTAGGCATGTGCACACATACTGTTCCACCATGTTGGTGAAACGCTGCCTCCTGCTAAGACGTTCCATATCAGCTGGTGGTGCTGGTTGTTGTGGCGTGCTGACAAAGCTTTTCCACTTTTTGGCCATGCTAACCCTGCCTTCTGAGGAGCTGGCGGTGCCCCAGCTGTGTTGGCGACTACTTCCTCCTCCTCTGCCATCGCCTTGTGCTTCCACTAAGGCCCCGGTGTCAGGTGGCAATGCCATCAGCAGCACGTCTACCAGCGTGCGCTTGTAGTTGCGCATCTTCCGATCACGCTCCAGTGAGGGAATTAAGCACAGAACGTTGTCCAGCAGGGTTGCCACCCAGTAACCAGACTGGTTAGAATGTGGCTACTCAGCAGTCGTTGCACAGGCACTGCAGCATGTAGTCGCTCATGTGTGCCAGGCTGCCCAGAGGCAACAACAAGCTGTCCTCTGTGGGAGGTGTATCGTCTGTGTCCTCCGTATTCTCCCAGCCACGCTGCAGTGATGGCCCTGAGCTGCTTTGGGTGCCATCCAGCTCTGAAAACACGGTTCCTCCTCCTCTTCATCCTCCAGAACTTTGCCCTGACTGGACAATTGTGTACCTGGCATATGTTGGTGCAGGAACCCACACTCCGAGCCACTTGTGAATGACTAGCCTGATAACCGTGAAAATGATCCCTCTTCCTGCTCCTCTTCCTCCTGTGCCACATCCTCTTCCATCATCGCCCGAAGCATTTTTTTAACCACTACCCGACCGCCTAACGCAGGGATGCGTCCTGCGAGCGGCCGGGTTATTCCTCCTTGACGCATCGGCGCGTCATCTCGCGAGACGAGAGATTTCCTGTGAACGCGTGCATGAGCGCGCATTCACAGCGGCGTCCAGCAGTGAAGTTATACTATAGCCTGCCAGCGAAGATCATTCGCTGGCAGGCTGTAGATGTAAATTAAAAAGCATCAAATTGGTATATCAGACGCTGTTTTGTTAACAGCGTCTGATATACCTGCTACCTGGTCCTCTGGTGGTCCCATTTACTTGGATCGACCACCAGAGAACACAGGCATCTCTGTAAGTAGCAACAAGCACCACACTACACTACACCCCTACAATTGTGGACAAGAATAGGACATGTTCTATATTTTTGCGGAACGGAAGTGTGGATCCGCAATTCCGGATCCCAGAGGGACAAAGTCTGTCCCCGTAGAAATGAATGGGTCCGCAATTCTGTTCCGCAAAATGTGGAACAGAATTGCGGACGTGTGAGTGGGGCCTAAGGGTCTCTGATCACCGCCAGTTAGTTAGCTACTTGTTAGGTAGTTAGCGCCCACCGCACCGCAGTCACTGATTAGTCGCTGATTAGCGTTATCGCTGTCGCTAATCAGCACTAGTACTATATAGTATCTGTAAGTGATCAAGACTGATCGCAATCAGATCTATATCAGTACATTACGGTCACCTTAGGCTCTACAAAAAATGCAGTATTTGCCCGATCAGGCCTGATCTTGTGCGCACATTTGCTTCAGTCCGCCCAACCGCAGTGTCAGAATTTTTTTTTTTCTGATCACTGCAAACACTGTAAAATCGCTGCGGCGCTATAAAGATCACTTTTTATATTTTTGGATCTTTATTAGTGTTTGCAGCTTTACTTCGCAAGCACTCCTATGTCCTTTCCCCTCTTTTTTTTTTGCAAATTTTTTGGCAAAAGTTTTTCTCATCCACATTAATCGATGTGAATAAAGAAATGTGTGGCGTTCATTTTTTTTTTCAGCACAGAGGCTGAACGGAAAAAAAAATAAATCATTACACGTATGCTCAATATAAGGAGAATAGCAGAAACTCCTAATGCTGGCCATACATGTAATGATTGCGGAGACCCTCAAATGCCTGAGCAGTATAAATACCCCACAAGTGACCCCATTTTAGAAAGAAGACACTCCAAGGTATTCCGTGAGGGGCATGGCGAGTTTATAGAAGATTTTTTTTTTTGGCACAAGTTAGCGGAAATTTTTTATTTATTTTTTTTGTTAGTTTTTTCTTACAATGTCTCATATTACACTAACTTGTGACAAAAAATAAAATTTTACATGAACTCACTATACCCCTCACAGAATAACTTAGGGTGTCTTCTTCTAAAATGGGGTCACTTGTGGGGTATTTATACTGCCCTGGCATTTTAGGGGCCCCTAAAGCGTGAGAAGTAGTTTGGAATCCAAATGCGTAAAAATGCCCTGTGAAATCCTAAAGGTACTCATTGTAATTTGGGCCCCTTTGCGCATCTTGGCTGCAAAAAAGTGTCACTCATGTGGTATTGCCGTACTCAGGAGAAGTAGGGCAATGTGTTTTGGGGTGTATTTTTACATATACCCATGCTGGGTGTGAGAAATATCTCTGTAAATGACAACTTTTTTAATTTTTTTATACAAAGTTGTCAATTTACAGAGATATTTCTCTCACCCAGCATGGGTATATGTAAAAATACACCCCAAAACACATTGCCCTACTTCTCCTGAGTACAGCGATACTACATGTGTGACACTTTTTTGCAGCCTAGGTGCGTAAAGGGGCCGAAAGTCCAACAAGTACGTTTAGGCTTTACAGGGTTGCTCACAATTTAGCCCCGCCCAAAATGCCAGAACAGTAAACACACCCCACAAATGACCCGATTTTGCAAAGAAGACCAAGGTATTCGCTGAGGGGCATATTGAGTCCATGAAAGATTGAACTTTTTGTCAGAAGTTAGCGGAAAGGGAGACTTTGTGAGAAGAAAAAAAAAGTCAATTTACGCTAACTTGTGTAAAAGAAAAATCTTCAATGAACTCGCCATGCCCCTCACGGAATACCTTGGAGTGTCTTCTTTCCAAAATGGGGTCACATGTGGGGTATTTATACTGCCCTGGCATTTTAGGGGCCCTAAAGCGTGAGAAGAAGTCTGGAATCTAAATGCCTAAAAATGCCCTCCTAAAAGGTACTCATTGGAATTTGGGCCCCTTTGCGCACCTAGGCTGCAAAAAAGTATCACATATGTGGTAACGCCATACTGAGGAGAAGTAGGGAAATGTGATTTGGGGTGTATTTTTACATATACCCATGCTGAGTGAGAGAAATATCTCTGTAAATTGACTACTTTGCATAAAAAAATTGAAAAAGTTGTCATTTACAGAGATATTTCTCACACACAGTATGGGTATATGTAAAAATACACCCCAAAACACATTGCCCTACTTCTCCTGAGTACGGCGATACCACATGAGTGACACTTTTTTGCAGCCAAGATGCGCAAAGGGGCCCGGATTCCAATGAGTACCTTTAGGATTTCACAGGGCATTTTTTATGCATTTGGATTCCAAACTACTTCTTACACTTTAGGGGCCCCTAAAATGCAAGGGCCATGTCACTTATTTGACTCTCTCCTCATTCTTTGCGTTCTCCCACGGATTTATAAAATTTATTTCCCTGTCATGTATGCAGTGCAGCAGGAACACACCCTCCAAGCCACTTGTGAATGACTGGACTCATAACTGTGGAAATGTCCACCCACAATCTAAGAGCTGAATTTAATGATTATATTTCACTCTCAGAAACGGAGTGTAGGTCGCATAGGTACTTTATGGCAAAAAAAGTGATTTTTTTTTTCACCCACAATGTCACAGTTGAATTTACTGATTATATTTCACTATATCAGAAATGCAGTGCAAGCTGAAAATTTTCTTTTTAGCAAAAAAAAATTTATTTGTCCCCCCAGAATCTAACAGATGGATTTACTGAATTGATTACACTGTCAAATATGCAGCACAAGGGTACTTTACAAAAAAAAGTGAATTTGTCATCCCCTGGGTCCCTGAACTCACAGACGGATTACCAATATTATTTTCCCTTCCCCTGGCACATATGCAGTGCAGGTGCACTTAAAAAATGGATATATGTCGCCCACTGAACTACAAGAACAATTAAATTATTGTCCCTGGCACATACGCAGGTGCAAGTGCACTGCACTTGCACAAAATGACCACCGACGCCCACCTAATTAACAGACGGATTAAAAATTATTTTTCTGTGTCACTGGGCTCAGGGCAGGGTACAAAAATGTTGCATTGCACCCACACAAAAAAAATCACTGTCGATCGTAGACTTAACACCAAGCTCTGATATCGGATTATTCCCTAATCTCTCCCTCACAGCAGCAGCATCCTACCCCTACACTAGTAAGAGCTGACGTGACGTGCAGCGCTACGTGACTAAAGCTTATATAGAGGCTGGGTCACATGCTGCACTGGCCAATCACAGCCATGCTTATTAGTAGACATGGCTGTGATGGCTTCTAAGGGCACACATCTTAAATGCTTGTTTATTGGCTGCCCTGCAGCCTTTCAACAAGCTTTATTAAACGGCCGAACACCGAACTCAAACCCTAACTTTTCAGTAAAATTTCAGGTCCGCGGAACCTAAACCCTAAAGTCCGGTACGAACTCAAACTTTACAGTTCAGGTTCGCTCAACAGTATGTTTAAATATATCAGGGGTCAGTACAGAGATCTCTCCCATCATCTATTTATCCCCAGGACTGTGACTGTGACAAGGTGACATCCTCTGTGTCAGGAGGAAAGAAGGTTTGTACACAAACACAAAAGAGGACTCTTTACTATGGAACTCTCTGCCTGAGGAGGTGTTGATGGTAAATTCACTAAAAGAGTTCAAGAGGGGCCTGGATGTATTTCTGAAGTATGATAATATTACAGGCTATAGCTACTTGAGATGGGTCATTGATCCAGGGAGTTATTCGGATTGCCTGATAGGAGTCAGGAAGGAATTTTTTTCCCCTTAAGTGGGTAAAATTGGCTTCTACCTCACAGGCTTGTCTTTCCTGTGTATAAATGCCACCACTACCTCTTATTTGTGTATTGTCCTATATGTATTAACCCCTCCAGAGAATGCTCGTCCTAACTGAGCGGAACTTAACGCATTAGGACGAGCATTCTCACACAGCCAGGGGTCTCAGCTAACCGGCCGGGGACCAATCAGAGCGGTCTCCGGCCAGGGATCGCTCTGATTGGCTAGTCTGTATGGAGTTTCTACTCTAGGGGTGCATCAGGGGGGCTTCAAATGGGACATGGTGTCAAACAACCAGTCCAGCAAAATCCACCTTCCCTTCATTCTGTGCCCTGCCATTTGGCCATACAGCAGTTTATGACCACATTTGGGGTGTTTGTGCAAACTACAGAATCAGGGCAATAAACATTGAGTTTTGTTTGGCTGTTAACGCTTGCTTTGTTACTGGAAAAAATGGATTAAAATGGAAAATTTTCCCAAAAAATCGAAATTCTGAAATTTCATCTCCATTTGCCAATAACTCTCGTGGAAAAGCTAAAGGGTTAATGAGGTTTGTAAAATCAGTTTTGAATACCTTGAGGGGTGTAGTTTCTAGAATGGGGTCATTTTTGGGTGATTTCTATTATGTAAGCCTCACAAAGTGACTTCAGACCTGAACTGGTCCCTAAAAAGTGGGTTTTTGAAAATTTCTGAAAAATTTCAAGATTTGCTTCTAAACTTCTAAGCCTTGTACCGTCCCCAACAAATGAAATGGCATTCCCAAAATGATCGATACATGAAGTAGACATATGGGGAATGTAAATCAATAACTTACTTTGGTGGTATTACTATGTATTATAGAAGTAGAGAAATTGAAACTTGGAAAATTGCAAATTTTTCCAAATTTTTGGTAAATTTGGTATTTTTTTATAAATAAAAATTAAATTTTTCGACTCCATTTTACCACTGTCATAAAGTACAATATGTAACAAAAAAACAATCTCAGAATGGCCTGGATAAGTAAACGCGTTTTAAAGTTATCACCACATAAAGTGACACTGGTCAGATTTGCAAAAAATGGCCGACTCCTTAAGGTGAAATAATGCTGGGTCTTTTAGGGGTTAAATAAAATATATTTTTTGACTTATTATATGCTGTGCTTTGTGATTTGGTGTGGTGGAGTTCACTCTGTCGGGCACGGTATTTATATTTGGTTATGCTGTTTCTATCTGGTGTAGCTAAAAATAAACAAGTTACATTATATCACTTACAAAATGCAAAGCTGTCATAAATGTAAACCTGCATCTCTCATACCACTTGCTGTTTGTGAATTTCATTTGTTTCCATCTACATAATGTCCCAGAACAGTAAAACAGTATATCTCTTCACTTTTTCTTTCAATCCTACATTTGCGGCATTTGAAACATTTGGAAAAACTGTTCTCTAAATGAGATATTTAAACCTGCATAAAATGTAAAAACAATTGCTTTTCAGCAATTATTTACAAGTTTTATTACATTTTGTTTCAGGAGGTACAATACACCTTGCTTTAAGTTTGAAGTCTGCGTTAAGAGATCTGGTTGTTACAGCTCTCTGCATCTGGCATTACTGGACAGTACCTGAATTCCCGTCGGCAAGAATCAGCAGGACAAAAACTACTGTATGCAGTATTAGGCCACATGCACATGACCGTATGTGTTTTGCAATCCGCAAACCCCGGATCTGCAAAGCAAAACAAATTGCGGAACGGAACATGGCCCATTGTAGAAAAGCCTATTCTTGTCCGCAAAACGGACAAAAATAGGACATGCTCTATTTTTTTTGAGGGGCCACGGAACAGAGCAACGGATGCAGACAGCATACAAAGTGCTGTCCGCATCTTTTGCGGCCCTATTGAAGTGAATGGGTCTGCGCCTTGCGGCTCGGACGCGGACCAAAACAACGGCCATGTGCATGAGGCCTTAGTCTGTAGAATTCATGATGAATACACATGACACACTTACACAATAAATTGCATATATAACATATGCATAAAAGAATGTGCAAAAGAAACGGGTCACTGACAAGTAGTATAATTTATTCTATATTATAAAAGGCTTGACATACAGTATATTGAGCCCTGCTCCACCTCACTCATCAGATCACGGATTAATGATTGAAATAAAATCTGAAAATGAATTAATTTGTGGTTTACAGTCATTAATGCCCCCTTCATGTTCTATTTTATAACTGTGTGCTAAAATGTTTATGTCTTAGTCTAACCATAAATAGAATTGTTTTTTATGGTGAGTAAATATTTCCATCTCTCGGCTTTTCTATTAGTATATGTAAAGGTACACAGCCGGAATAGAAATATATAGAAATATAAACAGATCAATTTATTAATGATAATTTAATATATTTTCTATTATAAAAGTGGCAAACAAAACCAAATATATGCGCTATTTTTTGTGTTGCACGTCTAAAATGCCAGCTGGGTTGAGGTGGCTATAGGAATGGAAGTATCTAAACTTCATGCGCCGTAAGGACCTTGTGACATCTTACAGAATCACATGAACTCTCAATTTCAAAATGACCATATGCCTCACCGTAAGCACGATCATAAGGGTTACTTATCATTATTATTATTATCACGTCTATAACATATGACTAATCTTTATTACCACAGTGCATGGGATGTAGATATTACCCTGCTGCTATATCCCATGGCTTTTCAAACCCATGTGACTTTAGCATGTCATGTGACGCTGTGACTTCACAAAGTCATTACTGCCCGTGGAGTTTACTCACTACCCTATAGGAATGCACTGAGCAGCGAGGAAGTCTCCTGCAAATTCATGCTTAAAATTTTGAATAAAGGGAATGTGTGACCTATATTTATACTGTTAAAACCAGATACTGACACACATTTTTTTTCTAATACGATTTTATTTTCTGAGTGTATTTACTCTATTTCCTGAACATAATTATGAGAGCGACTATCTTGCCTGAGCTGCTACAGACACAATAGTACTGGAGTGGAGAGGACTTATTGACTTCTATGGGAGAGTTTTCTAATAATGTTGTGTGACCTGTGCAGAGCCCATTGTACAAGGATGGAACAGATAAGCCGCAACCATCAACTCCAGTAAATCATGTTCAGGAAATAAAAAATATGTAATCAGAAAATAAAAACATTAGAAAAAAAAAGATAGGTGTCGCTTTCTAGTTTAAAATTGCAGATAACATTCTGGTGATACATTTCCTTTAAGATGCCACTACAAAAGAAAAACAGTGTTTAATCATTTTCTATTGGCTAACATGCTAGCTCTGGCGGCTTTATTGATCAAAAAAATGTGGTATTTTTGTGGGGAAAAAACTATGAAACTATGTATGCAATCACCCTATTAACACCTTTACTCCGGCTTTTTATACAGCATTTGGTGAATTTTTACAATTGTAACAATGTACACATAATTTAACCCAATTAGGGAAGCATATGTTACTTCAGACTTCTCACATCGTTACTAGTGTGTGGAAATAAATTTTGCATCTTCAGTCTATACTGATTTTTTTCCACCTGTCCAAACAAAATATTCATAGAAAATCGGACAGTTCTATGGAAAAAGGGAGGAATGTCTTCTATTTGAAGGCGTCTACATACATTTTTGTAATTAATTTAGGCTTAAAATGGTCATTTTGAGTATGATATTCTTGGGCACTAAATGCTAAGTACATGAAGTCACAAATAATATCCAGATGACCTCTCCACATTAAAGTGATATTAAACATACTGCAAGTTAAATGAGACAGACCATCAAAAGGTCTAACTCCTTTCCTTCTATAATTAGGCTCAATTGGTTTTGTCATTTTTACAAGCATTACATTTAAAAAAAAAAAAAATTGGGGGTGTGTGGCTTGATCCACTTAGAGAGAGCTCTGAGGCGCTTGTATTAGAGGGGAGAAATACTACAAATATGGGCAAATCAAGGCAAAAGAAGGCTCCAAAGAGCCCACCAACAACCCAGCCGTCTTCTTAGTCTATTTCGGCTGGTCACCTGGCTTGGATGGGAGACAGCCACAATCCTCGGTCGCAACCACGTGTCTGGGGCCTACATCGATGACTTCCAGCCCTGGCTCACCAGTGACGCCAGAGATGCCCTGGAACACCACACGGAATCATGCCTCAGGTACCTCTTCTCCTGCTCCTAGCCATGTGGAGCCGGCAGCCTCTGAAACAGCGGGCACAGATCCACCTCCAAAAAGGGCCCATTTGGCACAGCCTGAAGACGGGACTATTGCCACCTCAGAGAGGGCCGCCACCTCCTCTCCTGCTCGGGTCTTGGACCCCGTCATGCTCCATGTTTCCTCATACTGGCTTTTGTGATCCTCTCACCTTGAATCCCTTCACATGACTGGTTCCCATTCCGGTTCTCTCACCTCCTGAGCAAGCGGTGAAATTACTAGATGGTCATCCATCCAGGAAAGCCCTATTGGCCCTGCTTCCCACTAAGCATGATATGTCTGCCCTGGCCACAGACCTTAGACAGGAGTGGACCCTTGATTGACAACCTATACACTCTGATATATTTCAGGAGAAGGTTACAGCACTGGAATCATTTAAAGAGACGGTTTCATGTTCTCTTTAAGAACTTCGCAACTCAGGTCTAACCTCTACGCAGCAACACCTGCTCCTTGCTGACCCACTGGACGATCTTGAAAACAGAAACTAGAGGAACAACATCCGTATCAGAGGCCTCCCAGAAACTATATGTCCGGTGTACTTAATGCCAACTTTTTTACACATTTTCATCTCCCTACTGGGTAGGCCTCCTACTACCCACATTGAAATTAATAGAGCACACAGGTCACTGCGGGCCAAAAGCCAACATCCTGCTAAACCCCGCAACGTCATATGCCGCATACACTTCTATGCTCCCAAGAAAGAAATAATGTCAAAGCTTATTTCTTTTGAAAATACCCAGATACACCTCTTCCTGGATCTGTCCAGATGGACTTTGAGACAGAGAGCATGTTTGAAACTGCTTCTGTCAGTTCTGAAAGCCCAAGAGATACCCTATTGATGAGGGTTTCCATTTACCCTACACGCTCGTAAGGATGACACAACAGCCTCTCTCAAGGCCTCGTCAGATCTACCTGGCTTTCTTTAGACCCTAAACCTCCAGCCTGTGACTTATCCGGACTAGGACACTTTCCTGCTAGACTTGCCGATTCCATTTCCTGTCCCCCCTCCTGGATTGCTGCGACTCTCTTCAGAAGGGCTGTCACCTAGACCTCAAAGATCCAAGAGACACAAACGTCAGCACTCTGGAAGGTGAGAGGACTGGGACCTAGAAGAACGATCTGTTCCTTCAGAAGCCTATTGAGATGCATAGTAGCTCTTGATCTGCCATCTATCTTGTTCTCCCCTCTTTCCTTTAACTTCTATCGTCCAACTTTCATAGCCCCGGGCGTCTTGTGTAGAGTTGAGCAAACCCGAACTGTATAGTTCCAGTTTGTACCGAATATTGGGGTATTCGGGAGAGGGACCCAAACCCGAACATTTTCAAAAACGTTTGGGTTTGAGTCCGTTGTTCGGCGATTTCTTCCAGCTTTCTGAAGGGCTGCACAACAGCCAATCAGCAAGCGTTTTACTTCTTGCCCTAAGAAGCCATCACAGCCATGCCTACTAATGGGATGGCTGTGATTGGCTGAGTGCAGCATGTGACCCAGCCTCTTTATTAACTGGAGTCACATACTGCCACACGTCACTCTGCTGATTTGAGCTTAGGGAGAGGATGTTAGTGCTGCGATCAGGGACAGAATAGGGCAGAAATCAGAAGAACCTGTGCTACTTTAATCCACAAGAGCGGGAGGCGGGAGCTTCAGCAATCCAACATTTCTGTACCCAGCCACTGCAAGGGAAATCTTTTTTTGTAATCCATCTGTTACTGAGGTGGTGCTCAGCGGCCATATTAGCCACTACAGTGTACTGCATGTGTGTCAGTCAGCCAGGGACATCAGCCTAATCCTATTTTGTAGCCATGTGAAGGAAAAAAAAACTTTTTTTTCTGGCTGCTCAAGTCCCCTATATTGCCTTTTGTATGTTTAAGGGGTGACATAGTCCATTTGTCTAGCCTGGGATCTGTGGTGCCACAGAGCACTTGTGTATACAATGCACTAAACCCTATATTCCATTTCAGCTATCAAATAGTGCATCAGTGTATTTTAGTTATCCTTGGAGGTCATCCTGATCCTCCAAGCCTATTTTACACCACCAAAATATATATTTGACATTTCTGCAGTGAAATAGAGAATCTGTGTAATTTTGGGGGAAAAAAACATATTCCTTGTCCACAAAACAGTTCTGCATACACTGTCCAACGACATATTTTATATTTCTGCATGGAAATAGTGCTTCTTTGTTTTTTATAGAAAAAAATCATTATTCAAGGTCCACCAAACAGTCTGAAATACCCATTCCAACCACCTATTTTACATTGCTGCTGTGAAATACAGCATAAGTGTATTTTTTGGACATCAGAAATCCTGATCCACAAAGCATTTTGAAATACACCGTCTAAATACCGATTTCACATTACAGCTGAGAAATAGTGCATTATTATTTTTTTGTGTGAAAAAGCAACATTCCTGCTTCACAAAGCAGTTGTACATATGCTGCATTTGTGAATTTTGGTGACCAAATTCGTGTTCTGGGTCCCCAAATCTGGTGTCCATACATAGTATACATATCTACTGTTAATGTACAGCAGTTAAAAACTGAATTTTGGGGTTTTATTCAAAAAAGCTGTGTTTTAGTCCAAAAAAACAGTTGTGCATTCTGCGTATAAATAATTAATTTCGATTTACAGCAGTGAAATACAAATTTTCTGTATTTTATTACAAAAATACATGTTCTTGTTCCACAAACCACTTGTGCATACAGCGTATAAATTTTTTTTTTTACATTTCCGCATAGAAATTGAGAATCAGTGTATTTTGGGCACAAAAAACATTATTCTGGGTCCACAGAGCATATTTATGACACGGGCACTGCTTTAGCGAACATAATTGTCGACTAGTGGCAGGTAAATTGACACCGGAGAGAGACCAATCTTTCAGCTTGGTGGGTGAACGCAAATAATGAGGAGAACATCAAATAAGGGACATGAGCATGGTCACGGTGGTGTTGGTGGAGCTCCTGTTGCTGGGTGAGGACATGGCCGTTCAGCGCCAACTACCGCTCCAAGTCAAACACCTTCCTCTGGTGTAAGTAGGCGACAGAATCTACAGAGTTAATTGATAGGCCCAAATGACGCTCTACGGATGGTGAAGCCAGAACATGTACAGTCAATAGTAGATTGGATGACTGACAGTGCCTCCAGTTCCTTTTCCAGTACCTAACACCCAGTAGTCTGCAGAAAGCTCAGAGTTGGCACCTGCAGCCCATGCCTATTAGTCTTCCACCTCACCCCCTTGCAAATCAGCCAAGCAGTCAGAGCCCCAAATCATGCAGGAAAGTCTGATGCTTTTTGATCACTCTGTTGGCAGGGTTTCCCCGGCCCATCCACCTAGCCCTGCCCCAGAAGAGGAAGACCTTGAATGCACTGATGATCAAGCACTTTTGTTGCAGGATGAGGACATGGGAATACCGCCAAAAAATGTCTCTGATGATGACGAAACACAGGTGCCAACTGCTGTGGCTTTCTGCAATGTGCAGACCGACGTGGAGGGCAGGGGTCATGAATGGGTGGAAGATGATGTGGAGGATGATGAAGTCCTAGACCCAGACTGGACTGAATGTCGTGCTAGTGAGGCGTGCAGTTCTAAAGAAGAGGCGGTGGCCGCACAGAGGCAACTGCACAGCAAAAGAGGGAGCAGGGTGCAAAAGTGAAGCGGGCCGTTCCAGAGGCAGTACGCCTGCTACTGTCCATCGCACCCAGGCACTGAGCACACCAAGGCCTGCTTCAAGGAGTTAATTGGTGTGGCAGTTCTTCACACAATGTCCTGACGACAAGACACGAGTGGTTTGCATGTTGTGCCATCAGAGCCTGAAGCGAGGCATAAACGTTCTTAACCTGAGCACAACCTGCATGACCAGGCATCTGAACTGCAGTGGAGTAAACACCTTAAAAACAAGGAACTCTCTCATGCTCCTCCTGCTCCCTTTTCTGCTGCTGGCTCGGCCTCTACCTCCACCTCTGGCCTCACCGTGGCACCTGTCGACCAGCAAACAAAGGACCATCCACCAACACCACCACATACGACACCATCACCAAGCATCTCCACCATGTCACATGGCAGCATTCAGGTGTCCATCTCCCAAACATTGGAGAGAAGGAGGAAATAGCCACCTACCCACCCTCGAGCCCTGGCCCTGAATGCCAGCATTTCAAAATTACTGGCCTTTGAAATGCTGTCATTCCGTCTGGTGGAGACGGACTGTTTCAAACAGCTGATGGCGGTGGCTGTCCCCCAGTACGTTGTTCCCAGCCACTACTTTTCCAGGCGAGCCGTCCCTTCCCTGCACAACCAAGTGGAGGATAAAATCAAGTGTGCGCTGCGCAACACCATCTGTGGCAAGGTCCACATAACCACAGATACGTGGACCAGTAAGCACGGCCAGGGTTGCCACTGGGTAAACGTAGTGGCGGCTGGGCCTGAGGCGGATAGCGGTTTTGCGCATGTCCTTCCACCACCGAGGATTGCAGGGCATTATTCGTTGCCTCCTGCTGCTTCCTCCTCCTACTCCGCATCATCCTCATCCTCCTCCTACTCCTCTTCTACCACCCCCACATCTGGTCATTGAACGAACCTCACCCCCAACTTCAGCACAGCCCAGGGTAAACGTCAGCAGGCGATTTTAAAACTCTTGTTTGGGTGACAAACCCCCCACGCACAGGAGCTTTGGAGGGGCATAGAACAGCAGACTGATGATAGGTTGCTACCGGTGAGCCTCAAGCCCGGCCTAGTGGTGTGCGATAATGGGCAAAATCTGATTGCAGCTCTAGGACAAGCCGGTTTGACGCACATCCCTTGCCTGGCGCATGTGCTGAATCTGGTGGTGCAGAAGTTTCTTAAAAACAACCCAGACATGTCAAAGCTGCTGCTGAAAGTGCGGTCCGTATGTGTGCGCTTTCGGCGTTCTCACTCTGCTGCTGCTCGTCTGTCTGCGCTGCAACGTAACTTCGGCCTTCCTACTCACTGCCTCATATGCGACATGCCCACCACGTGGAACTCCACCTTATATATGCTGGAGAGACTGTGCGAGCAGCAGCAGGCGATAGTGGAGTTTCAGATGCAGTATGCACAGGTCACTCGCTGTGCGGATTAGCACCACTTCACCACCAGTAACTGGGCCTGCATGCAAGACCTGTGTACCTTGTTGTGGTCTTTGGAGTACTCAACCAACATGGCCAGTGCTGATGACGCCATTGTTAGCATTACAATACCCCTTCTATGTCTCCTTGAAAAAAATATTACAGCGATGATGGAAGAGGATGCGGCACAAGAGGAAGAGGAAGAGGGGTCATTTCACAGAAGACAGCTTATCGTTACCACTGGGCAGCCTGGCACACATGAGTGACTACATGCTGCAGTGCCTGCACAAAGACCGCAGAGTTGCCCACATTTTATCTTGTACTGACTACTGGATTGCCACCCTGCTGGATCCCTGGTACAAGGACAACGTGCCCACCTTAATTCCCGCACTGGAGTGTGATAGGAAGACTACTGGTAGACGCGCTCCTGTGGGCATTCCCAACTGACACGGGGGGATAAGTGGAAGCACAAGGTGAAGGCAGAGGCGGAGGAGGAAGAGGTTACCAACGCAGTTGTGTCGCGGCCAGCTCCTCAGACAGCAGGGTTAGCATGGCTGAGATGTAGATAAGTTTTGTCACCTCGCCACAGCTAACTGCACCACCAGATGATAGGGAACGTGTTAGCAGGAGGCAGCATTTCAACAACATGGTGGAACAGTATGTGTGCACACGCCTCCACGTACTGACTGATGGTTCTGCCCAATTCAACTTCTGGGTCTCCAAATTGTCCACATGGCCAGACCTTGCCCTTTTGCCTTGGAGGTGCTGGCTTGCCCTGCGGCCAGTGTATTGTTTGAACATGTATTTAGCACGGCAGGGGGCGTCATTACAGAAAAACGCAGCCGCCTGTCCACAGCCAACGTGAACAAGCTCACGTTCATTAAAATGAACCAGGCATGGATCCCTCAGGACTACTTGTCCGAACCTTGTGCAGAATAGACATTTATAACTGCCTAGCCCTCAACCTCACATTCTTGTACTCCAGGGCACTGCTGCATTGGTGGCTGACATGATGCCTGTTTTGCTGTTATGGGACCTCTCTCCTCTGTCTGGATGCTAGGGCCTAAATTCCTTTAAGTGGCCTGTTGCATTGGTGGGTGACATGATGCCTGTTTTGCTGTTATGGGACCTCTCTCCTCTGTCTGGGTGCCAGGGGCCTACATTAATGATAATCGCCTGCTGCATTGGTGGGTGACATGATGCCTGTTTTGCTCTTATGGGACCTCTCTCCTCTGTCTGGGTACTAAGGCCTAAATTGCTGAAAGTGTCCTGTTGCATTGGTGGGTGACATGATGCCTGTTTTGCTGTTATGGGACCTCTCTCCTCTGTCTGGGTGCTAGGGCCTAAATTGCTGAAAGTGGCCTGTTCCATTGCTGGGTAACATGATGCCTGTTTTGCTGTTATGGGACCGCTTAACTCTATCTGGGTGCTAGGGTCTACATATATGATAATGGCCTGTTTCATTGCAGGTTGACCTGAGGCCTGTGTTGCTGTTACAGGACCGCTCTCCTCTTTGCGGGAGCCATGGGCCTGAATGAGTGATTGTTGCCTGTGGAACTGCTGGGTGAAATCAATACTGTTGTGGCGTGATTTGAACTCTCCTATTTGTGGGTGCCAGGGGCCTGAGTCTGTGCATGAGGCCTGTGACACTGCTGGCAGACATGAATCCTTTTTGGCTGTGATGAGAACTTCTCCAACTCCCATGTATGGTTGCCATGGGCCTGAAGCTGTGAATGAGGCCTGTGGCGGTGCTGGCAGACATTAATCCTTTAAGGCTACAAGGAGAACTTCAACTACCATAGCATTCCCACCTGACGCCACACCAACCTCCTATTCCACCTCCTCCTTCAAGTTGCCAATTAATATTGGTTAATTTTTATTTATTTTATTTTAAGTCATTTCCCTATCCACACATGTTTGCAGTGGATTTACCTACATTTTGCTGCCTTTTTCAGCCCTTTAGCCCATTCCAGGGCTATTTTACAGCCATTTTAGTGCCCAAAACTTCAGTTCGGCCAAACTTCTCGAACCCTAACATCCAGGTGTCCGCTCAACTCTAATCTTGTGTTCATCGTCATCTGTTCTCCTCCTTCTCTCTCTCAACCACTACTTACTCTATAAGGAGTGTATCACACCGTCCATAGGTAACAGTGTGTAAATCCTCTTTGTGGATAACACTGTTTACATACTGTAGTTGCCTACTGTGAATGATAGCTTTTTGGAAATTGTTGCTCTTTCTTCAATTGTTTTGTTCTTTTTATGTTTTTTTTCTTTTTCTTTTGATAATTTTCTGTTTGACGTTAACAGTTTCTAATGTTTTTGTTGCCTCTAGGTCCTGGTCACTACTGTGGTCTGCCTCCGCACTGCTATCTAAATGATCCTTGCTGCATCTCTTTGGATCCACCCTGATCTGTGGGTATGATTATGGCTAATATTGTGTTGGCTTCCCTTAATGTTAAGGGATTTAATGTTCCCGAGAAAAGGTCGCGCATGCTTTACAATCTGCACAAACAGAAGGTACAAATATTGTGTTTACAGGAGACCCACTTTCAACTACACGAAATGCCACCATTGAAAAACAGATACTACCATGAATGGTACCATAGCAACAACACCTTGAACAAAACTAGCAGTGTCTCTATTTTGTTCCATAAATCCATAGCACCCAATATAATAGACACCTATGCAGACCCTGATGCCCGATTTCTTTTTATCAATAGTGAGATTTACCTTTCAAATCTATACCATAGCATGTGTGTATGCCCCAAATCATAACCTTTCTTATCAGAACACTGGATAAGCTCTCACAGTTTGCGAAGGGTTCCCTGATACTGTGTGGTGATTTTAATATTGCCATCCACCTTTTTTTTTTTTCAATTCTTTATTGAAGATAAAAGTAAACATACAGGTAATTAAGAACAATAAAGTTCACAGGTACCGAACAGTAAGCTAAAGGATAGGTTGACAACAGTGGTAAGTTATTGATTGATAGAAGATGGGTTTACTATTATGTTCCCCGAGGGGGATAGTCCCAAAATAGCCAAACTAAAGTCACTGAAATATCTGGAAGGAGGTTCATGCTTGCCAACAACTCCTATACTTGGCTATCGTAGGACCCTCCCATGCAGCAATCTCCTCGAATCTGTATATTTGATCAACCTTTCCCATCCATTGAGATATAGATGAGAGATCAGTGGATAGCCAAAAACACGGAATGCGGGAAGGGCGGGCTGCACTGAGTAGGGACCTGAAAAGTGGTGAGGGATCCTGAGTAGAGTTGGTGGGCCAGATTCCCAGCAAGGCCAATTGAGGTGAAATCGGGACAGACAGGTTTCAAATCTTATTGCAATTGCCAAAAATCTCAGACCACCGAGTCCGGATCAGGGGGCAGGTTCACCAAATATGGAAAAAGGAGCCTCTCTTAGAAATCTCCAGCAGGTATCCGACCTACTGGCACTATATAAGCAAGTGATGTCCGGAGTTTTATACCAGCTAACGAGGATGACGAGTGACGAGTGATATTTCTGACGGGGTAAAGGAGATTCCCAAGTCTCTCTCCCAGGGTCCTATGAATGCCATTTTTGGCATGAGCAAGGAGGTACATAGCCAAATTTGAGAGATCAGTTTAGTGTGCAGATTTTGGTTCGCAAATAATCCCTCAAACCAAGTCAATGGGCACATCAAAGCTTGTTTAGGCACATATTTGGAGATAAAGGAGCGCAGGAATGATATTAAGGGGGGCGGGGGGAACCTACCATCGGGGAAAATCTGTGATATAGCTTCTCCCCCCAAAACATCGTCATCCTCGTTGAATAGAGCTAGTACTGACAGTGTGGAGTTATGTATGGAAGGAGGTAGACTTTATAGCAAAGTTAAGGATGCATCAGCTAGGATGTCTCATACTTGAATCAGAGGTGATAGTAGGGGGATAGCACAGTTGGATGACTGAAACCACCTCCATGCTAAAAGTGTGGTACTTTTAACCATTGCTTTGAGTGACCTGTCCAAACATGGAAAGCAACTCATCCCCACTAAGAGACCCATAAAGGGAAATCCAAAGTATGTCTGCTCCATAGGCACCCAAGACCTGCCCAGAGGTCGAGCGAACAAGTATACCACCTTAGATAAAAGAATGGCTTTCCCATATAGCTCCGGATCAGGCAGGCTGATCCCACCATAGGGCTTGGGTTTACTTAGAGTGGAATTGTCACGACTGTGACTGATCCAGATAGGTCTGGGAAGAGAAGGTCGCAGCGACTTGCTACTCGCGATAGCTTGTGAGTTTGCTTCATGGTTCAGGGTATGTCATCCAGGTTTTGCCTTGTGAACCTTTTTGTCCTGACTGGGAGTTTGTAGGCATTCTTCTCAGGTGAGTGCTGTCTGCCACTCCCAGCTACTATATTAGTTTCAGTTTCACTTGCAGTCATTGCCAGATATAGTCCTTACTTCCAGTGCTATTCTGACCTTTGAAGGAGATCGTTTGACGGTATTGCTGTGGAGCTCGTGTCTGGCGTGGACTGTCGTTGTTGGGATCATCTTCTCTGCTCGTGACTGGATAAGTCTATCTCTGCTGGAGATTGTTTGTTTGTTACTGTCTTCCCCTGTTGTTCTCCTAGACATGAGTGATGGTGACTAGTGCTCCCATCTGCCTTTCCCCAGTCTAGTCTTCTAAGGGTCACTCAGGGTTTAGGCATCCTGCTCGCCGTACGGGTTCACACCCCGTCTAGGGTATCAGGGCAGACAGATGCCAGCGTAGGGTTTGTCAGGGGTGGCCGTTCCATTTCCCATCCGTAGATAAGGGTCCCCCTTCCCCTCCGTCTGGTGCAACACGACTGCTGCTGGGATAGCGGTCGTGACAGTATATCTGGCCTGTTAAAAAAAAAAAAAAAAAAGTGACATTTCCTTTTTTTTTTTTTTGCCTGCTGTTTTGCTTTGTATTCTTCTGTTCCACTATGGATCCGGTTACGGTTTTGGCGAAACAATTACAGGGGTTATCCCTTGAAGTGGCAGGATTAAAAGCAACAGTACTGCAGCAGCAGCAATCCTTGGGTTCCACCGTTGCTATGGGAGATCAATGTACTCCTGAGCCAAAAGTGGCTTTTCCTGATAGGTTCTCAGGAGGGAGAGACCAATTTGTAACCTTCAGAGAAGCTTGTAAATTGTTCTTCAGGTTACGCCCTAGATCCTCCGGCGGTGAGGAACAACGGGTGGGCATTGTAATTTCTCTCCTGCAAGGAGATCCGCAGGCTTGGGCTTTCTCTTTACCATCTGACTCTCCGGCCTTACGATCAGTGGAGGAGTTTTTGAAGCCTTGGGTCTCGTGTATGATGACCCTGACAGGGTCTCACTGGCTGAGTCTAAGCTACGTAGACTTCGGCAGGAGAACCGGTCAGCTGAACTATATTGTTCTGAATTCCGTAGGTGGGCTACGGATACATTATGGAACGACTCGGCCCTTAGGAGTCAGTTCTGCCAGGGGTTGTCTGAAAAATTAAAAGACGCGCTGGCTGTATACGAGGTCCCTGGGTCTCTTGAGGCGGCTATGTCTCTGTCCATAAGAATCGACAGACGACTCAGGGAGAGACTACTAAATTCTACAGAGGCCTCTATAGGGCAGGGATCGGTTTGTTGTGATCCAGTCGAACCAATGCAAATAGGGGCGCCACTAGGCGGGTGAATCCTCCTAAGGTCCGCCATAGGTCAGAGGTTTGTTTTCGTTGTGGGGGAGGGGTCATTTTGTAAAGGTATGTCCCTCAGAACCCAAGAGATCACAAACTAAGGAGCCGCCGGAAAACTAGAGTCCCCAGACTGTGCGGAGGATAACAGTCTGGGCGTATTCGCTTCCTCCATACGCATGTCTCAGTTTTTGTTGTCCGCTACCGTTGTGGCGGGCAATAAGACTGAGATCTGTTCCGTCTTTTTGGACAGTGGGGCGGGGGTCAATTTGGTGGATTCACGGTTTGCTCTGGCTCTGGGTTTTACTCCGGAATCGGTACGCAGAACTATTCCTGTTTTTGCCATCGACTCCTCCCCTCTTACTCAGAGAGAGTTAACTCAGATCGTCCATAATATCCATCTGCAGGTAGGGGACCTCCATAAAGAGCATATCTCTTGTTATGTCCTGGACGGTCTTCCGGCTCCTATGGTTTTGGGGCTTCCCTGGCTGGTGACTCACAATCCAGTGGTGGATTGGCAGGCCGAGGAGATTGTGGAGTGGAGTGAACATTGTAAGGACAACTGCTTGAGTAGTAGGTGCTCAACACTCTCTGTAACATCTCTACCTTCCTTTCTGTCAGATTTTATGGATGTGTTCTCTGAGAAGGGTTGTCAGGGGTTACCACCTCATCGTCCATATGATTGCCCAATTAATCTGTTACCTGGGGCAAAACTACCTAAAACCCGGTTATACAATCTTTCTGGCCCAGAGAGGAAGGCTATGAAAGATTATATTTCGGAAAGTTTGGCTAAGGGACACATCAGACCCTCTTCTTCACCCGTGGCTGCAGGGTTCTTTTTCGTTAAAAAGAAAGATGGGGGCCTGCGTCCTTGCCTGGATTTCCGGGAATTAAACCGGATAACTATCCGAGATCCCTATCCTCTTCCTCTCATTCCCGACCTCTTTAATCAGGTTGCTGGTGCTAAATGGTTCTCCAAAATGGACCTCAGAGGAGCCTATAACCTGGTTCGCATCAAAGAGGGGGATGAGTGGAAGACGGCTTTAATACTCCGGAAGGGCATTATGAAAATCTGGTCATGCCATTTGGTCTTACTAATGCGCCTGCGGTGTTCCAACATTTTGTCAACGATATTTTTAGTCACCTTATCGGGAGATTTGTTGTGATATATCTTGATGACATCCTGGTCTATTCTCCGGATCTGGATACACATAAGATCCATGTGAGACAAGTGCTGCAGATATTAAGGGCCAACAAATTGTTTGCTAAATTAGAGAAATGTGTGTTCGCCGTAAAAGAACTGCCATTTCTGGGGTATGTGTTGTCAGATTCAGGTTTCCGCATGGATCCAGAGAAAGTCCGGGCAATTATGGACTGGGATCTGCCTGAGAACCTGAAGGCTTTGCAACGCTTCCTGGGGTTTGCCAATTTTTATAGAAAGTTTATAAAGAACTATTCCTTGGTGGTCAAACCACTGACGGACATGACCCGAAAGGGATCCGATTTTCCAAATGGTCACATGCAGCCAAAACTGCCTTTACATCTCTGAAGGAAAGATTCACCTCGGCTCCTATTCTCGTACAGCCAGATGTCTCGCTTCCTTTTATTGTAGAGGTTGACGCATCAGAGGTGGGGGTGGGAGCGGTACTATCTCAGGGCCCGTCCCTGGTGAATGGCGTCCATGTGCTTTCTTTTCGAAGAAATTGTCTACTGCAGAAAGGAACTATGACATTGGCAACAGGGAACTTTTGGCTATTAAGTTGGCCTTAGAGGAGTGGCGTCATTTTTGGAGGGGGCGGTTCATCCCGTCACAGTGATTACCGATCACAAGAACTTAGTATATCTGGAGTCTGCTAAACGTCTCACCCCTAGACAGGCTCGGTGGTCGTTGTTTTTACTAGGTTTAATTTTGTAATAACCTATCGCCCGGGGCAAAAATACTAAGGCGGATGCATTGTCTCGAAGTTTTCCTGGAGGGGTGATGATGATGTTCCAGAGCCTATTTTGCAAAAGGGGTGGTGGTCTCTGCATTACACTCAGGTTTAGAGGGGAGGGTGTTGGAAGCTCAGGGGACGCCCGGCCTCCTGCCCCTCGAATAAACTGTTTGTGCCAGAAAATTTACGCCTGGAGATACTAAAGGAACACCATAACTCCGCACTGGCAGGACACCCAGGTAGTAAGGCAACCTCTGAATTAGTGTCTCGTCGGTTCTGGTGGCCTAAGTGGCGCCAGGAGGTGTTGAATTTTGTGTCTGCATGTCCTACCTGTGCTCGTTCTAAGGTGGATCATACTCGTCCGGCAGGGCGTCTTTTACCTCTGGCCATCCCCAACAGGCCTTGGACGCACCTATCAATGGATTTCATTACTGATCTACCAGTATCAGCGGGAAGACTGTTATTCTTGTTGTTGTTGACAGATTCAGTAAAATGGTGCACTTTATTGCTCTTACCGCATTGCCTAATGCTAACACACTGGCTCAGGTTTTTATTGACCACATCGTGAAGCTTCACGGGGTCCCTTCCGATATTGTTTGGATCGTGGTACCCAATTTGTTTCAAAATTTTGGAAAGCTTTTTGTTCTCGTTTAGGGGTTCATCTGTCGTTTTCTTCATCTTTCCATCCACAGTCCAACGGTCAGACTGAACGTACCAATCAAAACCTAGAGACATATTTGAGATGCTTTGTTTCCGAAAATCAGGAGGAATGGTCATCTTATTTACCGTTAGCCGAGTTTGCCATTAATAATCGTCGTCAAGAATCCACCGATAAGTCACCATTTTTGGTGCGTATGGTTTCCATCCTCAGTTTTGTACGTTTAGTGAGGGGGCCGTCTGGGATTCCCGAGGAGGAACGATTTGCGTCTTCACTTTCATCAGTGTGGCAGAGTGTGCAAGAAAGTTTGAAGAGAATTGGTGGCAGATACAAGCGTGTGGCTGATAAGAAGCGCTCTGAAGGTCCGGACCTTGGGGTGAATGACTTGGTGTGGTTGTCTACCAGAAATATCAAGTTGAAGGTTCCCTCATGGAAATTAGGTCCGAGATTTATTGGTCCTTATAGGGTAATTAAGATCATTAACCCGGTGGCTTTTCGTCTGGAGCTACCTCAGACTCTAAGGATCCATAATGTCTTCCACAGATCTCTGCTTAAGAGATATGTAGAACCTCCTGAACCATTGCCACTACCGCCTCCACCGGTGGTTGTTGATGGCAGTCTTGAGTTTCAGGTAGAAAAGATTGTTGATTCACGATATGTTCGCCGCTCTCTTCAGTACCTGGTGCACTGGAAAGGTTATGGTTCCGAAGAGAGAATGTGGGTGCCAGCATCAGAGATAAAGGCGGACAGACTCATTCGGGCTTTTCATAGGTCCCACCCGGGGAGGCCTGGTCTTGAGGGTCCGGTGGCCCCTCGTAGAAAGGGGTACTGTCACGACTGTGACTGATCCAGATAGGTCTGGGAAGAGAAGGTCGCAGCGACTTGCTACTCGCGATAGCTTGTGAGTTTGCTTCATGGTTCAGGGTATGTCATCCAGGTTTTGCCTTGTGAACCTTTTTGTCCTGACTGGGAGTTTGTAGGCATTCTTCTCAGGTGAGTGCTGTCTGCCACTCCCAGCTACTATATTAGTTTCAGTTTCACTTGCAGTCATTGCCAGATATAGTCCTTACTTCCAGTGCTATTCTGACCTTTGAAGGAGATCGTTTGACGGTATTGCTGTGGAGCTCGTGTCTGGCGTGGACTGTCGTTGTTGGGATCATCTTCTCTGCTCGTGACTGGATAAGTCTATCTCTGCTGGAGATTGTTTGTTTGTTACTGTCTTCCCCTGTTGTTCTCCTAGACATGAGTGATGGTGACTAGTGCTCCCATCTGCCTTTCCCCAGTCTAGTCTTCTAAGGGTCACTCAGGGTTTAGGCATCCTGCTCGCCGTACGGGTTCACACCCCGTCTAGGGTATCAGGGCAGACAGATGCCAGCGTAGGGTTTGTCAGGGGTGGCCGTTCCATTTCCCATCCGTAGATAAGGGTCCCCCTTCCCCTCCGTCTGGTGCAACACGACTGCTGCTGGGATAGCGGTCGTGACAGGAATATGCTAGACGTGCCCTCGTTCCCACCCATATAAATGTCCGGATTCGCTGTTTAACTGTAGCATAATATGATATCGGCACAGGGATGGGTAAGACCTACTGCAGGTACGTTAGTCTAGAAAATATGAGTGATGTGGCAATATTCTTCCTGTCAATCCAGGATAGCATGGAGGTTTGTAGTGTGAAAAGCTGATCCGTTATCGATTGTTAATGAGGGGTATAGTTTAGGTGGAAGAGTGACAAAGGGTTGGGCCCTATTTTGACTCCCAGATAAGTAATGTCCCAGTTAGAGATGAGCAAATTTTTAAGAAATTAGATTCACGGGTTTGCCAAATTTTTTGGCAAAAATTTGGTTCAATAAGAATAAATTTGCAGCGAATTACGTAAAATAACGGCTATTTCATGGCTGCAGAGAGCCTTTATAGTGGTGTAAAACACTGTGCCTTGCAGTACCATGCATGGGGAGTCTGCTTTGGTAGTGAAATAATACTGTATGATGTGCAGATGACAGGCGTCGCTCTTAGAATCACTGCACACTTCACTTATTTGGGCAGTCATGGGCCAAAAGTGACCAAATAACTCAAGTGTGAACTCAGCCTTACAGGTCGATCTTAGCATCAAGAAGAAGTGCACTCCTTTTACACAATTGTCAGCTGATTCCCCGTAGATGTCTACAGAACCTGTTCTATTAAACGCTTATACAAGTAGAGAGCCCCCCCCCCCTGCCCCAGGCAGAGTGGAGAGGGTGTCAGCAGTAAGTTTGTGTTAATGTCACAGATTATTTTGCCCTTCCTCTGATCAGTCAGAACAATGACCCACAAAAAACGGATCCCATCTGTTGAGCACCCACCTCAACTCGATCAGCATTTGGTCAGTAATCCATCAGTATTGCTAATGCCCAAAAAAAAACAGGAGTGGATCCAAAACAGATATGACACGTGAACGGAATATTTGCAAGTCTACTGTGTTTTGTACCCACTCCTGCTTTTGGCTACCAAATCATAAGCCAATTTGGATGGGACCATACAGGCCTTACAGCTGCTACACAGAGAGAATCCATTGTGCATCTCATTTTACCTTCCTTCTCACAGTTCAGAAGAAGGGTCAAATAAATGATGACTTAAGCTGAGCCAAAAAGGCTAAATAGTGGCCCAGTGATGAAGTGGGGAGGGTGGGAACAGCATGAGAAGTCAACAGAGGGGCCCTATGACATAGTGGCGAGGTGGAAGCAGCATGAGGAGACCACAGAGTGGCCCAATGACAGAGTCTGGAGATGGCAACAGCATCAGGAGGAGGCCACAGAGGCACAATGACAGTATGGAGGTGACGGCAGCATCAGGAGACCACAGAGTGGCAAGGTGACATAGTGTGGAGGTGGCGGCAGCATCAGGAGGCCACAGAGTGGCACAATGACAGTGGGAAGGTAGGAGCAGCATCAGGAGACCACAGAGTGGCAAAGTGACATAGTGTGGAGGAAGCAGCAGCAGCATCAGGAGGCCAAAGAGTGGCAAGGTGACATAGTGTGGAGGTAGGAGCATCATCAGGAGACTACAGAGTGGCAAGGTGACAGAGTGGAGGAAGGAGCAACATGAGGAAACCACAGAGTGGCAAGGTGACATAGTTTGGAGGTGGCGGCAGCATCAGGAGACCACATAATGTGGAGGTGGGTTGCAATACCAGTACCCGCTGAAGATGGTGTGTGAAAGAAGGAACACTTGGCATCAGATGTGTGGCATCAAGCAGTTGGCAGCATCAGAATAGTAGCTGAGGCAGGCAGCCAGAAGAAACCTGTCTTTTGTCAAAGTGTTGGTGTGGCACCATGGATGATCTAGTCTGATGCATCAGGAATTGGTGGGTGGAAATCTTAGCTGATCCACGCTTGATGCATCTTGACTAAGGTCAGTTTCTCCACATTTTGGGTGGACAGGCGAGTTCTCCTTGGGTTACTATAGCCCCCACTGCACTAAACACCCGCTCTGATGCCACACTACTGGCCAGGCAGGTCAGCTATTTCAGGGCAAACTCGGCTAGTTATGGCCACAAATTCAGTTTGGCTGCCCAGTAGTCCATAACTTAGACAAAAGCGGGATCTAGGGGCCACATAATAGAAAACATACAACCCACAGTGAAATATGTGTAATACCTAAATGTAATATAAATAATAAACACCAAACCAAAATTATCAAAAAATATATCTTTATTGGATCAAATATATTAAAAATATGTATCTCTTACAAAGTCAACTCATAACCCAGTGGCCACATGATAGAGCAAGATTCACTGGGAGGGGGGCTAACTAAACACAGAATATATGGACAAAAATTGATGGGCACATAATACTCATATAACAATTCAGCGTATGTTAGTGTAGATACAGTATATAGTAGTTTAATGAGTTGCACACTAGCCTGGAGGTACACGTACTCAAATTAGAGTAAAGACAGGAAGGTGTGATACAAACAAACCGTAGTTACAGCTCCACATGTCGTCGCTGCCATGCACTTTGGCAGGCATCGACAGGCTCAAAGACTGGCCCACCTTCTGTTCTACATGTGTGTGCAGGACTGGTACTGACTTTTTGGCAAATAAACAATGGCTTGGGACTCTCCACCTCGGCTCCACACAAGCCATCAATTCTCTTAAAGGTGCAGAATCAACCACTTAAAGCACATTCAGCTTCTGGACCATTGGATGAGTGCACGCATACTGTTGTCTTTTGGCAATCGCTTCGGTGATCGATTGCTGACGGAATGACTGATGAGGATTAGGAGGAGCAGTAGCATCAGGACCAGCAGATGATGGAAAGGACAGACAGCTCCCTTTGGCTGAGGTGGTGGAGCCATGAATGCCTGAAAGCACTGGGTGATGCAGCGGTTGCTGCAACAGGCTGGACCACCACCTTGGAGCCACGGTTCTCCCAGTCCACTTTATGGAGACGCTGTATATGTTGACGCAGGGCTGTAGTGCCAACATTGGCACCCTGGCCACTCTTCACCTTCTGCCCACAGATTCAACATATGGCCACGTTCACCTCCTCTGATGCCTTTAAAAAAAAAATTCCACACCGCCGAGTAGGTAATTTTACCACCAACACTCTGCACTGACTGACTGCTACCGCCGCTGCTTCAATGAACCCCTGCACCACTAGTTTCTAGGCAGGTAGGCTCCCACGAAGTGGGTGGTCTACCCGGACATGTTTGGCTCCCGACCTCCCACTGCTGCCACCCTGACTTCTGGCAACGCTAGCGACTTGCTGTCTCTGCTGCTGGCTCACAGACAAGCTGCCACAATCTTCTCCCAATCATGATGAAGCCCCTTCGTCACCTGGCTCTCAAGTGCGATCAGCTACAACATCATCATCAAGTGCTTTCTGCACATCACTGATGTCCTCCTCAACCGTCTCTGGGTCAGGAGACTGACCAATTGCAACACCAGCTCCTAATCCACTCTCCTCATCACTACTTGCCCGCCTGGTGAAGGAAGCGACGGATGTCTCCTCCGGATCTTGGTTGGGCAGTAGCTGCTGACTGTCCTCTCGTAGCTCTTCCTCGCTAAAAAGCATATAATTAGAGATGAGCGAACACCTAGATGTTCGGGTTCGAGAGGTTCGGCCGAACTTCCGGAAAATGTCCGGGTTCGTGATCCGAACTCAACCCGAACTTCATCCCGAACCCGAACCCCATAGAAGTCAATGGGGACCCGAACTTTTGGGCACTAAAAAGCCTGTAAAAGACTCCCGGAAAGGGCTAGAGGGCTGCAAAAGGCAGCAAAATGTAGGTAAATCCCCTGCAAACAAATGTAGATAGGGAAATGAATTAAAATAAAATAAAATAAATAAAAATTAACCAATATCAATTGGAGAGAGGTCCCACAGCAAGGAATCATGCGTCATATCATCCACCACTGGAGAAGGCCACTCTCATTTATTTGGGACCAGCACGCAGACAGAGGATACAGGTCCCACAGCAAGGAATCATGCTTCATATCAACCACCACCGGAGAAGGCCACTCTCATGTATTTTGGACCAGCACCCAGACAGAGGATACAGGTCCCACAGCAAGGAATCATGCGTCATATCAACCACCACCGGAGAAGGCCACTCTCATGTATTTTGGACCAGCACTCAGACAGAGGAGAGAGGTTTTCACAGCAGAGAATCATGCATTTAGATCACCCACCACAGGAGTAGGCCACCATTTAATGGGACCCCGGCAACCATGTCAGATGGCACAAACATCAGCTTCACATCACCCAGCACAAGAGAAGGCCACTTTGAGAGACTTTGACCCCTGCACCCAGAAAGAGGAGAGAGGTCCCACAGCAGAGATTCAGGCATTTATATCAGCCAGCACAGGAGAAGGCCGCTTTCAGTGACTTAGGCCTTAGCACTTTTAGAGACCTTGACCCCTGCAGCCACACGGAGGAGAGAGGTCCCACAGCAGAGAATCAGGCATCATGTCAACCACCACAGGAATAGGCCACCTTTTGTTTCTTTGACCCCTGCACCCAAAAAGAGGAGAGAGGTCCCACAGCAGAGAATCAGGCATTTCGATCACCCACCACAGGAGAAGGCCGCTTTCAGTGACTTTGGCCCCCTGCACCCACACAAAGGAGACATGTCAGACAGCACAAGTATAACATTCATATCACCCAGCACAGGAGAAGGACACTTTCATGTACTTTGGCCCCGGCACCCAGACAGAGGGAAGGTTCATTCAACTCTGGGTTGCACCCCAAGATCCTACTTAATTTCAAAATTGATTTTTCAATGAAGAAGTGGCCAGGAGTACAAGACAACATGGTTTAAGGCAGTTATTAAGGACTACTCTGCACAAGGGAGGGTCAGGTCTTGTGGGATCCATGCCTGGTTCATTTTTATAAACGTCAGCTTGTCCACGTTGGCTGCGGACAGGCGGCTGCGTTTGTCAGTAATGACGCCCCTGCCGTGCTGAATACACGTTCAGATAAAACGCTGGCCGCCGGACAGGCCAGCACCTCCAAGGCATAACATGCTAATTCTGGCCACGTGGACAATTTGGAAACCCAGAAGTTGAATGGGGCCGAACCATCCGTCAGTACGTGGAGTTGTGTGCAGATGTACTGTTCAACCATGTTAGTGAAATGTTGCCTCCTGCTAACACGTTCCGTATCAGGTGGTGGGGCAGTTAGCTGTGGCGTGGAGACAAAACTTTTCCACATTTCTGCCATGCTAACCCTGCCCTCAGGTGAGCTGGCCGTGACACTGCTGCGTGGGCGACCTCTAGCTCCTCCTCTGCCTTGGCCTTGGCCTTCCACCTGTTCCCCTGTGACAGTTGGGAATGCTCTCAGGAGCGCGTCTACCAGTGTGCGCTTGTACTCGCGCATCTTCCTATCACGCTCCAGTGCAGGAAGTAAAGTGGGCACATTGTCTTTGTACCGTGGATCCAGCAGGGTGGCCACCCAGTAGTCAGCACATATTAGAATGTGGGCAACTCTGCTGTCGTTGCGCAGGCACTGCAGCATGTAATCGCTCATGTGTGCCAGGCTCCCCAGAGGTAAGGACAAGCTGTCCTCCGTGGGAGGCGTATCGTCATCATTAGACATCACAGGCCTGCAAGCATTAACTAGAGCTCTGTCTGTCTTTCAGTACATATCTGCAGTTATTAGGTAAGTAGGGGCAGTTTTTCCTCTCCCCTCCACCTCTCTTGCTCTCATTCTCACTAAGCACGGAGTCAGCACAATACGCACGCACGTGGCATACGCGTGCAGGGGTTAGGGTTGCCGTAGGTTTACGCTCCAAAAAAAAAAAATATTGGTGTCACGTGTTCAGGCACCCCGTTGTCTGTCACGTCTTCAGACTCGATGTAAGTCCTGTCACGTTCTTCAGGCACCCCGTTGTCTGTCACGTCTTCAGACTCGATGTAAGTCCTGTCTCGTTCTTCAGGCGCCCCATAGTCTGTCACGTTTTCAGACTCAATCAAGTCCTGTCTCCATCTACAGGCAAGCACGCGGGTCCGGCCGTTCAGCACATCGGTCAGTCACTTCCTCAGTCAGCACGCATAGCACGTTTCCATGCACATACTACAGTGTCCACCCACAACTCGCCACGGCACCGCTTGACCCTCTCCCACATCGGCAGCTAGCCGCCGCGCAACACCTCTGCCGGACAGGGGGGACCGGGTGCATCACTCCTCGCGCAGTCAGCTAGGCAACACTTCGCATGATTTATTTCACCCTGGGTGCTTTCCGGTCCAGGGCCTTCGTTCAGTCAGAACTCACAGGCACGACACACGGTGTATAGGGTTCAGTCAGGACCTCCCTGCACATAACCATGTCATGTCATCTTCAGATGGATCCGAGTCAAGGAATGGATAACCAAGGTTCCGGTTCTTCAGTTAGCAGCATGGGCCAGCGCTCAGACAGGGAAGCCATGCCTTCCTTGAGGAATTGGACAATTCCCAGACTAACGGCTTAACTAACTAGGAGAGGAATCCCCTTCCCAGCATCTGCCAGGAAGGCAGAATTGTTCCGTCTGTTGCAAGCAGAACCGGAGCAAGTACTAGAAACGGTCTCGATGTCCACAATACAGACGTCATTGACTCAATTGCATGCAACTATCAATAGCATGGCCTCCTCGATGTCTGGCTTCCAGTCTCGCCTAGAGGCTCTCGAATACAGAAGCCCCACACCGTCCGTCAGTGCTCAGAGGTCACCAATACCGTCCGTGTCTGAGTCCACGTCAGTCACGATGCCACTCAGGTTCCCCAACATAGCACCAGCCTACTTCATCCCGGCAAACATCAGGCAAGACATCATTGAGGGTAAGGACGTGAATCTGGCATCCTTGCTGATTGCCACACACGACGTGCCTGACAACAAGACCATCGCATGCGGGGAAGTCTCAGTTATACTAAAATCTAGAGACGTCAGGCTAAACCGGAAACTTAGTGTCACCGATTTCGTGTTGGCCTTCAGTCTATACTGGGACGTCATCTGCGCAATGTCTCCAAACCGCAGAGAAGAGCTAGATCTGTACTTATACAAAGATTTGGCACACAAATATGGAGGCTCAGCGTTCTATGAGTATGACCGCTCCTTTTCAGCGAAAGCAGCAGCATTGCTATCGCAATTTCAGCATACAACTGACTGGTCGGTGGTCGATACGGAGTTGTTCTGCAGGCACTTCGCCGGTCTCAGTGCATCGGCGTGTGCTACCTGCGGCTCGTACTCACATACCACGGACTGGTGTGCAGCAAACAGTGCCCCCGGTCCAAGCACTCCAGTTAGGAATCCGCCCGAGAATCCCTTGTCCAAACCCTCACCCGGATTGGACAAACTAGGACGGCCCATTAAGTATCTCGGAAAGTCCCAGATCTGTAACAACTTCAATACGGCTGGCTGTTATTACAGTCAGTGCAGGTTGTTACACCTTTGCGCAAATTGCTTTCGTGCACATCCCAAGGTAGCATGCCCACAGAGAAGTCATACCAACGCATGACTAGGCCCGGTCAATGTAGATGCTCTGATAAAATTACTGTCGGATCATCCCGATCCTAACTGGGTACAGCATCTGATTACTGGTTTCACAGAGGGCTACAACACGGGACAGGTGGCGCTACCTCAGACCTCGTACGAATGTAGGAACCTGCAGTCGGCAGTAAGAGAGCCTGAGGTAGTACCCGGAACTTGACAAGGGGTTCCTGATCGGTCCACTGCGCGTGCCTCCCTTCGACATCTGGCGGATCAGTCCTGTCGGCATGGTTACCGGCAAATTCTCAAATAAAAAACGGTTAATCTACGATTTGTCAGCCCCACATTCTTTAGCAGTACCCAGCTTGAATTCTTTAATTCCATCCGAAGAATTCACGATGAAATATTCATCAATCGATCAGGCTATTCAAGTCATTCTGTCACTCGGTCAAGGCGCATGGCTTTCCAAAGCCGACATCACAGACACATTCAAGCTACTTCCTATACACCCTCATCTGTGGAAATGGCATGGTTTAAAATGGGACCAATGGTATTATTTCGCCAACCGCCTTACGTTTGGGGAGAAATCCAGCCCGTGGTTGTTTGACCAGTTCGCCACCTGCCTGCACTGGATACTGGAAAACAAGTACAATGCTTTTCATGTCATACATTACCTAGATGACTTTCTGCTAATCGAACCTCCAGCACGCGCCCCGAAGGACCTTGGCATCTTGATGGAAGTTTTCCGAATTATAGGCGTTCCAGTAGCAGATAAGACGACTGACGGTCCCAGCAATAAACTGACCTTCCTAGGTATCCAGCTGGACACTAATTCTCTACAGGCCAGTCTCCCCACAGACAAGTTGCTTAGGATAAGAGCTGCAGTACACAGATTCGCATACAATGGTGTCACCACCAAAACCGAATTGCAAAGCCTTCTCGGCATGCTTAATTACGCAATGCGCATCATCCCACAAGGCCGGACCTTCATCGCCAGGCTACTACAACTCCTTCCAACAGCTACCGAACAAGACAGCAGGATCATGTTGGACCAGGCAGGTCGAGCAGACCTACACATGTGGGATCAGTTCTTAGTACGCTGGAACGGAATTGCGGTTTGTTCCATCGGTCACGCGGGATTCTCCAGTAGTACATACCGATGCAGCAGCCTCCACCGGATACGCAGCGTTATGTGGTACCCACTGGCTGGCCAGCGCTTGGCCCCCAGAGATCACGGCAATTCGGGGATTTAAACTATCCTCTCCTTTGTTTGAGATATACCCCATAGTAGCAGCAGCTCAGACTTGGGGTAGAGACTGTGGGGTAATCAGTCTGTTTTGTTTTTGACAGACAACGCAGCGCTGGCAGACTTGTTAAACAAGGGCAGGTCAGCAAGCCCCGAAATCATGTCTTTCATCAGGCGATTCACGTGGTTGGCTTTACAGTATCACTTTTTCTTTGAATGTGTACATATCCCTGGCAAAGCCAACATGGCAGCAGACGCGTTGTCCAGGCTCAATTTTCAACATTTCTTTCAGATATCTCCGGAGGCCGACCCCACACCAACACCGACTCCGCAGCACAACCTATTAGTCATGGATTGAGGGTCCATCTGCATACAGCTAAAGTCCTCTTGAATGCATCACTATCCAAAAACACCTTAAAGATATATGGAACTGCCTGGGCACACTTCAATAGGTTCCAAGTGGCATGTCCTCAATCCAACACCGACCACGTCTCATACCTACTGGCCTTCGTCGCCTTTTGCCACTCAAATCTCAAGCTATCTCATGGCACCATTAAAACATACCTGGCAGGGGTCCAACACCACTGGTATGTACTGTACCCCGACAGAGCTTCTTTGTTTAAGACATACCCAATCAAAGCCGTCCTCAAAGGCATTCAGAACATCACAGCTAAGGCCAAGGTTAAGAGGAAGCCGTTTTCCGGCAACATGTTTAAATCCCTGTCCGACATGTTGTCAACAAACCCCTTCGGTTCCAGAACTAGCAAGTTAATACGTACAGCCCTCTACTTGTGTTTTTACGGATTCCTCAGGCCGGGGGAATTCACCAGTCCCGCTTCATCCAGCACTCACATACAGAAGCAACACCTCACCTGGCATGGCTCCTATTATTGCTTAATGCTACCCCATACGAAAACGTCACAGGCAGGCCAATCAGTGCGGGTTAAGTATTTCCCGTCTGGCAATCAATGGTGTCCGGTCACGGTCATCAGAACATTGTTAGAGAGATCAGAACCGCTCCAGCAAATTCCCCTTTGCTAGCTGTCAACACTGGGCCACTCAGTGTGCAGGTTTTCTTAAAGTACATCCGCTGCTTACTACCCAGCATCGGGGTCAATCCACTCAGCATCACGGGCCATTCTTTCAGAATAGGAGCAGCCTCAGCCGCCTCCCAGAACAATATTCCAGTCCACATCATCAAGAGGTTAGGCCGTTGGAAGTCTTCCTGCTACACCCGTTACATACCCGACCCACGTGTGGAGATGTCTGTTGCCTTTCAAAGGTTGTTACTGTAATAAATAGTAAGCAATACACCTATACACGTATCTTGGTATTTTTGCCCCCCTTTAGGACACCCTACGACGGCAGTTCCGCCACACCTCAACTGCTAATTAGTTAGGTACGGCACACTCTGATAGTCGACCCGAACACAAGTGTAAGCAACGCCAGTTGCTGTGTTTGTGTGAGGGGAGGCTCCCGGCCATCATATAAATAGGCTGGGGTGAGCCCCTCACACGCCAGTCATCCCTACCAGCGCACCCGCCCACCCACTCCTTCTTCTCATTACTCACCTCTTGGGTGCCCCCCTTTAGGACACCCTACGACGGCAGTTCCGCCACACCTCAACTGCTAATTAGTTAGGTACGGCACACTCTGATAGTCGACCCAAACACAATTACAAGAAAACTGCTGCAAATTGGACACCAGAATTTTTAATATGCTAGTTTTGGTACATAGATTCCCACACGGGGAGATATAATTCCTTTTTACAGGAGTAAAAACGTGAGGCCTACTGTTTCTGGTGTAACTAACACCAGATTGATTAAATTGGCGTTTTTTTCACCAAAATTACAACACTGGACAATGTAATGCCTGTTTGCGGTATTAATTCCTTTTTACAGGAGTAAAAACGTGAGGCCTACTGTTTCTGGTGTAACTAACACCAGATTGATTAAATTGGCCTTTTTTTCACCATAATTACAACACTGGACAATGTAATGCCTTTTTGCGGTATTAATTACAAGAAGACTGCTGCTAATTGGACACCAGAATTTTTAAATGCTAGTTTGTGTACATAAATTCCCACACTGGAAGATATAATTCCTTTTTCCGGTATTAATTACAAGAAAACTGCTGCAAATTGGACACCAGAATTTTTAATATGCTAGTTTTGGTACATAGATTCCCACACGGGAGATATAATTCCTTTTACAGGAGTAAAACGTGAGGCCTACTGTTTCTGGTGTAACTAACACCAGATTGATTAAATTGGCGTTTTTTTCACCAAAATTACAACACTGGACAATGTAATGCCTTTTTCCGGTATTAATTCCTTTTACAGGAGTAAAACGTGAGGCCTACTGTTTCTGGTGTAACTGACACCAGATTGATTAAATTGGCCTTTTTTCACCAAAATTACAACACTGGACAATGTAATGCCTTTTTCCGGTATTAATTCCTTTTACAGGAGTAAAAACGTGAGGCCTACTGTTTCTGGTGTAACTAACACCAGATTGATTAAATTGGCCTTTTTTTCACCAAAATTACAACACTGGACGATATAAAGCCTTTTTGCGGTATTAATTACAAGAGGACTGCTGGTATTTCAGAACACCGGAATTATTAAAATGCTAGTTTTGCTAGATAAATTTCCCACACTGGGAGAAATATTGTCTAAGCCTTTTTACAGTATTAATTACGACTGGAGTGCTTCTTCTGGTCTAACACCAGAATAATTTTATTATTACGGTGAAAGCTTTTTTTAATTTATATTTCTGGCACATAAAAAAAAAAATATTTCTGGCTCACAGTATTGGACTTGGCTGTAGTGGCACTGGCTAGCCTAGCTGGAACAGCACATTCATGGGATTTGCTATCCAAGTGGGTTACTTTCAGTTTCACCACTGATATATTAAATATCATTGCAGTTAGTATGGGTGACACAAGCACAGCCAAACCCCTGATGTAGTATATCTATGAAAAAATCGACTATTACATGAGATTAATGGACGTTGTGGCAGCTTTTGCTGTAGCACCACAAGTCCCAAAATGGCTGCCGCCTATCAGCCCAGTAACATGTGCCAGAAAACGGTCTGCCCAGCCAGAAAAAAAATAGACTTTGACTGAGCAGCTGAATCGCTGTTGTTCTGATTCACAGGTGTAGATTTTTCACTTCTTTGGAGCTTTGGTTTAGACTCTGTGGCAGCTTGTGCTGGCGCACCACAAGTCCCAAAATGGCCACCGCCGGTCAGCCCAGTTACATGTGCCAGTAAAAATCGCTCTGGCCAGTCTCAACAAAATAGTGACTTTCAGTGAACAGCTCAGCTGAGTTGTTCTGATGCACAGCTGTAGAAAGGTAGATCATTCAATCACTTCTTTATCCCTGCCTATCTCGCCCTCACAGAAGCTGTATCCTCTCCCTACACTAGTCAGAGCAGTGTGACGTGCGGCGCTACGTGACTCCAGCTTAAATAGAGGCTGGGTCACATGCTGCACTTGGCCAATCACAGCCATGCCATTAGTAGGCATGGCTGTGATGAGCTCTTAGGGCAAGAAGTAAAACGCTAGCTGATTGGCTGCTGTGCAGCCCTTCAGAAAGCGGGAAGTAATCGACGAACACCGGACCCGAACCCGAACTTTTTTGAAAATGTCCGGGTTCGGGTCCATGTCACGGACACCCCAAAATTCGGTACGGACCCGAACGATTTTCGAACTGTTCGCTCAACACTATATAGGACCCCATCTCTTCTGCATAGCCTTTTCCCCGAGGTCTCAGACCGATGTTGGCATTGTGGACTGGAGGAGGGGACCATGTCCCATATCTGGTGGAGGTGTCTTGTACTGCAACCATTTCGATGTAAAGTGATATTCCTCATTCAGAAAATCACAGGGATAGTGATCGAAAATGACCCTTCCCCATTATTGCTATGTTTGCTCCCTGATGCTATGGTTACCGAATTAGGGACCTAGTCAGATTCCTGGTTCTGGCGGCCAAAACGGTAATTCCTCGCCTATAGAAGAGTATCCGACCTCCCTCTATTTTGGAGTGGTTTCAGGAAATCTCCCATCTGAAAAGAGGCGAAGAACTGACAGCGGACTTCAATTCTTCCTCTGAAACCTATACTACTACCTGGAGGCCTTGGATAGATTTCCTGCAGTTAAAATCTGAGACCCTCATACCCCCCATGGTGATGGACCTTTCCTATCAGAAGCCTGATTGGGGAGCTATGGGTGTCTGACCTTTTCTCGGGAACAAACCTCTATGATGATGGGGTGGAGGCACACCACATCTTGCTATGTTATCTATGGAGCTAAAGCGGTACATACCTTGGGAGGTTCGCCTCCCTAGTGTCACGGCCTGTTGTGGACGCCATGACATGTTGGCCACACATGCTGTTGCCTGCAGTAACGTGGTGTTGTGGTTGCATGCGGGGGCAGTGTCACGGCCTATGTTGTTTGTGCCATGACATGTTTGCCACCCATGCATGTGTGCGATTTCCCTTTTGTTGTTTCTCTTCCCTGTCTGGTGTGCACGGGGTTAAGGTTTGTGCAGGGTGGAGTTGGGTGTGGCCTCCCGACTCTTCTTATTCTGGAGTTGATGAGCCAGTGGGGAGTTCTTTGCCTCGGTTGTTGTAGGAGCTCTGCTCCTTGCTGAATGTGACACCTGTCCGTGAGGCCCTCCCTGTGGAACATCAAGGTCCTCGGCAATGCTTCCCTCATGTTTCCTACCTTACTTGTTTGTATGTTTGGTGTGGGTTTGATTTGGGGATTTGTTGTCATGTCTATTGTTGTGTTCCATGTCTGGCATGTTTGGTGTATGGTTACTGGAATGATGCTAGACATCCCCCTGTTTTTCTGCTCCTCTGCAAGAGGGTCCCTGATTTCTCGGAGGGGGAATCAAAAGACAGCTAGCGGTTTTTGCTTGGCCTGTGGGAGACCTCGATTCACCCGTGATTTGGTTGAATCAGTTGTCTCTTACTCCTGACATTACTATCAGGGATCCTTAGGGCATTTGTAGAGTCCTAGGTTTGGAATAACGTGCTTTAAAACATCCAGTGTGT